>OZ043913.1:1210219-2420438 GCA_964056405.1 Acronicta alni
TTAATTTTTTCCAAAAGACATTCAAACGAAACATACGACATAAATTGCTATGCTTTAAAATGATGCCGTGGCATCGAAAAATCCCTTTCGATGATGATGCCACGGCATTTATTTCAGTTAAAACAATTCATGTCGTATTGGTGACAGCCTAATGGTATGACCATTTAACTGCCAAGTCGAAGGTCTCGAGTTCGAACCCAAGGCACGCACCTCTGATTTTTCGAATTCATGTGCGTATTAATAATTACTAATCAATCGGTTAAACGGTGAAGGAAAACATCGTGAGGAAACCTGTATGCCTCAGAGTTTTTCTCGAGGTTTGTGAAGTCTGCCAACCCGCACTAGGCCAGCGTGGTGGACTATAGCCTGATCATCATATGATAAATCTCAAAATGAGAGGAGCCCCGTGCTCAGCAGTGGGACAGTATATGGGTTGATGACGATGTCGTGTTGCTATATACGAGTAGATACGTTTGAATGTGCATTGGTAAAAATTTAAATCTCGTGTCATGCCTTCCCGGTCTACCTAGGCCTTACTTCCTTGTGGTGACGTCATGACCGTGGTGTCCGTTGCCTGACATCTTTACTAAAATAAGGGAGATTTAGAATTCAAGAATAATAATTATTATAAAATAAATTGCATCTTCTTGAAGTTGTTTCAGAATACACTTACTTCGGACAGATTCTGCAGTTGCATAAAACTACTTTGAGAAGGAGGCCAAGAGGAGGATCTGCTTGGGCTGTGCAACATTTGGAAAACTACTTCAAGGCTTTTCAGCACCCATACCGCAAAGCCTAAAATGAACATTAAGGAACATTATGTCCAGCAGTGGAGTAATATAGGCTGATGATGATGATGATGAAATTGCTTAGTGGCTTCTAACACTACAACTACTCCTATTTTTATCTGCCTTTCATCTATTTTGACGACGTCTGTAGTCTAGTGGTTCGCGTATCGGACTACTGGTCCCCAGGTCGTGGGTTCGATTTTCACAGGACACAAATAGTTATGTGATGAATAAAAGTGTTCATAGTGCACAATTAGTCATGAGTTTAGTCAAAGGCTAGTTTGTCAAAAACTTTACTTACTAGGCATTATTTATTAAATAATTTATTATATACTTTATTGCATACCAAATAATGCATATTCTATGGTTAACGTAAGAGCACAATTAATAAAGACTATTATTGCACGCCAACTTAACCTTACGGAACACAGGCGTTATAGTAAGTTTTACTAAACTTCAATATGACACATGGACACCGTTCAGTACTTGTTTGTCTATATAGCTTAATATGCATATACCTGTACCAGTACAATAGAAAAAGTCAACGTGTGAATAACAAGCGGTAAAAAGCGGTGAGCATTAGTCGTTATCGCGCAGAGGCGTGAGGAGGGTGCCCAGACCCGCCCCGAGCGACCCTCACGATTACTGGCCGCTCAATGAGCATTGCTAATTACCTACCAACGATGAAATGCAATGCAGAGACAAAGTTTTTCAAATCTACATAGAATACGCCTTTATTCCCCGAAGGGTTTGGCAAAACTGAAGGCACAGCCACAATTTGTCAGTATGTTTAGGTCCTATGTAATCGAGGGCGAGTCGAGTTGCTACTGAGAGTAGAGAATCCCAATAACGCTGGTCGATCCTTAAATATAACCAAAGACCTCAATTGTAGGTGTTGCGCTTACGACTACATAAGGTAATCATAGCCTAATGAGATGAGCATTGGATTGGCAAGTCAACGGTCCCCAGTTCAAAGCGCAGCATGCACTTTTGGAAATAATGTGCGTAATATCATTACAAAACCTGCATGCTTGGTTTTCTCCACGACGTGAAGTCTGCCAGCCCGAATTAGGCCAGCGTCATGGACTATAGCCTAATCCCTCTCATTCTGAGAGGAGCCCCGTGACCAGCAGTGGGACAGAATATGGGTAGATGATGAATGGCTAAAGGCTCATACCGGTAAACCGTGGAAGTAGATTACAGTACACCTTTGACTTATGTTAATATAAGTTACATAAAAAAAGGAAAATGTTATCACAACAGCTTTGGCCATGTTTTGATGATGAGGTCTAACTTATTATCGTCGTGAGGAATTTTCATGATCCAAAAACGCTAAATATGGCATAGAATAGGATCTCACAGATATAATTATTTGCTAAGCAAAAAAATTTTTGCTAAATCATCAGGATCAGGCGGACAACCTGTCTGGTTGTCAAGCTTTTCGTGTTCGTATGACAACCGGGTCTCGATTATGATAGGAAAGATCACCCATCCACAGACAGACCGCGGCTAGCGCAGCTTAACCTTGCAGATCGGTTGATCAGCGTAGTTATTACCCCTCTCTATTTTTCTTTTTTTTGCCGAATCTAAACTAATATTACAAAGAGAAAAGATTTAGTATATGTATCATTATGGTGTACAATAAAGAATATATAAATAAATAAATAAATATAAATAAATAAATAAATAGTATTACAAAAGGTTATAAGAAATATTCGATCTCAGGCAGGGTTTGACCTTGTGTCCCTCCGGTTAAATACACCGGATGCTTTAGCCAACTAAGCTACCGAGACCACTGCCTGTGATGCCGAATTTCTCTTCCTCATACGATTCATCGATTTTTTCGATTTAAAGTATGTTTGTTATTAATGGATGAACTCAAAAAATATATGACCGATTTTAAAAATTCTTTCACCTTTATAAAACTCTGGTATCAGCGAGTACCGTGGGCTGTATTTTTATTTATCCACCCTTGCGAAATCCTGGCGGGACCTTATTGTAAAATAGTAAAAAAGCTTTTTCTGTAATTTGAAGATCTTTCAAATAAACTTATCTAATATTCCTGCATTTTTTGCCATCGAAGAAGAATGCGTCTCTGCCTAACCTTTTAAAAGCTAATATAAAAAATAGATTTACTTTTATATACAGTGAGATAAAAATGTGTAAATCAAGTCCAAGTTTCAAGTGTATTCAGTTTCACCTTCAGAAGATAAAGTACACAATGTATATCTGGAAGCACAAAGAATCCAAAACGTTGGTAGTGGTAGTAGTTGGTAAGCGGAACGTCTCCGCTCTACTAGCATTGAGCCGTCCCGGGATAACCCGCGCAGGCACCGAGGCCCCGCCCCGGGGCGTGGCCGGCCGGCACCTTTCGGCTGCCACCCCCGCAACTCTCCCTTCGTCTCCGACGACCGGACGAGGCTCCTCGCTTTTATCCCAGTTTCCTGTCAGTGGACGCTCGCTTTGCTCCGGTCTATCGATTTGTTTATTTTTTTAACAAGACAAATAGGTCAGACGCGTCCCTTCCGAGTGTCGTGTCGTGTCCGTGTTGCGTCCGGCGCGTCGCCGGTGCCGTCGGAGTGTCCGCGATGGACGGTGTCCGGTGTTGTGCGGTAGCGTCTGCTCAGTGTCTCGTGGCGGCGATGGAGACCGTTGAATAAAGGTGAGTGCAGGAAAGTTGTCGGCAAGATGTGTTGCAACATGGAACCTAATAGAACCGCGAAACAACATACAAGTTTTATTTCCGTCCTCAACGCGGGAAACCAATGCGAAGTGTGTTGCAACCACAAATAATGTTTTTTTAATTGTAAGAAAACATTTTCTTTTATATACTGGTTTGAAACAATTTAACGAAATATATAAACAAAACTTCTATAATTTCTCAAGTAACAATAAAAATTGCTTGTGACCTGAAGACTGTGTAACTGAAACACAAAATTTGGCCTTGATACGTACAATGTTTTAGGCAGTTCAGTGCTTGCCAACTGCCAAAGTGAAGTGCTGGACACACTTATGTTTGTAAGACTTAATTATGTTGATTAACGGCAATATACCTGCATAAATTAACATAGATATTTCTTTACAAAATCATGTTGAGCAAGTCTTCAAATTCGTAATCTGAATCCGCTCAAAGATTGCACTGTAGATACCGTACATGTGGCCTAGAAGTAGCGGTCCCACTAATAGCTATCCTGTGATCCGGTCAGCCTATTGTGACGTTTTGAGTGCTACTCTTGAGCCGCAGGCGATTGCTAAGGATACAATTGAAGTTTATATAGTTTCATTTGGGTATTATATTACTATTGTTTACCCAAAAAATCCTTTACCTCCATCCCCACTATCTATAAAATATGACACAGCCTATATATTCTTTATCAGAAAGTAATTAAATCCTATGCATTTTTTAAGGCTTTTTTTAAGTGTGTAATACTGCGCTTTAGTAGAACTTTTGTTTACCTAAATACATGAATCATGCTTAAGATTTATATAATTTAAGTACTATGTACTCGTATGAATATGGACGAAGCGAAAGAAGTATGCAAGAATCGTAGCCAGTGGTGTTCTTTAGTTCCTGCCTACCCCTATAGGAAGACTTGAATATATGTATGTGTATCAGATATAAGTAATCTTAAAAACTTAAGCACAGTTTCAGTATGAGGCACTCATTTTCAACTCGTCATATCTTCGGCTATTATTTATGCAAAATTGAAGGTACAATAAGGTAAGGTAGGCTACAAATTGAATTGAATATTACACTACATAATGGTACATATTAAACAAAATTCTAGTACATAATATCATTAGAACTGAATAGCTGTAAGAAGTTCCAATAAATGATATAGTTTGTCACTCTTTCCCGGATTTACTCACTCCCTCTCAAAACGTAATTTTTGCATCGCCCTTCATTAAAATATAAAATAAGTTCTATCTTGGTGTCTGGTCTTCAAAAGAGACCATTTTCATTTATTTTGTTTTGGTTTTACTTCTCAGTGATAGGCGACTGGAAAACCTCGCCCCAAATATGAAAAATATAAAAAAATCTTAAAGATTAATATCAGTAGGTGAATATAATTTTTGACACCGCAATATTATATCATTTGTATTTCTTAATATTGTTTTAGTCCTTCAGTATTAAGTACTACAAAAACAAACAAATCGTTCTGTGACGAGAAAAACAACATAAAATTTCTTGAACATGCACTTATAGTATGCAACAAATAAGTGAAACATGTTATTAGCATGCCAGTAGCTGTGTTTTTGCCAGTAATGTGGTCCGTTTGGCACACTCCCTGGAAACCGTATGAATGGCACATGTAAGGCACGCGATCCAGCCGTCCGTCGGCGTAAACAGGAAATATTATCCAATATTGCTGTATGTTCGTTTAAAATTAGCTTATGAAGATGTTTTTCAAGTCATAATAATATCATAATCCTTATTATCATTAAAAGAGTAAATAAGTTGTCCAGCAGAAATAATCGCCAGGTCACAGGATGGAATAGGCATGTACGTGAGGCGCACAGGGAGGCCAGGCTTAGGTTTTTATATTGGGTGTCTCAAAATAGGCCGCGTACGGGAACAGTATATAGCGAAATGTGTGAGAGCAGAAAGATATTTAAAAGAAAATTGAAATGGTGTCAAGATAATAAGGAACAGGTCAAAATGGACATTATTGCTGAACATCAAGCCTCAAAGAACTTTGGCGACTTTTGGAAGGCAACCAATAAGTTGAATCCTAGGCCTGGCCTCCCGGTGAGTGTGGAAGGTGAGAGTGACAGCAGAAATATAGCCGAATTGTTCAGAGAACTTTTCACTTCGAAATCACCACTGGGCCCTGCAACGGCGTGTGCGGATGCTGGGACTGTCGCGCCGGGCGACTTGTTCATAGTGTCAGCCAAAAAAGTTCGTGGTATTATAAGTAGTATGGCGAGAGGCAAGTCACCTGGTCATGACGGGCTCAGCACTGAACACTTAAAATATGCGGGTGTTCACCTACCGCGCGTTCTCTCGATGTTTTTTACGTTGTGTATGAGTCACTCCTACCTGCCCTCAGACCTCATGCGAACTATTATTGTGCCGGTTGTAAAAAATAAAACAGGAGATTTGTCACAAAAAAGTAACTATCGGCCAATATCCTTGGCGACAGTGGTGGCAAAGGTGTTGGACAGTGTGCTTGATTCTGAACTTGAAAAGCACTTAGATATACACGACGCGCAGTTCGGTTTTCGACCAGGACTTTCTACTGAAAGCGCCATATTAAGTCTCAAGCACACAGTTCAATACTATACAACGAGAAGTACACCTGTGTATGCATGCTTTCTCGACTTGTCAAGGGCGTTTGACCTTGTGTCATATGACGTGCTGTGGGAAAAGTTCAAGAAAACAGGTGTGCATACTCAGGTTCAAAGGCTGTTCCATTTCTGGTATGCTAACCAAACAAACAGCGTTAGGTGGGCTAATACCTTCTCCGACACGTTCAGGCTGGAGTGTGGGGTGAGACAGGGTGGTTTGAGTTCTCCCAAACTATTCAGCTTGTACGTGAATGAGCTTATGGTTGAACTCAGCAGCACCAGAATCGGGTGTTCGGTTGATAATGTTTGCATGAACAATCTCAGTTACGCTGATGATATGGTGTTGCTGAGTCCAACCATGGGTGCTCTGAGGAGACTTTTAGCCATTTGTGAGACGTATGCCCGAGACCATGGGCTACTGTATAATTCATTGAAAAGTGAGTACTTGGTCTTCAAGGCCCGCGGTAAGTGTCCGACAAGTGTGCCCTCAATAAAATTAAACGGTGTTGAGCTGAAGAGGGTTCACCAGTTTAAATATCTTGGACATTATGTTGCTGAGGATCTGGATGACCAAGTAGATATTGAGAGGGAGCGAAGGGCGTTGGCGATTAGGAGTAACATGGTGGCCCGCAGGTTTGCCCGGTGTAGTAATGAAGTTAAAATCACATTATTCAAAGCATATTGTCAAACATTCTACACGAGCAGCCTGTGGGTCAGTTATACTCAGAGATCTCTCAATGCGCTCCGCGTCCAATACAATAATGGCTTTAGGATGCTATTGAGACTGCCTCGTTTCTGCAGCGCATCGAGCATGTTTACGGACGCAAGAGTGGATGGCTTCCACGCCATCATCCGTAAGCGTGTCGCGTCGCTATTGCATAGAGTGAGGGGCAGTACTAATGGTATCCTAAAGGTCATTGCGGATAAGTACGACTCCCTGATAATGAAGGAATTCATTCGAGTCCTTGTCAAGTAATTTTCTGTAAAAAAAAAACATGACATAGACTACCACTAGATAAACCTACCATACTAACATAGACTAAGTAAAATTGTTACTAACAAAAGATGGACCTTGTCTGAATAAATAAATATATTATTATTATTATTATTAAATGCGATAGTAACTGACTGTCTGTTACGCTTTCATGTCTACACATTTTTAAGAGAGGTAGGGCATAGTGGGAATTCCACTCAAACTGGAACTTCCCGACTGAGGACGTACTGAAAATCGAAGTAAAATAACACTGCTTTGAGCTGTGTTGTTGTCTTACGTTGAGCAAGGTTGCCAGTGCTCCACGAGAAAATATTGTGTTATCAGTGGGAGGAATTTGACCCTTATATTGCCAACCCAACTATTCCTCTTTCGTTTTACAGGATCGGTAACACGCAAGTGATACTCCTGGTGTGTAATCGCTTACCATCAGGTGTATGGCCGTATGCTTATTTGCCACCTTAGTAGTATAAAACAAATGTGGTACAAAGATTCAAGGCTCGCTCTGACTTTTCGAAATCATTTGCTTAAGTACTAATAATTAATTATCTTTCGCTTAAAAGGTGAAGTGATAAAACCTGCAGGCCTTAGAGATTTCCTCGACGGTGTGTGAAGTCTACCAACCCGCACTAGGCCAGCCTGGTGGATTATAGCCTAATCCCTCTCATTCTGTGAGACGCGTGCCCAGCAGTGGGACAGTATATGGGTTGATGATGATGATGATTCTGTAAGCATCTACTAAGAAAGGATTTCTAGAAATTTCCCTTAAATGGGTATAAGGGTTAAATGAACATAGGTAGGTCGCTAGTTGGTAGATGTAAACTTGGATAATATTGTATCAAGATATACTCTCGACAGTCTAGACGGTAGATGTGGGTGTATGTCATGATTATAAATTTATATTTGTGACGCGCATCATATATTATAGAATTCCTGATATAATTAATAAGGGCTTGTGGCCGATCTGCAAGGTAAGCTGCGCTAGCCGCGTCTGGTCTGTGGATTGGTGACAATCCCTTCTAACACATTAAGACTCCTCTGTCCCTCGGAGAGCACGTAAAGCCGTCGGTCCCGGTTGCAATGGCAATCGTTAGTGGTAGTCAGAAGCTCAGACAGCCTGACAACCAATCTATCCTCAGGATATCAGTATTACCCAGAAATTGGGTTGCAGAGCTCTGATGGCAGCCTCTTCGTGTAAAATACTGATATTCAGCCGCATCTGATTATGATATCATTAATATCATTTGAACGAATGATATTATCGAAATCACTGTAACCATAAAGCCTATGAATCTGAAATGTGGCATGTAGTTTTGTTAGAAATTCCCGAGAGATCGGCTAAAACGAGAACAACGAGTAAAACCACGTCCACCAGCTAGTATTTGTATATATAGTAAAATTTTACTCGGTGGGCTGTGCTGGTGCTGCTGTAAGGCCAACAAACGAAAATATAAAAAAAAACAAAAGCTTTTTTTTTTAACGATTTGGGGTTGAAACTCTGGAACCGTGTGTACATATTGTATACACAGAACACTTTTACCTTTTCGCAATATTGCTTAATGCCGAATTTTTACATAGTTACAGTTCATAAACATAAATATTATAAATCTTATTTTATCTTGAAGAAACCATTCGTTTCACTATTAAAATATTAGTAGATACGGGTTAGCTAACTGGGCAGAATATGCCCAGTTAGCTAAGGTGGGCTGTAGACAAGTATATAAACAGTTGAAGAAAACAGACAATTATCCTGTAGTGGCTACAACTGATACATTGTAGCAGTGATAGCCTAGTGATATGACCATTGGACTGCCAAATTAAAGGTCTCGAGTTCGAATCCAAAGCGTACACTTTTTTCGAAACCGTGTGCATATTAATATTAACTCGCGTAAACGATGAAGAAAAACATTGTGAGTAAACCTGCATGCTTAACACATTTTAGCACTTTTAGTTATTAAGCAATTTTGCAATTTTCTGGACAACTTTTCCATTATTTCCCTAATATCTTTATTTGGACTAATACGAACATTAAATAAAATGCTAAATTCCAGGTCCAGTCGCTCAACAGTAATACGCTTACCAATGAACAGCATTTCATGTTTTTTAAATAGATAACTGGGTATAGTAGTTATTCATATATGTTATTTTTAACCTGCAAGGAACATTATGCAGACTCAATAAAAAACCATACTACAGGTATAACGTTCTTGAGAGTCACGGTTTTTTAATGAAAGATTGTGAAATGATATTAACTTTTACGGAATTTGACATGAATTGGCAGGGAAGGTCGCTCCGATTTTGAATCGGGACTCTAACCATCGACTGTTGAAGATTAAAATTAGTACTGGTTTTTTTTACGAAACCACTTAATTTGTTATTGCATGGCTACTTGAATATCATCATCATCACCCATATACTGTCTCACTGCTGGTTCAGGGTCGCCTCCTCCTATTGAGAGGGATTCGGCTATAGTCCAACACATTGGCCTAGGGGGTTGGCAGATTTCACACCCGTCGAGAAAACCTCTAGGCATGCAGGTTTCCTCACGATATTCTCATTGACTGTTTAAGCATGACTTAATGTCCTGTAACCCCTAGTTGGGGCAGAGGACGTCCACAGATGTCCTCCATCGTGATCGGTCTTGAGCTTCACGCTTCACCTCGCTCCATGTCATTCCGATGCTCGTCGCGTCTGCCGACACGGTGTGACGCCAGGTTTGAAGGGCACGGCCACGCTTTCTTTCCCCTTGGGGATTCCAGTCCAAAGATTGCTTGGGTATGTGATCGGGACCCCATCGTAGCGTGTGGCCAATTCATCTCCACTTAGGACGCTTGATCTGGCGGTCGACCGAGCTCTCGTGGCATTTCTCCAACAGCTCAACATTAGAGATGTTTATGAGATGGTGGACGTTTCGTACTCGTAGAGCAGCACGGATTTGACATTGGACCCGAAGATATTGAGATTAATCCTTCAGGTCAGATTCCGCGATTGCCAAACAGGTCTCTGCTGCGCGAAGGTTGCTCGAGCTTTGGCAATCCGTGAAGCGATGTCTTTTTCTCTACTCCCAGTCTCTGATACGACACTCCCAAGGTATGTAAATTTTTGGACGCGTTCCACTGCCTCTGTGCCAATCAGCAACGGTGAGTGGTTCTTCACACCAGTTTTCATTTCCTGGGTCTTCCAGAAGTTTAAGCATAGTTAAGTATAAAATAATCCCTGAAGTTATAAGAAACAAAACTGTTTCTTATACAAAGGAAGGTGTAAATCACAAAAAGAAAATTCTACTCAACATTTTTACCTGAAAAGAACAAAATTTAAAAATCCACTCAGCAAAGATAACGTCATGCCGCTTTTATTTATAAACGCAAATTTATTCCTTGTTACATCAACATGCATTACCATAGATGCATAAATCTAACGCGCTGTAGACACTCCGAGTCGGGGCCGACTGTACATATATGTACTCGCATAATATTCGCATAAATCAGATGGGAATTAATTATTGCTTCTGACTGTACCTACTACAGTTTGGGGCGAGGAAGATTTAGGTTGTAATTTGTTATGTTACGCTCATCGCTTCACTTCAATTCCTGGTCAGCTCAGTTTTGAAGTTCACAGCTAAAATTTAAGCATAATTTTTTGGCCCGCTGGTGTGACAACCAGATGACAATGGCCCCAGTAAGCGGTGTAAGGGATTGATACAAGCGCGCCTTTAGGAAGTGAGAATAGACCTCGCCTATTGAAAGAGTTCAGCGAGCTGGACCAGAGCCTGTCACGGTCGTAGCGAATGTCACGAATTTCCTAGCTGTGACGTGAAGTGCAAGAGAAGGCAAGTGGGTTGGTAGGAGTCCGGCATAACCTCTCCAAGTGGTAAATCATCCATGAGGATTTACCGTACTTTTCAATAATTCATTCATTCAGTTCATTCATCCAAAAGAATGGCTAAACTTCTTCATTTTATTTTAAATAACCGTTGCTTGACACAAGGCTTTCTCCTGTATTGTTGGAGCGTATACAACTATACTTACCAAATTTTACATAAACACCCAGACCCGGGACAACTACCTGCACATGTATATCTTACAATGAATACTAAATGCACTACTGACTGAAAGTGTGCCGTGAATATCTGAGATTGTGTTGGAGGATGCATGAGAATTCAGACCCATATTAAAAATTAAAATGTTTTTATGTTTTTTTTAATTTATTGATTACTGTACATATTTAATTAATTTGATTTTGAATTGCACAAGGCCTCGGTGAGGGGCTCGTGGCTAAGTAGGTAATAACTATGGTCATCAACCGATCTGTATGGTATAGCTGAGCTAGCCGTGGTCAGTCTGTGGGTGACAGACCATACATACACGTAAAGTCGTCTGACTTGGTTGTCATACTATCTTTTATACTATCTTTGATAATCGTTACAGGTAGTTAGAAGCCCAAAAAGCCTGACAACCTCCTGAAAAAGCCTGATATCCTCAGAATATCGGTCGTTTCGTGTAAAATACTGATATTAAGCCGCATCTGGAAGTCAAAAGGCTCCGAGGAAGATGACAATGCCATGGTGACTTTGCTGTTATGTTGTGCATGTGCAATAAATAAATAATATATTTGTTCTGTGCGGGTATCGAACTCGGAAGCCTATCAGCGTCAACGTCAAATGTGTCATCGTTTCTCCAGTAATCTCTTAATAAGCGTGAGTTTCAAATAAAATATCGTTCGGAATTGAACTAACTAAAACAGGTTTAAATCCTGCCTGAGATCAAATCGATATAATAATTATCTTAAAAAAATGTATAGCATGCGTTAATCCCAAATATAATAAAAAATAAATAGTGAAAAGGTAGGTTTTTTATATGGAATGTTATCGATGACACCATGTCTAGGCCCCCAATAACGACAGGTATAGAAACAACAATACGTCTTATTTAGATGTCATTTTTTTTGTATTCTTGGACAGTTTCACACAGCACCATCTAGTCCCAAACTAAGCAGAACTTGTACTATGGGTACTAAGACAATGGATAAAATACTTATATATATTTTTAGTAAATACATACTTATAATACATAAAAACACCCAGACAAACACGAACACTTAATGTTCATCACATAAATATTTGTGTCATGTGGGAATCGAGCCCACGACCTCGTGATTAACAGTCCGACACGCGGACCACTAGACCACAGACGTCTTCAAAATATTTATGTTGAAGTACCCTCATCATCCGCACCACTAGCGGTGAGGTTGAAAGATGTTTTGGCAAATATCTAAAAGATGAGCTCTAAAATGTGGAAATCTGTAGGTAAATAATGTTCTCAGACATAACAGAATTGCTTGTGTCGTGTTGCCATATATGTCTACAAAAACATATGTCTGTATGTACCTATATTAAGTCTCCGGAGTTTCTGTAGATTTTTCGGTCGATTGGCCTTGTGATAAGTAGCCGATGGTCAGTGTAGGGAGCTCCGAGGGGGATATCACTGTACGTTCTATTTCTTCCGACTAATAATTATTTTGTTTGCTATTGCTGTTTGCTTTTTTTTCTAATAAGGTTTATAGACACTATTGATCCTAAACCTCCAACTTCCATACCTTGTTCGTGTACATGTAGGTCATATAGATATTTGTGCCATTACGGAATTCAGTTCATGGCTTGAGCACAGGAAGCTGACGGCCCAAATTTGTGCCAAACGAGACGTTAGTCTTTATTGGATTGAAAATAGAAATCTATATGTATCCCGTTATTTCTGCACATCTATTACACAGAGTACACAAGTACGCTTAATTAGTTACGGCTTTATTATACTGAAATGCTATGTTCTACTATAATATAGAAAACAACTTTAACCATATAAGGTACAGTGGCCAGCACATCAAGCTACCCCAATCTGACAAATTTCTTTGATAGATTTTAAACTTTAATACAAAGTAATAAGGTTCGTTTTCAATTGGGAAAATTTGACAGTTTTGGATAGCTTGACCTGCTGGCGTCTGTACATCATTATTTTAGTCAGCATTTATCGTTTGAACACATGCATCTCCACCCTTCTTCTTCCACTCCTCTCAGTTTAGAACCTTCTGCAGCTAATCCTACCACTGAAAGTCGAGCTTGTTCCACCTTCTACATCTGAGTCTGCCACGACGTCTTCTAATGTTGTGTGTTCTTCACTTAGTAATATAACATACATCGTCATCCTAATCATACTCTGAACCTTTTCCCAACTGTGTTGGGGTCGGCGGTCTCAACCAGATGCAGTGGCACAGTATTTTACACGAGGTGAATGCCATCAGACTTCCCTGGAATATCCGGAGGATAGACTGGTTTTCAAGCATTTTTCGCTTCAGGCTACCACTTATGATTGCTATAAATGTCATCATTATTCCATTTATTGTCTCCCGGTTGGACACTGACCCGGTATTCTCCTCTAAAAATGAAAATAGTCTGTAGTCCACCTGACCTAGTGCGTTTTCTGCCGGTGATAATTATAACAAATTCGCACATGTTTGTGAAAAGTCAGAGGTACGTGCTTTGGTTTCGAAGACTTACGACTTAGCAGTCCAATAGTCAAAACACTTAAGCTGTCACTGATTTTGCTATACCAGCTCTTACCCACGGCTTCGCTCACGTGAATGTAGAAGCAGTATAGTAGAATTAGAAATTAAATCCCGGAAAAAAGAAAAACACACAAATTCACTTTCAGGTTCGTGGTTCTATGTGTAATCAGTATTTTATACGAAGCGATTACCACAAAACCTCCGCACCTAATGTTTAGTTATATAATACGACAAGAACAGTGATAGCGTAGTGGTAAGACCATTGGAATGCCAAGTCGAAGGTCTCGAGTTCGAACCCAAGGCAAACACCTATGACTTTTCGAAGTCATTAATTACCACTCGCGTAATCGGTGAAGGAAAACATCGTGAGGATACCTGCATGCCTTAGAGATTTCTTGACGGAATGTGAAGTCTGCCAACCCGCACTAGGCCAGCGTGGTGGACTATAGCCTGCTCCCTCTCATTCTGTGAGAGGAGACCCGTGGGCTTATATATGGGTTGATGATGATGATAATACGACACATTTGTGTTTGGCGTAGTGGCAGTGCGATCGGCTTCTGTGCCATATATCCCGGTTTCGATCCCCAAATTCCCAAATTTTGTATAAAATATACTAAACTTAAGTTAACTTATCACGGTAAAATTTTCTTTTTTAATTTTAATCCCAAATTTTTGTATAAAATATATTATACTTAAGTTAACTTATCACGGCAAAATTTTCTTTCTTCCATGCAAATAACACAGTACACAGTTCCATAAAAACCAATAAGGCAGTAAAAACAACAATTTTAAATAAATAAACAAATTCAGTTTTCAGACTGGCTTTTACAAGAATTTCGCGGGATTCTCATTAGTTCAAATTTGTATTTTTTTTTTATTATTATTGGTTTTGGTTTGGACACATAGTCCTTTAAGCCATTTGCTATTCAAGTGTCAAATCTTGTTTGCAGAGATAGTTTTAGTTTTTCTAAACTCAAACGCATTAAATTTTTTACGTTTTTATGATTGAATGACAGTGAGTGATGAATGATTGGAAAGAAGGATGATAGTTATATAATTTACCTAAATCAAGTCGCTCGAGGTCCTCGCAGAATACCAGCGCCGCATCATTTACCAAGATGAAGTGGCAAATGCTGAGTTAGGGTCCTTTTTTGTCCTCACGAAACAACTTTTTAATAGTTTTAGATATATATATATTTTTTTTATTTAGTTTTTTTTACGTAGTTTATTGTTGTTTATTTATTGTCTGTGAGGATAAAATAAATATGTTTCTTTCTTTCTTTCTTTTATCAGTAGTTCTACCGGGTCTGGTTGTGTGTGTTTTTTTATACCACTAAGGTGGCAAACAAGCATACGACCTACCTGATGGTAAGCGGTTACCGTAGCTTACAGACGCTTGTAACACAAGGAGTATCATTTGCGCTTTGAGGACCCTGTAAAACGAAAGAGGAATAGTTGGGTTGACAGTATAAAGGTCAAAATTTCCTTGCGGAGCACTGACCTTGCTCACTGTAAGGAATACAACACAGCTCAAAACAGTGTTATTTCACTTAGATTTTCTGCAAGGCGGAGGTACTTTCCAGTCGGGCAGCTCCAATTTGAGTAGAATTTGAAATCTCTGGCATGCAGGTTTCCTCACGATGTTTTCCTTCACCGTTTAAGCAAGTGATAATTAATTATTAATATGCACATGATTTTTAAAAGTCAGAGGTGCGTGCCTTGGATTCGAACTCGAGATCTTCGACTTGGCAGTCCAATGGTCATACCACTAGGCTATCACTGCTTATGATGGCAGTCGCTTCATGTAAAATACTGATACTCAGTCGCATCTGGTTAGACTGGAAGCTGACCCCAATACAGTTGGAAATAGGCTCGGAGAAAGAAGTACAATTATTATACCTCTGTCTAACCTTTCCGGGAACACAGGCGTGATGGTATGATAAGTATTTCGTTCATATTGACGGATAGAGTAAGCTGTTATGTATCTCTCAGTAGTTGTCCAGTAAAGTTGGGTAGTTACCCAACTAGACTGACAAACGATATCAAGTAGTTTCAAACAAATCTAAACTCGGAGCTGTTACTGAGAGTTTCAGGAAAACCCAATAACACTGAGGTTGTCCGACCTGGGAAACGAACCAAGGCATTCCCGTTTCGCTGTTGCGCCTGCAACCACTAGAATAATGACGTACTTATAGTTATTTATTGAATTCCTTCATCAACCTATTAATGTCCCACTACTGGGCACGGATCTCCTTTCAGATTGAGAGGGATTTGGCTATTATAGTCTACCACGTTAGCCGCTGGCAGAGTTGACACACCTTCGAGAAAATCTCTAAGGCATGCAGGTTTCCGCACGATAATTTCCTTCACCCTTTTTAAGCGAGTGATAATTAATTATTAATATGCACATGAATTCGAAAAATCAGAAGTGCTTGACTTGGTTTCGAACTTGAGACCTTTGACTTAGTAGTCCAATAGTCATACCACTAGGATATCACAACTCATTTATTATTTATTTAATTAGCAATTAATATTTTGAATAGACTTCCTTATATAAATGATGAAAATAAGAGTTTGTGTTTGGCTGGGCTTTTCTTATGTATTATAAGTATTTATTTAAGTATTTACTTATTTATGAGAAAATCTTCTTGCTTATTACCTATATGGTCATAACGAGTGACCACGAGAACAATTTAAGTTAATTTATATATAAGGTTGACTGTGGACTGCAGAGTTACATAATTATATATTTATATGTTAGTACATACTACTCTCACCCACTAAAAACCCCACTTGCCTTCACTTGCCTTCTAGTCATGGCCATGGGATCCCCGAAATTCGCCACGACAATTCCGATATCGTGAGTATAAACTGGTTGTCCGGCTTTTTGGGTTTCTGATTACCACTAACGATTGCCATAGGTGTTTGTGTGACAAACGGGATCTACGACTTTACGTGTTTTCTGAGGCCCTCCCCTCTCGATGTGTTAGAATGGTCATCAATCCATAGAATGACCACGACTAGCGCAGCTTAACCTCACAGATCAGTTAATCAATGTAGTTATTACTTAGTCATGAAGCCCTCTTTAATATGGTTCAGCACATACTAGACAGATTGTCTTATGCAGTTCCGGAGTAAATTGTTCGATATGCTGTATCTGCGGCTTCTTCCACGTTCGATAAGGTTCGGTAGATTCTCCTACTGACACGTTTGTGACTAGAGTATGGGCTTCTTCAAAAAGGCCGTGATGAGATTTTTTAGAGTCAACAAGTATGTATCGCTGGTGGTACCTGATTAAATTATCGTATGAAGTGAAGAAAAAAAATTGCACATCATTTTGATCTTTATAAGGTCGATAGAAGGTGCATTTTTAAACCGTTCTTTATACTTATCTCAATTTCGGCATGGGTGTCATTGGTTCCTGTAGGACCAATTCTTCGTTATGTATACTTGCACTAATTCTGAGACAAGATCCGTCTACAAATGAGACAGTAATGAGTTGATGATTGATTGCAGTAGACTTTTGCTTTGACTTTTGCAGAAATGCTAAACCGTGAACAATATTTTGCCATGTAAATTAGTGTTTCGACCGTGAATATAGCACAGTAGGTACATATAGATCAATTGTCTCGTACGAACACTAACACCTGTTTGGCCGACAGCAACCGGATGACACTTTTACGGGATATAATAAGGTAATATATAGACTTCCTGCGGCAAAGTGGCGCGCGCGCCGGTACTCGCGCCCACATGCGCGCGTCGCTTTGTATGTTCATTTGACAAGTGGATAAGGCGTTAGGTAAAATGTGCGCGTAGATATTGCTACAAATTCAATATTTGCAAGCGATTTGAGTTCTTCTTTCTTCGACATAAATTTCAATTTAGCTTAGATGACAAAGCGACGGGTTTACCAACCCACAAGCTGCGGGTTGAAGTCCCTCCTGTGGTTGTATTTTCTTCAGAAAACTTATACCTTATATTCTATAGCCACAAAACCAAACAAGTTGGTCCATATTTTTTACAATAACAATATTTTTTTACAATAACAACATTGAAAGAATCTGATAAATATATATATTTGATGCCTGGATAATTATGTACTTAGTTTTATTGAATATTATCAGAGGTATAATTTAACCAAACAGTTCTAAAATAAATATTTGTAATATATTGAATAATTGCTCAAATAAAAACGCCCAAGGACGTATATACTAGCACTGAGAAAAATCTCGCTGCTTACATGTTGGATAATTAATACAACAAACTAAAACGCGTATAAACCATAATGTCATGTCCGTGGTCAAATCGAGTGGTACATTTAAATTGATTGTCGGACAAATTTCCTTCAAGCCGGATGCGTTCAATTGGCAGCAGCGGCGTGCGCAGGCGACGAGCAGTTCGCGATCAGTCGTCCTGTCACTCTCACAGTAATATCGATGAATCGGATTCGAGATAAAAGCGATTTTGACCATAAGTGAATCAGTGAAACCGTTAACAAGTTGTGCCGTTCAATTTTAAACAATTAAAAGTGGGAGTAACTGTTTTTATTAATAATGTATTTAATTGAAAACTTTGCGCGGTTTGTGGGTCAGTGAGAGAATCGAATAGAAAGTATTCATCCAAAGGTACTTCAAGAGGAGGGGTTTTCAAGACGCGAGTGGTATCACTGACATGTGATACCACAGGACAGCTACCACGACGGAGAAAGAAGGGAAAGACAAACAGCGACCAAAAAGAAAAAGAATTTCCGATATGAGGTGAGAGGCGGGAGTTCAGAGCTAGGGACTGGGAAAACCTCTTGGTGCGTACATGGCTGTTAAGGGCCGGCAATGCACCAGCAAGTCCCCCAGTCCTCCTCTGTGGGTGCCGATGACCTTGCAGTGGCTCGTTGGTTCTTTAACGACGTCAATCCCTACCAATATTATTTAAGCGAATGTAACTTTCTGTCTGTTACGCCTTCATGAGTAAATCGCTTAACTGATTTTGGTGTAATTTGGTACAGAAATAGATTAGACCTTGGAAAAAGATATGAAATAAAAAGTTCTTTGAGATGCGAGTCAAACTTCGAGGAACAGCTAGTATACATATTTATAGAAATACCCAATTTTCACGGTTACATCCACTATTTGACTAAATTTAAACTTGATTTCGCTCTTAGCTGCCACAGCCTAGTAGTCGTACTCCCGACAGCTATGCTTGAGGTACCTGGCTCGAACACCTGGTTTCGAGGAGAGCTATTGTGATTTTCTAAAAAAAAAAACATTAACAGCTTGGAGTATTGATTTGTGCCCAGTTAATGGCAATAGGCTCGCCCACTATTATTGAGTCTAAATATACCAGCGAAATGTGGGTGTATGTTGGTACACCTCTGCCTTACCCTTCAGGGTATACAGGCGTGATGGTATATATATTTAGCCCTTACTGCCCTAAACCAACGATGACGGATGAGGAGATTAATCAATGTAGACCTAGATGTAGCGAATGTGGTGTAACAGGTTCGTAGCAAGTGAAAATCTCTAGTTTCTGCCTAACCCAATGGGACACAGGCGTAAAGAAATGAGAATATAATGTACTCGTATATATTTGTAAATAAATGCACTGATTATTACTAATTATTACGTACTTACTGTGTACGAGGTCTTTTATGCATGTCAGTCATACAGTCATTATTTAATCTGTGGGTATAAACAGATGCACAGATTGAATAATGACTCCATAGGTTGCTCTTCCTAGATGGAAATAATCAATGACAACTGGGTGCTTAGTGCTGAACATCCTTACAGTCGCAGTATACAATAGTGATTGTTGCACGCTATTTTGAGCTATCTGACCTAAAGGTCAGGTTTTGAACACGGGATAAATCCCGTGTTCAAAATTTCAACACAATTTTCAACACATTAAAAGAGAAACGAACTTAAAATTATTTAATTGTTCTCCTAAACTTCCGAAATCTCTCACGAGATAATGTAAAAATTTATTAAATGTATGACTTTCAAATAAAAAATATCCTTCAATACAGTTGAAAAATAAACGTATAATACTGCTCTAAATCTGCTCCTCCTTTTATGTTTATATAAATTAATATGTAAAGTCAAGCAATTTCATATTCAAGTATCTCAAAACATATTTTAATATTATTTTAAAATATGCTGAAGTTATGAAGAATCTAACGCTTCATTTACCAAAATCCATTTTACCATCTTCATTACAAGATTCGGTGTAGAAAAAAAACATGCTTGTTTACATACCAGCCAGTAAACATGACCTCATTGTAGGTCAATCTTATAAATTATTTGAGTCAAAAAATTTTTTTAGAGACGATTCTGCACTGCGTTACAATCTATGTTTCGCGAGGGACTACAAATATATAATTAACGGATACAAAATACACCCCAGACTTGAAACAAACATCTGATTCTGTGGATCCTACAAAAAATTGTATCGGGTGGGAATCGAACTCACAACACCCGACACAACGGTAGTGGTGACCACCTTAATCCGCTACGCCAAACTAGCAGTCTCAATCATTATACTCAGTGTAGTTTTATTGTCTACAGGGTCGATCTACGCGGTCTAAAGTGTGCATCTGCACTTCGCGCTGGCCTCAAAGCTGCAATGTACGAAAGCAGCTGCTCCTACACAGGAGCCTTGGAATTAAAGAGGAGCGCGCTAAAAGAAGAGCCATGGCCTGCCACGGAATGGCCTCCGTACCGCCTTCACCAGTCCACTTTCGAGCAGTTGAAGCAGAGCGTAGAAAAGGCCAAAGCGGCTTTACAAGACAGGTCAGGCCTCTTGGGCACTGCGACGGCTTTCGGTGACTTTTATGGCGGGCAGCTGGGGCAAGATGCTACCGGCTCCACTCTGGGATTTGGCAGGACTGCGAGAACTGAAGATTCCATGCTTGGGAGTATGGACAAGAGTAAAAGTATTGGTGAGTAGTATTTTTACATTATGTCTTAAGAAAGTCCAGGCAATTTATAGTAGAGCCGTTTCACACATCAAAAAGGGGAAATATAATAATCACGCATGTATGTGTGTAGAATATAAATCCTTTCGAAGTAGTTTAGTTTCCAAGTACATACGTAACGTGTAGGTATATACAAAATATTATTACCACCTCTCATTTCAGAGCATTCGGCTAACAGTGCCATTATATCGCACAACATAAACTGTACTACATCACGAAGATAAAATTCACTACAAAAACGTCAACTTTTATACCGACCATTTTACATTCATATCAGAATTTAAGGTCTATTGTCATACGTCTTAACCTCGCTACGATAACACGAACGGAGACGCGGTTGAATATCGATTGCCTGCTGCTGCATCGTAAACTCACCCTTACCATCATATAACATGGTCACATTTTGCGTGGAAACTAAACCCTTTTAGATTACTCTGATGTAGGTAGAAGAGGCTTGGTGGGGGCATCTTCAGATAACAATCAAGGGAGAGGGGCGTATGGGATTTCATCCCCATGGTTGCTATAGAGACGCCTCCGCCCCCTATACGCCCCCGCGATCATCGCGCGCTCAGATAAATAGTGGTGAAAATGTATTTTTATCATCCCGCCGTTCATAATTGTGAAAGTTAGCCGAGGTTTTTTTTCGAGAGCTTCTTTTAACGATGGGAGGATAATTTGGTTGCATTTTTCGTGCACAGCCTGCATTTGTAAAATGTTTTTTTTTTGTGCAGATCGTATATGCTGTTTTTGAACTCTTTGCAGGGGTTTTGTAGATAATACACTACAAATAATGCCATTTTTTTAGGCTGTGAGAACTCTCTCTCTCATATACCTAACGTTGGCTCTCCTGTAACAGTCCTTATGTGGGTCTTGAAACAGCACAATGTTGACCAGCATTGTATTGTATTCTGCCATGACTCAAATTCTATTGAACCAATCGCTTCAAAATGGCGTTATTGCCCTTTGAATGTATATAAACATAAACAAAATACGCCAGTATTACCCTAGGGGTTAAGAAGAGCGGTGTACACAAATCCAAATTCCGAGCTGCTACTGAAAGTTTCATAGAATAACTCAATAACACTTTGCTCGACCAGCAAATCGAATTCAGGACCTCTAGCTTAGCAGTTGCGCTTATGATCATTACCTAGACGAATGTATATATTGCAATAATTAAGATGTGAAATTTTCTAATTGCGTATACTTAACAAAAAAATGCTAAATGTCATAACTAAGGTTATTCTTTTAGATTTTCAATTGTATTTTAATTGTATGTATATTAATATATTAATGTGTGTATATTAATTGTATTGTATTTATAAAAGTTATTGTTAATATTATTATTAATCGTCATTGCGATATTGTACTAATCTGTCATTGCAAAATCACATTCTAAAACACAAAACAATTCAGCCGTATGCTTACTACGTATTAAATGTAAAAGGATTGCAGTGTCCCGTACACTTTAGTCGGAACGTCTATATAAACCAATGCTGACAAACCCATTGTGGTGAGCCAGCCACATGCGGTGGATTCATAAATGGTTTCGTATTGAACACATGTCCTTTTACTTGACATCAATGCACGAACTTTTCTGGAACAGTGTTATTCTAGAGCACTATTGCTTGTAGAGAAACTCTTTGATACTAAATTCAGAATGAGAGTTGGAGGATAATGTAGGTTAAAAATAGCAATTTTAAAATTGTTTGTTAGACTACGTCAAAACTGTTTTTGACTTATGATAAATATGTAGGAACTTAGGACCAAACATTTCTGGTCAAATTAAACAATATACTAATCTTATTTTCTATTTATGTTGCTATTAAAAAAATCCTTCATTTTAAAATCAGAGTTTTCAAGATAGTGCAAGCATATTTCAATTGTTCCAGAAATCCTTTGTTCCCTCCAGAGGTCGCTACAAAAGCATTGTCACAAAGGAACTGCTCTCGAAAAAGACAATAAACTTTTTGCCATTAAAAAAAAGTACCGCAATTCATAAAAAAATGTAAATTCGAAGCGAGCGCCCATTGTCTTGGCAGTGCAACAGAGAGGAGATCGGGCCTTTCCGCTTTCGTTAACTAGATGGAAATTCTCAAAATTTGGTCGGCTGTATTTTGTAGGATGAATTTTTCAAATTTATATTTTCGTTTGAATTTTAGTTTTCAGTTTTGTTGGTATAAGGTATTTAGTGATATAATCATCCTGTCACGGTCGTGGAGAATGTAACCAATACATACATACGTACGTACGTAAAACGTACTTAAAAAAGGTGGAATCGTCATGGGTACTGAGGTGACTCGCTAACTCGAGCTTCACCTTCACCTTGAAGGGTGAAGTGTGTCAAAAATCTGGATGTCAGGCTTTTTCTAGGGTTACTGACTACCAGTAACGATTATTATAGGCGTGCGTATGACAACCGGGACTGACGGCTCTTTGAGGTCTCCATTGTGTTATGATCACCTAACCACACAATGACTGCGGTTATCGTAGTTTAACCTTGCAGATCGCTTGATCGGTGTAGTTAAAAAGTTAACCCTATTCGACGAGCTCGTGGCTAGCTCCTCGAATAGGGTTTGAAAATGGAACAAGATGGTTTGAAGCACACAATTCAATTTCAGTCTCTGGCTCTTAAAAAAACACAATAGTAGTAATCACGCATAGTTTTTGTTTTTATCATTGTTTGAGTTGCCATTTCACCGATGTAATAATTAAATTAAACAGGTTTACTACTATATACTTTAATGATGCTTGAGTATTAACGTCGATGCCAAAACACCTAATGAGTGTGCACTGGCCGACTTAAAGCAATGAAGATTTATTTAATCTAAGCATAGTAAAGATTTTGTTTTATATAACATTTTTACCTTTCGTAAATTAACAGACAGAAACGTGTTGCTGGGGAGTTTGTTGCGCCGTTTCTTCTTCCCAGTCAAAACACTAGGAAGCGGTGACGGGCCGGCATTTGGAGGCTGTCTTAATGTAAAAATGATGTTCAAAAAGTACTACCTAGTAGTCTATCTTGAATAAATTATTTTGACTTTGACACAGTGGAACTGTTTGGAGCTATCGTAAAGTGAGGTGGTACAAAGGCCAGAACATCAAGCTTCCACAATCTGTCAAATTTCTTTGATTGATTTTCAACTTTAATACAAAACAATAAGGTACATATTCAATTGGGAAAATTTGTCAGTTTTGTATATCTTAACCTGCTGGCGTCTGTACTTAAAAAGGTGAATAAATAGATATTCCTCCTCCGAGCCTTCCCCAACTAGTAACAGTAACAGTCTAACCAGATGTGGCTGAATATCAGTAATTTACGTGAAACAACAGCCATCAGAAATGCGCAACCCAATTCCTGGGTACTACCGATATCCTCAGAATAGACTGGTTGTCAGGCTTTTTAGACTACCACTAACTATTGTCATAGGTGTTCGCATGTTAACCAGGACCAACGGCTTTACCTGCTCTCGAAGACATGGAGAGGTCTCGATGTGTTAAGAACGGTTACCAATCCACGGGCTGACAGTGGCTAGCGCAGCTTAACCTAGCAGACCGGTTGACCAGCTTAGTTATAACTTAGACAAGCCCTTATAATAATAATATATACGATATTATTGTGGAAACTTAATTAAAATTATACAAGGCAAGATTTTTAGGTAAGTACATTATTAAGGATCTGCTGATCTCCATACTACGACGTACGATCTTGGAAGTCGGTAGGGTTCCAAATTTTCAACTTATTCTTTTAAAACCATATCTGTTTTCATTACTAATTCGCGGCTTTCCTCTAGCATTATCGTATCTTTCCGTTCAGTACCGGTTCCGTGCCAATGAAACTTTGCGCTAGATATTATCATATCGAAGAGTTAATACTATCTACCGATATCCGCATCAACAAGATAAAATCTATCTAATATTAATATACCAAAACTAACCTACTAGAAAAAATTTGAAATAGGAACCAATCCTAATAAATTTAAAAGAGCACACAAACAAAATATTTACAAAACAAACTTATTTTTGATGAAAATTCACAAATAAGACAAAGTTGGCATATTAAAAGACTCGCAACAATATCCATTACCCATTAGTTTTGATAAACAGACGAGCCGAGCCAAGAATACTAAGCAATCGGTTGTACATTTACATAATATTCGAATAAGTGCAAAAATCCACGCGCCGCCGCCGGTTAATCTTTAGTCATTACGAGAAATGTATTAAAAATACCCCCAACGATCACCTAAAGAGTTGTTAACTTGAAAATGATTGCGGAACGCCCCGAATACAGTCGCTACTATTTTACATGGCTATCATACCCCGGGATCTGTTTGGTACAAATGTCATCAATTATGAGGCCACACTTTAGATCGTATCGCGATAAAATATATATCAATAAATCATGCTCCAACTGGTCTGATACGAGTTTATTGATTTTTTTAATGTATATTACCAAAAGGGCTAGGGTTGTTGTTTCTCAATTTATATTCATTACGAATGGGGGTTGCTGTATGCTATAGGGAAGTATTTTGAAAATATGCATATATATAGGTAGGTAGGAGATTACAGCGGCTGGTAACTCTTCTAAATATTGAAACCAATATAGGAGATATTCACAAATTATATTATTTGTACTCTCCTATATAATCCTATTTTATATTGACGTGGTTACAGTAGGGTTGCTAACTTTACTGTTAAACAGTATGCCCTTTAATACTATTTACTATTCAATAAAAATAAAGTATGAATAATTGTGTTTTTACAGTGATAGCCTAGTGGTATTGGTTACTCGAGTTCGAACCTAAGACACACACCTCTGACTTTTCGAATTCATGTGCGTATTAATAATTAATTATCACTCGAAAACATCGTGAGGAAACCTGCATACCTCAGAGATTTTTCGCGACGGTTTGTGAAGTCTGCCAACCCGCACTAGGCCAGCTTGGTGGACTATAGCCTAATCCCCCTCAATATTAGAGGAGACCCGTGCCCAGCAGTGGGACAGTATATGGGTTGATGATGACAGTATATGGGTTGCTATGAGTAGCATTGGCTCTAGATGCTGTATATTTTTTTCCTCCAATCTAAATGTAATATTTTGTAGTAAACGCTGGGTACCCTAGGTTACAACTCTTACAAGCACTAATAAAAACCAAAACCAAGTCTAGCTTCCCTAAGTTAGACTTGTTTTGGATTCCTGGTTCGAGGTAGCCAAGCGTGAGTGGTCAACTGTATAATTTAAATACTAGCCCGCGACTTTGTTCGTGGAAAAGTTACTTTTAAAGATCGTTGTAATTTGGCTAATTAACTCAAAATCGTTATAAATTATTCTGATGTTTAAATAAAAATACTGTAAAATCCTATCAAAATCCGTTCAGTAGTTTTAGCGTGAAAGAGTAAGAAACATCCATCCATTCATCCATCTTCACAAACTTTCATATTTATAATATAAGTAGGATAGGTTAGGAAGTAGGATGATTAAAACAAGAAGGAAATCTCAATCTAAGTTAAAATGGTGCCACGATATCCAAAAGCAAATAGTAATGGATAAAAAAACATGTCTTCATAGTACTAGTAAATTTAAGGATTTTAGGAAAAGTACAAACAGCTTAAATTCTGCGTATAACGTTGATGGCCTCATGATGCGTCTGATATTTCAAATACGTTCAGAGACTATTTTTCTGTTAAGTCACCACTGCGGCCGCCATCGTTAGTTTATAGTGAACTTTAATTACCCCAATCAAAAAGATTGAAAATGGCATTAACACATGCTTAACATTTCTAAATATACAAGATATGAATAAGTATTTTTCTAAGAGGAAGGATAAGCGTTCGAGTCCTTTTCCAAATGCGACTGGATATCAGTATTTAAATACAGTCGTTATTACAAAGTAAGTTCGTTTTTATTTAGTAACTAGTTATATCTAGGCGACCACGCATAGGAAAACGCAGACGGACGACCTCGTGAGGGTCACAGGGAGTCGGTGGATGCAGTTTGCGTGAGACCGATTTTTGTGGCGATCATTAGGTGAGTCCTATGTTCAGCAGTGGACGTCCGAGGCTGATAGATAGATAGTTAGATCTTAGCGTACAGAAGGACAGACAGCGGAAAGCGAATTTATTTTATATCTATCTTACTATATATAAAAAATAATCTCTACGCGTGAACGGATAGAACAATTTCGCTGATTCTTGTTGTGTTAATTATTGCCAGAAGGTTCTTATGAAAGAAAAATTTAAAAACATTGTACAGGAAATTAGAAAATCTAAAAAACTTAACAACTAGATACTTTCAGGTAAAGTCTACGCAGTCTACGAAGTTAGTTATGTATAGATGCTAATAGTATTAGTTGTAGATTGTAATCTATAAGTTCAAAGTAAAGTATCGCAGCGTGTAAACGGTGAGTGTGACTCATGATGGGGCGCCTGTCTGCACCGACATTATTATGTTTAATAGTCCGCCACCCCAAACAGTTTGCCTTTTAATTAGTAAACGTTATTATATTATTAATATCGGACTTACGGGTGATATTTATAGGAACGATACTTATATTTTAAGAAGCAGTGATAGCGTAGTTGGACTGCCAATTTGAATGTCTCGAGTTCAAATCCAAGGCACGCACCTCTGACTTTTCGAATTCATGTGCGTATTTATAATTCATTATCACTCGCTTAAACAGTGAAGGAAAACATCGTGAGGAAACCTGCATACCTTAGAGATTTTTCTCGATGGTTTGTGAAGTCTGCCAACCCGCACTAGGCAAGCGTGGTGGACTATAGCCTAATCCCTCTCAATATGAGAGGAGACCCGTGCCCAGCAGTGGGACAGTATATGGTTTGATAATGACATATTTTACAATGAATCCTTTCCCAATTGTTGGGGTCGGCTTCCAGTGTAACCAAATGAGGCTGATCTTATATCAGTATTAGACACGTAGCGACTGCCATCAGACCTTCGAAACTCAATTTCTGGGTAATACCGATATCCTGAGGATAGACTGGTTGTCAGGCTTTTTAGGCTTCTGACTACTAACAACTGTCATAGATATTAGTGTGACAACCTGGAGCGACGGCTTTACTAGATATTCGAGGAACGGAGGAATCCAAATGTGTTAAGAATGGTCACCCATCTACAGACTGACCGCGGCTAGCGCAGCTTAACCTTGTAGATCGGTTGATCAAGATAACTAATCCACGAGCCGCTCCATGTGGCATATTATGAAAAATTTATAACATCAAATATAAACGTTATAAAATGTAAAAGAAAAAATACCAAAAAAAGTTAACTAATCACCTTATGAGTACTTTACTGATTGTTACATCCAAGTCCGAGTGCACACTTTCTAATTGGTTAATCACTCTGAAAATCGACTAACCCTCTCGACTAAACAAACTTCGAGTGCACATTAAGCCAATAAGCCAGGTTCTCAGTCCCATGGGGTGATCCCAAGTAGTACCAAACAAACAATTATTGTACAATCAATGGCCATTCGCGCGAATATTATAAATCAGTGATAATGGTTCGCATTACGTAGAGTGACATCGCTTTTAGTTCGGCGCTCTTGACAATAGATGGCGCGTGGTCGGCGAGCGCCCGCGCATCTCGCAAACACGGAACGGACTCGAAACCAGCGGAGGGCTGAGCGCAGCGGATGCTGAAATGTATTTACGTAAAATATAAGTTCAATTTATTTCCGTAAATATAGGTTTTACTGGTGCGACATAAAACTTTGTATACACTTTTAGGGATTGCTTGTTTAATTAGATAGGTAACGTAAAATAAAAACGTGATGACGTATTACATTAAACTAAATCACGTAGCTATTTGTGGGAGTAGGTTCTGCCAACATATTTTTCACAAATCATATCAATTTAGGCATCTAAATTGATATGATTAATAATAATAATAATAAATTAATATAATGCACTAAACCAATTATAATCAACTGTGAAGAACATTTTATAGTAAAGCAAGAGTTCAAGAGTAACGCTCACTCGTAGTTATGTATAACGCGCTGTTTTTATAGCCCCGTCAATGTTGCTTACCATTTCATGGGAACGGTACCCGAGACAATGCGAACTTAATTGTGCGACAGATACCAGTAATGATGATGCCACCCCATTTTTTTTTGGATTTATGGATATGCCGTGACCACGCGACCCACCCCAGGGTTATTTTCAACAAATAAATTGTTCAAAACATATTGTGTTCGGTGATTTGATACGTTTGACTTTAACCGTGGGAGAGCGGAGATTTTTTTTACTTTATATGTTTATCGTAGGGTTTTATAGCTTCATTCATTACTTGGTACCAGTCCTCTGGTATAATTTTTTCAACTATACCAGACAGTGACATAATTGACCTAAACCATTTTGGTTAGTATTTTTTGTAGCTGAGAGATACCAAAGTGTACCAACGACAACAAACAATCAATCAATCAATCAAAATAGTACCTAACTGATTGTTAGGTTTTACATGTCACATCGTTCACCTCCATCAACTCTCAGTATGGTAGGAAGCCCAATAGTAGGTATACTACTGATATTTTCCTTTTTTTTGCCATTACAACTTGCAGATCGGTTGATCAGCGTAGTTATTACATAGTCAGAAGCCCCTCAAGAATGACAAAAATACGAAAACTAGTTTGCAGACCTAATAGCAAAATTATGAAGAAAAAACGAAAAAACTTTTATTTTGTAATATGATAAAACTTAGATAAAAATAAAAAAACATGAAAATTAGTGTGAGACCAAAATACGGTACCTATCTCAGCTGATGTTGTAGCTCAGTGACTCTTTTCTTTTATTTAACCTACTTAGATTAGCATGTTCCCTTATTTTTTTATAATAGTTATGTTATTTTGGACGTGACAGGTTCAGACAAGCTGTGCGGTGGGATCGGTAAAGGGTACTCCACGCCGACCCTGTCCGACACACTGCGGGCCACAAAATGTTCAGGTATGTCATTCTCATCTTCTCTCTTACATGTGTCGATCGGATTTCATTTTATCAAGACACAACAGAACTATTGACACTACAATTTCCTCGTCTTTTCCGTGGTGTGGGTGTAGTTGGATAGGCCGTTTAAAAATATTGTCGGTGCGTGAAAACCATTTTTAGATTCGAAGATTCGTTTCCGAAATTTTAAGCTTTATAGTGCAGTTTTTGTTAGAGTCAAGTCTCTACCGTGTTAGCTAAATGTACGAGTCATCTGGGATGGATTTTTCTTTCGCTAAAAGTATCTTTGAAAAACTAATAACTCTTTTCTCGACCTGGTAATTGAACTCGAAATGAGTTCCTAAATTAATGTAAATATTTCTTAATAATTATAAATCATTTTGGGTAAATTATCTATTTTTAATAATTATAAATAAAAACATTTTAAATTGTTCGGTACATCTTCAGAGTCGATGACGTTGCGAATTGATTGATTACGTCACGCGTCGTCGCTGCATAACGCCTGCATTATAAATGATGCTAATCCCATACATCATAGTTGTTACAAATGTAATTTTAAAGCAGACTATTATTTTGTTAAAATAATTATCGAAAATAAAAATTGAATACACTTTCATAACCAACAAAAAACCTTCTCATCCAGAATGCAGTTACTTTTTGTAGAGCAACAGAGTGCAACATGATAACATTGGGTAACATTCTTCAACTTTCACGGCAACATATACCAACAACAAATAACTTTTTGTTATCGGATGTTGCCCACTAACACTTGGAAACGTTGCTCCACAATCTCACCCGGCCCCGTGTTGCTCTGTTTCAGAAACTATAGAAAAATACGCGCGTATTCGAATACAATTCTATGCTTAAGTTTCAAGGAATCGGTGACGATCTTTCGACGATTTATTTATATAGGTAGATTGTAATAATGTGCTTTTACTGCGTTTCATACGCAATATATACATTTTCTTTCACCCGAAAATCTTCCTACCTAATAGCTTCATAATAAATACACAGTAATCTTTTATAAATAATAATACATTGCATTATTATTAGGCACTTTTTTCCGCAAGTGCGCTTACCATACAAACATTACCTATAAAAGGTATGTTAAGTACACAATCAGTAGCGACATAATTAACAGGGAAAAAATAATTCAGGTTTGGATCTAAACATGTACCTAATACTTAGAAAAGGTCTAAGTTACCAAACCTTATCTAAGTTAGGTATTATTTACATTTTCATCATCATCATCATATCAGCTACAAGAGGTTCACTGCTGAACAAAAGCCTCCTCCATAGCCTTCACCAAAGACCGGTTATGTGCCGCGTGTATCCAACGACTTCCAGCGACCTTTACCAGGTCGTCCTTCCATCTCGTTGGAGGCCGTCCTACGCTGCGTTTTCCGGTGCGTGGTCTCCACTCGAGAACCTTTTCGCCCCAGCGGCCATCAGTACTACGAGCTATGTGCCACGTCCATTGCTATGTCGGCATCTTACGTTCATCTATAGACCTTCTCATATCACTTCTCTCTCTCTCTCTCTTTTCACTAGACCACAGACGTCATTGTCAGAAGTTCCAGAGTATGTGATCTAATCTTTTATGGTAACATGCTCTTCTCTCCTACGCATAACATGTCCTTGCAACGACATGTGATTAGTGCATGGCTTTTCTATAAATCTTACGAGACATAGGGCATAGTGGGAGTAATTCCACTCAAATTGGAGCTGCCCGACAGGGGAAGTACCTCCGCCTTGCAGAAAATCGAACTGAAATAACATTGCTTTGAGCTGTGTTGTATTCCTTACGGTGAGCAAGGATGCAAGTACTCCTCGAGGAAACGTTGTGTCGGCAGTGGGGGGGACTTTGACGCTTATACTGCCAACCCAACTATTCCTCTTTCATTTTACAGAGTCGGCAACGCGCAAGTGATACCCCTACTGTTGTAAGCGTCTATAGGCTACCATAACGGCTTAGGTACCATCAGATGGGCTGTAGGCTTGTTTGCCACTTTATACCTTAGTAGTATAAAATAAACTATTTTAATAAATTATTTTAGAATGTATCTCCTAGCCTTTTTCCCAAAAATATTGGGGTCGGCTTCCAGTCTAACCAGATGCGGCTGGATATCAGTATTTTACACGATGTGACTGCTATCAGACCTTTACAACCCAATTTCTGGGTGATAACGATATCCTAAGGATAAACGGGTTGTCAACTTTTGGGTTCCTGGCCAACACGAAGGATTTTCATAGATGTTCGCATTACAACCGGGATCGACGGCTTTACGTGCTCTCCGAAGCCTGGAAATGTGGCGATGTAAAAAGAATGGTCACCTATCCACAAATAAACCGTGGTTCGCAGTTGATCAGCGTAGCAGTCATACTAATAATTAAATAATAATAATAATATAATAATAATAATAATAATAATATTTATTCCAAAAATATGAAGTTCATAAAAATACAATATAAATCTTAGAAATTATAAAGGTATAATAACATTTGGTGCCTGTACTAGGTTAAACCTGTGTCACAGGCGGTAAAAGCGCTAACAGTATCTATGGTACCTAAATATAAATTTTAACAATATATATTTTAATATAAAAATAAATTAGAGATAAATCAGAGATATTAATTAATTATTATATATTATACTCGTATACCTAATTAACATATTAGTTACATAATGTGATAAGGAACTCAGAATTATCATAATCTAGGTTACTGTCAATGTTGCAAAATTACGTTCGACTCTGTACGCACTCATGTATATTTTATTTGTTGACGAGTAATTTGCTTACATAGCGACAAAGACGAGGGTTAGTAGGACAGCGTAGTGTACTGTTATTGTAATAAGTTAGTTACTAAACACGGAAATCTAACATGATATAATTCAAATGTCTTAGGTGCCGTCGTAATCGACAGAGTTAATGTACCTATATTCTGCTATTTTCCTAGCAGGGCACTCAGCGTCTCCCGTTTTGTGATTGTTAGGCTTTTTAAATCGTGAGCATGTTGCACATTTTGGTATTTCAGATTTTTTAGGGCACTCTGTCATCGAGTGACCTGCTTCACCACAGTGTCCGCACGTAGAATTAACGTCTCTGCATGTTTTAGCTGCATGTCCATATTGTTGACATTTGTAACACCTCGTAACTAGGGTAAAGTCCCTGACAGGACAAGACGTCCAATTTATGAAAAGTCTACTTTGAATTATTAGGGCTTTACGTATATGGGCAGATACTTCTATCACGTAGTTACAGGTCGGAGCGTCTTTTTTCCCAGATTTGTGGCTTAATTTAACGAAGGTCATGAAGGATTCCAGGGTCATATCTGGAAACTTGTCGGCTACGTTCTGTTCAAATATGCACCTAAAGACCTCATTATCCGCCATATAAGTGGGCACACCTACAATCACAATCCGGGGTTTGCGCTTGCTGGGCTCGTCGACAGTAAGTCCGGATGTACTGACCTGGACTGCGTGCATAAGCTTTTGAGCGTCATTTTTCGTCTCTGTACTGACAATAACTCCTCCATTTTTTGTTTTGCGGACTCCACGCACTTGCAATTTCATTTGTTCTGGGTGTATAATTTTTTGCACGAGATCTTTCGTTTCGTCACTAGATTTTAATTTATCATTGGGATATATGGCCACAGAGCTTAAATTATGTGGTCGAACAAAATTATTTGATCCCTTTTTGACCATATCAGCAAAAGAAATATTTCCCGTAGTATTTGTGTCCTGTATTGTCTGCTTGAGCTCTGAAATGTGTTCAGTCAGGTCGCGCTTTTCCTTAAGTACTTCAATCATGTTGTACGCTTGGAGGGCCTTTTGCTTGAGCGACTGGTATACAACTGCCATCTGTGAGCTGTTAGATCCTATTTTACGGCACAGGTTCGAAATTTTCATTTTCTGCTCTGAGTTAAGTTTGCCATCACTGGCAATAGAACAAACTTCATTCAAATGCAGTTCCATGGTTGACATCCATTTTTGTAGCTCGGGCGTGGATATAACTTCAACGGAAATATCGGGCTGGAGGGCTGGGTTTTGCTGAGTTGACATCTTAGCTGGTGAGGTGGAGGGTTGCACTAGCCCCTTAGGATGAGAGGGGCTGTATTCCATGATATCTTATTCACTTTAGTTTGTGTTCATTTTGTAAGTAGGTACTAAACTAAACACTGAGTATAGTTAAAAATGCATTAAAGTAATAATTATAGTAAAGGAGGTCACTATTAAAATATTATTGCTAACGAGCACGTCCGTATCCGATGAGATTCACGACAATCAAATGCATGTAATATATGTATAAATAAACCTTCCGAAACGTTTCAAAATCCGTTGCGTAGGTAGTTAAGAAGTAGGTACCTAAGCAGAAAACAGAAAGACAGATGCGGCCAGTTAATTTGCTTTTAATATTACTTTTACATTCTCGCGGATAAGTGTATGACTTACAGGTTGTTTGAAGTTCTTTTAAGATATAGTTTATATTAATTAATGAAAATGTATTTATTTGTTCACTTACAATACTGTTCTTTAACATAATTTATAAAGGACGTGATTTTCAATTCGAATGCTCTCAACCGTTTTAAATAAACAGTTCGTTGGAATGTTTAGGTGGGTTATTGTAAACTCGCCATAATGAAAATTTGCCACAAGTAAATTTTTTTTTTTTTAGTGACATTTTACACAACACCATCTAGTCCCAAACTAAGCAGAGCTTGTACTATGGGTACTAGACAATGGATATAATACTTACATACTTTTTTTTTGTAAATACATACTTATAATACCTAAGAAACACCCAGACAAACACAAATACTCATGTTTTATCCACACAAATATTTGCGTCCTGTGGGAATCGAACCCACGACCTCATGATCAGCAGTCCGGTACTCGAACCGTTAGACCACAGGGGTCGTCAAATTAATTAAAGTAAACTCGCCACAGTCTTTCTTATCTGTCTCACGAAAACTTGCCACAGCTTTAAAAGTACCGATAGCAAACGAAGTAGTAGTGTTCAATAATACATACTAGTGTAGTGAGTAATAGTGTTTATATACATATGTATATGTATACAATCATACAAAATTAGTTTGTACCAGAGGTTTATATCAATACCTGCGTACCTACGTACTAAAATCAACAAAATCAATAGCCTTAGTATCTCGTCTTACGATATAATTACAATTTTTCGATCGCACTAATAGGTATTTAAAGATCTCAAAAAGTTATCCAAAAACACAAAAGTTTCTAATTTTAAGTAGAGTACCAGCCCTTTAGCGACTCACTAAAATTAAACCGGTTTAGCCCGTGCTACCGCAGAGCCGGCACCGCATGCAATGGAAGATTATAAGGAAGCATATAATGGAAGAATCACCACCTAATGAAGCTACCAATCAATTTAATGATTATTTTGTAACGCAGTGGTTAGAAAACAGTCATCATCATCAACCCATATACCGTCTCACTGGTGGGCACTGGTCTCCTCTCACAGAATGAGAGGGATCAGGCTATAGGAAACAGTAGTTTAGAAAATATTTGGAATGTCCACGGAGTTCGCCACAGAACCATTAATTCTGCAGAAGTATGGCATAAACGCCTTAATAATAACATGGGGAAAAATAAACCTAATTTACTTCATTTTCTTGACGTCCTAAAAAAAGAAGCCGAGTATATGGATTGGAAATTAAAAAGAATAAGTTTTAAAATACCGCTTAATTTGAGAACGTGTCAATTGCATACGATAAAAAATCAAAAGCCATCGCTGACAATTATGATAATATGCATCTAGCAGAAGTAATAGCAAAAATAGCAGCATTGCAACAATTGTAATTATAATTTATTATGCCAATTGATAATAATACTGATGTAAAATTTTATCAATACTGTGATTTTAAACTAAAAAGTGTTTTCTTCTTATTGTAATAGTAAGTTTGACTGTGATTTTTAATTAACCCAAAGTTAGATATTTTAAACGTATATGTCGGACCTGTTAAATAATACTGAGATTTTTTTTAAAATATATAATGATTTTACCTTATATTGTGTTTAAAGATAAACGTCTCTACATTTTATTTATGTACCAATGTAGTTGTAAGTTTGATTGTGTAATATTGTGTAAATGCTATGATTTGTAATTAAGCAAAAGTTCGTTATTTACATTAGTAATTCCTATTTTAAAACATAGTTAAACCTTTTTAAATCTATGATTCCGTCGCCATTACTTTCAATTAAACTGATTGTTTCATAAAATCGTTTTCTTTATTCTGAAACTACATTACTTTTACTTAACACTACTGTAGAACGAATATCGTTTTGCTGTCGGTACATTCAAAACAAGTTTGACGTACCTGTGACGAGTTTACTATACTTGTTGTGAATTATTTTGTTACTGTGGCAAGTTAACCAATATTTTTAAATGTGGCCAATTTTCATTGTGGTGAGTTTACAATAACCCGTTTAGGTCCCATATAATAGCGGCGGCCTATTTATTTATTTATTCATAAAGTACACCAACAGCAAATACATACGTTGTGCTTAACGTCTATAAAATAAGGAATAATTTTCTCTTATATAAATACCTATTGCCATTAACGGGGCCGAAATCTGAACTCCGAGTTGTTACTGAGAATTTCATAAAAAATCCAATAACATTGCTCGACCTGGGAATCAAAGCGTACCTCTAGCCTAGCAGTTGAACTTACAACCACTAGATGAACGCGGCAGTTTTAAATGCTTTATTTTCTATCTAAAAAGGAAGGCCTCCTTTTCGGATCATTTAGCCGAAGAATAAGTTGAAAACAGTTTTATTTAACCAAAAAAGTCAATTATGATACTACCTACTACTTTAGAAGATCTTCAAACATTCCGTTCAATTTAACTTGTGACAGTCACGATGTCAGACGAGGCGTGAGTTCAAAGGATCGCCACAGAGGGCGCTGGAGTGCTGCAATTAAAAGTTACCGCTTTACCATCAAAGCGGTCATTACGCTCAGTACGCTCAGTAAAGCGGTAAAATAATTGTGATGGGGGCGAAGATATCGCTATTCACAATTATTTTACCGCTTCTTTAATTATCTGCATCGGTAAGGAGCGTCGAGATCATTGCGGTAAATTTATAATAGTTATTTTACATGACATTGAACGTTTAAACAAGACGTCCAAGCTGGCAGAGTATTCCACTCCCTGGCTTCCAAGCTGGGATGTCTTTTCATACCGGAACATTATAATTGTTAGAATTTTATTCCATTCCACCTCAATCGATCTCTGCAGCATGAGCAAAGCCAGTCACTTTGTAAATTTAAATTCCTTAAACTAAAAGTTCCATCTCGGACAGCGCAACGGGATTGAAACCACTTCACGTGCTACCGATTTTTTATCCTAAGATTACAAGGCCGAGGATGAATTGTTTGTTCTCATACCATTTCCGGGTTATGAAGAGTTAGGCAGAGGTGTAGGTACCTACTATTCCTACACCCATAGTTTGCTGGTATGTTTAAGACCCATGTAATTGGGAGTGATTTGGGTACGAAATCCCAAAATCCAAACGGAGCTGCTACTAAGAAATTCACAGAAAAGTCTGAATTTTTCGACCTGAGAATTAAAACCCCGACCTCTAGTGTGACAGTTGCAGTCGCTGAGGTTGTTCTTTTAATGTGTAAAAAATTTAAACTGTTCTATGAAGAACGTGCGTTACTAGCACCTAAACATATGAGTACCTATATTTATGAGCAAGTAATACCACTTGAAACATAATACGTACTCACTAGTGCCGTGACTAAACCCGCCACGCGCCTGTACACTCCGCGCTATTAATTAAGAGCTCTCTCGGTCCCTTCGACCGCTTTGTATGACGCGATTCGATACCGTTTCGGATTTATCCTTGCATTTCCATTCATTGATTCAAATCGATGGTTCTGTTGCACATTTGACGGTATTGTTTTACTAAGGCACAATGCGACGTACCTGGACGTTGAAAAGTGTATTGAAAGAGCCGCCTTGACAGTACATGATCGTGAGATAAGGATGGTTTCTATCTACATTCATACGGCTTATGAAGTTGTATGACTATGGCTGTCCAATGTTGCGTTTCCAATGTTAGTTGAGTGCCATTTTAATTTTGTCTGTTAGTTCAATAGTATCTACAAGCTTAATATAGCACTATTAGGCCTTATTTCACCATCCCTTAGTAAGTTTTCGTTTATTTACTTGACAGTTAATCTAATTAAGTTTGTGTTCCATTTTTTAATTAATTCAGTGAATACACTCAGAGATGGTGAAATAGGCTCTTATGGTAATGCCTGGGTATATACGTACAATATTTTTTGTTTGTGTATGTTTTTTGTGTGTGTATGTGACAAATGGGGCTAAAAAAATATATCAAGCATATTCATGTTGATCAAATTAATAATCATCATCATGAACATAATATTAGCCTCAAGAGGTCCACTGCTGAACAAAGGAATGGAAGAGGCCTTTGTTCAGCAGTGGAGACTTTCACAAGGACCGGTTATATGCCGCCTGCATCTCACGACACCCAGCGACCCTCACCAGGTTGTCTGTCCATGTCGTTGGAGAACATCCTTCGCGGCACTTGGAAATGGTACTTAATAATGTTATCTTTTACTCAATTAAAATTCATTGCTAATGTATTGTCATGTATCTCAAGCAAATTGTCACGCTCTATACAAATAAACTGTCTAAAATCTTTCCAGTACTAAAAGTGAGGGTTCTAACAGACCCCACCAAGCATGTCCAATGATTGCGCGTGCGGCTATCCCTACTATCGTCGAACGGTTAAAATTTGTGGTGACAACCGTGAACTACACTGATTTTTTCTCATGCGGCACAAAAGACCGCAGTGCAATTTTTAGGGTTGGGTTAATTCTATAATTGTGATACTCATTGTTGGCACTGTAATTACTTATTTTTTTTATTTACATCGATTGAGACGATACCATGTTTCTAAGCAAATAAACTGTAATATTAAGCTATGTTACTACCTGTATAATTGCAATAATTTACAGTGTGATATGGTAATATTTAAAAAAAAACAAAACAAACTGTATTATTTCCCCTACATCTACAACCACACACATCACCAAAATTTTATATTTTAAATCTGAATATACTCTAGATTTTAGGCATGGAAAAATAGAATGGCCCACCAAACAGATTGATAAAAAATCAAAAAAAAAAACACAGTTGGTCTTTAATTCAATACAGTTACAATTGAAAACTTCAATCCTCTGGAGGTTCAATTTATTTAACGCAAAACAACAAACACATCTTCAAATATTTTATTTACAACGTAAATATAAACAGGGTGGCGTCACCCCTGCTCCAGTCTATTAACTAGTCAGTCAATCATTGTGCCGTTCGATTCCGGCAGCAGTAAATGTGTGGGTGGACCGATGCTCCGCCGTGACTAATTCCTGGATTATCGTTACTTCATAATAAAGACGTTACCCCGTGAGAATTTTCGGGGTAACAATGGGGGTCACGGTAGAGAAGTATGTATTTTTGTCGCTTCATTTATGGTTTAATTCGAGCCAATTATTTGTTATAAAACATTGCTCTGTATAATGATATATCGCTCGATACTTATGATCAATAATAGAAGATTAATTTAAAGGTATACATTAATAAACCTTATATTATTATTAATTTAAACCTACCAACTATTTGGACAACAAAATATATCATCACGCCTGTTATCCCCTCTACACCCTGTACACCCATTTTTCGCCGTAATGTCGAGGTCTCATATATCAGGAGGCGAACATATTGCCAAGTATTTAAACATTTTGGCATAAAATGTAAATTAAATATATCTCGCGATTTCACCTGCATCTCAAAACGTGAGAAAAAAGGTATTCTATGTCCTTTTCCACGATCTGATCTATCTGTATACCAAATTTCATCCAAATTGGTTCAGCGGTTTAGGCGTGAAAGCGTAACAAACAGATAGAGTTACTTTCGCATTTCATAATAACATTATAGTAGGCATTGATTTAGGTAAGGAATAGGAATCCTTTACTTTAAATCCCAAACCTGTAATTTAACTTTGGTTTTAAAAACAAAGTATAAATTCCGTAGCAATTTCATTTCAATGCGCTACTATTTAGAGGCAAGCGCTTCACCGCACTACCAAACGTTTGCAACTTAAATGTTTAAACAATATCAAATAGAAACATTAAGATTACAAACTACGTTTACATTGATCCCTTATAATCGCACCCTCTGCCGACTTTATTGCCCAGCACAGAGTTAACAAAATAAATGGCTTAAATTTCTACACCAGTAATGAATACAAGGGAGGGTTGCGGAATAAATCATTGTTACGTTGCATTTTGGGGATGCTTAAGGGCGCAAGATAACAGGAGCAGCGGGTTGGGAGGGGTGCGGAGCGAGATAGGAGCGGTAGCGGAGCGGATACAATGTTAACACTCTAGAAGAAAAGGGCTTTTTTTACCCGACTGCGCTACGCAAAGAGGGTAATGTTTTTATCAATGTATGTATTTGTTTTGGTTGTTTTAATATTGCGAGTATCATGTATGTGTCTAAAGACATGACAGTAATCAAAATTCAATATGGCGATAACCAGACGCCATATTGTGAAAAAGAACCATATAACCAACCGTATAGGATCAATAATTATTTAAAGTTGATCAGCAACTATACTCACTGAAATTTTCACAAATTATAATAAAGCCGTGATAAAGTTTTTATATAATCTGTGAAAAATAATAGTCAAAAAGTGTAAAATAAAAAAGTATGTTAAAAATTAAAAAAACCTGACTGTAAAGAAAAAATCAGGATGTCAGGAACATAGACTCTCAATAATGTGTCCCGACTGTTATTAAAGGCTATTATAAATAACAACTAGACAATTAATATAATAGCAACGTTTCCAAGTGTTAGTGGGCAACATCTGATAACAACAAGTTATTTGTTGTTAGTAGTACGTCAACATAGTTGTACTACTTGTCACTTTATGTCACTGACGGCATGGATGCGATTATTCAACAAAGAGTATCAAGCAGTCGCAAAAGTTGAAGAATGTTACTTAATGTTATCGTGTTGCATTTTGTTGTATTTATACACATTTTGTCAAGTAGTTTTAATCTCTGAAATAATTCTTTTTTTTTTTTATACTATTATTATGTAGCTGTTAAGTTACGCTACGTTCGAGGGGGGGCCTGGTAATCTGCGTGACAGGGTTTTCTAGTGCGGATACCAGTCTCCCACAAAGGACTAGTGTGAAAAGTATGATGAGCTTAATTTTAAGAAACTTTGTGGAAGAGAAAATAAAGAGTTATTATTATTATTATTGTTGCTCCACAAAAAGTAACCGCGGTGTGATGCACCTTTATATACTTTGTTTGTAAATATACACTTATATATAATAATAACACCCAGCTAAACATAAACAGTTATGAGAATTACATAAATATCTATTTATGTTCTGGGCGGTTGATCGTGATCAGCAGTGTAACACTAGAACTACTAGATCACAGAGTTCAAATACTAAAATAAAGTAATAAATAGTCAATGTCCTTTTTCAAAATTGTATACCCTCCAATATCCGCGACCGCTTGTCTATCGGCGCGTATCGTAGTCACGCGTCACGCACCGGACGTAGGTGACGAGCGCCAGCGCGTGCGCATACAATTCAAATGTTCAATGGAACGTACGGAGGCACACTTAAAACATTTTTATTGTAACAGGCCATTGTTAAAGAACCCTCGAAGATACGGGGTTTTGGAAACCTACTATAGGTTCTCATAAATTCGAAAGTTATAGTTAGTAGTTAGGGATTGTAGCTTGAACCAGTATTTAAAAAAAATATAGTTAAAAGCACTTTAGTATTTCTCAATGTAAATAGTATATTATTATGACGACGAGTATTAAACTAATGATAAGAAATTCCCAATAAGTTTCACACTCATGTCTAAAAAATTACTTTTTTGAGGTTTTTAAAACAATATTTGATTATCTCTGATCATCTAGCTCTGTCATTCTTGTCATAATTGTATGTCAATTTTCTTGCCATGCGCACTTTCGTAAAATATGTTTAATATTGTGTAGTCCTACTGCGTAAATGCCCCTAAATTTGTTATGTATTCAAAATGTCCAACAAAGATTACTATGCCCGTTGGCTTCAGCTCAAAGAGCAGTTTAAAATCGCACTAGCAGAAGATGAGCGCATTCAAGAGTTAGCCGTAAACTATATAGGAATTAAGCCCCAATCGACTGCCATTGAAATAGTTAGTAGAGCTTATAGCAGATATTGTGAGCTATATAATAAACTATGTGACTGCTACGATCAAATGGAACAAGTACAAAGAAGACCTTACATAAAGAAAATAGTCGATGCTGTCACTTGCCGAATCATTGAACTAAAAAGAACACTAGAAGATGTAGAAGCTTTTGAATTCACGTATCCAGATAACGCGTTTCAACAAATGATTATACAGCCTCAAGATGTCGAGATACTCTGTCCATTTTTCTACCCATTTGAAATACGTAATGCAGAAATGCAGTATATAATGGATCAAATATTTGCGGGCAATCGATTGGGAGATCCGAGTCCTACACCATCAGAAATAGAACGCAGGGAAGAACAAAGATTAGAAGAGGAACAAAAACAGCAAGAAAAGAAAGAAGAGCAGCTTAGGAAAATAGCAGCGTTTGGCGGCGACAAAGATTCTACAGAAAAATTAGTTTTATTAACGCCAGCAGAACTTGAAGCCAAAAAGCTCCAGGATGAATTCAATAAGCATATATTTAACATCCAAAGAATGGAACGATCACGATTTATAACACGGGAAAAGATTCGTAAGGCCTTTAAAGATCACAACTTGTACTTAGAATTAGCAGGATTAAAAAAACCAGTAGCACTCGAAGAACTCAGGATAAAAGCTGCTTGCTTAATACAAAACATATGTAGACAATTTATGGAGAGCAAAAGAACACATTTGCGAGAGACAAAACTTAAAGAAAAGCTTGGTATGGTTATTTCTTCTGTACAGCAGCCTTCTGCAAAAGTACAGTTAGAAAAGGTTAAAGAAGCGAGACGGAAATTTAGACGTGCCTACTATGAGCAATTTTTAGAAGAAAACTTAAAAGAAAAAGCTCGCGTATTAAAATTAAGACAAGGAGACGTAATGGATGATATAACAGATGAAATTAGACAGTGGTTTAATGAATGGTTTAGGAATGTTCGTGTCTTTGATGAATATCCTTGGCCTGAAGAAGGAGGTTCTATTTTAATTGTAAAAGGAGAAACATTCACAGTTGAAGAATTTATTCAATGGCGTGTTGATGAAGAGAAAAGACTCAAAGCAGAAGGAAGTGCTCCAAAAAGTAAAGAACAGATAAAGGCTGAAAAACTATTTGCGCGTGAAGAAAAACGGAGGTTAGCAGCAGAAGCTAGAGATAGAGAAAAGAAAAGGCTTAATGAATACAAAAAGTTTCGAATGCATCCAGACAATGATCCTGGCGTTTACATAAATATTGGCAAAAGTCATCCAGGTGTAAAATGGGCATGGTTTGAGTATCAATCTCTTTGGAATGACATCGACCAGCCCGATGCGGACCTAGACGCCATGAAAGGTCACATTATGCAACTTATAACAGAAAATGCTTATAAAGACATGCATATTGAATTGCGCCCAATTGTCGATGAAGCTATGAGATTAGAATTGGATATCTTGAAAAACGCTCTAAAAATTGATTACGCGACCTTTGGAATGAAAATACCAGAAACTAAAAAAAGGAAAAAGCCCAGAAAAGCTAAGCCTCCTCGGCCTGAAAAACTAAGCGCTAAAGTTATGTTTCAACGATTAGCTGATAACGGTATCGTTAAAAAGTACCCTCAAATAACACTCGATGACTACTGGGGTGATAGAAACTATGCTGCCGCCGACTGCAGAGCTGTTCAGTGGACACCGACGTTTCCACCACCTTGTATAGGTGATATAAAAGAACAGGTAAGAATTCGTTGCCTCTTGACTCTTGGAGCTACTTGTTCAGGTCTGCAAAGGTCACATTTAATAGTAGGTCCTAAAGGAGCCGGTAAAAAATCTTTAGCGTACGCAATCGCTACAGAGACTAACTCCCTTTTTATAGATCTCTCACCGTATAATGTGTATAATAAATTCCCGGGTCCAAAAAACACTCGAATTATGTTTTCATATATTAATAAAATAAGTCGCCTAATGCAACCGACTGTTATATTTGTGGATAACGCAGAAAAATTGTATTACAAAAAAGTACCAAAAGAGGAAAAGATGTATGATCCAACGCGTTTATCAAAAGATTTCTTTAAAGAAATAGTCAAACCCATCGGGATTAATGATAAAATATTAGTAATTGGCACAGCAACGGAGCCATGGCTGGCAAAAAATGGTCCAATGTACAAAGCGTTTCCATCAACCATTATGATACCTAGGAGTGATTACGGGAGCATTTCTTTTATTCTTACACACATGCTGATGAAGTACCACGGCGTCAATCGTGATTTTAATGTTAATTCAACGGCTCAGGCGTTGAGAGGTTACGATATAAATACTATAAAACATGTTATTGAGGATTTAATGAAAGGTAAACGTTTGACTGAACTGTATTACAAGCCTCTACAACCTATGGAAATTCTATCAAGGGTGTTGGACGCAGAGAGTGCAACGTACATGGATCAGTTTGAAACGGAAATGTATAAAAATTGGTACTTGTCGTACTCGCCTTGGGGGCAGAGGTTTGTGGAATATATGCTTATGTTAGAGTCCCAACTTACTATCAAACTGAAGCAGGAGAAGAAAAAGAAACAAGGAGGTTGATTTTCTAAAATAAATTTGATTTACATATTATTATTTTTTTACATACTTTGATTATGGGATAAGACTAAGCAGTGATAGCCTAGTTATAGTTAGTTATTGGACTGCCAAGTCGAAGGTGTTGAGCTGGAATCCAAGACACGCACCTCTGACTTTTCGACATCTTTGGGTATTCATATAATTAAGGTGAAGGAAAACATTGTGAGGAAACTTACATCCTTAGAGAATTTGTCGACGGCTTTCTCGAAGTCTGCCAACCAGCACTGGGCCAGCGTGGTGGACTATAGCCTAATCCCTCTCATTCTGTGAGAGGAGACCCGTGCCCAGCAGTGGGACAGTATATGGGTTGATGATGATGATGAATTTGAATAATGAACCGTCGTAGGTAAAATAAAGGTTTGAATATGTAACAACAGGCTATTGAATAAAAAATATTTTATTTGTAATGATTGTCAATAGTAAATATTCCGGCTTTGCGGGAAAAACAGGCGTACAGATTTTGCATGCCAATCCTGTTGTTAACCTATTGAAAAATTATGCCACCATGATAAACTATCTGCAGACGTGGACGAGTATTTTTTTAAGTCCTATTATTTTTATGGAAAGTAATTATATTTTGGAACATTTTACACAACACTATCTAGTATGTACCAAATTAAGGAGTGCTTGTACATGGATAAATTTGAAAACAATAATAATAAATATATTCTCAAACATGATAAATAATAACATATAATACTTATGAAACACTCAGAAAAACAGCAAAAGTAAATAGTTATTTATAATACTGAGTAGGTAACATAATTTCCATTTGAATTTCCTAGGTAAAGGAGCCCAACAAAATAAATCAAAATGGAGATAAAAATGGAATAGGAATCCACCCCATCTATCCTTAGAATGTTGGATACAATATCAGAAGGGTGCAGGGTTCAGTTCAGTACCTTCACAACCCTCTGTATATGTAGTACGCCATCGTTTTGATAGGGGGCGCGCTATTCTTTGGCAGCCCTATCGTCGTTAGTGAAGTTTTAAATTGTCGTCAGATGGCGTTTTCCTAAGTAATAGATCGTACAAGATATTAGAATAATAGAATTAATCGACGATTGAAAATCAAAAACTATATTCTTGTTTAATTATTTTGAATATTTTTTATAATGTTTATATTATAAACACAATTATCGCATTATTTACATTCACAGCTTGCCTCATTAGCATAGTGGTCATAATCGCGACTGCTACGCTTATTCTGGGTTCGATTTTAAGTTGGAGCAGTGTTTTATGGTTTCTGTATATCGTAGTATCTCGTAGTTTGGATTTATGCCTGATTAAATGTCAATGTGGGTTAAACGAAGTATCGAATGAGTCCCACAAAACGGCAGACGACAGCGCGGTAGGCCTAGACGGAGATGGCGGGATGAGCTTGACTTTTTCTGGAAGGATTTGCCTAAAATAGCCTTGAACCGTGAGGAGTGGAAGGTGGGTAGGATCTTTGCACTGCAGTGGGATGACAACAGCTAAATAGTAATAATAATAATCATAGATAATAATAAATGTCAACAGACTCGCCCCTTATTACATGGGACCTAAACATAGCGGTGAAATATGGGTGTAGAATAGTAATCCTCTGCCTAACCCTTTTGAGAATACAGGCGTGATGGTATGTGTTTGTGTGGTACTTATTTTTAACGATTTGATCTTTCACACAACCCCTGTAGAATGTTCTTTATTCCGTTTTATCTCTCATATCCACCTAGAATGTAGGATTGAAACCTTTATTAAAACAATCATGTTTTTCTTATACTGCGTTACAAGCATGCGCCCCGCGCTTTCACCCACCCTGACTATTTTTCTTTTTGCTGGGCTCCTAAGCGCCATAGCCTGATATTATATACCCTGTAACCTTCCCTAAGAAATAGGCTATCAAATACAATTTTTATTTTATTTTATATATCCGACTGGTAGTACAGAAGCCAGCACATCAAGCTACCACAGTCTGTCAAATTTCTTTGATTGATTTTAAACTTTAATACGAAACCATAAGGTTCATATTCAATTGGGAAACTTTGACATTTTTGGATAGGTTGACCTGCTGGCGACTGTACAAGAGATTAGCGCGAAACAAACGAAAACTCTTTGGTTTCATTGTATTAGTATATAAAAACAATCAATATTTGATTATTATTATTTATGTATTTGGTATAAACATTAGGTACTGTTTAAAAAAAGAAGATAATTTTAATATATTAGCAACTATAAGCTTCTACTTAACAGATTGTGGTGGCTTCTATTCCCTCAAGGGCATACCTACACTGTTCTGTATGAGGGTGTTTGTTAATTTTAAATACTATACAAGATGAATCTGTTGGCAATGTATCTTTAACGAAAGCACCATGTGATTTCGTTAAAGATCGAATCCGTCAGAGTAGTGGATAATAACGCAAATTTCTAAAAGTGGGTTGAAGGTGGGTGTTCGTTCGACAATACCCGGGCTTACACTGAACCGGGCACCGCTGGCTTCACCTCGCCGGATGTCGCTGTCTCCGTTCTCCGCCGCCATTTCCGCGGAGCGGGGAGAGGAGAGGAGAGTAGGTTCCGACGCCGCCGTACTACAATGGACCCTTTATATCTTCCTACCACTAATCTGGGAGCTGATAATATGATTAGGCTCTTTGTTATCCCTTCATAAATATGTTAATCGTTTGGGAGTTTATACTGTTATGTGAGTAGTTTTATTTACTGTTCTCCTTCTTTTTGTGTCAATGGGGCACGTAGCTAATAACTACGCTGACCAACCAATCTGCAAGGTTAAGCTACGCCAGAAGTGTGAGTATGGATGGGTGACCATTTTTAATACAACGAGACCCCTCCGTGCCTCTGAGAGCACGAAAGCAGTCGATTTCGATTGATAAATGAATACTTATGACAATAATCGTGACCATGGGCGCATTAAAGAGTTAAAAATGTCGGATTAATAATATCAACATAACGCGATACAATCCATAAAAATGATTTATTTCAATGTCTACTTCGCGTGCCAGAAGTCGATACCTACGAAAATCGTAAGTGGTAATCGCGTAAGTTACTTTATAATCTTAGCATGGAGAAAAAAAATAACACAACAACAAACTAGACCGGATCTCCCAATAATGGGTCCCGATTGTTAAAGTCGTTTTGTTTCTGATGCAAGACGTCAGGAACATATCGACTTTAACAGTCTTTTTTAAACTTTTTTTCTTTTCAGTCGGGTATTTTTTAATTTTACACTTTTTATTATTTATTTTTCATCGATTTTAAAAGAACTTTATCACGGCTTTGTTATACGTTTTGAAAATGCAAAGTGAGAATTGTTGCTTACCAATTTTAAATCGTTACAGATCCTGTATGGTCATTCGAAATGAAAAATGATAAGAGAAACCTAAAGATGATTTTCAAATATCTATTCAATGATACCCCACTTAACATTGTTCGTCAACTTTCATTTTTATCTTTCACAATATGGCATCTGGATGTCGCCGTATTGAATTTTGATTACTTTCGTGTCTTTAGTGACACTCGCAACATTAGGAAAAATCCATTGACATAAGAACCATCAAAATCGGGCCACGCGTTTGGTCTCTATTGTGCCACAAAGGAACAAACATACATACATAGACTGATAAACACATTACCCTCCTTAGCGTCGCACAGTCGGGTAAAAAGAAAGGAAAGGAAGCTTTAATCTTAATAGTGTTCACTGTAAAGTAGTCCACTTTAAGCTGATGAGCATGTTGTTAAAAGTCATTGTTAAAGAATAAGTATTGTAACCGTGATATTATAATAGTAATATAAATTATGTATATAAGAATATTCCTTTTATTACAGAAGATTCTAATAAAGCGGGAAATCTACCCAGACTTACCAAAACAATCCGGAATTTCAATCTGAACTGCTTTTGATGAAAGTTTTTGCCCCCGAGCAGGCGTCAGATGAAGTTGTGCCACGCGAAGCCGCCGTGTAAACTAATTAAAGTATTTGCAGCCCAAAGTTTTTCAATGGAGCCCTCGCTTTGTCTGCAAGGCACCTCACAGCTTTGTCCTTTTTACTTCATTTAGAGTTTACTTTCTGTCTATCCCAGTGCTAAGGAGTACTGGTATAGACTAAATTATTTCTTTGTAATACTACTAGCTGTAATATCATCATTACTTTTCGAGCCTTTTTGCCAACTATGTTAAGGTCGGTTTCCAGTCTAATTACATAGCGGCTGTATATCAGTATTTTACACGACGCGCCTGGCATTAGACCGTACCAACTGCTTTTTTAACAAAACTGAAGAGATAGCAGAGGTGTACTTACAATACACCCTCAGTTCTCCGAATGTCTAAGTCCCAAGTAATAGGGGGCGACCCCAACAAGCCAACAAATCAAATCCAAACTCCAAGCTGCTACTGCAAAATTTCATACCAAATAACACTTTTGCTCGACCTGAGAATCGAATTCGCGATTTTTAGCGCGGCAATCACGCTTAAAACCAATCAACTAATGAGATAATTGCAAGCACTAGATTAATCCTCATTAATCATTGCGTGAACATTTTGTGTAATTAAATGGAGAACAGAATCGGATTACAAGGCACAGTTATAGATTCGACCCATATACAGTGTCGCTCGGATACAAACGCTAATAGGGATGTCCGCCAAGGAATCAAAGACATTTATATCCTGAGGATCCATGAAGTGGGTCAATCGGTGTCATATGATGCAGAATTGAACACGACATCTTTTAAAGCACAAGGGATTAAGTATTGAATGGTCTGGGAGTTTCTTATGTATTCATACAAAAAAATCCTATCAATACTCAAGAATTTATTGCATTCCGAAATGTTTTATAAAGATGGATTATATTAAATTTGTTCAATATAGATAGACCCTGTCCAACACATCACATCAGAAGAGAGGAAGAGGGTTCAACAATAATTTGTTAAATGTCCCAAGTATCTATTTATTTTTATATTGTATAAATCGTTAATTAATCCCATTAACGATTCACAATCAGAGGTAAAAATGATGAAAAATATCTATCATATTTCAGCAACTGTTGCTTAACTTTCACCTAATTCTAATAAGCAAATCTAATAGCCTTTATTGCAAGTTTTTTTTTAACATAACAACACAGTTCGCCTGTATGTCTGGGTTCCAGTTAATAGAAGGCACTAAATATCCCAACTCCGAGCTGCCACTGACCAATTGCATAGAAAATCTCATAACACTGCTCCACCTGGGAAACGAACCCAGGACCTCTAGCGTAGCAGTCCCGCTTACGACTACTACACTAGGTAGACATTATGTTTTACTTAAAATATTATTAGTGCTCCACCGGTTAGCGACCTAGTGATCGTTAATATGAGGTTCCGTGTTCGATTTGGGTCGCCCGGTCTTATAGGGTCTTTCTATTTTCAAATTTCTCAGTTCGCAGTTTGTGTTTTTACCCGGTTAATAGCCTGTGGTCATCACATCTACCTAAAATCACACAGACCTAGTGTGGTCTTAACTTAACTAGCCCTTCTTGGACACAAGCGTGATGGCCATCATCATTAACCCATAATTATACTGTCCCATTGCTGGACACGGGTCTCCTCTCACAGAACGAGAGGGATTAAACTAATAATCCACCACATTGACAGTGATGGTATGTTATGACCATGTTGAATTTATATCTCGCTTGACTACCACATCGTTTTCTACTAGTTGTCTCGACTACTCGCAAGCTTAGTAGTTATAAACTGTACTTTCTACAGCTTTGTGGTAACAGAAAGTTATAAAAAGTGCAGTTTTACGTATTACGAAAGCCATGTATGATTTAATGAAATCATAAATAAATGGCATTCAAAGAAGAGTGTACGTAATTGTAACTCGTTTCTGACCCATGGTCAAACGGGTTGGTTTATCAGTAAGCGTGTGCATTATTTAGCGAGTTTTTTGTAAAATGTTTCATACGGAATATACTGTATCTGAATGGTTAAATTTAGGTTTGAGTTCAGTATTCCTTTCGTGGCTGGCCGGCTAGCGATGGTTACTGTTTGATTAACCGCCGTCTGTGCATTGTTTGCAAATCTTGATTGAAGCCTCTGTTTGTTCGAAAATCATGTTATTTTGAATGAGTGCAGTGATTCGAATCGCCTAAGATAGGTGGTGATGATCGCACAAGCATATTACATTCAATATTACATTGAATATATAGTCGGGCCTCTTCATGTTAAAATAATTATGTTGGGAAGTAGAGATTAGTAGCGATTTCCAACACATTTCATGTATCATTGTCTAAGCTTAATGATAGGGAATATGATTTCCTTCAAAGCTTTATCGATTGTGTTACGTCCTGCCTCATTAAACACATTATACATGGGCGTACTCACTGTAATGCATAGCCTGTTCAGCCTATTGAACAGCCTAGCTTAACCAGGTAGCTCATAGGTAATTGACAATTTAAAACATCAGGACAGGCCTTTCACATGGAAATAAGACTTTCGGAAAGAAAACCGTTTTTTTATTTATTGGATAAGCTTGCGTTTGATAACTACCTCACCTGAAGTTAAGATACATTATAGTGACGACGCTGAACAAATAATTTAAAAAAATATATAAAAATAATATCTTAATGTTTCAGTGCTTATTTCTAGGATTTTTAGCAAATAGTGAAAAAATAAGTAGTATATTACTGTCACATTTGGCTAGTTGGTGGGTTTGATTCCCAAGTCGAGCAGTGTTATTGTGTTCCTCTATGGTACTCCTAGTAGCAATTGCTCGGAGTTTAGATTTGCCTTACCCAGTTGGGATGGCAATAGGCTTGCCCCCAATTACATAGGACAACATACCGGCGAACTGTGGGTATATATTAGTAGATACAACTCTGCCTTACCTTTTCCTACAGGCGTAATGATATGATTTTATGTAGGTAAGTCATATTTTCAGAATAAACAGCGCTGACCTCGGCCACGACCAGAAATTGAATTCTGGCCCCACTGCACAGCTAAAATTGGCTCAGACGCTTTTAATGTATTTACAAATTCAAAATAAATTAAATTCATAGCATGTTCATTATTCGTATCTACAAACGACTGGATGGAAAAATACGTAAGTAATTAAACATTTCACAATAGAGATAATCACAGATATCCGACTTGTTCTACGAACCGTTGCAGAATGTCACGTTAGGAAAAAACAACATTCGACTTATCACTTGTTTCTATTACACTGCAGTGGATTATGACCGTTTCGGCTTCGAATCAACTTTGAAGTAACCAGGTAGGTATCATCGTTGATTGAAACCCATCGTTGACTCAATGAAAGCCTCATTACCGCTATTTACACTTCTGGTTAATATACACTACACACACACACACTACTTTTCGGTGTGCTACTTGCTTACGTCTAGGCGCTCCTTGTGTTACTCCGCACCGGTGTCACTGCGGTGAAGCTGTCGATAGCCTCGGGCACCATGGCCTGTCTTGCTGCAGGAGTGCAGGGCGCATAGCACGGCATGCCAATATAAATGATATTATTCGTCGTGCTCTTGCCACCGCCGGTGTGCCAGCCGTATTAGAGCCAAATGGTTTGGCACGTGACGATGGGAAGAGACCAGACGGTATGTCATTAGTGCCTTGGAAGTTGGGTAGGCCTTTGGTGTGGGATGCAACTTGCGTCGATACCCTTGCTCCATCTCATCTTCCAAGCTCAGCTGGCTGTGCCGGGGCTGCTGCTGCGGCCGCGGAGACCCTAAAGCGGCGCAAATATAGTAACCTCAACGGGAGCTATAATTTTGAGCCGTTTGGGGTCGAAACGCTTGGGTTGTGGGGCCCGAGTGCGCGACTCCTTTTTAAAGAAATTATAAAAAAACTTATCGACGCTTCGCGCGACCAGAGGGCTGGTTTATTCTTGGGTCAACGAATTAGCATTGCCATTCAACGTGGCCATGCGGCCAGTCTTCTGGGAACGTTACCAGATGACAGCGATGTGGAGGAATACTTTGACGCTTGGACGTGATAATTATTTATTAGTTCTTTTCATTTTCCTTTTGTTTTTGTACATTATGGTTAATATTAAATAAAACATTACCAGAGTATATCAATACTATGTTAAATTACTATAATAATCACAGCTTTATACAGTTTGTTTGTTTTATTTCACACTTTTTTATTTAAATGATTATGAAAACAAAGCTATTTATTACCTTTTATTTGATAACATAAACATATCATCACGCCTTCATTTCCCGAAGGGTTAGGCAGAGGTGTACATTAGTACACCTCTGCCTAACCCTTCGGGAAATGACATGATGTACATTAGTACACCCATATTTCGCCACATATTATTTTTCATTTTAATATTAATTATCTTTGTTTTTCCACGGGCGCCATTTTGAAGTAATATACTATACCTTATGTCACTATTACAGCTGAAAACCGGTAAAAAGTTTAGGCTGTAAAGCGTGCTAAAGAATTATTCACATACCTATATATAAAACGCTCGAAAAACATTACCCATCTTCCTTGGGCCGTCGGGTAAAATTAATAGAGTAATAAAGTAGATTTAAGAACGTTTTCTTTGTTTAAAATCATTGAAAAAATAACGTCGAGAGATCGTTGACTTTACTTTCTTCACGATCTTTCTTAGATGGTTCATTAAGAACTAGTTGGTTCTATCTAGTTACATACAAGTTTACGCAGATTAATTTAAAAACTACCTAGGTATTAATCATGTAAAGTGGAGGGACACTCGACCTATCTTGCATGCAGTACATGAACCCCAATTTGTTTAAATCAAAGATGCAGTATTTAACTGGGGTTCTACATCAATCGTATAAATCTTAAAATGTAGGCCTTAAAAACAAGGAAATATCGTTTTTATTCAATTTTAGCTTCCAACGTTCCCAAGATAAATCATTAACGTTCAAATTAAAGTAAAAGAAAAAATATTCAGAAGAAACTCCCGCGAAGACTCACCGTAAGCGTTTCATTCTATATAAGCAATGGTTATCAAATTATAGCGACAGCACCGTCTAATTCGTAGGTCGGGCTATACCCCCTCCTCGTCCCCCCTCCCCGCCCCCGACCCCCTTCATCGCCCCTCAGCTCTAAACTCATTTCCTGTGTGCCGGCTGGTTGTATTAATTTTAAATTAAGTACAGATAGAGCTCCAAGCCGTCGATCCGGTGATGTAAACAAAAATATAATTACGTACGTCGTACATGATTCGTAACTGGATTTTGTGTGTATATGAATTGATTTATGCATCGTAAAAAAATATTTCATTGGTATAGTGGTCATAATCGTGTAAGCTATGCTAGAGGTGCTGGGTTTTTCATTCCCATGTCGAGCAAAGTGTTATTGGACTTTTCTATGAAATTCTCAGTTGACCTTGTGCCTAGTTAAAGGTTATACAGCCACTGGTTACCGGTACGTTTAGGTTCCATGCACTCTATAGCATTTTGGAGTTTGGATTTGTGCTCGACCGCACAAATCCAAACTGAGATGCTACTGACAGTTTCATAGAAAACAAAATAAAACTTTGCTCGACCCAGCAATCGAACCCAGGAGCTTGTATCAGTCCACGTCTCCGCTCACGTGGATGTAGAATCAATACCTATTAGGATTAGAAATGAAATCCATACGAAAAGAAATTCACACACTCATTTCACCGTCTTTTCCCGAATATGTTGGGGTTGGCATCCAGTCTAACCAGATTCGGCTTAATATACTATACTATATGTTCACGTAGAACTAAATAAATATGGATTTAGCTATATTCTGAAAGTTTTAATCCAATTATACGATAATGCAAAAAAATAATGGAATATTTATTTACATCTTGATAACCAGACCATGATTGATGGATAGATCTTGTCCTCCTCCTTGAGTCATACTCCTTACAGCTGAGGGCCGTGATCTCTATGTAAAATTTTCTCGGGAACTATGTTCCGCTGTTTTGCTCTATTCTCTGTAGCATGGATGGTGTCTTTCACACTGGAATCAAGTGTCGAACGAATCAGGTCCTCTGGTCCTGGTTGGTTATTAATAATTATATGACGGCAACAAAACATGAATAAATAAAAAGTATTTGGGACATTTTACACAGTTTTAAACTAAGCTGCCTAATTCGTTTAGTAGTCCTAAGTGCGGCTGCTGCGCTAGACGTTTTGTGATTCCCGAGCAAAATGTTATTTGGTTTTTCTATGAAATCTCAGTACTACCTAGTGGCTTGGAGTTTGGATTTGTACATTGTTTATGGCAACAAACATAGCGACGAACTCTGCGTATATATTGATGAACCTCTGCCTATATCTTCGGTCAGTACAGGCGTGATGGTATATTTTTTTGTATATTATTTATTATTTAATTTATCAGCAGGCACTGTGTAATTATTTTTTTTATATATCAATTATATATCTTTTGTTTTTTTTTTGTCAATTTATATCGTTGTTATTGTTTACATTGCAATTACAATGAGGCTCGCATCCCGACGGATTAAACGTTCAGTATATCTAATCAGTTCTCCAGGTGGCAAGTCCGATTTCGGATGGTCAATCAGTCAATATCCTTTGGATGTACTGTCACAAGGAATGTTTGATTATTTGCATGCCTGTACTACGGCCATGCAAAGGTTTGGAATACTGATTGAGAATCTCTGTGGGACTGTGAAATGTATTTCCATTCTTCTGAAGAACCTCTTGCGGTATTGAAATAAAATTAATTTTTACGAATTTTATAAAATCCGGAAAAAGTAGTTTATTTCAATGTTAGTTTATTCGAGTAAATGTCAGAAATCAATATGTCTTGCGGAATGTTTAAGGTGAGTAGAAATGAAACAAATTAAAATTGTAAGTGTACACACTATAAGCCTTGCGATATATTTTGTATATTAAGAACGTTAATCTTGCATATATTTCGCATCTTTAGATGACTTCATTGCATCGCTCGGCATCTTAGCTTACGATAGTGTAATATGAAAATATACAGTATCCTAACCGTGTGTGATGGCCTTAAATGTAAGTATGATCATCTTCCGAGCCTTTTCTCAACTACGTTGGGGTGGACTTACAGTCTGAGTAGATATGTAAGTGTGTAAGCTTTGGAATAATCTTCCTGCGGCAGTATTCCCGAACCAGTACGACATGGGGGCCTTCAAGAAAAGAGCATATACACATTTAAAAGGCCGGCAACGCATTGGTGACAGTCACTGATGTCCATGGGTGGTCACTTACCATCAGGTGACACGCACGTTTGTTTGCCCCCTCTGAATATTAGTATTTTACACAAGGCAACTGCCATCCTGCAACATAATTTCTGACCAATACCGAAATCTGAATAATAGATTGGTTGTTGCAGATCAGTGCTATAAAGGGCCTATTGCCATTGCACAAAATTCAATCTTAGAGCTGCTGCTACTGAGAATTTCATAGAAAAACCGATAACACACGTTCTGATAATCAAACCCAAGAACTCAAGTCCTCCCACTACACCCAACCCACCCATCGGTTTATCAGCTTAGTAAATACTTAGGCACGAGCTTCTCGTAAAGGAGTACAGGAGAAAAACGTAATGTAGTGAAACGTTTTAAAAAAATACCGTTTCCAATAGGCTCTTCTTTCTCTATTACCTACTTACTTATATAAACGTATAATTTATATTCTCTTTTCCATACTATTCTGATATGTTTGATCTTTACATTTTAACAACTGGGTAATCCTATAGTGAAGCTAGGCGTTACTCACATTAGGCTGATCCTGCGCAAATTAGCGGCTATTTAGCCTTGTATGTTTACTAGTAAGCGGCAGACTATAGCTAAGCCAATTGCGTGTTTTTAAGTCAATCGGCCGCTAACTGATCAAGATTGTAGTGGCGGGGCTTTAAAAGGCTTCTCACCTGTAACTACTTTCTTAATAAGTAATAACTGTATGAGCAATGAGAATTTCAAAATTCAGAAATAATTAGAAAATTAAAAAAAAATCTCATCACTATTCCATAGAGTGATCACGGCAAGCACGGTTAACTTATGATTCTGCTGGCCTGTGTACTAATTTGATGGAAGGTCGATAAGGTTTGTTGGTGTGTACACATACACAGATGTGTATGCTTTGTTCATCTCGAAAAGTCAGCCACAATTCGACCACCATCCCCTAAAAAGCGGCGCACCAAAACAAAAAAGCGTAGAAATAAAAAAAGTAGGTTTTAATCCGCAATTTCAGTTTTACGCCGCCTCGTGAGGGCTGGCGGCGTCGCAACCGGAAGTGCGCGGAGCGGCAACGCCGCACCGACCGGCATCGATCATGGCTGGACACACACACGCGTATACACAGACACTGCACGCACACCACGGCGCGTTCTCTTAAAGCCTTGAGGTGCTCGTTTGTTGTTTAAATTATTATATTTCACCCTTAGATCTTTGTGTGGGGTGACACAGATACTGAAATAAGGCTTGAACAAATACAGAAAAGCTGAAGTCGGGACCATATCATGCTAGGAAAATGAAAGATTTCGTGCTTTCATGTATTATGTGCGTTTTATTTTTCCTTTTTTATATTGGAAATTACTTTGAATACGAGTGTTAGTACTTATCAATGTGGTATTAAAAAAATAATTATGTTCTCAATCACTGTAAAGAACTATAAGGTATAAAATATTTATAAGTACCTTATTATCGTTCTACTCTGATTTTTTAAAAGCCTATCTAATAAAAATAGAAGAATTATTTGTTTGTGATTGTAATGAATACAGTACATGTTTGTTTAATTTAATATGCCATGATATAAAATCTTTTTCAAAATATGTATCTTAAAAAACGTTTATTGTTAATTAGTAACCTCATTGGGAGCACGATCCAAGCTGCCGGCGGTGAGTGCCGCTGAGGTGAGATTACCAAAAACATGAGTCATATTTAAGAGTACTATTTTGTGTATACACACAGAGATACCTCTGAGACCTCAATCTCTTTTATAACACAATATACCATGACGCCTGTACTCCCCGAAGAGGTAGACAGAGATCTACTAATTGTACACCCACAGTTCGCCGGTATATTTTTTTAGGTCCCATGTAAATAGGGAGCAATTTTATTACCGTTAACCGTTCACAAATCCAAACTGAGATGTCATAGAATAACCCAATAACACTGCTCGCCTGACAGTCGAGGTTAGGACCACTAAGCTAATGAGGCTATGATATTACACCATAGTACAGTAGTGGTAGACAAAAATAACTAGTTACTTAAGCTCTTACGTCGGCTTCGGAGTACGTTTGCTCTGAGGGGCGGAGGGTGATCTACTGCGAAGATAATGGTGTTTTCCATAGAACACGATGCATTAATGCCACTTGAATACAGTACCCCACTCAATTAGCTTGGTAACTTTACGGCATTTGATCGGTTATGGTGTCGAGGAATGAACGGGAATAGGGGAAGACCAAAGTGGGGTAATTGTAAACTGTGTTATTTAGAGAATGTGTTAGTCTTCACTATCATCGTGTTCCTAATATTTAATACTTTTAAATCCTGATTATCACTTTCGCATAAAACAGTACAAAGTTGTAGTTAGGAGCGAATGATTCAACCAATCGTCCAAGGCATTTGGGGTTCCCAAACTCCATGGTCTCATGGGTCGAACCTATAGGTAGATTGTCTACTTAATTAAGTCTTATATATTAATATAATTATCATCATGACTGTATTCCGCGAAGGATTAGGCAGAGGTGTGCTAATGTAACCAACAGGCTATGGGTCCCATATAATAGGGGGCGACCTTATTGCCATTAACCGGGAACTCCCTCCTGCTACAGACTATTTCATAAATAAACTCTATAATACTGCTCGACTTTTTGTAACAGTTGCGTAGACTAATGAGGTTATTTACGGAAACTCTAACGAGATGCGGCTGAATATAGAATTTTACACGAAACGACTGCCATCAAACATCAACCTAATTTCTGGGTAACACCGATATCCTGAGGAAAGACTGGTTGTCAGCTTTTTTGGGCTTTTACACACTGTGGGTCACCCCTTCAAAGGGCGACTAATGCTAGGAATCCGATGGCCGTGATATATAGGGCCAGGGAACCGGGTCCGATATACCCTGGCAACTCCCCAGGAGACAGACCAGAGGATATTTAGTACTTAAAAAAACGCTTTTTGGTCTTTTGAAAAACTGATACCACACTGTTAGGTAGCACATGCAGCCTTTGTTGTAGGTATCTACGTTGTAAAACTAAGAGCCCCTTCACATTAGCGTTGCTGCGCATACGTTCATCGAATGCATACACTTGACAACGATAGTGTGAAGGCGCCCTAAGTGTAACACTAAGGTAACGTTCAGAACAAATTTTCTACGAATGTAGCATTGCTTACGAGGATGTTAGAATATAATAATGGATACCTATCACTTGATTATATTTTAATGTGTTTCTATATTCATCTTACATAGTATTTCAACACTATCATGATTTTTGTTCGGTAATCATGATCTATGTTGTCAAACTGCTTTAGAATAAATTATTATATTAGAATAAATATTACAGAAATACATATAACAACAACCAAGAGACATCTACGTTTCCTAAAGAGTGCATCTATTGTAAAGAATTACAATTGCAGCGTATTCTACAGAATTTTGCGAGAAGCTAAAATTTCAAACATGTTTCTGTTTTTTTTTATTCTGTTGTCCAGTTTACAGTAAATACCTCATCCTACTCCGAGCCTTTTTTCCAACTATTATGGGGTCGGCATCCGATTCGGCTAAATATCAGTATATTACACGAAGCGACTGCCACAAGACTGCGACCCAATTTCTGTGCAAAACAGCTACTAACGATTGTCGACTACGACAATCAGTTCCGGTTGTCATGCGACATGATGGCTTTACGTGCTCTCCGAGGTACCGTGTGTTAAGGATAGTCACCCATCCAGAAACTGACTGCGGCTAACACAGCTTAACCTTACAGATCGGTTAATCAACGTAGTTGTAACTTAGCTACGAAAATATGTGCGTTACTAATAATAATTTCATTAAGGCCACGTACCTAACACTAATTATTTACACGCCTTTGTCTCCCTAGAATCTTCACAATGTAATTAGTTGTATTTTGTCCTGTTGGGTGACGCGAGCCGGCCAAGGCTGGCGACCGTAACCCCGACACTATAAATTAAAATTAATCGACCACAAAGAGGACGTAACTACAATATAAGTAAGCGTGGCCCGATGATAATAAGGTTAGGAGTGGTCGCAGTGTTATGACCTGGCCATAAAATCGAGATCCATACTAAGCTTTGCATTTTCAATAGACTCATAAATTATATGATCTGAATACAGAAAGAAAACAAAAAAAAAATATAGAATTGTTTAATTATTTCGTGAAATTTGAAAAATAATAAAATGATTGTTATATGCCAAAAAGTCTTCGTCACTGAAATTTTATTCTGTGCCCCCGTCAAATGAGACATTGATACCTAAAATGAGAACAATGCAACAAATATTTGTACCTACGCAACAACACCTGAAAGCCATTGTGCCAAAATTCAAAGCACAATATGCCTAAACCCGGCCAATTATATGGACAATTATCGAGATAGCAAAAGGCAGGCAATTTATAAAAATAACACAAAAGCGTGCCGAAAAATGGTCATTGTTCTTGTCCGAAATTTGAGCGGGCGAATTAATAAAAAAATACAATATGCGCTTGACAAACAAGCCGAAACGAGTGCCAACTCCGATAGGCAATAGGCTTTTAATAAAACCGTTCTATGCTCTCTGAAAAAGGATCGAACCGTTCAATTTTCGCCAAACTGTGAGTGCGGCGCGGGGCGTGGGTCCCACAAAGCCTGATTATCGGCGCTCTGCACGTCATTATCTACCGCCCACCGTGTTTATTTTTCTCAGATAAAGATTAGCCGGAGTGTTTTGCTATTGGCGGGGTGGTGTGTTGAGGTGAGAGGGGGCGTGTTAGGGCGTGGTTAGGGTACGTCACCGCCCCCGGTGGATCGACGACCGTCGCAGAGTTAGTGCTAGGGCGCGCCGTACGCACCGTCATGCGGGACCGTTGCGCGTGAACCATGCTCGATATCAAAAGCTCCGCCGACTATCTGAGTCGGTCGGGCACATTCACCAACTTCTCTATGTTATTTGCGGGTGAATATATCCTATATTATATTATTATGTTATTTTCTGTGTAATGTGAAGTGGCACGTGAAGTGTTGTGTGATTTAGTCACGGTTTGGTCAAAAGGTCGTAAGTACATCGGAACGTGACGTCGTGAAAATGATTTTTTGTGAATTTCACAGCCTGTCTGCGTAGGTAGTAGATGCAGCGGTTGATGTACCTATCTAGATAAATCATGTATGTAAACATACCTTGTGATGCATTTCAGCATCCACAACCATCATCCTCCTGCCCTTGTCCCACAAGGTCGGATTAAATGACCCCTGCATGCAACGCTACATGTCATTGAAGATATTCCACGCTTCATTCTATTTTTTACGTTTCCTGGTAACTGTTTCAGCTCGTACCATGTCTGAAATGCAATATACGTATTGGCTTAATCCCATTTCAGCTTAACAGCTTTTTGGGTGACGTCAGCAACCTATGTTTTTAAGCGTATCAACCCAATATGAATTGGAGTGTTGCAATACTGATCCTGCACAAAAGCAGTTCCAGTGATATCTTTGACTGTCAAGTCAAAGGTCTCGAATTTACAATTAAGGCATGCACTTCTGACTTTTCAAAGTGATGTGCGTATTAAATAATTAATCTTAATTATCACTCGCTGAAACGGCTAAGGAAAACATCGTGAGCAAACCTCCACCCCTAACAACCCCTAAGGTCCTATCAGAATACCAGCGCTGTGACATTGTTATTTTTAACGTCGTAGAATTTTGCTGCGATAGGGTCCTTTTTGGCCTCGTACAGAGTTGCTGTGAACATTATATGTGCTTTGATTTATGTACGAGTACAAATAAAGTTTTCTTTCTTTCTTTCTAAGAGATTTTCTCGACGGCGTATGAAGGCTGCCAAGACGCTTAAGTTAGCTAAGTGGACTATAGCCTAACCGTTCTCATTCTGGGAGCAGACCCGTGCCCAGAAGTGGGATAGTAAATGGGTTGATTATGATGATGATGCGCTGCACTCTTAGAAACCCCGAAAATGGAGTTCTGTTTTGCCGTTAACGACTTATACATGGGACTGGGGACATTTTTCACAGCAAGATCTAGTCGCGAACTAAGCTAAATCATGTAAGTAGCTAACAAGCTACTGAGCTTGTACGATGGGTACTAGACAACGGATATACTTAATACTTATATTTGTTGTTGTTAATACGTAGATACTTATCATACATAAGAAACGCCCAGAAATTATGTCACATATATTATTTGTGTCCCGTGGATATCGAACCCACGACCTCGAGATTGTAACTATAAATCAGTCTGTAACTCGATCCACTAGACCGCAGACTTAAGCGATACTCATTAGCGTATCTATAAAATATTTTGCATGGATCCTGCTTCCTCAAGTGACCGCTAGTGGTACTTACTGTGTGTGTGTTGACTACAGCTAACGATATTTATAGGTGTTCGTATGAAAACCGGGACCGACGGTCTCCGATGTACAATTGTTTCACCTGGGTGATAGATTCCCCAGTGATTTGCACAGGGGATAAGGTGGTCTATTAAGAGGACACAGTGCTCTCCTCCATATGCTCATGGTGGAAAACGGGGTAGTTTTCTGTTTTTAGTGGGTAAGAATGCCGACACTCTCCGGTCTAACCCCCGTAGCCTGCTTAATGCTTTCCCCCTGTAAACAAAAACAGAAATGTATATGTAGACTAACTGAGGCAAGCGCAGCTTTATAAAACATTTTAGATCGATTTCAAGCAAACTTTTTTCATAATAAAATACTAAATATAAAATACTATAAATAAAATCCTTATTACTTAGCTACGACGCCTCCTTAAAAATATTGAGAACATCTCCGTCATCGTTCCACGCGACAGCAGTTCCATCCACATCATCTAGATGGTTGGCAGTCCACTACAGTGCGTTTCTCCAGAAATTTTCTGCCTCGCAAAACTAAACTGTGGAATGAACTATCGCCTGCAGTATTTCCGGACCAATATGATCTTCAAACCGCTTACCGGCGGAAATCGCTTACCACCAGGCGATCAGGCTCGTTTGCATCCTATACCATAAAAAAAACTAAAAAAAAAAATTGTCAAAAAGTAAAATGGTATTTGTTTCTTGCTAAAAACGGAAATGGAACTGTCAAACTGTCATAATTTTGAGGCACCGTGAAGCTTCACAAGGGAATTAAATAATTTTGGTAAACGAATATATTTTTTTTATATTTCACTGCTGGCGTTTGCCCACATTTCACTCGCATCCCAAAGGACTTATAAGTACCTAACCTTTTTAACCTTAATCTCCGAGGTCCAATCTATTTCTATATCAAAATTGGTTGCGTCGTTTAGGCGTGAAAACGCAGTGAACACTGACAGTTACTTTCGCATTTATAATGGATTTAAATTATTTTATTACTATTTATGATAAAACATTTGAACGGAATACCCGACATACATTTTGATAGTTATTTGATTGAAGGCCAAGAAAACTCAACAATGTGGGAACCTAACCACACCTGCTACCTTCGTCAGGTCGAAGGTCCATGTTGGTGGCATCCTGATAGTCTTTCGCCAAACCAACGGCCAACGGTCTCTAATCAAGGACTTCTCTGCTGCGACAGCCTTAAACTTTATCTTTTTTATCAACACGAAAGAAACATTCCGCTGAAACCGTGATGGCCTAGTGAATGATGACCATTGTTCCATCGGCAAAATGTGTTTCTGCGACTCTAATTATAAATACTCCATCTGTACCTACCACATTTTATGCAAATAAAACAATTTATTTATTGGACTGAACAAGTGTAGAGGTAAAATCCAAGACACTAACTTCTAAATTTGCGTGTTCTCGCTTAAATGGTGAAGGAAAACGTCGTGAGGAAACCTGCATGCCTGAACTGAGGGATTTTCTCGATGGCGTGTGAAGTCTGCCAACCCGCTCTAGGCCAACATGGAGGACTACATTTTGAGTTTCTGAGAGAAGTCCTGTGTCCAGCAGTGGGACAGTTAGAAGCCTGATGATGATGGAATCACTTGATCAGGTTCGAAAGGGTAAGAATGTCGAAGATGTAGCGACATCTACCACCCTACATAGAATTACGAAGGCCTGAATCGCGCAAGCAACATTCGCAACGAAAAGTTGCATATAAATAATTATACAACCGCCCGACATCAACCGTCGGGCCGTGGCCCGCCAGGCACAACACCCGCCTGGTTGGAGGATCCTCTCTTTTCGTTGGAGGGGCAATACACCTCGCCTCTCCACAAAGACATCACGTGTCGTCGTTGCTTACCAGGCAAGGTCACCGTTGGCCGCTGCTGCTGTCAATGTGAATTGAGCTTTATCATTCAAAGATAGGCTAAACACTTGTTCGGGTTGGCACTATTTGTTGAACATCAAAACCAGTCATTAATTCTAATGGAATTATTAAATGTACCTATTCAATGTGTGCACGCCTTATAGATCCCAAGTTTTGTCTCTTGTCGCCCTACAGTTAACTATAGCATCAGGTGTTGAGGCATGTAAGCAATCAAATGGCTCTTTCTTCAAAAGGTCCAGTTTAGACATTATAAAACTCATCTAAATTAAATACTGTTACTGCACTACTTTAATTGAATACTGTTACTAATTTAAAAGAGACCATGATTCTCTGAGTTTGTTTCGGCGTTTCTTCTCAGAGATCGTCAGCTAAGAAATGCCGGCGCCATCTAGTATTAGTTAAATATTGACTTGTAAAAGTGTCTTTAAAAGATCTTTTTGTAGAAATAAATATCATTTATTATTATCATTTATCATAATGGTATTTTTTCTTTAATCCTACCACAGGTGATAATCTAACATACAGCCCACCTGATGGTAAGCGGTTACCGTAGCCTATAGACGCTTGCAACACCAGGGGTATCACACTAATAGTAGGCACACATGGCAATAAAAGTCCAAAAGTCTGTGTTAGCATTGTAAGATAATTTTGAGCTATTACTATCATGCTTTTCGCGGTCAGCTAAATGATGGGTATTATGCTTTCACGGAGCCATTCCATGCCTTATATATATAATTATAATAAAAACCGGCCAAGTGCGAGTCGGAGTCGCGCACCGAGGGTTCCGTACAAACCTGTAGGTATACTTTTGATTGCGTTGACATAGAAGTTTGATTTTGTTACAGCTTAAAGGTGCTATAGACCTGAGTATTTCATATGAATTTCAATTTAATACTCAACGCGTTCATGAGGAATGGGGTAGTAACTGTAAAATTCCTAAAAATTTTTGTATTATTTGATGTAAATAAAAATTTACTGTTTTCGCAATTTGCGGCATAAACGGCTGTATCTTTTGATTGCATAGGCTTAGAAGTTAGATTTTTTCACAGCTCCAAGAGACAGTAGACCTAAGTATTTGATATAAATGTTACCTTGATACCTCCACGCGTTCCTGAAAAAGAGTCGTGACAGACAGACAGACGAACGGACGGACAACAAAGTGATCCTATAAGGGTTCCGTTTTTTCCTTTTGAGGAACCCTAAAAACCAATAAGCAGGTGGAAATTTATGAAAATACCTTAAAAAAAAATTCTGCATTTTCCATAATATTCATCAATTTTCATTCTGATAATGGAATTGTAATGAATGCGTTAGTAGTGTGAAATCACTTTTTTATTCCGATTTGCGTACGCATCGGCTATCCGAACGCACCGATGTCAAGAATTCAGATGTGATAATTATCAATGTCAATATCATTTGGCATCGGTATCCGTTTTCGATGTGATACGGTATCCGATATCGGCATCTGTAGGTGGCATCGATGCCCAACATCGTTATTCTAAAACCGCCCGTGCATGTTCATTTAGCTTCGTTAGGGGTGAAATTTCCAAAATTCTTTCATAGTAGATGCTCACAACTACATAAAAGGCATCAACTTTAAACGTTAACGTTTGTAGCCCCAGCGATTTAACCGTTGATGGAACAGTCAGGACAACTAACTACTCTGTCAAGAATACGCACATGAATTCGAAAAGTCAATGCTTTGGTTTCGATCTCGAGATCTTTGAGTCCAGTTCAATTGTCACATCACTAGGCTATCACTGTTTTTACAAAAAATATATTGGCTTCTAAGCGTCAAAGAATTCCTCGGCATCACTGTTGTCCGGCCACGTGCCCAGAAAACTGGCATTGCCACGTTGAATGACAATGCTTACACGTTCCGCTAAAAGCAGGGCAAGGAGTCAACCTTGAATTTTTCTTTGGTTTTATAATACGATTTGCGATATGTTATTGGTAACATGAATATATCTACACTAAAGTGAAGTTCTAAAGATATCATCAGTCTTTTTACGTAATAGATTTTTGAGACTTGAAATCACTATTACTATTGGATTACAAATATTTTAAATTTAAGTATATTGCTCATTTTGCCATTCAATAACAATATTAATGTAACCAAATCATCCACCATATCATTCCTTTGGAGCCTTTTTATAATCCCACTTGGAGCCCCTTTGCAGCTCACTAACAACAATTAGTTTCTCGTTTATTTTGTTCAGACGCTTCTACAGATAATAGTTAGGGACTCTTTCATAACATGGCCACTGAAATGTCTACTTATAGGTATTTCGGCACCCAAGGATTGAAAGCTCTTTGTAGGTAGTTATGAGGCTGAAGAGGTTGAAAGCTTTTCAGATAAGTGTAGGGATGAGTATTACTGTCTGTCTTTCTGTAACACGTCTGATGTTCTCATTACACACAGTGTGCTAATAGTACTGTGGAGTACCAGGATTATATGAATAATTAGAACTTTATTGTTAAACTTGCATAGACTTTTATGTAGGGGCTAAATACTGTTACAATTGTGATCCTACCAGTTCTGGACCTGAACCACCAGTTCTTCGCGTACACTTAGAAGAGTCCCAGGACTATTATGATACTACTCTTACTTTAACTACAAAATGACTATTTGTTAAATAATTAAACAAACAGTAGTTTTCAGTACTTCACTACTATATATGAAGCTTCTTTCTAATTGTAGTTATGGAAAGTTTAGGCTGAAAATTGAATCTGTAGACGAGTTACAATCTAACCAAATTGCAATAAACTTTCTTTATTATTCAATCATAAATGAATAATATTCGCCACTGTGTCTATGTTCGAAGCTCTGGAGCTCGACCAGTGCCTCGTCGCAAAGTGAACACTGAGTTGAAGGTGTTAACATTTTACGTATTTGTGGTTGAATGATTATAATATTGACAGCCAAAGACATTAGTATTAACTGTATAATAATTAAGGTGGTACAAACACAGAATCCACATTAGTGTTCAAACACAAAATAGGAGCTGCTACTGAAAATTTCTTCACTGAAAAACCATAATTATTATCACTTTGTCCATCTTGAGAAACGAATCTGAAACTTCATATTGGTTTTTAGGGTTCCGTACCTCAAAAGGAAAAAACGGAACCCTTATAGGATCACTTTGTTGTCCGTCCGTCCGTCAAAACCCTTTTTCTCAGGAACGCGTTGAGGTATCAAGCTAAAATTTAAATACTCAAGTCTACTGTCCCTTGGAGCTGCGAATTTTTAGTTACATCATATAATAAAAATATTTTAATAATTTTACAGTTACTACCTATACCACCTTTCTTCATGAACTCGTAGAGGTATTATATTGAAATTTATATTAAATACTCAGGTATATATTACCTTTAAGCTGTAACAAAATCAAAGTTCTATGTCAACGCAATCAAAAGAAACAGCAATACCTACAGGTTTGTACGGAACCCTCGGTGCGCGAGACCGACTCGCAATTTGCCGGTTTTTTTAAATGCCTACGTTTCCCACACTAGAATTTTGCCCCAGTGAGTGCGTTTACAAAAACGATAAAATGTCTGTTAATCATACGAACATTTTCTCCGTGCGGGGATCGAACCTGTAAATCTTAGCGCAGAAACCGATTGCTCCAGTTCTGTGTCACTCGAGCCATTACATTGATTTCCACCCAAGTGTTACATTTGCCTACGTATTACGTGCGTACATAGTACTGTAGGTACGTAGGTGTGACGTAACAGCTCGCCGGCCGGACGGAAGCTCTTTGACAGGCGTGCGGACAATTTTCCGATGCAGATATTTTAATCATTTGCACGGTACATAATAACAATGACTGTTGACATGAACAATTATTAGCTTGCGTTTGAATACTGATTCAGTTTAATTAATGATGATCAAGCATGTCATTATGGGTGAAGCAGACACTGCATTATCAGCATCATCAGCCCATATTCGTCCACTGCTCGACGTAGGGCTCTCCAGCGCTCTAGTGTAGGCTCTGTATCGTTAAATATAACCCTACAGAGCTTGATCTTCGGCTTTCGTCATCCAAGCAAGCTCAAGAATACACTTGCCTTGTCAATATGGAGATTCCAATTATGGCTACCGGATTAAAAAAATATGTGTTGCTGTATACTGTTTATGTGTATCGGCCATTAATCTTACCATGAACAGTCAATCGGTACAGAATATATGCCTGAACTTTTTTTCTCTGCATTTTAATAAAACTTGTTCAGGTATTTGTTTAGTACATTTTTTTTTCTTTATGCACTGATGGTACAAAGGCGGTCTTAATGCCATTAGTACATTGATTGCACGTAGCAGTTAAGACGGCTATTTATTCCTGTTTTCTGACCATAAAGCAATAATTTATTAAAAAACAACAATGACGTATTTCCCGATATATAAATAGTCGATATTTATTTTACTTTAAGTGTAGATAAAATTATAAACAACAAGTTGAATAAAAGCTTGTAAAAAGAAATCTAATCTCAATTTATAGCACTAGAATCCTCAAAAAATGCTCAACGTGGCGTGTTCAGACCACTGTCAACAAAGGCCTTGGGTATTATAGGCACATAAATAATGAAAAAATATAATTACTTCATCTGCTCCTTCAGCTTATCAAATATCTATTAAATTGTGTCCAGTTTCAGAAAAGAACCAAACCTTGTATTATGATTTCTTTAGTAGCTATTTAGTCGCAGCTGTAGTGGTCCTCATCTGTTTGCTATGAAAGCAAAGCGACAGCAGCAGGCAATAGTTACTTCAAAAGTCTCTCCGGCCGTTTTTCCTCCCGACGACACTCATATACCACTAATTAATGGTATGGCCTAAAAATAAGTAAATCTTCTTGTTATTCTTTCAGATGCCTCCTACAAAAGTTCATGGTCTACACACGCTACGTCACAAGGCTCACAAGGTAATTACAACCAGCTTATTTCTAAAGTAATTAGCTAAATAAGAACAGCTTAATTTACTCGCTGCAATATATCAAATTAAACTAAACGTGTTCTTTGTGACATATTGCAATGTAATAAGAAGTCATAATAAGTATGTAAAGTTCCTAGATCCATAAAGGAACATGTGTGTGTAAATTGTTCACAGTTTTACTTGCTTAAATGTTTCGGGATTTACGGACCTATTTTGACTCAAATGGGCCTATTTAATTTTGAGTTGTTCGCGCACAAATTGTAGCTGTCACACTATCAAATTGTGTTTATTTTTACTTTTTACCAAATTACAAATTTATTGTTCTTAGATTGTCGATCTAAGAATAATAGATTTTCCTTAATATCTTTTATCGAATAACAAGCGTTATTTATTGCTAACGTCAAGTTTGGGAAATATAATTTTATATTAGAGGTAACATCAAATGGAGATGTTGGACTGTCCTCATGGCAAATTTGCTAGCTCATTTTACTATCAGTACAAGTTAATGTTCAACGTTGATTACATCAGCTGGGTAAAAAGTACGCTTTGAAGAATCATTTATGTAATATGATTCATATTGCTAAAGATCCGGATGGCTCCTAAATAAATTGAAAGAGGTAAGTAAATTCTAGACGGTGATCAATCACAAGACTATCTTCCCCTTAATTGAGCTTGGATTCCAACACCACGGTTCTACAACCTTCTCTATCCTGCAATTTTTTTTTTTTTTTACATAAAAATGGCAAACAAGCATGCGGCCCACCTGATGATAAGCGCTGACCGTAGCCTATAAACGCTTGTAACACCAGGGGTATCACTTGCGTGTTGCTGATCCTTTAAAACGAAAGAGGAATAGTTGGGTTGGCAGTATAAGGGTCAAAGTTCCCCCACTGCCAACACAACGTTTCCTCGCGGAGCACTGGCAACCTTTTTTACCGTAAGAAACACTACAAAGCAGTGTCCTCTTCCCTAAAATAAATTACCTAAATTACATGCAAGACCAATAAAATAAGCATCGATTTTACTAGCCCAATTCTGTCGAAATCAGCATCAATTTCACTAGCCCAATTTTGTTAAAATCAGCATCGATTTTATTAGCCCAATTCTGTAAAATCTCCGCACAACTGCATGGACAACTCATTTCCTTTTGATATCGGATGGTAAATATCCGTGCGAGCGAGGTGGCATTGTAATTGAAGATAACTGAGTACGCATAATAATATATTAACACTTTATTTTTAATTTCTATTTGACGACGTCTGTGGTCTAGTGGTTCGCATATCGAACTGCTGATCACGAGGTCGTGGGTTCGACTCCCTCAGGACACAAATATTTATGAGATGAAGATGTGATTGTGTTTGTCTGGGTGTTTCTTATGTATTATAAGTATGCATTTACAAAAAAGTTTATAAGTACCTATTATATCCATTGTCTAGTACCCATAGTACAAGCTCAGCATAGTTTGGGACTGGATAGTGATGTGAAAAATTGTCCAAGAATATTTATTTATTATTCAAATTCACTCCTTTTATTTCAAATAAGCTTTTACAAGCGATTAATGGAACATAAAGATTCTAATTGCATGGTTCCAAAATGTTTATGATCCTACAGAGAAGAACATAGTATAGTATAGTCGAGCTCCGTGGATTTTCTTAGAAAATTACACGTATTACATTCATCACTAATTATACATTACTTTGATTACAAGATTTGAGGACATTGAAGGTCTTAGATATACCTACTAGGTTAAAGATTATTAAAATAATTATTATGTCGGAATTAATAAATTCGTAAAGTAAACATTATGTTGTCGCAGTGCCTTCATTTTTTTACCAGGTTATTAATCATCATCAACTCATATACTGTCCCACTGCTGGGCACGGGTCTCCTCTCATATTTAGAGGGATTAGGCTATATAGTCCACTACGCTGGCCTAGTGCGGGTTGGCAGACTTCACAAACCGTCGAGAAAAATCTCTAAGGTATGCAGGTTTCCTCACGATGTTTTCCTTCACCGTTTAAGCGAGTGATAATTAATTATTAATACGCACATGAATTCGAAAAGTCAGAGGTGGGTGCCTTGGGTTCGAACTCGAGACCTTCGACTTGGCAGTCCAATGGTCATACCATTAGGCTATCACTGCTGGTAATAATACTCCTCATTATTTAATTTGAACATCGTTCAAAATGTGACAGAACTGCCTGTAGGTGACGAAAATCATGTTGCTGATTTACAAAGCAACTGAAAACATACCACCGTCCTAAGCAGTATGGCGCGGTATTCTTGTTTCACTCTTGCTTCGGAACTTTATATATATGTATATCGGTGGAAGCTCGGTATTTTTACTAACACCGGTAACGAATATAGTTAATATTTGAAAAGAAGCTTGCTTTTCTAATCCCTTCTATATAAGGAACATGATCACAAACCGAGCATGAATATTATTTCGAAAGCAGAGGTTATAGCAAGAGCAGGTAATCTCGATTGGTGGGAGATTGGCTCCAAATAGGTTTGTGCTCCGTCTTAGACCCTGTGTGCTTTCCATCATACAAGCCAAGACTGGGTCAAACGTATTTAATTCACTCAACGTATTATAACATACCATCACGCTTGCACTCCCCGAACAGTAAAGCAGGTGTATACCAATGTACACCCACAGTTCACCGGTGTTTAGGTCCCATGTAATAGGGGTCGAGCCTATTGTCATCAACCAGGCATAACTCCGAGCTGCTACTGAGAATTTCGAAACCAGGAGCTCTAGACCAGCACTGGCACTTAGGACTATTAATCTATAGAATAAAAAAAGAAAATCCATAACCCGCTTGATACAGGTAACCGTCAAGTTATGTTACATTGGCAGACAATAACCACTCGCACCTCTATACCCTGCATTACTTTATGAAGCCTCGAAACCAACACCCACCTAATCTAGCCAATATGACGGAACCCGTGTCATTTCACGCGCAAAAATCAAAACAATGGGCCCTAAAACGTCGCATGCGAGCGTTCAGCGGAGCGGAGCGGCGCGTGGCCGCCGCGCGCCTCAACAATACAGACTTAATTCTTTGATTGACACTTACAATATTTCGATAACTGATGCAATATTTTGATGATTATCATTTTAGCGCTCCCGCCGTACTATCGCGTGCACGGTTCGGTTCGTTCGTGTAGATTGACTTCTGAATACGACATTTTAATGTATGTTTACAATTATTTTCTGGGACCCATATAATTGGCGTCTATAGGCCGCTTGATAGCAGCCTATAGACGCCAGTAACACCAGTGGTATCACTCGTATATTGAGATCAGCGATATTATGGAGCTCTCATAACCGAATCTGATATAAAAGTTTTGAAAAGATCGGATATTGGACCGAGCTTTCTGTGTTTCTACTCAGAGGTCGTCAGCTAGGAAATTCCATTGCGCACCATCTAGTATTAATTAAAAATTGTCTCATAAAAGAGTCTTCAAAAGATCTATTTACAAAAATAAATATTATTGGTCATTTAAATCGAAACACGATTATATTAGCACATCACTGCTTGGCGGCACAATATAGTTTTGGTAGTGGTTTGGTTGGAGTATCATGAACCCAGTTCAGAACTAACGTCTCAATACTTGAAGAACTCAGCATCAATGAGGGTCTGTCAGCAATCTTACAGAAGCGCATTTTGGCATTCTTTGGTCACGTGTCGCGAAGAGATGAGGGATCCATCGAACGACTGGTTGTGCAGGGAAGGGTTGACGGTACATGACCTTGCGGTCGGTCACCAATGCAATGGACTGACCAAATCAAGAAAGCAGTGGGTGACTCCATAAGTCAGTGTACAAGGATGACGCCCGACAGGGAGAGATGGCGGGACATCGTGAGGCGAATAACATCTGCCCCCAACACCACTACTACGTGACGGGTGAGAATAAGAGTGGTTTCACCCTAGACGAGCTCTGCTGCATATACAGAGCATACAACATTAATGAATAAATTCAGAAATACCGATGTATTTGAGCAGTGACAGCCTAGTGGTATGACCATTGGACTGCCAAGTCGAAGGTCTCGAGTTCGTTGTTTCCGAATTAATATGCGTATTAATTAATAATTAATTATCACTCGATTAAACGGTGATGGAAAACATCGTGAGGAAACCTGCATACCTTGGAGATTTTTCTCGACGGTTTGTGAAGTCTGCCAATCCGCACAAGGCCAGCGTGGTGGACTATAGCCTAATCCCTCTCAATATGAGAGGAGACCCGTGCCCATCAGTGGGACAGTATATGGGTTGATGATGATGATGTATTTGAGATAAAAAAATACAAAGTATCTGAGGGTTATCTTGCTGCTCAAATACATAAAATACCAAGCTGCGCTAACCGCAGTGAGCCTGTGCATGGGTTCGAGTGCCTCGGAGATCACGTAAAGCCGTCGATCCCTACTGTTATACGAACACGTCCTATGATAATGGTTAGTGGTGGCCTAAAACAACCTAACAACCAGTAGACTATTATTGTTAGGTTGTTCTTCAGGATCATATTATTATCGATATTTATCATAAGGTAGTAGATATCATAGAATAGTATTATCTGGTTGCAGTCGTTTCGTGATTTTTACCGTAACCGGTTAGACTGGAAGCCGACCCCAATATTTGGGAAAAGAGTTCGGAGTATCATGAGTGTTTGTTGGCGAACTGTGGTTGTAACATTAGTATACCTCTGCCAAACCCTTCGGGGAATTCATGCGTGATTGTATATTGGTATATTGTTTTACCAGTGGCTTTACATTACCACACGCAACAAACGTTCAGCACAGCGGCGGTACAAAATACATTCACACCCTCGCGAATACTTGAAAACTTTGATTTGTTTCCATGGTGGCTGATTTTGTGCCCCAAGCTTCGATTCCTAGGTTAAGAAAAGTGTTATTGCGTTTTTCTGTGATTGTCCCCGGTTATCGGCAACAGGCTTGCCCCTTATTACATTGCACCTAAACCTATACCTTAAGATACCTTATACCAATTTTTTTTTTACAAAGGAAAAAACATCATAATTCGAAGGTTTTATTTTATAACATTGAGAACCATGTATTATTATTAGCCTGGTGTGTCCCACTGCTGAGAAAAAGCCTCACCCAAGATGCCTCTATTTATTTCGATCTTGTGCTGGCTTGATCCCATCTGGATTAAAAGTATCAAGGTCACCACTCCATGTCTTTGTACTATATGTTAATTTTCATTTTGTATATTGACACTATACTACATTGGTATTTATCTATAACTAGCTTTTGCTCGCAACATCATCTGCGTAGACTTTACTTGGAAAATATCTTATTTCCTGCACAATTAACTGTCTTAATTTTTCTTTCCATAAGAACCTTTTCCAAAGTATTAGAAAACTTAAAATAAAAATGACGAACAAAAATCGTAGTCTTTTTTTAATTCAATATGTACAGAATATTTCTGAGTTTGTTACTCTATACTATAGTAATTACAGATTAAGGTTCAATATCGATCGCTTGACGCCCCCGGGTCGCACCCACGTAACAATTACTGCAAACGATTATACTCGTAGCTGCACACAAGGGACCGATTACGATTGTGTAGGTACACAGTACGCAATGGGATAAGTTGGAACATCGGCAGGTCTAATGTGTTGCGGGAAATACGACATTAAAATGTGACCGTAGCTTGAGAGATGAGAGGAAAATTCTTTGCGTAACTATGTTGCGGCCGGCTTCCAGTCTTCTTTCTTTTAAAAAAAACTAATGTCTTTTAAAAGACCTTTGCAACCAAATTTTTAGCCAACACCAATTTTCAAAGAATCGAATGTCTATCAAATTGTCATAGGTGGTTGTATGCAAACCAGGACCGACGCCCTTAGCTGCTCTCCGAGCCGTGAATGAGTGCCGGTGTGCTAAGTGTGGTTACCTATCCATAGATTGACTGTGGCAAGTGCAGCTTGATCTTGCAGATCGATTAACCAGCGTTATTATTTCATAGTCACGATCCACTCTGTACGTAGTAGTAGTGTATGTACTAAACTTATCAGTTAGCTTATCAGTGTAAACTTCCCCTAAGTTTCCTCTCGCCGCCCCTTAAACTGAACTTTAACCTAACGCCCGACTAAATGCTATTAATTTACGCCAACCCCAAAGTTAATCGCTAACGATTTCGATTTGTCTCGAATTATTAAAAAAGCATTACTGAGTCAGGGAATTTTAAGGCAATGAGGTTTTAAAGCAATAAGGATTTTTGTATATTTAAAATTGAATCCCTGTTTCCCTTGGGCATGCCATAACTTGAGAACGACTCGAGAATTTCCTATCTAATACTATGTTGAATGTTCTTACCGAAAGAAAAATATAGAAAATTGCGTAGGATATTGAAAAATTTCAGAAATCTTAACGAGAAGATACTTTTTATCCAGGTAAAGTTCACGTAGACGAAGTCGCGGGGTGGAGCTAGTAAGTCATAATTATGACTGTGTTTAGGAGCAACCCTTTTACGTTACACGTTGTAATTGTAAATATTAAATATTTTCAAAGATTTCAGTCCAAAACGTATGTTTGTTACATCTTTACGTAGGTATATACATGTATTTTATTTCACAAAAAGGCATATTATTATCAACATAATAGGTATTAAATTCATTTTTGAAATCTATATGATAATAAATTTATAATTTATTCTGGAGATATTTTTTACACAGCATGATCTATTTCCAAACTAAGCAGAGCTTTTAACTATCGGTGCGGGACAATGGATATTAATATCCTTATATATGTTTTTGTAAATACGTTTCTTAAAATACATAAAAAATACCCAGACAAAAGTACATAAAGTTGTTTAATAATTCTATAGTTCAAATCATGAAACCAAATTTTACAAATCAACATTATCCTCCGAGCCTAGGCTACAAGTTTAACCAGATGCGGCTGAATATCAGTATTTTACACGAAACCTACCATCAGACCCCCGCAACCCAATTTCTGGGTAATGTTGTTGTACTGAGAATAGACTGGTTGTCAGGCTTTATGAGCTTATAAGTCAAACGGAACCGACGGCTTTACGTGCTCTCCGAGGCACAGAGGGGTCTCGATGTGTTATGTATGGTCACCCGTCCACAGACTGACCGTGGCAGCGTAGTTTTAACTTAGCCACGAGCCACGAGCCTCTCTTCCTTCTAATTTTACAGATAGAAATGTTAAAAATCACAAATCATTCCATTCCAAACACAAAGTTCGTTTAAAAAGAAACCAATATTTTAAGCCACGAGTTTACACGTCAGGGAGAAGCGTTGAGCGCCGCGCGCCGGCGAAAATTAGCTTAAAGTGGCTTTCGTCACCGTTATCCGTATTGCTCACTCTTATGAGCCGAACAATGGCTTAGAACGGGATGGAGGATGCAGGGAAAACCGCTTCAGGCATCAGGAGGGAAGCGGTAAGCACCCTATTGTTTTGCACTCCCTGAAGCGCGAATCGTTTGTAGTTATACGGGTGTGTAGGAACTGTAATTTAGAACGAAAATTTTGCGTTATGTATTGGGGGTAGGCGATATGTACGGAGCTTTATTTTAGTTATTAAATGCGCATAAGAGAAATGTGAGGTTCTGGCGGACATTACCTATCATACATACTTTGAGAACTAATGATTCTATTGAATAATTATTAATTTATTATTATTATTTAATAATGTTTAATTATATAATAATGAAAAGAAAATGTAAACGTGAGTACTCAGCTTTGAGATTCAAAGTAAAATAAATAAATTCATTAATTTTAACAGTCTGGTAGCTTTGAGATTTTTAATGTGGCCTACGCAAATGTTCCGCTGATCTGGTATCGTCGTGCGACGGGTTGTTGAGCTCCCTGAATTATGGTTGAGCTACACAATGACTGATGCACGTGTGCCGTCAGCTGGGACTGGTCCACTCCAAGCCGCAATGGCTCTTTCTTCAAAAGGCCATTTCAGACATTGCCCTACATTGTAGCACTCACATATTTATTACTATTAGATGTCTGGACTTTAAAAGAGACTATGATTCTCTGAGTTTGTTCCATTGTTTCTTCTCAGAGGTCATCAGTTACGAAATGCCGGAGCCATCTAGCCTAAAAAATTTAAAACATTGACTTGTAAAAGTGTCTTTATAAGATCTACTTACAGAAATAAATATCATTTATCATAATTTATCATTTATCAATACTAGATTAATCGCACTTTAGAAAGCGGCCATCGGCAATCTGAAAACGAACATGTTTTTGCACTTATGCGTTCACCGATAGAATGAAAACGCATTCAAGGCAAGCTGCCGGAAGCCACATGTACTGAAGAGTTTCGGAAGAACATTTCAGAAGACGGTACAGCTTGATAACGCCAAATATGTATTTACGGTCCTTGAACGCGAGAATGAAGAAGAAGAATCAGAGAAATTAATTGAGAACCTCCTCATTTTTCAAGTCGGTTTATAGATAGTACTATTAACCGCAGCAGGATACTTCTTCGATTCAGTTTTATAAGACCATCGAAGGATTATTACGATCAACCAGGTAAATCAGTAAAAACGGTAAATCCAATTACAACAGTAAAATTGAATTGTTGTTGACGGTATATCATCGTTTTTTGTGGAAGTCTATGAGGGAGGCATCTTTTCAGCAGTGGATCTCCTGTAGCTGATAATTATGATGATGATTATGGAACACAATTATAATATTTTGGGACATTTTTACACAACACCATCTAGTCCCAAACTAAGCAGAGCTTGTACTATGGGTACTAGACAATGGATATAATACTTATATACTTTTTTTTTTTGTAAATACATACTTATAATACATAAGAAACACCCAGACAAACACAAATACTCATGTTTTATCCACACAAATATTTGTGTCCTGTGGGAATCGAACCCACGACCCCATGATCAGCAGTCCGGCACTCGAACCGCTAGACCACAGAGGTCGTCAATTAAGAGCCTCATTAGTCTAGTGGTTGTAAACGCGACTGTTACGTTAGAGATCCCGGGGTTGATTCCCAGGTCGAAAAACTGTGGGTGTACATTAGTACACCTCACCTTTATATATTATTATGTATAATAAGTATGTCATTAAATAACGTAGCTTTGTGACACTACCTTTGAGCTCCCTAAATTATGGTTGAGCTACACAATGACTGATGCATGCGTGCCGTCAGTTGGGACTGGTCTACTCAAAGCCGCTATGGCTCTTTCTTCAAAAGGCCATTTCAGACTTTGCCCTACATTGTAAGACACATATTTCGTTACTATACATTGTCTGGACTTTAAAAGAGACTATGATTCTCTGAGTTTGTTTCGGCGTTTCTTCTCAGAGGTCATCAGCTAGGAAATGCCGGAGCCATCTAGCTTAAAAAAATATGTAAAATATTGACTTGTAAAAGTGTCTTTAAAAGATCTATTTACAGAAATAAATATCATTTAATCGTTTACTCTGCGATTCTACAATTTAATTAAGCGATTCGTGATCCGATTGTGTTGTCAATTTCATTTTCCAATGCAATACAATGTTATATAATATACGGCAACACCAACTGTTAACCTATATATACTTTTTTCAACTAATTACATCCCATGTTTTCGATTTTTGAATTTAATTTAGTATTTATAAATGATAAATTATGTATTATATAATATTCGCAATATACTCGCAGTGATAGCCTAGTGGTATGACCATTGCACTGCCAAGTCGAAGGTCTTGAGTTCGAACCCATGGCACGCACCTCTGACTTTTCGAATTCATGTGCGTATTAATAATTAATTATCACTCGCTTAAACGGTGAAGGCAAACATCGAAAGGAAACCTGCACACCTTAGAGATTTTTCTCGACGGTTTGTGAAGTCTGGCAACCCACACTAGGCCAGCGTGGTGGACTATAGCCTAATCCCTTTCAATATGAGAGGAGACCCGTGCCCAGCAGTGGGACAGTATATGGGTTGATGATGATGATGATATAATATTATGAATATGTATAGATAAATATTAAAGACACGGCGTCGGCATTTCCGAGCTAACGACAACTGAGAACAAATGCCGAAACAAACTCAAATAATAAACTAGCTATTGCCTGCCGTTCTACTCGCGTACTAAAGAGCTTTTTGAGACAAAAAAATCTATGAGTTTGTCCTTCTCCAAGGGCTAATCTATCTCTGTACTAAATTTTATCAAAATTGGTTCAGCAGCTTAAACGTCTAAGCGTAACAGGCAGACATACAGAGTTCCTTTCGCATTTACAATAATTATTAAGTAGGGATTAATTAAAACATGTATTAATTCATTATTAAAGATGCTCCTACACACTCTCGCCTTTTTTTCGTAGTAAACACAAAAAGTACAGAACGTTACTTGCATAAGTTTGCTTTGTTTGCGTAAAGAATAAAATACCTAAAATTATTTTTTATAAATCTGTAATTGAGCAAAGCAGATTAAATTATCTGCTTCCAACATTAAAATCATAATTTCTTGTACCTTTCTGCGGCTGGATGTACCACTCATCGGTCATGTTAATAACGATAAAGAAACTGCGTTTTTGTACCGCAATCACAAAAAAATTAGTTCCAAAAGTTCAGATGCTTGAGTGGAAAATGCATCGTACTGAGAATGTCATTACACCCCCCTTCAAGCAAATAGTTTTGACACTAGCCTTTGATGTGGTGTAATGAGATATCTAATCTGTGGTTGCGTAGCTCTGGTGGCTGTATTTAAATTGTTTTTAGGTGATAGTTTTAACAAAAGGGAGTTGGAGATTTGTGTTTGTAATCCGTTGGTGCGAATGTTTAGGGGACACGAGTGTCATTTAGATGCTATAATTGCCGTCCCTTTTATTGTTTCATCTTTATGCTGTCCTGGTACATATAATACTGTTATTCATAAAAATAAAATCACCGAAAATTCCTAAGATAGAATTAACCGTTTGGAGTTGCATATTGTCGTCATCTATAAACAAGAAAAAACTTAATCATAACCTCAGTAGGTTCCGATTCCTAAATGGTTCTGTAACATTGCCTCTGTGGATATCAAAGTAATTAAGTATAAAAATAAAAAATACCTTTAAAAAAGTAAATAAAATTTACGAAATTTTGCAATGCTTCAATGTAAAAAATGAAATGTAATTGTTTATAATCTTTTTTCTTAAATTACAAACCCAAAAAATAACAATCGCCTATCACCGAAATCACTTTTATTTTTTCAATCTTCTTACCTACTCTATCCCATAATGCAATTATTGTGGAGCAAAACAATGAGTCGGTTATAAGATTTTCAACCTTATTTGCAGAGAAGTTTCTAACAATAAAACAGGAACTTATAGAAACCAAATAAATGTTATTATCGTTTGCCAAAATTTTAGAAAATTTAAAATATTTTTTGAACATAAAAACAAATTAGATTTTTGAAAATTCTAAATCTGGTTTGACGGCAAAAAGAGTTACAAAGTTATATTACTTACAAGCCCAAATTATATCCATAAAAGCCCAGAAAGCCTGAACTAGTAGAACTAGTCTATCCTCAGGATATCAGAGCTGACCAGAAATTGGGTCGCAGAGTGAAACACTAATATATATTAGTGTTTCACAACATATTCAGTATACCAACAATATATTCAGCCGAATATGGTCAATAAATGGAAAAACCTAGTCTTTAAAAACCTCTTCTTATAATTATCACAATCAAATTACGTTCAATAAAAAATCATTCGTTATTTTATATATTTTTTTCCTAAATCGTTTCCTAATTAACCCTACTTTTATCGGACAAAGCGGTATAATTTTCGTTGACAATGTTAGCCATTTGTTTCTCAGGGGCGCAAAATACCCGAGGCGTTCGTGACAAATATGCTTTTTAAATTTCAGCTTTATGGCCCATAGTTACGAGTTGTTTTAAAAATACAGAAGATTTGCAGTATTAGGTTCTCTTTGAAGCTCTCAATAGGATTTCACGCATAGTTAGTGTTAGAGCAATATTGTGGAAAGTTCTTTGATTTTGGGTGTATTTTTGATTCCATCTTTTACGGTGTTTGAACACCTTTGGGGCAACAAACGTGATAGTGACGGGAGATAGGGAGGAGAAAATTATTTTTGAACTGTTCTTTCTATCAGACAAAAACAGCTCTGATTCTGTATTCAAAATTATGAGTTTCTTGGTAGGATGTAACTACATAACATAAGAGGAAGATAGCTCTTAATGCCGTCGGTTTAGGTTGTCATACGGACACCTATGACAATCATTAGTGGCTTCGCGTTGTGTAAAGACTGGGAGGATCATAAAGTTTGTTTCTAGTCATATAACCTACATGTAAACTAACATAAATCCACGTATTTTATGGCAAAAAATATACGTTTAGTTTGACATTGAAACCAAACCGCTGCAGATAATTTCATAGAAAAGTCTAAAACACTGCTCGGCCTGGGAATCCAACTACAAGCATAGCAATCAAGCTTACGACTAAAAAGATAACAGAAATAAGTAGCAAATAACATTACGTGGTGACCCTTAGGAACCGAGCAGAAAGGAATTGCTTACGGAAGGCTTGTGACTCCTCTGGTGTTGCGGGTGTCGATGGGAGGCGGAAATCGTTTACCATGAGGCGATCTAACATGCATAATTTAAATAAATAAATAATATAAATAATAAATAAATATTTTTGGGACATTTTTACACAGCACCATCTAGTCCCAAACTAAGCAGAGCTTGTACTATGGGTACTAGACAAAGGATATAATACTTAGATACTTTTTTTTGTAAATATATACTTATAATACATAAGAAACACCCAGACAAACACAATACTCAAGTTTTACCCACACAAATATTTGTGTCCTGTGGGAATCGAACCCACGACCCCATGATCAGCCGTCCGGCACTCGAACCATTTTCTCATGCTTTTAGACTAGACTAGTCTCTAAGTAGGTTTATTTTATGTTTTAATATTCTCTTCACCTTGCAAAAGCCCCCAATGTATTGAAGTGTCCACACGGCTCCGGTGATATTCGCAGGACATCGATCACATGTAACATGATCCTTGTCGACTCGTGTAAAAGCACTATCGTAGGGGATTATCTTTTAGTTGCTGTAGTAGTGGAAAAAGGATGACGTTTTGTCATCGTCTATTTTCATATATTGGAGGGGCTCGTGGCTAATACCTACACTGATCGACCGATCTGTATGGTTAAGCTGCGGTCGCATTATACATGCGGTTTCCTCTCCAAAAATTCGTGTCGGTCCATGCGGTATACTAATGTACATTTAAAAAGAGAGATACTTATTATGTGGTGGTTTTATCTGTATCTGTTTTAAGAGAGGTAGGGCATAGTGGGAGTAATGCCACTCAAATTGAAGCTGCCCGACTGGGGAAGTATCTCCGCCTTGCAGAAAATTGAGGTGAAATAAAACTGCTTTGAGCTGTGTTGTGTTGCTTACGGTGAGCAATGTTGCCAATGCTCCACGAGAAAACGTTATGTTGGCAGTGGGGGGACTTTGAACCTTGTACTGCCAACCCAACTATTCCTCTTTAAAGACAGGGTCGGCAACGCGCAAGTGATACTCCTGGTGTTGCAAGCGTCTATAGGCTACGATAACCACTTAACATCAGGTGGGCCGTATGCTTGTTTGCCAACTTAGTAGAATAAAAAAAATAGCAGACGTTTCTGGTCTAGTGGTCGATTCCTACAGAACATAAATATTTTGTGATTAATATAAGTATTTGTATTTGTTTGGGTATTTCTTATGTATTAGAAGAGTGTATTAAAAAAAAAGTATATATGTACTGTAGAGGCCAGCACATCAAGCTTCTACAATCTGTCAAATTTCTTTGAATGATTTTAAACTTTAATGTAAAGCAATAAGGTTCATATTCAATTGTATAAAAATGACAGTTTTGTATAGCTTGACCTGCTGGCGTATGTACACTCAATATAGTGGCTGACCATAATTGATTTATTCAGCTGTTCATTGAATGAATTTACAAAGGTCACATATTAGGTATACATTATACTATCATTGTAATAAATAATATTAATTTATGTAAATAAATTAGTTGAGTATAATGTTTGTAAGTCTATTTTAGAAATAGTATACTAGTCAATGGAGTTAAGGATCTCCTGTGAGGATAGATATAGGTGGTGTTAATCATAAATAAAACAATGTCCATTGTCTAAGCCAAACTTTGAAGCCTTAGCCTTAGGGCCTAAATAATTATTTCAGTATGTTCCAAGGGCCAAAATAGTTTTAATTTTTCTGCCCTCAGAATGCGCGGAAAATCATAATTATACATATAAATCTCATTAGTGTTTTTTGTTTTACTGAGATTAGTGAGATTAATTTCAATTATTTGTTAGTTATTAATATGCTTAAGCTTAGATACTTAAGTTTTATGCATTATCATTTCTGTCGTTCAGTTTTATCTTACTAGTAAATAAAACCGAGTAGGTATCATTCTGTGTTTTCTTCTTCAACTTATCACAGCAATAGTAACAACAATAAGACATTGGCTATCGCGGGCCGGATATGGCCGCGGGCCGTAGTTTGGAGACCCCTGGCTTATATATATATGGCTTAGACCATAGTAAAAGCTCTGCTTAGCTTCGAGCAAGATCGTGCTGGGTAAAATATCCCAAATAAATCTTTATAAATTTATTTGATTGCCTAACAACCAGTCTATCCTCAGAATATTGGTATTCCCCAGGAAGCGGAGGTCTGATGGCAGTTGCTTCGTGTAAAATGCTGATATTGAGCCACATTTAGTTAGACTAGAGGTCGACCCCAACATACTCGTAGTTGGTAAAAGGCTCAGAGGAATTATTATGATTGTGTTTGTGATGACTTTCTTTTTGTTTCAGGCTATGGCACCAATTCATTATCGGCTATGTCGAAGTCGACGCTCGATGCGCACACGCATCTGCGTCAACCAGGTCAGTGATTTAAAATTTATTCTACGGTGTTAAAAAAGTTATAACATTTCCGGGTCTAATGTGCCACTTTTGATAAATCATGATATTAATATTACATTAATGTGATTCATGTTGATAAACCATAAAATATCCATTTATTTGACGATTCATAATCTACACAGGTGCGATTAGAGCCAAAATCTTGGGAGGGGGGGGGGGCATATGTATTAAATATTCGTGATTTGTCCACTTTTAGAATGTTTGTCAATGTGACGTGTACAATCATGACCCCTACGTCCCACCTCTGCCCCTGCCTTGCTACACATCATGCTAAATATTTCTATTTTAACTAGCTGAATAGGCTTATTATACTCTCTAATTATTGATCCATTACAAGTTGCCATAGCAAGTCCTAAAATTATATAATACTAGCTGTTACCCAAGGATTCACCCGAATTCCAAATGGTTTTTTTAAACAAAAGGTAGCCTATGGCCTTTTCTAAGGTATTATCTATCGCTGTACCAAATTTTATCAAAATCAGTTCAGCTGTTTAGGAGTGGACGCGTAACAGACAGATCAACAGAGACAGGCAGAGTTACTTTTGCATTTATAATATTAGTAAAAGTTATGAAATTGTGTACAAATGAAGTCGAGATAAATATATTTTACTTGACTAAGAAATGAGTTGTTAAACTAAGACAAGACTCTTTATCTTCAACAAATCCTCGGGCAGTGTAACGAACTATAAATTTTCCATGGGTCCGTCCCAAGCACCCGGCCGCTGTTTGTTGTCCACGGTCAGTTACCCATTCCACATAAGGTTATTTATCAATGACCCTACCTTAAGATTGCATGTATGGGGTCGTCGATTTTGAGAAAGAGATTTTATATTCCAATAAAATTACATTTTCATCACGGGTAAATATTGTCAACCTGTAAAAAGTAGTTTTATTTCAATGTATAAGATTAGTGTTAGAAACTAGAGATTTTATAAATGGCCATGTTTGCATTAGGCCTGAGAGTTTAATCATAATTATATCATTACTAGACATCGGATTATATTATGCACTATAAAAAATCCAAAATATGCGCTAAAAAGGACGAAATATGCACAAAATATACACTTATTTCACGATGACTGATGTACGCGTGCCGCCGTATGGACTGGTCAACTCAAAGCTGCTATGGCTCTTTCTTCAAAAGGCCAGTTCAGATTTGCCTACATTGTAAAACACATATAATAAGCACTGAATACTGTTACTGTTGTTTAAAAGAGACCATGATTCTCTGAGTTTGTTTCGGCGTTTCTTCTTAGAGGTCGTCAGCTAGGAAATGCCGGCGCCATCTAGTATTATTAATTAATATTGACTTGTAAAAGTGTCTTTAAAAGATCAATTTACAAAAATTAATATCTTTTTATCATTGATATAATTTATTATTTGAATTCCCGTTTATTTTCACAATATTATTATAACGCTTTTATTCTAGTATCTGGGCTACGGTAACCGCTTACCATCGGGTGAGCCGCATACTTGTTTTCCACCTTAGTGATATAACAAAAAAAACAATCTTCTTTGTAGATAGTTGTCCCAACTGTGTTCACCCTCGGCTTTCAGTCTAACATGACACAGCTGAATATCAGATTTTAACATGAAGCGACCATCAGAGCTCTGCAACCCAATTTATGGGCAATACCGATATTCTGAGGATACACTTAGGTGTTCGTAAAACAAAACTGACCTTACGTGTTTCAGAGACACTGTGTCTTGATATGTCAAGAATGAACCAATCCACAAACTGACCGCGACAAGCGCAACTTAACCTTGCGTATCGGTTGATCAGCGTGATTATTACTTAGACTCGAGGCTTGCGATTGAGTAATAATAACCTGTGCAGGCTAACCACAAATCGATTCCCGGGATGAACAATGTGGTATTGGGTTTGATAATGAAATCATACATACATACTATCACGCCTGTATTTTCCGAAGGATTAGGCAGACGTGTACACTAATGTATAGGTATCCACAGTTCGCCGGTGTGCTTAGGTCCTATGTGAAAGGGGCCGAGTAATTACCAATAACCGGAGAGAAATCTATACTTCCAGCTGCTACTGAGAATGTAATAGAAAAAACCCAATAACACTTTGCTCAACCTGCGAAGCGAACCCCGGATCTCACTTACGACTACTAGGCTAATTATGCCGTTAGTAGTTAACGCTAGTACAAAATGTGACATGAATTGTTTATCTATTAACTGAATTCCTATTTCACTATGTCAAAGTCGTCGCTCAATGACGTCGGAGCGTCGGAGTTGTTTTTTTTTTGACAGTTACCAGTATGTCTACGCAATCTGTCCGTACTTATGTCATTTAGTACTATTCAACGACCAGTCTCATACAATTGACATAGTATACTATTTGACTTGGGACTCAGAACATGCTTCAATCGGTTATCAGGGTCGTAACTGAGTGGCACAGTTATGGACCCCTAAAACGTGACTGTTTTACTAATTGGCTCTCTAATGAACTCTAATGTGAGTATTTGATAGAAAGAACAAAATAATAAAGGTAAAATCACACCGTCTGAAGATCAGCAACATTTATGATGATTCGTTTCTGCACCAGGAAAGTATAAAATAAGTGTGAGGTCATATTGTCCAGAGGCCAGCACATGAAGCTACCCCAATCTGTCATTTTTTTTATAGATTTTCCACTTTATTACAAACTAATAAGGGAAATTTTGGATAGCTTGACCTGCTGGCTATACATTTAGCATTAAATTCCTACCACAACTTGATTTTTTTATTAACCTCAGCGTATAGACGCACAATTATATAGACGTTATAGCTTGGCGGCTGCATGTCAATGTGGTGGTACTCGGCACCAAAATAGCTGCTGAGTACTCCAGTAAAAAAACTGATGAAGATGGATAAACACTTAGTTCCAATAATAATAAAAACCCAGATGGGTTTTCCATTTTATTACTATTCAGCTTCAAACAATTATCAATCTCAAAATGTTGATACTTTTCACTTGGAACAAAGAAAGCGTAAGGGAAGACATCACACCACGGTTAGAGATCAAAGTTTGTACAAGCCACAATATAACTAAAGCAAGTGAACACAGTAACACGACCCTAGACCGTCGCCAGGCACGCGGCGACGGTAAACAATGAGCCCGATGTTTTCTAATGAAATCGAGAAGTGACACGCCTGTGTGCTGTCACTCAACATGGTGAATGAGTAGTCGAAAAATTGCAATTCTGAGTTTGTATTTCATGAAGATCATGTAAAATTCGCAAGATTAAGTCTTTCGAGAAAGAAAGAATGATGGATGACTTTATTTGTCAAACGATGTTGCTGGTCCTAATACTACAGGTTTTGGTCCTTTTGTCAACTTAATAGTGTTTAATTTTAGATAACATCATGGTGATAAAAAGTCGAAGGCTTATGCAGGCTAGTTTTTGGTTATACTATACTGTTAAATTATTTTTATCTGTTATGTACTAACGACCCACTCTGAGTTTGCACGAGTTTGTTCATTTAATATTTAGAGTTGAAATTTCCAAATATCCTTCCTTAAAATTCGACTCTGCCTTGATGAATCAGCCAGGACAAGTAATTGTTTAAGCAGAATAACAAAACTGTTAAATAGTACCACATAGGCAAAATAGTTCTCAGCAGTTAGATCGTTATATTAATCGCAATAATAATTATTGTCATAGGATATTAATTCACATTCTCATTTTCTATATGTATAAGCTTAATAATGATGTCGTGCCCTCAAAATATTTATAACATTTGGGTTATTCGTCACGGGAGTCAAGAATGCCTTGTTCGGCCACCTTCCTACATACTTGAGTTCAGAACAATTGTACCGATTGCTTTTTAACATGCGATCCCTTATCGGGGTCGTATTTTTCTTCGATTTATTTAATAGGTACGTGTTACTAAATTGTTTTAGAGGTTAAGGAAATGGAATACGAGAAATAGTAAAATATATAAAGGTAGTATATTTTATTCCTGTACCTGTACGTGTAGTTATTTTTAATGTAACACAGGTAAGAAGAGATTGATGATTCGTACATAAAGACCAAAATATGCTTATTATCAACATCAATCTAAAATTATTGCCGTCACCATTCCACGCCCAAAAATCAAAAGTTCTGTCCAGAAAAACATGTTTACCAAACGTTTGATCGGTCGCACCCAGCTCCGTGCAAACAGGGGTAAGTAAAAATACTAAAGAAAAATCAAACCGTTGTTTTCATAGGCGTGCGTGCGGTGACGGTCGACATTGTCTTTTTGTGTGCGATTGTAGTGAGGGACCCACGTCATGCGTAACTTATCGCCTTTGACGCTATTCAACCGAATTTGGAAGTATGTAAGGATTTACTGTGAATATAAATGGTATTGGAGATGTTCCAAGTCGTTCCAAGACATTTTTATTTGTGGTATTAGGCGGGGTTGGATTTTGCTGTGCTTCAGATGATATTAAATAGGTTAGGTTAATCGTAGAAACTGGAAGAGGTAAATTATTCAGCGGGTTAAGAACATTATTTATTATTTTGTTGTCATTCCTGCTTCATTCCAGTATCAACGATTCTCAAAATCAAATATTTTTTGGGGACCTCTCTTGATCTGAGCAGCAAGAGTTTTAAACAAAGTCAGCACTAAATTATACTTTGTATTTAAGCCACTACAGAAATGATACTCTGTATTTAAGCCACCACAGAAATGATACTCTGTATTTAAGACACCACACTGTGAGGGGCTCGTGGCTAATTTATTACAAGGTTGATTAACCGATCTTCAAAGTTATTTTATTTTTATTTTATTCAGGAAACAAACAGATACATTATGTAAAAAAAGATACAAAGTAAACGATACATAATCCAAAACAGTTTCCACATTAATACTAGTTATGCTTTGGTTATGCGTTATGCGGTTAGTCTGTGATCGGTGACTATTCTTAACACTTCAAGACGCCTACGTGCCTGGGAGAGCACATAAAACTGTTGGTCCCGATTCATGTCATGCAAAAATCCATGACAATTATTATTGTTAGTTGTAATGAGAAGGCCAAAAAGCCTGACAACAAGTCTATCCTCAGGATATCCGTATTTCTGAGACATAGGGTTGCGGAAGTCTGATGACAGTCACTTGACGACCTCTGTGGTCTAGCGTTTCGAGTGCCGGACTGCTGATCATGGGGTCGTGGGTTCGATTCCCACAGGACACAAATATTTGTGTGGATAAAACATGAATATTTGTGTTTGTCTGGGTGTTTCTTATGTATTATAAGTATGTATTTACAAAAAAAAGTATATATGTATTATATCCATTGTCTAGTACCCATAGTACAAGCTCGGCTTAGTTTGGGATTAGATGGTGTTGTGTAAAATGTCCCAAAAATAAATAAAATAATATACTTTGTGTAAAATACTAATATTCAAATGTATCTGGTTAGACTGAAAGCCGACTCCAACATTCCTTTACTTAGGGAACTGCTCTGGGGATGATGATAACAGCTTAATTAGTACACTGTCACGAATTTGACCTTCGTTTTTTTTTAATTGTAATTACTATTGTAAGAGGTCATTGGTCTGCTTATAATTGTTATGGGAATTGTACGAGCTTCTTGCTGCATTTATTTTCTTTTTATGGTATTTTAAACAGTACAGAACGGCTTCTAGAATGGCGTCCAACAACTAATTATAGACCATGTTTGCCTTAGTGTTTAAGATGGAGTCGCCACTACTGGTGCGCCGAGCGTCGTGGGTTCCATTTCCACCTGAGACAAATCTTTGTCTGATCCACAGACATTTGTTTCGAGTCTGGGGGTACATTGTGTCCATTCATTATACGTCTGTAAAGTTCCCCGTATCATAGGGGTCGTCACCTATTGCAGGATTTTATAATTTTAAGAAAAAAAATGCGCAGGAGTGGAGCGGAAAGGACCAAGTATTTTGTATTGGTATCAAAGTCGAAACGAGCAAAGACAATGCAATGAAATCTTTCCCTCAAAACAACATCTCCCGCTTGATCTCACAAAACAATTACTAACCAATAATCATACGTCTTAACAAATAGAAACGTCAAAATAAATCTGCCGGGGTGAACATTATTGAATTCGGGAGTAGGGAGCCCAGAGTCGCAATCAAACAGCTAATGCTACGGGGGCTCCGGAATTGTACTAACGACTCACTGGGGGACTGGTAATGCACTGAAATCGATTAATTATCCTTTTATTATTATTTCATGTGCTTTCTTACTGCTATGGAAGCTTACTATCTATTTCTCTGTCTGTCTGTTTCGCTTTCACGCTTGAGCACAAGCACGAGATAGATATAAGATCTTGGAAAAGGACATAATTATAGACTACCTGGCTTGCTTACTGCGGGTAAAACCACTGGAAATAGCCAGTCAAACTTTACAGAATCGACAATAATATTGTGATATTCTAATTTGTTCAATCTTGCATTCATTGCGGAAAGATAATTACGTTCAATCAAATTATATTGACGCTTACTACAAAGATTGATGTGCTTACTATGATTCCTAAGCAACAGCAAACTGCTATGATCAAAATAGTAAGCAGTAAAAATGCCTTTAAATGACCATCTTTTATTGATCGACGGATGTCTGTGCTGGCGTCATAATTGGAATACAAATTCGCTCTTTGACGCCGCGGCCGCACGTCGGGCAGTGATTTGGCCCTTTGTGCCGCACGCATTAACTCCTTCAGGCCTCGAGCTACACCCCACACTTTATCACCCTCCAAACGAATAACAACTTTAACTTAACGCACAAAGGCACAAAACTTTTCTTCCTCATCCACCGCCACCGATTTTCGATTTTCAGCTAACGCAGTAAGAACTATTTCCCTTTTGTCGTATTGACGCACATCATTGGCTCTCAAAGTTTGTCGTTGAAGGATAAAACGTCTTGTTGCAGGGGAACAAAGTCTGGTTTGGCGCTTGCGTGTGTTTGTATTGCGAAAGATTAGTGGTAATGGCGCGTAATTACAGTAGAAAAGGCTAACACCGTAAGGTTCATTTGGTGAACACCAATCAGTTGTAATGTGAAGGGGTTTCGGTTTGAGTGCCGTTCTGGGCACCAGCTGATTCTCTTAGTAGCAAACACTTGAAGGGCACTTGTTTGGACGCCTTAGAAGTTTCTTTGGTCAGACCATTTGTTTGGCAAATGAGAAAGTCAAACAAAATGAAAAGATCTTTCTTTGCCAATTTTTCTGCACTACGCCAGTTGTGTTTACAGAGACCTATTCATCTATACCTATTGACGACGTTGATGGTCTAGTGGTTCGCGTGTCGGACTGCTGATCACGAGGTCGTGAGTTTGATTCCCACAAATCACAAATATTGATGTGATGAACAAAAGTGTTTATTTTTGTCCAGACAAACACAAACACTGTCCTTCACTTCACTGTTCTTTATGTATTATATGCATGTATAAACACAAAAAAGTATATAAGTATTATATTAATTGTCCAGTACCCGTAGTACAAGCTCTGCTTAGTTTGGGACTAGACAGTGTTGTATGAAATTTACCATTGGTAATTATCATTTATTTGTACAATTACCATTTTACTCTATAACGTTTTGTATTTTAAATCATTCCTCTGCATATTTAATTAAACAACTTGCCAGTGGGAGAATAGTGTGTAGACAAATAAATTTTAGAAAATCTCATGATTTCTCCTAAACAACTTTCGGGAGCAAAAATCACTATACGATATTATTTGATAAGACATTTTTCGACAGTGGTACAATAAATTTCATATGGAGTTCACCATGTTTGCTCTAAGAATGTATTGTTGACAGAGCGTCGAGGGGGAAGCGACAGACCGTCCCGACAAACAGCGGGGGACATATTGTCCACTGGCGAAAATAAAAATGAGAAATATGCTTTCCATAGATTTGATGATAATAAAGATGGTTAATGTTTTATAAGCGCGGTATGCATGGACCATGACGAGAAATAAGACAGAGAAGATGAGGGCAAAACCAATGTAAAGATTTTTAGGTTTTGCTCATGGTATTGCCATTTAATTAGAATCCAACAGTGATGATCTCTTCTTTGTATGTATACAACAGAAAGGTCAAGCTCTATCTCGAGTTCTATTTAACTAATTGAGAAGATGTGCATCAGTTTTTATTTATACCATTATGTATTTTAACAACAACATAAAAATGTATTTTGTAGTTTTTGCACCAACTTTCAACAAACGAACGGACCAACAAAAATTCCAAAAAAACACTTTCGATTTCGTGGACTTAAACAGATAATCTAACTCACTTGCTTTTTCTTTAAATATCTTCAATGTACAGGTTCTTTAATATTTATCAGTCTCTTAAGTACACAGGTACTTTTTTAAGATTTATATTATAATACTTAATATTATATTTTTATTAAAATATAATAATTAAAGTATCAAAGATTTATAATTTTTTTCTACTACTGGCACTAGAAGCTAGAAGGGTAGAAGGGTTAAGATAATAAATTGTTAAAATCAAGTTCAAAGAATGTAGCAATGTGAATTTTAATGTATAGTAATAAGATCTCAAATTTTTTCGCAAACAAGCTGCGCCCCTATATTTTGAGTAACAAAATGAAACTCAAATACATAAAACAAGATACCTTTACAAATCAGAAATCAAATGATGTGATACACAAAAACAATCAATGTACCAATAAGTGGCAACAGAGGCACCGGCGGGGTGCACGTCCCACCAATTTTGATCCCAAATGGAAAACGTAATCGGTTTCGTCAATTCTATTTGGGACGTTCCAGCGATGTAACTTCATTTTTGCAGGTGATTATTTCTATATTGACGATTATCTAGTAAAAAAATTATGAATTATATATAAATCTCACTTTTGGTAGCAATATCGCTGGACTATTAGATATTTATGTCTGTGGATAGGTGCCAATTTTTAATTAATTCCTTCATGATTTACGACCATTTCCAGTAAAAATACAGTTTCTTCTGTCTCTAGTCAGCATAATCTACCGATTGATTTGTTATTAGGCCCGGCCTTTATTACTTTAAACTGTCAGTCGCTTATAGTCGTTTTGATAGCCAAGGTGAAAATAATCTTGAACCGATAAAATCATTAATTACTCCGTGAGCCGTAATCAAGTTTATTTCATTAAAAGGTGTTCATAAATATTCTAAGTAAGGGACTCATGTCTATTCTATAAATATAATCATTTCACTCACTCATCCAAAAGCGAATCAAAATGGGTGTAACGTCAAACGAATGGAAATTGGCGACCGTTTTGAAGGGGCGGCGAATAGAGCGGATTATTAACTTGTGTCGAGATATGAATTATGATTTAGAAATTATCGAACATTTTAGAGAACTTAATAAAAAAGCAATGACTTGATTTTTATTAAGATAATACATGATAATATTAAACCTTTTATATTATAAAAGATTAATATACTTAAGTTCTTATAAAACAAAAGATACCAAAGGTATTGTGAAGTCAATGGAATTTGATTGAGTTCCATAAAAAAAGTTAGTTAGTAATATTATTATGCTTCTACATCAAACGAAGAATTTGAGAACGGTACTCGTACTAATAAAGTAGTAGTTCTTATAAAAATAATAAATTTACAAAGTAATAATCCTACATTTTAGTCCTATACGTATGCCAGGACCAAAATCACATAGGTACAAATTGTATCTAATAGAAACGGTTGGGTTAATCCATCCGCATCACGCTGGGCTTCGGTTCGCAACGCATCGGAACTTTCAAAAACGTTCCCCGATCATTTATCATAATCATCTCGATTGCATCGCGCCTCGCCCCTACGGGCTATTTACCCACCCTCGATTTAACTATTAATGTGAACATTTTTTTATGCTTAACTTGACTTTTGTTAGCAGTGAGTTGCAATATTCGCCGTCTTTCATTTTCGCTAATAGTGCTTTGACAGACTTTAATAGTCTCTTCTTCCGCTGCATTCATGTTACAAATCGCCTTATAATCGACTGTATGTGTATTGGCTTATGTCATTTTGTGATTTGCTTAATGATCACGGTTTGCTGTACTTGCTTCGTCTTGGTTATTTTTCGATTCAACATCATTAGAAACAAGTAGAAATGTGTGATCACTAGCATCAAGTATCCGTTTGTATTTGTACCATACCATGTTATAAATTATTAGCGTATAAGTCACAAAAGTACTTAAGAAACATGCAATGCTATAAACATACATCAGTCGATCTGCAAAGTTATGTTATTCTTAACTCATTGAGGCCTCTCCGTGCCTCAGTGAGCACGTCATAATTGTCTTGGTTATCATTCGAATATACCTACTAATCGGTAAAAATCGGTAGTCACAAAAGCTTGACAGTTTATCATAACCAACAATTGGTTACAGAACTCTGACGGAAAACGTTTTTTGGAAAAATATGAACTTCTGTCGCATCTGGTTAAACTGGAATCTGAATTATCTCTACTTCTACAGTAATTATGAAAACACGTGCCTACATAATGTAATCATTATGTATTTAATCAAAACGTAATACTACTTGCGTAAACACAAATTGCGATTTTTACCTTTTTTATAATAGAAAAAGAACTTTACTATTTGTGAACTGATATTATATTGCAATGTTCCATATGTCCGATTTGGTTGTGTCTCAAAGTTGTTTTGGGATAATGTAAAGGATTCGAAACATCAAGACTTAATGATATCAGTTAACGTAATAAAATCCATTAGAAGTAAATTAGATACAGTTAGATACTGAACACATAACTTTATTAACTTTCTAAGGATGCAGCGCTTCTGTGAAATTATTTTCTCACAAAATTTAAACCAAAGCCAAACTTGACAAGAACTTTATTAATTATTTTTTAAATAGTAGTCCAAGGGTGTCGATTCGTTACGTTCAGCGTGCTTTATAGTGCGTCCAACTCGAGTGGCATTACAATTGCCACTTCATTATGGCATTAACAAAAGGCGAGAACTGTCGTTAGGGGGCGCCATTGTTTCAATTTGAATGTGCCATTGGAATTATTACTATAATTTGCATACCCACCGTACGTATATGTATAAAATGATGAGGGTGATTTTTCATAGCCGATACTTTAGATTCTGGGGTGGGGAGTTGGTAAGTGCTGGTAATATTATGTCACACTCTACTTGTTATACCTACTCATAATCATTAAGCAACAATTTTCTTAGAAAAGCAGTATAAATTGAGTGTATCTTGATAGTCTTTACTTAAGAGCGGAAATTCCCACGTATTGGACCCTAAGTGATAATCACGACTGCTATCAGACCTCTTCAACCCAATTTTTGGGTAACACCGATATCCTGATAGGCTTTTTGGGCTTCTGACTACCACTAACGATTGTTATAGGTTCGCATGACAACCGGGATCAACAGCTTGCTCTCGGGGGAACAGAGGGGTCTCGATGTGCTAAAAATAGTCACTTATTAACAGATTGATCGTGGCTAGTGCAAATTAAACTTCCAGATCAGTTGATCAGCGTAGTTACAACTTAGTCATAAGTACCTTATTATTTTTTTAATAGCACGTAAAATCCTTATGGCTCAGCATCCAGGGTTTGCCGGACTCGTATCGACTAAAAACCGTAGTTTCCATAACTTGACTTATTAACCTTGGCCATCGGATCCGTGAAATTAACCACGACCTTCAAAGGTAACCTGAGATTTCAGACACCTTTTTGAGTACCTGAGATTTCATACACCTTTTTTTTATGTGAATAGTTTTCACACAACTATATTCACATAAAAAAACCGGTAAGAAGAGAAGTTGCGCGTATTCATCTATTAGGCACTCGTTGATTTGTAAATAATAATAATATATTTTCATCATCATAGATTGTCCACTGCTGGACTAGGGTCTTTTTATGCCATTTGCAGCTTTCAGTTGAGCAGTCCTAACTGACGGTACGCAAATATCAGTCATCGTGTAGCTCAACCATTAGTTGGGAGCTCAACGGCTCGTCGCGGCACAAGTACAATCAAAAGTCAAATACCTCATTGTGTCATAAGGTTGACCGCGGAACCCTAGAAACTATATATATATATAGGGAGTTCTCCAAGCGTGTCAGTTTTTATATCGACTTCGACTCATAAAACCAACTCATAGACTAACAAAAGTGTATCATGATATAGTGCGACAAAGCGTGTTATGGAGCCGACACACTGTCGACGAGTAACCGACGGCGACTATCTATGCAAATTGAGATAGTTGCACAGCCGACTCATTATACCTATTTGTAATGCAATCTATGCAGTGTATCTGGGTTTTTTCGGCCGCCATTGTTGGCGGTTCAGTCGTCATGGCAACGGTTATCTTTTACGACGGCAGGTGATCTACTACGAACCGCGATTGCGACAATCTCTGTCGTGCTGTAAACGTCTTATGCTTATTGTATCGTCTTGATCGACCGATGGTAGATTAGGAGATTTAGTGGAACGCTGATGTTAATGTTGACATCAGAACGTAATGATAAAAAAAATTCTTTCAGATTTATTTTATTCTGTTGCCATCTTTAGCATTAAAGGTCAAATGGTAGTATTATTACCATACCTATGTTAATAATCCAAACACAATCATCAACTAACTGACATATTTCCACGTTGGGCACACTATTCCACATACCTATCCATATTTTGCACAGGTCCCATTAAGGAATAATTTAATATTTAAAATGTTTTTCCACAATTGACCCCTACGGATCAGTAAGTACTTGATGGTCCTAACCACGACTGCTATGCAGGTCTTGGGTTCAATTCCCAGGTCGACCAGTGTTATTGAGTTTTTCTATGAAATTCTCAGTAACAGCTCGGAGTTTTAATTTGTTTTTGTTTTTTGTCCTATTACATGGGACCTACACATACACCACTGCCTAGCCCTTCGGGGAATACAGGCGTGATAGTATGAATGATGGTATGCTGAATAGGTCACTCCTACCCGGGTTAGATTGGTCTCTAACTCATTTAACTTAGTGAGTATTTCTTCAATAATCATGGTTTTCTCAAGATGTTTTCTTTCACCGGTTAAGCAAATGTCAATGAAGTATTATAAGCGCACGTACATGACTGCACAAGTCAGAGTGCATGCCTTGGATACAGCCCGAGACTTTAAAAAAGCATTATATTATCTTTATTTTAGTGTTTCGTATATTAAATTATTTATCTCTATATTAATTACTAATTATATTTATCATTTGTCCCTTAAAAGGAGAGCAGAACCCTTGGCAATATTGTAAGAAATTATTTCAATTAGTAAATTTTTTATTACAAAATATCGCAAATAAATTTTATCCATATTTATTTTTGTTGCAGATCCATATCAAATGTTTGGACCTACAAGCAGTCGGCTAGCAAACTCAGGTTGGTAATATCTTCCACTCACACGCGAGTATCAGTCAACCGTTTTTTCGGAGGATTCCTTCATCGTACTAATATGAACGGATTTAAGTAGTTACTAAGAATTACATAGCAAAACCCTAAATAATACTGCTCGACTTCAGTGTCGAACTTAAGCTTGCATGATCAATAGTGTCGCTTGTTGCTGCGGTTAGAAGTGTAAAGGTCGCGTCACATTTTAGGGAATTAACGTCGCCATCTTCCGTCGCATAACGCCAATACACATTTTTCAATACAGTCAGATGTGAATCGACCCTAATGTTTCCTGACTGATAAACAAATGATATTTCAACTTGTGTTGCTAGCATCCATACGCTACGATTATCGCTCCAAATAAACGTTATTATTATTATTATCGCTTACCATCAGGCGTTTTATTTATTTGCGTCTGTTAAATTAATTCTTCTTTAAAGCAAAACTAATCAGTCAAACGTTATTAACTAAGATTCAAGTTTATACAGTATTAAATTAACATTCACTCCCAAAGGTGAAAGTGGGGTCAGGTGACCTATGGGAAAATGGGGTGACCGGTTCTCGCAAGGAAATCACGCGAGATCTCGATAACGACCCCTCGATACGTTGGGGTCAAATGGGCATTAAGTGTTACGTATCACTGCAATTTAGTTAGGGTAGCACCGTGCGCAGGTACCGTGAAGTGACTGTCTGTCAGTTTTAGTATTCATTTTCAGACATTAAAATTAGACGTTTTATTGTTAGTTTGGTATGTCAAAAACTGCCTCATAAGTCTAGTGGTCGTAAACGCAACTGCTCTTTAGCGGGCCCGGGTTCCAGGTCCAGCAGAATGTTATTGGGGTCTGCTTCTAGTCTAACCAGATGCGGCTGAATATCAGTATGTTACACGAAGCAACTGCAAATTCTGGGCCATAACGATATGCTGAAGATAGATTGGTTGTCAGGTTTTTTGGGCTTCTGACTACCACTAACGATTGTCATAGGTTTACGCAAGACAACCATGACCGACAGCTTTACGAGCTCCCCGAGGCGGAGGATCTTGATGTCTTATGAACAGTCACCCATCCAAAGACTGACTGCGCAGCTTAACCTTGCAGATCGGTTGATCAGCGTTATTACAAACTAGCTATCGAGCCCCCTCTGCCGTAGTACCTATAATTTACAATATACACTTTTTTAGTATTTGCTAAGAATTTTCAATGTATGATTTTATTAGCCTCCAAATTTAGTAGGTAAGTATACTAATAAAAAAGATAGAAAATATAAATTATAACTTCAAAACCGAGTGTAAAACCACACACTTGGCAATACAATTGTTATGACCGTAAACGTCGCACGATTGTGTGGATAACGCCAAGGGAATGTGCTTACGTCACGAAAATACACGCTATTGGCGTGCTCATGGAAGCCTTGCGGTTCCTTCTACTGTTTTCCCATAATTAAAGTGGATTAAAATTTGACGACCTCTGTGATCTAGCGGTTCGAGTGCCGGATTGCTGATCATGGGGTCGTGGGTTCGATTCCCACAGGACACAAATATTTGTGTGGATAAAACATGAGTATTTGTGTTTGTCTGGGTGTTTCTTATGTATTATAAGTATGTATTTACAAAAAAAAGTATATAAGTATTATATCCATTGTCTAGTACCCATAGTACAAGCTCTGCTTAGTTTGGGACTAGATGGTGTTGTGTAAAATGTCCCAAAAATATTATTATATATTATATTATATTTTGAAAATATCGAGTCGATGATAAAAGGGCTGGTAAATTATTAGTAGGTAATACTTTTTTGGTGTCGCAAATACTCATGGATCGTCCAGCATCAGGATAAGTGATAGGGTATATCGGACGCGTACCGATAAATACCATGGTCTGGGCTATGAAATTCCAGACCCCTTTTTTTTGGGTGGGAAAATGCTCTATATGCATGTCGCCCCGCTCGGGGATGCGGGACGGTTAAGTCGGGGTCTCCGGCCAAGTGGAGTGGTGGCCAGCATACTGACTAAAATTACACCACTAGCACCTTCCGCATTGTGGTGGGATCACGGAAATGGTATCGCATGATCCGCGATTCCACCGCGGAGTCCATTGATGGACCCTCCCGGAAGGCCAAGTGCAATAGGTGACTGACGAAACTCCAGACCTCTAGAGGAACTGACAGGCATCCAGTGCAAGCGCTGAGTCCCTTCAAAAGATTGGGGCAAATATAAGTGATTCTAAATATTTTAATAAGATTTAATCATCTAATTTATTGTTTTGTCTAATTTCTTTAGATATTCTTGTTTCTATCTCTCTTATCACTAATTAAATTCTTTATCGATTCTTCATTATCAAGATACAGATCTATCTAGTATGTTACTAGATTATAGAGTTATCTAGTTGTACTTAGCCTAAGTAAAAAGCCTTCTGTCTGACGTAACAGTCAGTTGAATCACGACACGGCAGGGCACGCACTTATTAATATCTAATCTACACAATCAACCCTTCAAAAGGAAAAATATTAACTGGCTAACTGGTGCAGGGGGCGCCACTTGCAGCCCTTAGATTTATGTAAATCACACGTTATTATAGCAACATCGAAGGGAATTTGTATGTGTAGAGTGATTTTTTAACGTTAGTCATCAATGATAATGAGAATTATATTGTTGGTAATATGGGGATATTTTATCTGCAATATGATCAGATTATTTTTAATAACTTTTCTGTTCGACACGGTCGTTTTTTATATATTTTTTCTAAAAATCACGTCTATCTCTCCTGTTACATACAGGTGTATTGATGTATCTAGACCGTAGAGTGAAAGATGTAGAGTGAAAGTAATTCACCGTATGTTTTTAAATGGCTATTTAATAGGGGGTAAACCTATTGCCAAAACGGGGCACAAATGCAAACCACAAATCCAATTTCGTACGAATTCCCAATAACACCTTACTAGAACCGGGAATTAGGCTAGGGACCTCTAGCTTAGGCGTGAGACAGTAATGAACTGAATCATATAAGTAAGTACCTATATGATGTTAGTACCTAAGTAGGTACCTGTATACCTAGTATACTTAGTTATGTTCCGGATATTACCATTATTTTCCTTGAATCCTTTCTTAGGTTATAGGCCCGATAAGGAACAGCAGTACTTACAAATTACAAGGATGTACTTGTGGGCTTTATAATTTCTGATATTTCGAGATGCCTCATTAGCCTTGTGGTGGTAACCACAACTGCTATGCTTGAGATCCTGATTTCTATTCTCATATCGAGCAAAGTGTAGTTGTAGTTGGGTTTTCATATGACATTATAGTTAATGGCAATATGTTCGCCCCTATTACATGGTACCCAAAAAATAGCGGCTAAATGTGGTGGTGCATTTAGTACACTTCTACCTTACCCTTCGGGGAATACAGGTGTGATGGCTTGTTGAACACTGGCTGTTGCCCGTGGTTTTTTACTTGCGTCCCAAAGAACTTTATGAGACCAAAGATAGACTATGTCCTTCTCCAAATTACAACCTATCTCGACACCAAATTTCATGAAAATTTATTCAGAATGTGTTTGATCTATTTGTTTTTGTTGTTAAGATAGACAGACTTACTTACTTACTTGTAAATAAATAATGTTGTCTTTTTTATGTATTGAAGATTGTAATTATATATATTAATATTGTAGTGTAGCTATAACACATTCATGTTAGATCAGGAAAACGATTACACATTCATGTTCACGGGTCGGTGCACCGTTGCGCCTTTATATCTCACCGTATAATTTACTGACAGTAAATCTTAGCCCGGCGCACGCGCCGCCGAACAAAAAACAATTAGCGCCACGTGCCAACCCTGACTCGTAATTATTGCCGCACCTTACCTGTGCACGCGATTGTGGCAACCCTGGGTTATTAAGATACACTAAACCCTGACTGGTTCGTTGTTTTCTTTAAGGGATTATAGCTAAAGCCTCAGCATACGTTTTTAACGCAGTAATAACTGGCTATCCACAACGGTGTCTTGGTACCAACACTTATGTATTGAAGTGAAACTTGGGTATGGCAGAAGATACATGAAAGTAGAAGAAATGCTGTAGAAATGAGTTCCTTGCGAAGTATTTGCGGTGTAACTTGGAATGACAGATTAAGGAATAGTGTGTTATGGCAACATTGCGGTGTAAAAGACGATGGAGTTAAAGAATTGAGAAGAATATGCTGAGATGGTTTGTGAGAATGGATGAAAAGCGACTAACAAAAGGAATTTATACGGCGAATGTCAGTGGAACCGCCGGGAGATGACGCCCTAGAAAGATTTACACCGACCTTATTGGTGCGGTTCTTAAAAAAGGTGGTTCTCGCAACCGGCGTAGGTGTATCACAAGATGTATGAATTTGGATGAAGCGAAAGAAGTATGCAAGAATCGTAGCGACTGGCGTTCTTTAGTTTCGGCCTACCCCATGGGAAAAAGGTTTGAGTGTATGTATTATGTATATAATAACTGAAATTGAACTGAGAATGGTAGAATTAATAAAAGAAAGGACCAGAAAAAAAATACGATATACATACTCTTAATGAACGGTAGATGACAATCTAGGGTCAATTTCAAAATCACTATTCCTTTATACATTGAACGCATTATTTTACTGAAAAAATGACAGAAAATTGTTGACCTTATCCAAATAATAAAAAAAATCATTTTAGTTTTCCGCACAATTACTATTACTGTTTCGGTAAATAATCTTATTAAGAATAGCTATGTGCCTGCATCCCACATTAATCCTAAGGCTAGCACAATATTTTGCCGATCGGCAAATTAATTGCGAGTCATAAAATCGATGAGGCATACACACAACAATGGCTCAAGCGAGGCGAGATGCGCCGCTACAAACGTTGTGACGTAAGAGTCGTTCCGCGTATAAATCACGTGAAGGCACGCTCGTGTGCCCTCACCCTTAGTGTACGGTCTGCAGAATAAATGGGCATTGGAGATCGAAAATATTTTGATGTACTTAATATTTATTATTGTACCAAGTGATTTTAAGACTAATCTAATATTTTTTATGTACCTAAATATAATATATACAAAATATAGTTTTATTGGTAAAGTAGGGACCTAAAATATTATATTATTCTTGTGATCATAGCCTAAACTCTTAATTCTGCCATATGGATAGTTTTGTTGTTATTTATGTGAAAGTTATTAGAAAAAATACTGTCTCATTGATCCAGTGATCGCTAGCGAGGATGCTGAACTTGGTATCCAGTTCGATTCCCAAGTGAAGTAAAGCATTATTGGGTTTATCCATATAATTCTCATTAGGAGCTTATTGTAATTCATCACTCAAAGAGGACACATTTTAAATAATAATACAATGATCCCACATTGAGGATTGGGAAGTCAGTCTCCCCTAAATCGCCTTTCAACGAAAATAAATAACCGTGTAGGTATATCATTTCTGCTGCCCTTACAAGGCCGGTTACACACGAGTGCTCTCGTCGTCGATCGTGCGCGGGTGTAACACACCACCCAATATCGTGGCTCCCACCCTGCCCATTAGCCCCAACTATCCGCCAGTGTGGGACACGCCGATTTTATTGTGTTCTTTTTTTGTTATTTCAATGAACTGCTTACCTATAGATGTGTGTTGTACTCAAATTAAGTACCTATTATTCTTAGAAATTTATCATTTATTAACATTTTAATTTAAAAAATAGTGTAATACTTGACTGTACGTAAGTTTGGTGCAGCGGTGATCATTCCTGTATCCCATGTTTGTTTCGAGTTTGGATGTTCCGTAAAATCCCCGCAAGATGGAACTTGTTTCCTAGTACGCAAGCTGTCATTAAAAATATACAAGTCTGTTATGATGACTTCCAGGATCAGGTCAGATTCAGCTGTGGCAGTTTCTTCTTGAGTTGCTGAGTGACTCCAGCAACGCCGGCTGCATCACCTGGGAGGGGACCAACGGGGAGTTCAAGCTGACTGACCCTGACGAAGTGGCGCGCCGGTGGGGGGAGCGCAAGTCTAAGCCCAACATGAATTATGACAAGCTCAGCCGCGCCTTGAGGTAACCACCACGGTAGCACAGCGAGCCCTAGCGACTTCTCGGGTACCCGTTTTATGTGCGATTTTTTGCTGCGATGCGATTTTAACTTATTATATTCTATTTGTTCTCCATTGCAACCGCATCTCTGGTAAAATGAAGTTGTGTTTCTGTTCAATCTATACATATTTGATGTTTGTTTTTCAATTACACAGATATTACTACGACAAAAACATAATGACAAAGGTTCATGGCAAGAGGTACGCCTACAAATTTGATTTCCAAGGCTTGGCTGCGGCCACGCAACCGGCGGCGAGTGATCCAGCGTATAAGTACCAGAGTGATCTGTTCATGAGCTCATACCACCACTCGGCTAAGCTCTCGTCTTTCATGGCCCCTCACGCGGCCATGCCAACATCCACAGGTAATATTTATTCATTTGCGACGTGCCCTAGCGATGTGTAATGCTCAGCTTAATATTTTTTTAAATTATGGTAAATAGGCAAATAATAAATTTTCAAATTTTAAATATTCATATTCTAAACTCTGTTTTAAAATACTTATAATATAACACATAATCTAAATAAATCTCATCCCTTTGCTAGCAAGTCACTAGGATACTTTAATATTAGAACACTATTAGGTACTTTTTAAATTAAAATAAAATAAGTATGCCCTAACCTCTCCAGTATTTAATAATATACACCCTTCAATTGTGTACCCAACAGTATCGACAGTACATTGCTGGTATTCTGCAGTTTGATTCCGGCTAATGCTTGGGTACACTTGCGTGCACAAATATTTGCACGCCGCTCGAAACGGGTTGTCATTGGCACGAACTGAGCACACTTGACTTAATGGAACATACTATTTAAACTTGACAATGTAGATACTGGTATTGCGATGTTAAAAGGGTTGAATTTACAAATTTTATTACTGTTTTTTTAAATATATGTCACCATAAAATTAAAAATTCATTTAGATTATAATCTATCTCGCGGGATTGTAAGCTGTCGACAGCCATAACATACTGCTTCAGAATTTAACACATTATTTTTCGATAGACTATAATCTAAGTGAAACCGTCAAATTCTGAAATGGCATGCGACGGAACGCACCTTGCACGCTAATTGGTTGGACGTCATACAGAGGTAGGTACAGTCGCTATCAGATATATTGTAGCAGACAAGGTGACCAAATACTTCTGAATAATTTAAAATGTCAAAAAGTTCCATACACTACAAGTTACCACATTCATTACTTCATTAATAGACATCTGAGCAAATGCTTCTCAATAATTTCTATAGATATAACTAACCAAAAATATCTGAACACTTATAACGCATTCAGATGGTGTGTTCTTAAATATCTGAATAGGTAGTTGGTTAGATAAAATACTAATATTTTAATTATGTTGTCACAAATAAAAAAATCCTTACATTAATTTTTAATTTCATAACAAAACCAAGATATATTTTCTTTCGATAATTGATATTAACATCAGTTGTAGGTAGTCTAGGGTTGCCAACTCTCGGACGAACCAAACCGGGAGGAAATTAATATGGAAGCAGAATGTTAATAGGAAACAAATATAATGATTGCCGAAATAAACAACAAAATCAAACTAGAACATAGAATTACTCTATAAAAATAATTCAAACCATAATTAATAAATGATCCTCAAATCAGAAGACGGTCTGGAAGAATTATTAACAGTGTTTTTTTAATTTTTGCCCCACACTAGGATGTTCTCCTCTTTCTTTTTTATTCTACTCTCGTTACTATTGTTGGATTATCAATGATTATTTTGGAGATATGTACTTAAATAGAATAAGAAGGTGTAAAATGGGTTATAATTTCACATTAAAATGCTGCTTTAATTTTGATGATCGTCTCCAATTATGAGCAGTTTTGCTTATGTATATTTTACTATATCTAGTGATACGTTGAACATAAGTCATTTTTATATAATATGAAAATATTAATCAGTAGCTAAATTTACTGGTAATATATTTAAAAATAACATATTGTTTAATTTAAGACCTGAGAACTGAGATTAACTCTCATAATTTCCAAATTGCTTTCCAGTGCTCCGCGAGGAAACGTTGTGTTGGCAGTGGTGGGGACTTTGACCCTTATACACTGGCAACTCAACTATTCTTCTTATATTTTACAGGGTCAGCAAGGCGTTAGTAATATAATGGTGTTACAAGCGTCTATAGGCTATGGTAACCGCTTACCATCAGGTGGGCCGTATGCTTGTTTGCCACCTTAGTGGTATTAAAAAATGTCCATACGGCTCCCCAAATAGAGTGTGTTATTTTTAGGCTGTGTTCACATTACGCTTACTACGTGCTTGTAGACTATAAGCAAATGGACAAATAATTCAGTAGATCACGTCATTGCATTTCACAGCTACATACAGCAGACTATAAGTTCAGTATACGTTGAGCTCTCACTGTGTGGAAATCTTATACAATGGAAGGTCAGCTTAAATTTTCGATAGCCTATTTATTTATTTATTCATATAATCTTACAAGCTAATATATGAACTTAATAATGATGTCGTCGTGTATACTACTGGATTAGTTGTTAGTTAGTTATCAACAGATAACTTAAGCAAGCGAGCTGGTGCAAAGTCTATGCCGCTCAGTCATGTTTACGTCCTTTATTAATGTGCCTACTGGGTGCTAATTCAATGCCGACAGTGAACCGCATACAGTTAGACTAATGTGAACATAGCCTTAGGGTTGATTTCATAGTCACGCTGATAGAGATTTCTTGTACAGCAACGAAACAAGTAAAAACCCAATACCTGCGCTTGCACGCGATTCTCGACTCTGTGACTATGAAACCGTTATGTTATTGATGAGTATGCTTGTGTGCGTCATCAACACTTAATATCTGAGAGAAGAAAACTTTTGTTTCAGCGTCGATATTCCCGTCTACGTCATGGGGTAACTGGGGTGGTGGCGGAAGCAATCTATACTCACCACACTCTATGGCCCCACCTCACGTGACGTCACACCTCGGCTCGTATCCACACTACGCATGACCAGTCATCAATTATCACGACGAATGATCAATTTTCAATTGTTTTTAAATATTTAGTATTGTATATGTTTTGGAAGGAGTGATTTAGTTATCATGGAGTATAAATTAAGTCGGCAATTTTATTTATTTTTTAAACCGTACTCGAAATGCATTCATGCTGATTATTTCCAAAGATTCTGAAAATACACCTATAATTTTAATGTTTTACTCTAAGTTAGAACAAATTAATAAATAATATTTTTTGTGACAAGAGTCAGGTGGACGGCAACACTAGTCTTTTATCAAAGAATGATGTAAATAATAGATACTCATTAAAATAAGTAGAATTATTTATTTAGGATAACAAATAATAAAAAAAAAATTGGTCGTATAATGAAAATTATTGTGAAAATAACGAATACTTCTCGCTTATAAACTGATCAGTGTTTTGCAATAACGATTCCTTTTGATATCCAATTTACAAACTAAGTATATCGATATAACTTGAATTGTTATAACAAAAATCCTGAAAATGCTGCACGTTTAACGCTAAATGAAACCCCTTTGTCATATCACCTCGCGGCACTCCCCTTAATACTAAAGCTAGTATCGGAATTCTCGGTGTTGACATAACGAGCGATGTGCAGTTCCACGGTCATCTGGAGGGTAAAACCAAATTGGGTTCAAAGAAACTTGGGGTACTCAATAGAGCGAAAATATATTTTCAGCCGCCCCAGCGCCTGAGACTGAGGCACAGGTTTGGCTGCATAAGGAATACCGCGCTCACCTTTGGGATGGGCACCCCAATACCTTCTCCTTCCTTTTGACGATATAGCGTAGAGCAGCACGGATCGTCAGCGAACCTGTGACTTCTGGTCGACTAGATCCTTTAGCTTTACGGAGAGACATTGCGTATCTATGCGTCTTCTACCGAATTTATTATAGGGAGTGCTCTGTGGAATTGTGCAGGCAAATACCAGCTGAGTTTCACCATTCCTCCACATGCCGTAAAAATAACTTCCATCGTCACCACCTCGATGGTTGGCAATTCACGACAGTTCGGTTTACATGAAACTTCCTACCGAGAACGTATAAACTATGGAATAACCTTCCTGTGGCAGTATTCCCGAACCAGTACGACATGGGAGCCTTCAAGAAAAGAGCATATACCTACATATTTAAAATGCCGGCAATTGGTGACAGCTACGATGTCACTGATGCCTATGACCGGCAATGGTGACTACCATTAGGTGAACCGCATGTTCGTTTGCCCCATCCGTTATAAAAAAATGAAGTAAATTTTTTTGTCCTCTTATAAATAAATATCTTCTCCTATAAACTCGAGTTAATCGATATTTTATAGAAGAAATCGTCTATGTATTCTTAATTTGGATATATCTAATTATGTTCAAATCGTTGGCGATCTTATGATATGGATGATAATGCCGTGGCCATCTTCCGGCATTCCACCTCAAGTGTCCTACTATAATTTAAGCAAGGTGGACACGAGAAATGTAAACTAATGAAATGCCTTTTTAATAAAAACGTTATGACCCTAACAAACATTGTTGTACAATATTTAGTTGTAAAGTTATTGCAAAGTTAGCTCAGAAAAGTATTCGCTACTCAAAAAAAAAAATTAAGCACATTCGCCACATAATAGTTAATGTATGGTGATAATATACTCAGTATTAATAAAAATTGTAAAATAAATTTTACTTATAAGCAAAGACATTTCAATAATTCCCAAAAAAATGATTTTTATAGAAAAAACTACGCTCAAAATTTTTGTGCCATTTATCTTGACAAAAATTCGACCGATTTGATTTCAGATACTGCCCAACGGTTAAAAATGCCTCCTTTTATGTAAATATTATTATCAACAGTATTATCAAGAAATAATACCTACCTTGTATTACTACTGTGTTAAACTAATTTATATAGTATACCTTTACCTACAGTTAAAATAAATCGTATATTAATTGGGATCTCAGTTAAAAAAGTTTTAAATTCAATAATTTATTATGTATATATTATAAAAGCATTGGAATACACAAATATGCTCATAAATTGTATATTATTATGTTATTTCTGCTCTCAAACATTTTCTGATACCTAAACAATAACCGTATGTACTGTACAGAACTACCTCAGCCTAATAAACGCAATTGATACGGTAGAGTTCCTGGATTCGATTCCCAGGTCGAGCAAAGTGCTATTGAGTATTTCTATGAAAGTAGCTGCTCTTTGCGTCTGAAGCTGAAAAAAGCCTAACAACCGGTCTATCCTTAGGATATTAGTACTTCTCCTAAATTAAGTTGCAATTTAACGACTGCTATCACTGGATGGCAGTCTCTTCGTGTTAAATACTGATATTCAGCCGCATCTGCTTAGACTCGAAGCCAACCCCAACATGGTTGAGAAAAGGCTCGGGGCATAATGATTCATTATTTATTCTTAGAATAGCTTTATTATTCTTAAATAGCTACTTTTTGAATTAAACTACTTTTTACGGATTTTATCGCGTATTCGCGTTTCGGACCCTATACAGCATCCATGATCACGGGTAGACTGAGGTGCTGGGCGTCTTGATGATATAATTACGAAACGTCGGGATTAATAATATCAATATACGCGATAGAATCCGTAAAAAGGAGTTTTATTTTTATGTATAATATTCGCGTAAATGTCAGAAATCAATAGCTTCTTTTTCCCAATTTATGAGTACATTATGTGTTGCCAGGTTTTTTTCTTACTGAAGTTATTTTTGTACCTGTATCTATTATATTAACCTCATTAATTATTAATGTTATATTTTTATCTCACCTTTAAATAAAACAGTGTTGTACCCTTTAATACCTTACAATTTTATTCCAACTGTGAATTCCAGATGTGTATATTATGATATTAGATTATTTTAAAAAGTGCAATCGTATTAATATAGGGTCTAGTTTAGATATAAAATTATTCATATAATTTATTGTTTATTTAATATTTTTTAAATTTCCTTTGTCCTTTAATATTAAATACTGTAATTTGAACTGATTCAATTCGGGTGTCACCATGCTAGGTTTATGTATTAAGTTTTGAAATACCTATATAATACTTATGTACACGGGGTTATTTTATTGGCACAGGAAAAACCACTATACTACTACTATGTAACTAGACTTTAGAGTGGCGATCACAATAGACCGGCTACGGTTGCAGTGGTACTTATAACCGCAAATCAACAATAAAAAATATCTAACTAGACTACTTCTCTTATATATTATATAAAACAACTGTAAGTATACAATCAAACGATTCTTTCATGAAAAAATGAACCTTGGTGAGTTCGAATGTAGGTATTTTTAAAGGTAGTCAAAAACAGCTTTATTTTCTAAGATACTTTTTTAAATTACCCTTTAAACCTCGTGTATTAAGACATTTATAAACTGTCGTAGAAACTGGTTTTGAGACACCCTGTTGTGTGACGAAATTACAGCATTGCGTAAAAAAAATCTGCTAAATATTAATTTAATTATACATTATTTTTGTTAAATTAATTTGAAAATAATCGAAGTTATTCTGAGATATGATCGAACAAAAAAATATTGTGACAATAGAATTTAACTAAAATTATGTATACATTGTTTTAGTCAAATTTTATTTGAATTAATTAAGTTATAATTCTTAGATTTTATTAAACAAAAAAAAATGTGATTTGCAGATATTCCAGTCACTAGATTATTTATTATATTTATTTACATTAAGAAGTTTATTTTTAGGTTGTATTAATTTATATTTTTATTTAAATGCATGTGTCAATATTAACGAGACATTTAGTCGTAGAAATACCATTGTATAGATGTTATTGTATTTGAAACTGAATAAAACAAATGAAATGTCTTTGTAAATTTATTTTCCTTCATTCCCATATTTGTTTACAATCGTCATAATCAACAAAAAATGCCACTGTTACACTAGAGGTCCAAGAAAACTGTATTTCTATAAAATTCTCAATAGCAGCTCGGAGTTAGGATTTGGCCCAGTTAGTGGCAATAGGCTCGCCCCCTATTACATAGAACTTAAAAAAATACCGATAATCTGTGGGTATACATTGATAACTTCCGACATTGACGACCGCTGTGGTCTAGCGGTTCGAGTGCCGGACAGCTGATCATAGGGTCGTGGGTTCGATTCCCACAGGACACAAATATTTGTGTGGATAAAACATGAGTATTTGTGTTTATCTGGGTGTTTATTATGTATTATAAGTATGTATTTACAAAAAAATAAAAATATATATCCATTAATATTAAAAAAATATTATATCCATTGTCTAGTACCCATAATACAAGCTCTGCTTAGTTTGGGACTAAATGGTGTTGTGTAAAATGTCCCAATAATATTTATACTTATACATATTTTTTTATTTTTAAATATTTCATCCTAACATGACATAAAAAAGAAAACATTTAAAAATATTAAAAATATTATTATTATTATTTTTTATTATTATAACCCTTTGGGGAATACACGCGTGATGGTAGGTATGTACATTATTTATTTTTTATTATAGAGGTCCTGGGTTCGATCCCCAGGTCGAGCAAATCGTTATTGGGTTTTTCTATGAAATTCTCAGTAGCAGTTCGGGGTCCGGAATTTGTGCCCGGTTAATGGCAATAGGCTCGCCCTCTATTACAATGGACTTAAACATACCGGCGAAATGTTGGTGTACATTAGTACACCTCTGATGATGATGACAGGCGTGATGATGATGGTATGTATCAGAACATTGGATTTGTATGAAATCCACTATTCTACTGTTGGGTTTGGCTATCATATCAACCTCCACACGAAGTTGAGAAAATCGCTGAAGCATATTATATAGGTTTTTTATTTTGCAAAATTGCAAGTTATTCACACGAAAAATCAAGATTTCAGATCTGAATGTTTTGGATTCGAACTTGAGATCTATGAGGCCATGGCCATAAATAACTAAACTCATCATCAACCCTTAAACCGTCCCACTGCTGGGCACGGGTCTCCACTGGTTTTTTCAACACAGCGTGGTATCCCGTAATGTTATATTATTACCCCAAAAAGCAACAATTGGGCAACACTTAAACAGTACAGACGCCAGCAGGTCAAGCTATCCAAAACTGTCAAATTTTCCCAATTGAAAATGAACCTTATTTTGTTATGTTAAAGTTGAAATTCTATTAAAGAAATTTGACAGATTGTGGTAGCTTGATGTGCTGGCCTCTGTACCTAATTTGATGCTAAAGGCAGGCAGGTATTGAAGTACTTTAAAACTGTAAAATATGCTAAATTTAATATAATTCTGATTAATCAATCCAAAATAATAATTATATTTCTGCATAAAATGGTAGGTGGTAAGCATATAATATCAAAAAATCGGTAATGCTATCGGAATTAACTTCGTATAGAAATATCACGAAATATACCAGTACATTTTGTCAAGTAGGCACGGGTGAGTGATTAAAAGCAATAAAATAATTATTATCAATTTGCACCACCAATAAAATTGAGAAAACAAAATATCTGCTCATTATGATAATTTTATACACAATTCTAACTAAAAAAATATCGTTTCATGCAAAACATCTATATTAGTCTGCTAGTAGGATCATTGACATTCATTTATTTGGGACAAACACTTCCACATTATTTCAGCGTCGTAAATATTAACATTAGCTAAATGTGAAACTCACACCGTTATCCACAAAGTCAAAATCAAATATTTTATTTCAATTACGCCAATAAATAAAAAGTCAAAACTAGTTTCACAGCATATAGGTACCTATAATAATTCATAAATAATTTCAATAATGAACAATCTATGCGAGTATTACTACAAAACTGTTCAAAATAGTTATTAGGTAATCGGAATCATTAAGTTTCTTTGACAAGGCAGAACGAAATCTGTTTACAGAGAATAAATCTAATTCTGAAGTTTCTGAACAAAAAATATTAGCCTTTGCTTAAGCAACGCAAATTTTTGAATTTAATCTGACTATGCCCTCTTTTGAAAGAAATACAAACTACTACACTAACTGTGCGTGTGTGACCCTACAAAGAGTTTTACGAAACCCGCATGCCACAGTAAAAATTGTTTTAGCGCCATCTAGTTGAGATCGAAAGAATCGCTCAGTATGCGTTGTACTTCCATTTAATTAAGCTAGAGGGAGAGTAGCTGGAGTATCATTTGTCAACGAATGAACCATTAAACGCGGCAGATTTCTCCGAGAGGGCGCTCTAGGTACAGGTGGTGCGAAAACTAGTTAGAGCACAGAACTTAAATCACACCATATATCCTACTGATATACAAGTTATAGAGGTCAGTGATCTATCTATCTTTTTTTTATTGTTGCAATGCGGCCAGTCTTCTGGGAAAGCTACCAGATGACAGCGATATGGAGAAATACTCTGACGCTTATACTTGAAAATGAATTTGTTCTATTTATTTTACTTTTTGTACATTATTTAGGTGCATAGTAAATTTAGTTTTTTTGTTATTTAAAACTTCTGTAAGTATATTATTTTTAGAAATTTAATTTAAATTCAGTACCTATACAACTTCATTTATTTATTAAAAGTTTTAATTTTTAAAAAACATTGTCGTCGATCACGTACCTCTTATAATACTTTCACAGAAGACATTGATGAAAAAGACTAGGATTGATATTTTTTGGTTTTTGTAATATGAACGACTTTCAAGGGCTACAATATTATGATTGAAATTCAATCAAAGCAATTTGACAGATTGTGATAGCCTCTGTACCTCGCTATATGATTTAAATTGGCCCTGTATATTATTTAATTATGCTCACTACTTTAGAGTAGAAGGCATAATTCAACTGCCAATTTTTAGTTCTTATAACCCTTATTTTTGAAGCTTATTTAATAATAATGATCGTGAAAATATTTAATCGCTAGCAATTGTCAGCCAATGGCCTAATAGCCAAGAGCCTCGGCCAACATCTAAGGAGGCTCTCGTTGGGTGGTTGGATCAAGGGCTTGATACAGAAAGCTCTTGGACACGGCCCGTATTGTTAGGAGGTTTCTTTTTCTGGGGCCCTGACCACTGGTAGCTTGGACCCTGCTCCCGATGTCGGTGGGTTGCTATTTTTTATATTTTTTTATTTCTTTATATGTGTATACTTTGGATAAAATATTTAAAATTAAAAAAAATATGTAGAAATATAATTAAAGGGAATAAAAAATGTTCCACGTGTATTCAATCTTAGTACCTAAATATACCTAGTAATGGATAGGTACCTACTTATTTTATTTATTTTATTTTATTTATTTATTTTATTTATTTATTTCTATGGAAGACTTACAGCTAAATATAACAGAAAAGAAACAGTAAGGTACACTGACAGCCAATTACAAGTCTTCACGTATAAAAACATTCGTTAAGTATGAAAAATAAAGTGTGAACAACAGAACACTGATACCAAGCAATGGAACAACTGACAACAATGACAACAAGAAAATAAAGTTAAATTTAAATTTAGATTTACTTAAAAAAATCAAGGCTCAAGCACCTCCTTACCGAAACTACACTTGTTAAAAAAGGATCGAAATTGTGCTGCTTACAAAGTCTATTTAAATTATTTTCTCATAAACTATTCAGATTTAGATTGTAAACCAAGATGAACACTGTAATCATATTTTTTTTAAAAGTGTCTATGGAGTTTATTGCTGGTTTTTCTTCATAAGACCCACTTGAAATAAACTGTTTAACTTTGACTTGATTTGCCATTTTCTGACACTGAGAATTTAAAATACAATACTATTATTTTATTGAAACTTATATTATTTAAATAGATGTAGAAGCATGGTATCTCGTGTAAAGTTTAAGAGATTAGTACATAGGTAAATACATAAGCAGTACATAAGCAGTACATAAGCAGTACATAAGCAGTACATAAGCAGTACATAAGCAGTACATAAGCAGTACATAAGCAGTACATAAGCAGTACATAAGCAGTACATAAGCAGTACATAAGCAGTACATAAGCAGTACATAAGCAGTACACAAGCAGTACACAAGCAGTACACAAGCAGTACACAAGCAGTACACAAGCAGTACACAAGCAGTACACAAGCAGTACACAAGCAGTACATAAGCAGTACATAAGCAGTACATAAGCAGTACATAAGCAGTACATAAGCAGTACATAAGCAGTACATAAGCAGTACATAAGCAGTACATAAGCAGTACATAAGCAGTACATAAGCAGTACATAAGCAGTACATAAGCAGTACATAAGCAGTACATAAGCGGTACATAAGCAGTACATAAGCAGTACATAAGCAGTACATAAGCAGTACATAAGCAGTACATAAGCAGTACATAAGCAGTACATAAGCAGTACATAAGCAGTACATAAGCAGTACATAAGCAGTACATAAGCAGTACATAAGCAGTACATAAGCAGTACATAAGCAGTACATAAGCAGTACATAAGCAGTACATAAGCAGTACATAAGCAGTACATAAGCAGTACATAAGCAGTACGTAAGCAGTACATAGGCAGTACATAAGCAGTACATAAGCACTACATAAGCACTACATAAGCACTACATAAGCAGTACATAAGCAGTACATAAGCAGTACATAAGCAGTACATAAGCAGTACATAAGCAGTACATAAGCAGTACATAAGCAGTACATAAGCAGTATATAAGCAGTACATAAGCAGTACATAAGCAGTACATAAGCAGTACATAAGCAGTACATAAACAGTACATAAGCAGTACATAGTCAAAGGCAAAATTCGTTTGTTGTACGTGCAAGCAAAATCTTTAATAAAGCATGTATTGATTGTAAGTGGCATGACTTCGATCCTTTCTCGACAAATGTGTCAACGGCCAGAAGATGTCTGAGTAGTAGCTTTTTTTGGTTTGAATTATATTTCATAGGTATGTTCGAACATTATATAGTATAGATATAGATAATTATAGTATTGAGTAGTGCTTATAAATATTAGAAATGTGTTTCTAGTTTAAGCGTTTGATGTAGTCCTGATTTATTTTTTGTGTACTGCTGGTGTACTGCTTGTTTACTGCAATTAAAACATCACCGCCCCGGGTTTGCGAAGTACGATTATAATCACGATCGCGTCTCCATACTAAATATCGACCAGCAAATAATTCACTGCTAAACACACTGTCCACCAACCAAGTCTCGGTAAGTATAATAATGTCATACGAATTTAAACATATGTTTCTAAGGAAGCTGTGCGTTTTAGTGCGTAACCCGCGCACATTTTGATAATAAATATTAAGGAAAACCATTTGTAAGCCTTAATATATCTATATTATTTATTAATATAAAACAATACGATATTAATTGATAGCATTGCAAGAAAATAATATCACAATTTAAATTGCGGGCAGATCGCAAAACACATGTTCATGGCACGGCAAGACACGGTAACCGATAACGCAATCCTCACGAGTACTCGCCACTAATGGCTTATGAATAGAAAGAATGCAATACAAAGACAAGTTAACCAAACTACAATAACCGATGACTGACGACAATAGACACGATAAATTAAGTTTTAAATTTATTAGGATACGTTTCAATTTAGCATAGCTCATGGCAGACAGAAAAATATCATATTTAATAAGATTGTTACGGAACATTGTGCAAAGACACAATGACTGATGGAATACAGAGGGTTCATATCAAGACTGATGGTTCTCAAACTGCAATCCCACAAAATGTTTTATATAATAAATAATTAATTTGGTGACATTTATTATTCGGTGATTTCTGTTATTAATCAGCAAGTATATAGTATTACACTAGTTTTGTTAGGTCCTGCTCGGTTTTCACCATTATTATATGCGAAGAATCGGTTTTTCTTGCGTAAATCTTGGCATGCTTTACCCAGACATACTGAAAATTTGCTTCCGCTGCCACCTTTTTTGTTAGACCTGTTAGACCAATAAGCCCGGGTGAGACGACAAGTCTTAGACGCACTTCTAGCTGCAGCCACGAAATTCTCCTTCACATATCTATTGCAAAAACAAACTATAATCGGTTTCGCGTGCTCTTTTTCACGAGTAGGTACTCTTGTGATGAAATTGATTTGGGTCTTGTTAATTGGATATTGGTATTGGGTTTGGGGTACGCCTTTAATTTCTATATTATTAGACCTTGCCCATTGCTCGCCAGTATTAAAGTCCTGCTCCATTTTTCTAGTCGCCCTTGAATTTGGTCCATCTGGCTCTGAATTGTCTCAACCTGAGCATGAGCTTTCTCAACTTCTTGCAACCTTTGTTCAACGCCCTTGATTCTGCTGTTGAATTTTTTCATCTCTTTATTTGTGTCATTTAGAGAGCTTTTCAGGCCGGCTAACTCTATTCTCAGCGCTATGACTTTCTTTAGACTTTCAAGTGGTGCCAGTTTGTCGGCGATAGCTCTAATCTCTTTTAATAAAAGATCGAGCTCAACTCTTGGGCCACCACCTACTTCAGGTGGCTGGCTGCAACCGGAAAGTTTGCATTCGGCGCAACGCCACGTAAGCTTCCTGTCACCAAGCTTACGAAATCCTGCTTCAGTTACACCAGCACATTGAAAATGCAGCTTGAGATCACATACCGTACAATGGACACCGTCAGACATTGGCTCAGAGCAGATTCCACATTTACTTATATCCATAGTAACGCTGTTGATATTTTGACTCTTGGATCACAATTGAGAAGTTTGGGAAACAGTGGTCCGAATAGGTAATGCGACCGGTGCAAATGTTAGACCGACCGTACGGCACAGAGGCGAACGGTAAACTGTTTGTGTACTGCTTGTGTACTGCTTATGTACTGCTTGTGTACTGCTTGTGTACTGCTTGTGTACTGCTTGTGTACTGCTTGTGTACTGCTTGTGTACTGCTTGTGTACTGCTTGTGTACTGCTTGTGTACTGCTTATGTACTGTTTATGTACTGTTTATGTACTTCTTATTTACTCGTACTAACATCTTAAACTTTGCACGAGATACCATGCTTCTACATCTATTTAAAAAATATAAGTTTCAATAAAATAATAGTATTGTATTTTAAATTCTCAGTGTCAGAAAATGCCAAATCAAGTTAAAGTTAACAAATTATAAATTGGACTATTTGACAGGTTTTTAAAATTCATTTTATATTATGTAGTAGAGTTTAAGGAACCCAGTAAAAGTTGTTTTTTTTTAATTCTGGTACATATTTGCTGAAAAATATCAAATTAAAAATTCAATATTTAAATAGCGTGCCAAAACGCTACTTTGACAATATGGCGCTGCAATGGGGTCGGTGACGTCACACGCCTGTATACTGATCTGTGGTACATATCATCCACATACATTTGTTGCAAACAAAAATCGAAAGTGCGATTGGATTTACATTTTATCAGTGAAATAAGTGACAAAATGAGTTACAAATGGTGTGCAGTTCTAAAATGTACAAAAACGTCGATAAAAACTCCGGAAAAACTATTTGTAAGTGTTCCAAAGAATGTCGAAGTGCGCCGAAAGTGGTTGAAACTTTCTCGCAGGGATACTAATGACATAGCGAATAGTACAAATATTTTCTTCTGTGAAGACCATTTCGATGTAAGTAAACATATTATATAAATTTTGTAATAATTAATTACATTCTGAATCTAAATATTTTCGTTATTGATTTGAGGTTATAATACCTCTAATGTTTATAACAAATGTCTTGCAAATCACTTCGAATATTTCCGCTGTTTTCCATAATATTAGTTAAAAAGTGTAGCTACAGAGTCTTATGATTTAAATAAGCATTACACTAAAAGATCCCGACTATAATAATATATATATCCTATATAAGTTCGATGTAGAAGTTCATCTTTATTTCACTTTCTTATGATATAATTTAAGTTACCGCTAAAGTGTTAGTATACTTACTTTGCTGTTTTCACATTTTTTAGCTCCGAAGCATAAAAGTCGGAATTATTTTTGAAAAACAATCCGACCATGATTGCATCGACTTGGGGCAGGTTTCTGCTGTCGGCTTTTACAAAATCGTTGTCCATGGTAAAAGTAGGTACTTGACAGAATTTGTAAAATATTGCGAATAAATCACACAAAAACAAGAATAATACAGAAAATCTTATTAAAACAGTTTAGAAAGCTGATAAATCACAAGTAGACGCAAGTACGCAAACGAGGTTTCCAAGCTTGTGACGTCATCACAAACTCGACCAATCAGGAGCGTTTTGTATCACGTGACAAACGTTAAAAAAATGCATTTTTTATTTACGCATTTTTAAATAAATTAGATATTATTTTCAAGTTACGTTTATAAAAAAACATTTTTAAACTCTTAATTTATACTGATAACAGTAATTGACACTTTATTTTTCGCATTGTCAAATAGTCTATTGGTAGAATAGTTATTTTGGCTGCAATAACTAAGAGTGCCCAAATTCCTTTTAGTTCTTGATATTATTATTATATGTATATTATTACATATGTTTTAGAAAAGTTTATAGCGCGTGTACGGCAGCATTTTTTTTACAGCAAAAATTTATTTTATAAATAATTTTATGTCATTCATATATATCAAGAAGACACTCGGGGCAAGGAAGCTGCCTTGTGGGACACCATAAACGACTTTGACTTCGCTGCTAACCACTTCTCCAACCTTAACCCTTTGTGTACGGTTATTTAGGAAATCAGAAAATATTCTGAGGGCAGTGCCGCGGATCCCTACTTTCTCTAGCTTGTTCACAAGTACTAGGTTCAATCTTTAGTAGTAGAAAACTAGCTCCAACTGGGTCTGGCTCTTCAACCGTACATTGCAAGTGATCTTTTACGTAGACAACAATACCATCATTTTGGTTAAGATATTTTTTATTTGAGTATGTTACGTAGTGCTTCATTATAGGGATGGGTTTGTTTTCACATAACCAACATTCTGTTAAAACTATGATGTCGATAGCCCATGAAAACCTAGCTAACTGAGCCTGGAAACCGTCAAAATTTTTGTGAATGCTCCGAATGTTTTGTGTTATCATTTTAAGTGATGGCCTATTGCCTATTAATACGTTACAGGATTGAGGGTCGCAGCGAAATGTTGACGTTACTGTAATATTATCTATGTTTGTAGCTATGTTGTCATTATCCATTGATTAATATATATATTTTATTTTTTTTTGCTTGTGATAGTGTCAGTTTATATTATTATATTTATTACTAAGTAGCATATGTGTGACACGTGAGAGCTGTAAATATTTTTACTATAATAATATTTGTTTATGTAGTAGGTAATGTGTGTAAATGATGTGAGGTGTGTCAATTTCTTATTGTATGTGTGCGAGTACAACACGGCTTTAAACAATAATATGCATGTGAATAGTTTCAGGTTATGATAGGCTTGTGCTTCTGTGACTAGTCATATATCTGGACAGTTTATGAGGTTGAGATCGGCGTCATTTATGATTTGTATGTGTTTCGCGCCTTCTGTTTTTCTTAGAAAAACTTTCCCGAGCGAAGTCCAACAAAATTTGTATTTGTTCTCGGTGGCAAATTTACGTGCTAAGTAAATATGCGTTGAGTTTTCACAGTCAGGCTCTCAGATATACCTATCTGAGAGCCTGACTGTGATTGGTGTAGCATCTCCTTTCCTATTTATGTGAGTGGTGCTTAACTTGTGCTGGCTATTTTTACGGTTAAACAGCTTTTTGTAGAACATTTTCTTTGGTTGTTACAGATACAAAATCAACAACGATTGTTGACACTTTGTCTTTTTTGTGAATGCGATAAATATCCTTTATTTCTCGGCTTTCGATCGGCATCTCAAGTACTTTTGCTGTGTCGGTTATTATCTGACGAAGTTCTTCCTTGTTTTCGCCTTCTGTTTTAGGGATAAATTTCTTATCTCCAATTTTGTAAGACATAGCGTGCGCTCTAGATTGTCGATTTTGTCTTCTAGCTGATTTATAAAGGACCGATCGGCTTTACGCTCCGCCTCTAAATGGTTTATTTTCATCATTAAATCATCATATTGCTTCGTTACGAAGACCAATGATTCCTTTATATCAGTGTTCTGTGTTTTCAGTTCAGACAATGAGTTTTGGAGTGCCAGGAACCTACTTTCTGTTTGATTTGCTGATGATTGAAGTAAATCACGAATCTCTTGCATAAATGATGAGATGTCGTCTTCGCGTTTGCGCTTAAGGCGCGTGGTTACGTTTATCGGGTCGTTACAGCTTAGATCTGGTGCTGAGTCATATTGATTGATAAGCGTACTGCTTGTATTAGATGTTAGAGATACTTTAGTAGGCGAGTCCAGCGCGTTTGGCGGGGTGCGTCTTAGTGGCATGTTTTAGTTTATATTGCACGCTATTCGCAGGGCCTTCTTAAATCAATGAAATACCTTTTGTTTTGGCGAGAACAATAGTTGTGGTTATTCCGATAGCGTTTAAGTCGTATTATAAACACTTGCTACGAGGCCGCCGCAATCTGCCGGTCGAGAGAATAGTCATCAACACAGCGCATGCATATAGACTTCGAGCAGTGACGTACTCGTAGGTCGCGCGACAGCTTCGCACCGCTGCACGCGCGAATGAGATGGCAATTATGAGAGTATCCTCTCTTCACGCGGGGGTGAAGACGCGATCACGGTAACGTTGCACAGCGCGCGGCGGGGGCAGTGACAGTTCGACTTTGTGACTTCGGAAATATACACTTTTGCAGTATGTTTAGGGTTGATAGTCATGTAAACACTATTTATTCACTTTTAATATTTCTCTTAAAGTTTCCGACACACGTCCACTCTCGGTACAGTTCATGGGCGAAGAGCAAAATTATTGTGTTGTATTGGGATGATTATAATTATTTTAAGTAGCGAGATCTTAAATAAAAAAGGAATTTATTGTATGAATCATGTATATTGTATTTATGTATTATTGGCTTAAATGTTTATAACATAAGAATAATAACAACAATCGTTAATAATCGGCACTCCAAAGTTAACCTATATTATTATTATAAACGATTATTATTATTAACCTCAAATTTTATTTTGAAATACATTTTACGACATTTGTAGTTAATGCAAAGTCACAAATGAATGAGAGGACACCAATCGCGTATACCGTGTACCGTGCCAGTTCAAATTTGAGTCAGAGCGAATTCAACTCGAGTTAATTCTAGTTAAATCGAACGGACACGTCATACCTAACATACGCGCTCAGTGGCAGCACAGATACGATAATTAAATGATCATCTTACCTGTCAATTACCATGGACGCTAGTAGGGGTTCGAAACGTCGGGATTAATAATGACAATAATTATTATGTACACGTTGAAATCCGTTATGTTGATTTTTTTCAACTACGACATTGAAATAAATAAATTAACTTAACGGATTTTATTATCTTTTTTCATTTAGGTATTATAAGGAAACAAAAGAATCTTCAGATAAATTATTTTAGTTGATATGTGTATTAGTACATATTAATAAATAATTACAGGTAATTAGTAAGTTTAGCTTTTACAATCATTGAGATATCAAACATATCAATCGATCGATGTATGAGTTTAATTTAATTACCACAACGATTCTATTGTTTACATTCATAACAGATATTAGATAGGTATGTCCAATATTCATATAGACCACAATTCGATTTATGCTCTATTAATTAAACGTCCGGATTCCTTTCATGGCTCAATTGTTCGATGGCAAAACTAATTACGTAAATCGTAAATAATGCAATGATCCTATTGTATATATCTCTAGTTACATATTATACAGAAAGCCAAGAGCAAAGGTGCGTGTAGAGGCAGGCAAAAGGCAAATTTATATTATTGGTTTTGTGACATAGCAAACCAAACTTTTATAATTATTTAGCATTTACATTTTATTAGACAGTAGTGATAGCCTAGTGATTTGAACATTTTGACTGCTATGTCAATGGGCTCGAGTTCGAATCCAAGGCACCACTTGCTTAAACGGTGAAGGAAAACATCGTGAGTAAACCGGCACGCCTTAGAGATTTTTCGCGACGGTATGTGCAGTGTGCTAACCTTAGGCCAGCGTGGTAGACTGTAGCCTAATCCTCTCTGAGAGGAACAGTGCACAACAGTGGGAAAGAATATGGATTGATGATGATGATGATACCTAAACAAGTATGAGTGAATCAGGTAACTCTTTAACTCTCTAGTTAAATAATGACTAACATTATTTTATTGGTTGGTATCGTAAAATGATTTATCATAAACCTACAAAATGTTGTCGTTCCACGAAGCCGCGGACAAATTGAAATTTATGAGAGAAATGCAGTGCTCTATTGAAGCACATGGAAAAACGTAAACGCAATCGTTTACAGGAACCGTTCAATTTGTTGGCGGAGGGAATTGAGAGACGAACCCTTATAAAGGTAACAGCGTGTGCCTTTTACCTGTTACGAATAAAGAATGAAATTTACAGCTACTGTGATACACAACACAGTTATTCGCACATTGAACTACAAACGAACTTAATTAGAGTTACATTTATCATAGAATGTACTGAGGCCAGCACATGAAGCTTCCACAATCTGACAAATTTCTTTGATTGACTTTCAACTTTTTTTTTTCTAACCTATGTGATCCCACTGCTAGGAATAGGTCTATGTGATTCCACTGATCGCTGTTCAGCGCTATCTGAGGCCAGTTTGTCCGGAAAGCGTCCAAATCGTCCCGCCAGCGTTTTTTGGGCCTTCCTCGGCGTCGACGGCCGTCTTCTGGCAGCCATTGGGTTATGATATTGGCCCATCTCTCCGGGCGCATCCGGGATACATGACCCTTTATATATGTTATATTATAACTGAATATACATTAAATCAGAAATCCTTATACCATCCAGGTTTCTTCCTTTATTTAAAATAATAAATATCTAGTTTTATTTTTATGGGATAACAAATAATTTTATATACCTAATTTTCAATGTTCTCATGTTGACTGTTTATTTAATTTACCTGCCATGCTTTAAAAGTATCTTTATTTTCTATAGTGATATAACCTAATTTCTGTTAACTAGAAGGACAATACATAATATTTTATATGTATTGTTAACTAGAAGTAGTTAACGCCATAATATAGTGCTCAGGATATATATTATTTAATCATTTTATTATAAACCTGTCCCTCTAAAATTTGGCAATTTATTGTGGCAGAAGTATATAAGAATTAAGTACAATCTTAGTTCAATGTTACATTAAACATTTCTTTTAATACAGCGCCAAATTCTCAAAAATAATTATATTTCTAAGATTAATAAATAAAATTCTAGCAAAAACGCTTGCCAGTTAATTAATAGGTTCTCAGAATTTATAAATTGATGTCTGGGTTATTGAATGAGTAGACGGTGAGCCTGAACACAATAAAACGGTGAGGTTTATTTATATAGGTATATATGTGTGCGGGTTGGCAGACTCGAAACACCGTTGCGAAAAATCTCTAAGGCATGCAGGTTTCCTCACGATGTTTACCTTCCCCAATTATTAACGCACACACATGAATTTTAAAAAGAGGCGAGTGTCTTAAATTCGAACTCGATACCTTTGACTTGGCAGTTCAATGGTCATATCACTAGGCTATCTCTGCTCAATATACAATATGCAAATTCGTCACTTGATGAATCAGCAAGCCAAAGTGGCTGTGGGCACATAGCTCGTAGAACTGATGGCTGCTGGAGCAAAAAAGTTCTCAAGTAAAGACCACGCACCGGAAAGCGCAGCGTAGGACGGCCACGAAATGGATCGATGAGCTGATAAAGGTTTCTGGGACTCGTTGAATGCAGGCTGCATATAACCGGTCCTTGTGGAAGTCTGTGAGGAAAGCTTTTGTTCAGCAGTGGACCCCCTGTGGCTGATATGATGATGATAATGATGACGTTTTGATCCACAGAGAATTCCCTGATACATATTTCCATGATAATGTTTTTTTATATTACTTGCTGGTTGGCATATCTCAAAATGCTCAGCTTCTAGATCCAGTGTGATAATTGTATTATTAGCTAAAGGACGTCCACTGTTAACTTTTAAAAGCTTTTTTTTTTTCTTTAAGCTTTATAGGGCTGCATCTCTGTCCTGGGAGCATGACAGTGTTCCGCCAAGTCGTATGTCCATCCTTTTCTCAAATTCATTCAGGAGATTTACGACGCCCCTGTAACTTCGTTGTGGATAAAGCCAGAAGCCTGTTTTTTCAGTGATCGAAAGGGCTTAATATAACTACGTATAGTCCCAAATTACATTCAATTTTAAGTTGTACCTTAAGAATTATTAGAAAAAAATGCGCAACAAACTAAGTATTACAGATATTTCTGTCTGTAAAAATTTTGGTAACAATTTGCGTAAAGTTTCCTTCTTTTTCTCCAGTCTCCTCTTTAATTCAATTCTATCGCTGAAATTGCGCACAAGCAATGATAAAAACTATGCATGATTACTAGGACCTACAAGACGATTCAGGCAATGTGGTATTGAAAATAAAATAAAATTTACAAAACCATAGCCAGCAAGTCGACCAGTCAGTAACGTACGGATCAGCCCTCACCCCCCTAGCCATTTTAGAGGGAAGTAGGTGACCCGAACAATAACGCGATCACATCGAAGGGAGCATGACGACCTTACAGCCAGGTACATCGTACACAACATGTTGAACTGAGGACTGAGGCCACTAGTAACTGCACATTCATTCTTCACATTGTACATTCATAAACGTTTTCAATAATTCTAAATAATTTAAATCTTAATATCACACATCATGTACCTACCTACCTATTGTATTAATAACTAAATAAAAAAAAACTTAATTATTAACATTATTTCCAAATTTTGTACACAAATATAATTGAGCCTATAAAGCAGAGTAGAATGAAACCATACCGCAATTGCAATACGAATACTAATTAACTGCATAAGTAAACTTTGTAATCCTATAGAACTATACGTGTTTACAAAGTTACTTTTGCAGTTCATGCAGTTGTTCGACACAATTAAATAGATGATAAAATAGATAGGTAGGTAAATTATGGATACAGGTAGGTACAGTATGTCACAGATGATCTCTCCTTTAATAAATCCATTCCATACTATACTTATAAGTCGGCGAGTCGATGCAAGCGATAAGATATTTTTTTTGACAATTTTACACAGCAGCATCTAGTCCCAAAATAAGCAGAGCTTGTACTATGGGTACTAAACAATGGATATAATACTTATTTGTACTTTTTTTTGTAAATAAAAGTACTTATAAATTACATTATTATCAGGTATTAGATTCAGATCTTAGCGATCTTAAAGCAGGCTAAATTGATTCACGGACTTCTTAAAGAGCTTGTAAAATTATTAATCGCCTGCCCTACCCACGCTAAAAAGAAAACATAGACGCTTTTGAATAAAAAATCTTCAAATAGATTTCTTAACTATTTGCTTTAGAATGGATACAATTTTAGCTCAGTTTTATAATCGTTGCCGTCTCCGAAAGCGCGGAACTACATAGGGTGCCGCGCAGTGCCGTGCATTGCTGTGCATTGCCGTGCATTGCCGTACAGTGTCGTGCAATGCCGCGTAGTGCCGCGCATTGCCTTGTCGCACAATTTCTCTACCGCCATCGCCAGTGTGATTTAACCCGCGGCGGAACGTATTTGATTACAATATTGTAGAGATTCACGCTGTATTGACGTACGGACATCGCTCATACACTTGCATCCCTTTATAGTTTGTGAAGTCGCGTCCGGTTAGGTATATTAAATTGACACTACTGCGTTGGGGTTTGAAATGTAAGGGTTGAAAAAGTGACGTTATTAAAATTTAGTTTGGTGATAGATTTTGTTTTTTTTGTGCACATCTTTACGGTTGGATTTCGAATAGGTTTGATCGAAATGTTATTGTCTCCCTAAATTTGTGGTGGAGTCAACAATCAATATCAATGACTGATGCATACGTGCCGTCGACTTCTCATAGATTGCCCTGCATTGTAACACACACCTATATGCTATTACTATTATGTTTGGACTTTAAAAGTGACTATGATTCTTTGACCGTGTGGTGTCGGCTATCCCATCTCATCCCCTGGGTGTCGTAAGAGGCGACTAAGAGATTCACCGGAAGATGTCTCCAAGTATTACTTCCACCTACTGTGATAGCCAACCCGCCTGCCTAGCGTGGCGATTATTGGCAAATCCCCCTGTGGAGGCCTATGACCAACAGTGGACGTTAAAAAGGCTGATGTGATGATGATGATTCTTTGAGTTTGATTTGGTGTTTCTTCTCACAGGTCGTCATTTAGGATATACCGGAACCAACTATTAACAAAATTTTTCTTTCTAACAAGCTTAAAATAAAATATATTACCTTGTAAAAGTATCTTTAAAAAAACTACTTATTGACATGAATTATAATTGTAATTATAATTTATTATTTATTAGAACTGAATTGCTTGTTATTTGTCAGAGACTATTATGGCCTAGTGGTATTGGAAGGTCTTGAGTTCGAATTCATGGCACGCACCACTGACTTTTCGAATTCATGTGCGTATTAATAATTAATTATCACTCGCTTAAACGGTGAAGAAAAACGTGAAGAAACCTGCATACCTTAGAGATTTTTTTCGACGGTTTCTGGAGTCTGCCAACCCACACTAGGCCAGCGTGGTGGACTATAGCCTTGCGTTTTGATTTGATTAATTTAACACAGGAACAGTGCACGCCCGCCGCTGCCTCTCAATATGAAAGGGGACCCAGCAGTAGGACAGTCAATAAATCGATGATGATTTGTCAGAGACAACATAAAGAAATATAGATGGATTTACATAAATGGAAACGAATTAAGCGTAGTGGAAGTTACAGAGGAAGAGTTTCGAAAAAGTGCTGTGAACTTAAGTCAGGATTGGAAGTTCGATCAATACCCTGCCCGAAAAAAAGAGTCTGACAAAATAAGTATTGGTTCCCTACAACAAGAAATCGAAATAGACCTCGTGGAAAGAGTAAAGAACTCATCTGAATAATAATAATAATATTTTGGGACATTTTACACAACACCATCTAGTCAACAACACCAAACTAAGCAGAGCTTGTACTATAGGTGTGAATGTTTTGATCATCAAGAAGACAAGAAAGATAAGGCAGTGGCGGGTGGTGAAAACGTGTCTAAGATCGAGTCGCGGCACTGTTCCTGTGTTAAATTCATCAAATCAAAACGCAAATAAAACGATTTTTATTAAAACATAAAACATTCTGACAGGAACGTAAAATATTTTACCATTTTGCATCCCTACACTCTTGATCTATGTTTGAAATAAATTTTAAACACAAATGTATACTACACAAGCGGTTTCGGACTTCTTTCCATAACGGTAATAGACTTAACGTTGACTAAATAGCATTATAAAGCTCCTGAGAAGTGAGAAAAGCAATACTGTGGAGTCGTCCGTTCCACTATGGCGGCTAAGTATTATTGTAACATACATATATTATATAGGTGTACTAATGTACACCCTCATTTCGCCGGGATGCTTAGATCCCATGTAATAGGGGGCGAGCCTATTGCCATTAACCGGGCACAAGTCCAGACTCCGAGCTGCTACTGAGAATTTCATGGAGAAACCCAATAACGCTTTGGTCGACCTGGGGATCGAACTAGTCTAGACTAATAAGGTATCCTAAGTATTTTGTTTATTATTATTGAAAAACAATTCAATGAAGTTAAATTTCGTAACGGCTTAAAAATATGTTTATTATCTTTTTGTTCGACGTGACGGGTAGGAGTCGCGGTGGCTTAGTGGTCATAGCGTCTGGTGTACCTAACCAGATGACGCAGGTTCGAATCCTGCCCGCGGTCCAATTTTTCCTTTTCTAAATAACTTTAAAATATGTTTATTATCATTAATCACTATACCATTAAATTTAATTTCGCAAGTTGAGTAGGCATTCTTTACATAACTGATGGTGGCGTTGTGTGTCGGGTCGTTTTATTCCCTGCAACATGGTTGAGTTGAACGACGCCGATACACACGTCAAACTCATGAGCGGGTGCCGTCTGTCGGGGCTGTTCAGCTCTTACTGCAACGGCAATCTTTTTTATTTATTTATTTTCTGTTTATTATTCTGGATTAATTTATTAGTAGGTACACATCAAGCTGCATTGTTCTCATCAACTATTCATAACAAACATTGTTAACCAAGATTAAAATTGTAATCATGTTGTTTTTAAAAAGAGTGTCTATGGAGTTTCTTGCCGGTTCTTCTCCATAAGACACACTTTTAGGAACCGTGCAACTAGTTTTGACTTTTCAAAAATGCTATTATAATGGTCTTATTGAAATTAAGCATTTGACTTTGACACAGTCAAGAAAGAAAAGTTGTATTTTATACTTATTAATATGGATTACTTACTCACCTTTGCAAATATTATAATATCTTTTTAAGTATATGATGTATTTGCACTCAAGCCGCACGGCACCATTAGACACGAATGAGAAATGAATATGCTTGATATGGCATCATGCTAAACACTGTTGTATCAATTACATCAGTAGCAGCCCGCTCCAGATTGTTACAGGAATAATAATTACACTAGTAGTGGCACGCGCCGGATTTTTACAGGATTAATCTTGATTAATCCTGTAAACAACTGGATAAGCTTGCTTATCCAGTACTTTATAGGATAGAATAGAATAGAATATTCTTTATTGTACACCATAAGCAAATGCCAAATCTATCTATCTATCAGCCACAGACGTCCACTGCTGAACATAGGCCTCCCCCAATGATCGCTCCAAAAATCGGTCTTGTGCAGACCGCACCCACCGACTCCCTGCGACCCTCACGAGGTCGTCCGTCCACCTAGTTGGGGTCCCACGCCGCGCTTTCCTATGCGTGGTCACCACTTCAGGACTTTATTTCCCCTGCGGCCATCCGTTTTTCTAGCCACATGGCCCGCTCATTGCCACTTCAACCGTGCAATCCTGGTTACTTGGGTTCTTCTGCGGATATCCTCATTTCTGACTCTATCACGCAGAGAAACTCCGAGCATAGCCCTCTCCATTGCACGTTGCGTGACTCTGAGCCTCCTTATAAGTCCCATCGTGAAAGACCATGTCTCACTTCCGTAGGTAGGCACTGAGGAATTTTGGACGATAAGATTTCCCGAACGCTGCCCAGCCTAGTTGGATTCGACGATTGACCTCCTTCTCAAAGTTGGACCTACCTAGCTGGACAATTTGTCTCAGGTATACATACTGGTCTACAACTTCGAGAGCATAGCTCCAACAACTATCGGGTAAGGTGGGACATGGACATTTGACATGATTTTCGTCTTGTCCATGTTCATTTTCAGACCTACCTGTTGGGAAACTCTGTCGAGGTCTTCGAGCTTAGAGCTTAATTCCTCCAGCGACTCTGCCATGACTACGACATCGTCTGCAAATCGAAGGTGAGTGAGGTACTCGCCATTGATGTTGATGCCAAGTCCGTTCCAATCCAGTAGTTTGAAGGCATCTTCCAACGCAGCAGTAAACAGTTTTGGAGAAATTACATCTCCCTGTCTTACTCCTCGCTGCAGTTGGATAGGCTCTGTGCTCTGGTCTTGGAGTCGGACTGACATAGTAGCGTTTCTGTACAGACACTTCAGCAGTTCGATGTATCGATAGTCGATACGGCATCACTGGAGGGACTGAAGCACAGCCCATGTCTCGATCGCCAAGTTCCTATTTATAAATTATAGAATGGTACAATGGGTAGTCATATCAGATAGTCTGGCGAACGTAAAAATATAATAGAAACAATAGATACTGAATATAATAATACGACATACCCTGCCACCTTCCCGGGAAAAAAAGGGACTAAAACAAAACATGCTCCTAGGATAATTACATGTCTATATTTTGCTTTTTGGGCACGCTGGCACGAGGTACGAACTTGAGATGTAAATGATTGTTGACTACGACTGCTTCAAATCGATTATTTATGTACGATGACAAAAATCTTAATAAGCCGCCCCATATACCAAGGAGCCTCTTAGCATTGCGTCAGATATGAAGTCATTCAGAAGCATAAGATTGTTTTTTGTTTATATGTCTATAGGCTATAATCACCTTCACAGTTAAAGACTCATTTGATAATACTCGATCAAGTATTCTGTCATACATCCCTGCTATAATATTATAAATGCCAAAGTAAATGTTTATCTGTTTCGCTTCCACGTCTAAATCGCTAGACCAATTTTGATGAAATTTGGTACAGAGAGAGGCTTTAGAGACATTGGAGAAGGTTATCGAATACATTTTGTCTCAAAAATCCCTCAGCTAGTATTCAAATATGTAATGTTATTACATTGTTTCAGACTGTGGGGCATAACCACAATCTAAATCTCATTAATCGATGTATTCAGATTGTGACTATGCCCCCAAATTTGAATAGATAAATTAATGAGTACACGTCATTGCATTGGACGTCACTCATCCCAGACGTCCAATGCAATAACGTGTATCTATAGCGATCTACATATTGTGTCACAAGATTGCTGGGAAATGCTGCATCAAATTAAAGCCATCTGGTATCGCAAATCTGTTATCAGGGTGCGTTATAATTATTCAAGCTTAGATTTTGGTTACATAAATAGAGGGTGTTAATAAAATTCTGACCATGTTTAGATAAACTATTGATGGGTAATGCAATATACATATTTTCGGCTGTAGAATTAAAATTAAATGGTAAAATGGCACGTACAAGTATGTCTCTTGGAATTGCGATAAGCACTCCACCACCACGGGTTTGATCTGTAAGTCGCCACTCTGTACAATTAATCATCATCATTATCAGCCTATTGCCGACCTACTGAACGGCCTCCCCCAAAAGAGCGCCAACCATCCCAGTCTTGGGTAGCCCGCATCCATCCGCTGCCAGCCACCTTTTTAAAATCGTCTGTCCATCGTGTCTTATTATCAAATAATTCGGAATCACGTATACCGACCGTTAACCACGTCTCTGTTAACACCACTTTATCATATGGATAAAGGTATAAATTGCCATTAAACACTGATGTCTTAGAGCAAAGTCCCCGTACGTTTTGATAAAACCATAACATAACAAGCACGAGCAGAGGTGTACCAATGTAGGGTCACCAACGAAAGTCCAATTTTTGAAAAACTACACCATTATTTTATTTAAATTTTATACTTTATTCTACTTTCTCAAGTCATTAACTTCTTGATATTAAAACATATTAAAGCGTTTTAAAAATAGAATCGTGTTCAGTGACTTTCGTTGCTGACGGTACACCTACAGTTCGCCGGCATGTTGAGGTCCCAAGTAATAGGGGGTGAGCATATTGCCATTAGCTAATATAAACATAAAGCTGCTACTGAGAATTTAATAGAAAAGCCCAATAAAACTTTATTCGACCTGGAAATCGAAGCCAAGACCGAAGAACCTCTAGCGTAGCAGTCCTATGTGCTATACATTTACGTCGCGCGACGTAAATGTATAGCACATAGTTAAATGCGTACATTTAACCAAAGATTTAAATCGCTAGATGCGCCCTACAGCGTCAAATAATGGTCACGTTTCCGTAAAACTGGTTGTTTGTTTAAATGACATCGGAAGTATCGAATCTGTTATTTTCACGTTCACTCATACTGAATATTGCACACTGTCATTCTCTGTCCGTAATACGGAATATGTACATTCACTAATCTCTATTATGGACACGTTTTCGAGCGGTTGTACGGTGAGGGAAAATCTAGCGATCTTTGTATTTAACTTGTTGGTCCTCCAGTAGGCCAACATAGCAGTTCAATGTACTAAAAAATATTATCTAAGTGTATTAAAAATATCTTGTACCATATTAAAAGATTCATTTGAATAGTTATGAGGCGTTACACTACTGAAATAATAATAACATTATTAGTAGCATATTGGCTTGACTTGATTCACAAATGAGTTATGCAATACTTTCGAAAACGAGGTTTCAGTGGAGTCATTATTATCCGCGAATGTACGTTTCTCACTCCCGCAGAATTACACCGAAGCTGTGCGTTTGAGAGTAAGTGAGACAAACATATGAAGTGCATTTTTTACTAGAAGATGAACAGTCCGATAGCCACATTTGTGTGGGACGTGGTTCGTGAGACAGGGGTACTAAAGCGTAAAAAGAATAACAATTGAACACTTTATAAAAAAAAAAAATGTATCAAGTATGCAATTTTAACAGAATATAAACAGTTTTACGGTTGGCAAGGCAAATGGTTGAATAAATAAGTAAAAAAATTTGAGTTTATTTAAAGTAAATGAAAGTCAAAATTATTTATTAAAGATAGACTACTAGGTAGAACTTTTTGAACGTAATTTTTACAATAAAGCCAGCCCTCAAAATGCCCGCCCTTCACCGCTTCCTAGTGTTTTAGCTGGGAAGAAGAAACAGCGCAACAAACTCCCCAGCAACACATTTCTATCTGTTAAATGTATGTGTCGGTAAAAATTATAAAAAACAAAATTGTAATTTTGCTTAGATTAAGCAGTGATAGCCTAGTGGTATGACCATTGGACTGCCAAGTCAAAGTTCTCGAGTTCAAATCCAAGGCACGCACCTCTGACTTTTCGAATTCATGTGCGTATTAATAATTAATTATCACTCGCTTAAACGGTGAAGGAAAACATTTTGCGGAAACCTGCATGACTTAGAGATTTTCTCGACGGCGTGTGAAGTCTGCCAACCCGCACTAGGCCGTGGTGGACTATAGCCTAATCCCGTGCCCAGCAGTGGAACAGTATATGGGTTGATGATGATGAAGTAAATCTTCGTCTATATACATCTGTCAGCTAGTGCACACAATATTATGTTCTGGCATCGAACTGTCAAAGTTAATAAACGGATGCAGAATACAGAATCATTTTTTCGGACGTGAATTTTGTGAAATTCCATATGTACAAAGCAAAGTAATAAATTGGTATTCGCAATGGTTCTGGTTTTTGTAACAATATTGTTACAGTATTTTTTATTGTTTCATTAGCCGAAGGATTGCTACGCTTGAGGTCCTGGGTTCGATTTCTAGGTCGAGGAAAGTGTTTAGTGAAAGTGTTTTTTTATACCATTATGGAAGCAAATAAGCTTACGGCCTACCTGACTAAGCGGTTACCGTAGCCTATAAACGCTTCCAAAACCAGGGGTATTACTTGCGCGTTATAAAGCCTATAAAATGAAAGAGAAATAATTGGGTTAGCAGCATAAAGATCAAATTCCCCCACTGCCAAGACAACATTTCCTCGCCGTAATGAACACAATACAGCTCAATGCAGTGTTATTTCACTTCGATTTTCTGTAAGGCGTAGGTATTTCACTAGCCGGGCAGCTCTAATTTAAGTGGAATTACTCCCACTATGCCCTAGATCTTTTATAATATTGTTATTTTTGTTATTAGATTTTTCTATAAAATTCTCAGTAGCAGCTTAGAATTCAGATTCCGGTTAATCTCAAGCGGCTTGCCCTCTAATACAAGGGACCTAAAAATACCTAGTAATAAAAAGTCTAAGTTTCGCTGTACAATAGGGAGCCTCTGCCTAACCCTTCAGGGAGTACAGCCGTGATGGTATGAAGTGGTTATGTATTTTGGAATCGGCAATGAGATGATAAAAGCAGTGATAGCCTAGTGGTATGACCATTGGCCTGGCACGCACCACTGAATTTTCGAAATCATGTGCGCATTTAAAATTAATTATCACTTGCTTAAACGGTGAAGGAAAACATCGTGAGGAAACTTGCATGCCTGAGAGATTTTCTCGACGGTGTGTGAAGTTTGCCAACCCGCACTAGGCCAGCGTGGTGGACAATAGCCTAAGCCCTCTCACCCTGAGAGAAGACCCGTGAGACAGTATATGTGCTGATGATGAATGAGATGATCGTTGAAGTACACACGATGTTGAGATCGATTTAATTTCTGATATCCTTAATTACTGGAAATGAAAAGTTATGTTACGTATTCCCTTCAACGTGATTCCTTAAGGTACTGGCTCTTTGATAGATGTGGGCTGGAGAATGCCACCTAGATGACTTCCCCATAGTTATCCCATTATATACTTTTTTTACCATACTATTCTTGGCTATGTTTTTCTCTAGGTTTCTCTTTCTCCCGTTTTAGGTATAAGTTTAACTGTGTTAAATTTTGTATATCAGTTTATAGAACATAACTGCCTCATCAGTCTTGTGGTCCTAAGTGCGATAGCTGTGCTAGATAACTTGGGTTCGATTCCCAGGTCGAGCAGTGTTATTGAGTTTTTCTATGAAATTCACAGTAGAAACTTGGAGTTTGGAGTTGTCCCCAGTTAACGGCAATAGGCTCACTCCTTATAACATGTGGGACCTAAACATAAAGGCAAACTGTGGGTCATATTAGTACACCTCTTTCCAACCCTTCGAGGAATACGGGCGTGATGGTATGTTATGTTCTAAAATAAAATCAATTTCCTTTTGTAATGCTTGTTTTTTTTATCTGACCATCAATTTTCTTTCCAATTTGAAGAGATAATAGTTTCACTGCTACGACTGCCGTAGCGGTGCGCAGCTTAATGCTACGAGAGCTGTAGACTCGTAGCGACGCGTAGCTAATTGCTACGACTCTCGTAGCAGGTCATTGGCTTTTAATCGTTGCATTGTGTAGGAGTTGAACTGATCGATTATTTCCAATGAATTCAGGTTTGTTCTGCTACTCAATATAGTACGTACATACCTATTCCCCGTTCATTTATGCTCTTACTATGAAAATGCATATCTTACATATCCACCAAACGGTGACCTGTTTTCATCAAGATGGATGGACGTGTACCTTGAATGTTTGAGTTACTGAGAGATAGTGAATATACATTGTAATTGTATTCCTCGAAGCGTTAGGCTCAGGTTTAATAATATACACCCACAGTTTGCCAGTATGCTTAGCACCCATGTAATATGCAGCGAGCCTATTGCCGGGCACAAATCGAGCTGCTAATGAGAATTTGCTTTGCTCAACCTGGTAATCAACCCTAGAACCTCAAGCGTAGCAGGCTTGCTTAGGACCACTAAACAAACGAAGCTATTATTGGTATTGACAACCAGATATTCGGTGTGGAGTTCTGATGGTAGTCGCTACATGGAAAATACTGACTAGAAAATCGTTTTCGACATAGTTGGGAAATAATGAAACTAAGTGATTTTTTGTGTTTCTTTTTCTTCATCTCCTTTAACTTTTAATATTGTTTCTACATCCGAGTGAAGGAAGCCGCGGCCAAAAGCTAGTTATAAATATATATACTTATAGGTAAGATCATTCTTTTGTTCTTTATTTTCACGTTTAAGGTTTTCTAATTTTATTAATAAGAAAGACGAACTTCGAGTGTTCTTGCTAGCAAGAACACTCGAAGTTCCGCGGAGGTCCTCGGAGGCCCGCTTGATAGGCTACTAATTGTGCGCTGAACATACATCAATTGTTGCCAAGTGGTTCAAGAAAATGGTAGTTTTTATATTGTTTGTATTAAGTCTGTATTTTAATGTATTAGAAATTATGTATATCTATATTAGCATGTATATAATCTCAAAGTTATTTTAGCGAAGGAAAAAATCGACTGTGGGCAGGATTCAAACCTGCGTCTTCTGGTTAGATACACCAGACGCTAAAAAGTAGATGTGTATGTACAGTGCATGGACTGCAAAATTCTGGCGATAAGTCCTCATGTGGCCTTCAGGAACTCAATCAGTCGATATGGATAATGTGTTAACAGAACTGAAGCGATTGTTTACTCAAATGGAAGCATTGCCTTCTCTAATAGATAACTTGAAATCAATTACCGCTAAGTTATCGGAGCTAAAGTCGTTGAAAGGTGAATTTACTGACGTAAAGTTCTCTATTTCTGACATGAAGGCCTTAATCGGGTTTGTACACAGTTCTCTTAAAGACAAGTGAAATCACGACCACCCTGGAGCAAGATGGTGAGAATCTAAGATAAGAAAAGCACATTTTTTTTATTTTTATTATGGGATAGGGGGCAATCGAGCAGACGGATCGCCTGATGGTAAGCGATTTCCACCGCCCATGGACACCCGCAACACCAGAGGAGTCACAAGCGCGTTGCCAGCCTTTAAAAGGGAGTACGCTCTTTTCTTGAAGGTTTGAAGGTCATATTGGTCCGGAAATACTGCAGGCGACAGTTCAGTCCACAGTTGACTATACTATCTATAATGCAAGACCGGTGTAAAAATTTGGAGATTTGGATGAATTCTACATACGTGTCCCACCCACTCCCACTTTAACCTTGCAGATTTGTTCCCCATATCTGTGATACTCGTTTTTGAGCATATCAAGCTTCGTCGGCCTCGATCAATTTACTTTTAGGAAATTTAAATAGCTATTAAAAAAATAGTCATGTAGGAAATAAATTAAACAAAAATTCTTTACAAAAATATTATTATGCATTCTTTTACTTGCATGAATTTTTAAATACACGTTCTGTTAATTGCATTGAAGAGAGCTTGCTGGGGCTCGCTCGTGGTTGTAAATTGGTAAGCTGGTCATTGTGCAAGCCGCGCAATTTCCACGCAGCCCCGCGTTCTTGTTACAATGAAAAACATAATCCCTCAACAATATATTTTTCTCTAGCAATGTTTGTTTTTCAATATCGAGCAGCATTCCTGCACAAAATTCTTAGTTATATTTGTATTACCTTATATTTTATGAGGCAGTGATAGCCTAGTGGCATGACCATTGGACTGCCAAGTCGAAGGTCTCGAGTTCGAATCCAAGGCACGCACCTCTGAATTTTTGAAATCATGTGCGTATTAATAATGAATTATCACTCGCTTAAACGGTGAAGGAATAACATCGTGAGGAAACCTGCATGCCTTAGAGATTTTCTCGACGGCGTGTGAAGTCTGCCAACCCGCACTAGGCGCGTGGTGGACTATCGCCAAATCCCTCTCATTCTGTGAGAGGAGACCCGTGCCCAGCTGTGGGACAGTATATGGGTTGATGATGATGATGTTGATATTTTATGAGAAACCCAAAAATTCATTATGTTATTGAACATACAATTTTTTTTTAAGAGAGGTAGGGCATAGTGGGATTAATTACACTCAACTTGGAGCTGCCCGACTGGGGAAGTACCTCCACCTTGTTAAAAATCTAAGTAAAATAATACGGCTTTGAGCTGTGTTGTGTTCCTAACGCTGAGAAAGGATGCCAGTGCTCCGCGAGGAAAGATTGTGTCGGCAGCGGGGTGACTTTGACTCCTACACTTACTGCCAACCCAAATATTCCTCTTTTGTTTTACAGGGTCAGCAAGTCGCAACTGTTGCCAACCCTGTAAAGCGTCTATAGGCTACGGTAACCGCTTACCATCAGGTGGATGTATAATTGATTGGCACCTTCGTGGTATAAAAAATATATTATATATTATAATATAAGTTGCATCATATTTAGTCTAGTGGTCCTAAGCGCGACTGCTACGCTTGAGATCCTGGATTCGTTCCCCAGGTGGAGAAAAGTGTTATTGGGTTTTTCTATGAAATTCTCAGTAGCAGCTCGGAGTCTGGATTTGTGCCCGGTTAATGGCAATAGGCTCGCCCCCTATTACATGGGACCTAAACATACCGGCGAAATGTGGGTGTACATTTTAGTACACCTCTGCCTAACCCTTCGGGGAATACAGGCGTGATGGTATGTAAGTTGTGATAATTGATAATAATCCTCTATACACTGCATTCAAGTGCATAGGGGCACCTCTCCTCCCTCTCTGTTGTGAGAATAACAAAGCTTGGAGAAGGGTGTCTGTCACACAGCAGGTAGGTACAGTGGTGCTCTCCTTCTTTGCAAGAAAGTCGTTAGCGCCGTGTATTCGAAGGCGCTTACGCGTTCGGTCGAGTCACTTCACGTCAATCGGTTATTGAAAATGGCAGATAGTCATTTTATTGTTGTTGACTGGAATCAATGCGAAAGTAAGCTGCGTCTGTTTGTCTGTTACGCTTTTACGTCTAAACCATTAAACCGATTGTGATGAAATTTGGTGTAGTGATAGATTAGACCTTGAAAATTGGCCTTTTGTCTCAAAAAACCCTTTGAGATGAGGTTGAAACCGTGGGCAACAGCGTATTATCTTAAAGCATATTTATTTTAACTTTCATAAATTAACTAATTACAATAATTTATTTTACTTAAGTTGCATCATCGCTATTAATTAGTGATTTCTGCTGATTTAAAAAAAAATCTCAGCTAGAATTTTTGCTTAACCTACTTTACTTAACTTTCAGTTCGTTTGTTTATTATAGTAATAATATGTACGTTCTGGCAAGCTTTTAAAATAAACAAATAAAATAAAATATCGCAACAATTGTCACAGCATTGTCCAAAATGTTATGTACGTTTGTACATACAATTTTGAACAATGCTTTATTGTTCAAAATGTAATTAATTTCAAAACGAAATATTGAATACAAGTAGTCCGATGTCCAAAATAAAAAACACATTGAATATCAAATTTACAGTGAAAATTGGACCCTGCTGCTATCCGGCCACAGTACCAGGTCGTTCGGTCATACGTGGTGATTGCCAGCACAGCACTAACAAAAAGGGGCTTCGACACGGTGCACATATCATATATATATTGTTGCATGGAACAACTATTGTTACATTGTTTTCGTGGTAAGCCCATCGCAGACACGGTCGAACATTGTGAACCATATTTCTCTCTGGAATATCAAAATTATTTCCACGTACCGTTTTTATTGATGTAAGCGAATTTTCAATAAAACAATAGAAGGTTCGTTATCACAACTGTTGCATATTTTTAATTGTATACAGATTTTATTAATCAATTTTGAAATACAATAAACAACTGCTGAGAATAAGTATTGCAATATTGCGCTGCCACTGAGAATTTAGCAGGAAACAGTCGCCAATTATGTTTTTTAAATATCTGTGTTGTACGGTTGTATTTTCTACGGAATGGAGCAGAATAATAAATATATCGGGATAGTCATTAGCACGGACTATCTGGGTAAATAGCACGGGTCATGAGTACGGGAGCTATAACGAAACGCCAGCGCCTACTAGCCGACGTTAGCTACAACTCGCTATTACGTCACACATCGCGTGATGTCTGGTGGGGGTGCTTGACAGAGTCGTGGCGTAGAGTGCGGTGCACATATTTTGTTGCCTGACTCTGGTCCAATACAGACGCACGGAACTGTCTCACGTTTCGTTGTGTTAAAGTGGAAAGCAAGTTAGCCTATCTACGACTTTCAATTCTGTCATAAGAAATATCTACGGCCACATAACGTACGACGGTGATCATTTTACCCACGATTTACCTTCTGTTCCGACAAATATTTAAGACAATAATAATGAAACGATTAATTTATCTATAAGGAGTCTAAAAGAAGTAAGGCAGAAAAATCGCAGCATTGTGCGTGATGCGTGGACAAGAACCAAGCAAAGTTCAGCAGTGTAGCAACTGCTACTGCAGCTGCAAGGAGTTTCCGTGTATCTAACGACATAGTAGGTTACGAAAACTGGCCAGTGCGGATACATCGTCAACCCATATACTCTCCCACTGCCGGACAAGGGTCTCAATACTCAATACGTTTATTGCACTCCACTATGTTAAACAGTTGTTATACAGTTTATGGTATCAATCATGGACCCTGTCGGGTACGGCAACGTAGGAGAGAGGAAGAAGGCACTATATTTATTACTATATACATAGTTGTTTGCTATATTTCCATTTATTTACTAAATAAATTTTATTTCATTTATACATATATTACAGTTTATTTATATAGCTATTATATTATAGTTATTACCTATATGCAAACATTTTTAAGAAATTTAATAGATATTAAGTGTGTAATATATTATTTTATTGTAGAAGTATGTAGATTTCCTTATTGTCTAAGGAGATTATATTATTATAGTTTTTCATTTAAGTATTCGCTGATATCATAGTGTTACGCCGGATACGTAATAGAACGACTGAGATGGCTCACGAAGGTTCTAGAAACACGTGGAAGTTTAATCTCGACACTCGCGTAGTTATAGGTAAGTACTTATATCTATAAGTGCCTATAACAATACCTCAAGGACACGCGGCTCGCGACACAATAGGCTAAGGTCAACGCCAACGTCAATTTTTTGTAGCATTTTCGGGATTGTTCGATTCTGGAACTTTCTGAGCCATATAAATAGCGGTCCTAAGGGGCCGGCAAGGCATACTCTCAGATAAGTAGAGTGCGCCGTTCAAGGCACGGACTCACTTACCCTGACGACCAAATCACCCTAGCGCAGGAGTCAAACAGAGTGACTAGCACTCTCAAAACACACGCACAAAAACGCCGCCCGATATACCGTCCTCGCCGGCGAGGCCCGTCGCGAAGACCCCATAACGGTAATCCTCCCCGTCCCTTGCTCGAGCCGGCCCGTGCCGAGCCAGTAGCTTTAAATTCGCCCCTAAATAATTTAAAGCCAGATCCAGCCGTCCCTAGCTGCCCCTCCAACGCCAACCCGGCAACGCCCTAAGCCGAGGTCCGAGTCCCGCAGGGGACGCCCTTAGCTCTGTTGCTTAGTTTATAAGTTGCCCCTGGCTGGAGGCATTTGGTGCCTCGCCACCTAGTCCGGTTAAGTTTTTAAAGCTCCCTCGAGCTAAAAACTATGTCCGACATAAAAAAAAAAACCGGCAAGGCAGTTCAATTGTGGACACGGACAAGTGAAGATCGAAGCGAACTACGAAGCGACTACAGTGCGATAGTGAATTGTGAAGTGAACTAGTATAGTGACATACTGGTGATTTGTGTTTTGTATTCGTGTGAATAATTAAAGTTTTGATTGTTTATCGGTTAAATTGGTGTCAATAAATTTATCCCGAACCCCAGCTCGTAACAATAGTAACATTTTTTTATTAGTAATTTCTTTAATTTCTTTGTAAATATTGTGATTTCTGACAAATTTGCATGTTTCCAAAATGTATAAACAGGTTAGAGTTAAGATATTTAGATGTTGGAAGTGGGGTCTGCAACTATCGGTTTCTTCTATGTTAACGAGAATTCGCATGAGCTTCGTTTGTAAGGTGAAAAGAGATGGTGCGTCTGTACTATTACCCCAAAGGATTACGCCGTAGCTTAACCACGAGTACGCATAGGCATAATAAGTGACTAGTGCAGTTTGTAAATTAGTTGACTTTTTTACTTCACGGAGGGCATATGAAAATTTTGATAGTTTAGATTTAATTTTTTTAATGTGTGATTTCCAGTTTACGTGCTTATCTATGTTCAATCCAAGTAAGGCAAAGTCATCAACTGTATCTAATTTAATATAATTGAAACTAAAGTTTAATTCTAAAGGGGTTTTTTGATAAGGGTAGAAGGTTATTAGCTTAGTTTTTGTATAATTAATTTCTAAGTTATGTTGGTTCATCTAGGTTGTTGTACTATTGAGTAAATTGGTGAGTTCATCATTTATGTTAATGTTATTTTTGCATGAGATTAGTAGGGAGATATCGTCGGCGAACAAAACACAAGGGCCCTGTATATTTTTAGGTAAGTCATTGATATAGATGAGAAACAAGAGGCATCCAATAACACTACCTTGCGGGATTGAGCCGTTAATGATTTCTGCATTAGAGCGAACGTTATATATTTATTTCGTTGTTTGATTGAAGAATTGGATTTCTACTTGATGCTCTCTGTTTTTTAAGTATGATGTAAACCATTCATATGCCTTTCCGCAAATTCCTATTGCATATAATTTATTTAAAAGAATTTTAAACTGAACTTTATCGTACGCTTTCGTCATATCCAATAAGACACCTATTGCATATTGTATATTATATTATATTTAGAGCCTCCTGTATATATTTATAGACAGCTAGGATCGTCCGTCGGCCCTTTCGAAACCCGTTCTGGGACTCATCAAATATATTATACTTTTCGCAGAAAGAGCAGACACGATTACCCATGGCCTTTTCAAAGATCTTAGAGGCAGTAGGTAGAAGGGCTATGGGACGGTAATTGTTGGGATCTGTTCTTGTACTGTTTTTGTGGATAGGTTTGATGATTGCTTTTTTTAGAAGGTCAGGGAAGGTTCCTTCTTCAAAAGATTGGTTAATTAGTAGATAAAATGGTAGGGTTAGTTCATCTGCACATTGTTTAATTAGGAGCGGTGGAAGTTCATCGAAACCGTGACTTTTTTTGTTTTTTAAGCTTTTAAGTAATTTGTTTACTTCCCAAGCATCTAATGGGCTTAGAAACCGTTTGGTAGATTTGTGCTTTGTGGTGGATAGGTCTGTCCAATGGACGCAAAGAATTTATTAAAAATGTTGGTTGACATGATTAGGCTCCGATGACGTAATATTGCTAATTTTTAGTTCTATGTTATGTTTTTCGCTTTTTGTTTTCTTATTTGTTTGTTCATTTATGATACTCCACATTGTTTTTACTTTATTATTAGAATTTTTAATTTTATTGATGTTATGTAGTTTTTTTGAAAAATATTGAAAAACACAATAACTTACTATGTAATTTTTTAATATTTTTTGTAATATTCAGTAAGAGTAGGGTTTGTAGTTTTCAATGTTAGTATTTTTAAGAGTTTTTTATTTTTGCAAGAAAGCTTTATTCCGTTTGTTAGCCAGTGTTTTTTATACTTATTTTTTAATTTGATATTTTGAGTTGGTATGCATTGGTTGAGAGTTTCAATTAGAATTTTGTTGAACATAATATAGTTTTCATTAATATTTTTGTCTTTTGTTATTATTTCGGACCAATTTTGTTTATTTAATCTAAGTTTGAATTGTAAAATGTTCCTATTGTTAAATAATCTTTTCTTTACATACCATACAGTTTCGTTTGTTTGATGATGTACTTTAGTATGTATAATTGCCCCGTTGTGATATGAAAATCCAAGCTCTTCTACAGCAGTATATAGTGTTTTATCAATAAAATTTGTGAAAATTAAATCTAGACATGTAGACGTTGTTTGGGTACAGCGCGTAGGTTTTTTTATGTGTTTTGTAAATTTATATTCTAACATGAGATCTAAAAATTGGTTTGTTTTCAAGTTATTCTCTAAAATATTGATATTAAAATCTCCTCCTACGACTATGTTGTATTTATAATATTTATTATTTATAAATTTCAGTATTTTTAACATTTGGCTATAGAATATTTCTTCCTCTCTTCTATTCCAATAAATAGTAATTATTAATATGTTTTCCTTAACTAATTGTAATGCACATACTTCTAAAACATACTCTATGTGTTCTTGTAGTCATATGTAGACGCCGCCGCCTGCTGGAGTGCTGCGGCAGTAGGATGCTGCTATTTTGTAGCCGTTTAATTGTATAACTTCTAGTTTTTCTTTTGTTAACCAGGACTCGGTTAAACATTATATTATGGCGTTATATATTGGCTTGTATAAAAGCTTCTAGTATATGTAGTTTATTGGAAAGGCTTTGGATATTTTGAAAAAGTATTTTAAATTGTGAGTCTGGGTTCTCGAAAGGAATTATTATTACTTTCTGAATGGTTGTGATGTTGATGATCTTGGGCTCGGTTGTAGCTGTAGGTTTGGTTAGTATTTTCAATTACTGTGTGTCTATTATTATGAATTTTCCATTTATGAACAGTTTGTTGTTTAGGACGATGGCATACTGACCACTTTTACGAGCATTCATCATTTCTACCCGTAATCGTCGTCTTTCCTTACGAACGTTTTCGCTTAAAAATTCCGACACAGACAATTGAGTGCCTTTGAAGTAATGACTATTTTCTACGATATACTTAGCCATCTAGCTTAAAAAAAAAAGTGTAACATATTGACTTGTAAAAGTGTCTTTAAAAGATCTATTTAAAGAAATAAATATAATTTCATTTCATCATATCATTTCATTTCATCCTTTTACTTAATATTTCGATGACTACTGGCCTGTTATTAGTGTTATTTCTTCCTATTCTGTGTATATTTTCTATGTAACCAGACAAATCTATGTTCTGGATATCACGGAACAATTCTATAAGTCTGCTGGAAAGATTACATTCAGGTTCCTTATAGTACTCTGTAAATCCATAAAGGACAATATTTTTAAAGTTCGTGGCATCCTGTATTTTTAGTTTTATTATTTAATTCTTTAATATAATTCTTTAATTTTTCGTTTTCATGTTGTAGGTTTTATATTTTAGTATTAATGAGTCTATCCTTTGTTCATTTTGTTTGGATTTCCTTCTTTAAACTTTACTTAAACTTTTTAATCGCTTTTTCAATTTCAGATTGTATAGTATTTTGTATTTCTGTGATAATAGACTTGTTATTTTCTTTCAAACGTAATATAATTATTTCGCTTAAATTTTGCACAGTTAATTCGGGTTGTGTGATATTTGGTGCAATGGTTTCTTTGTTTTCTATATTTATAGTGTCTCCTAAAAAACTCAGGTCTTCAGAGTTTATGGTGATGTTACTAGTAATTCTCTTCCCTATGGTAACATTCTTTATTTCTATTGATGGTGAAGGCGAATTCCAATCATACGGGCGTATAGGGGTATTTGCATTGCCCAATTTAGGTAATTTACACAAGCAAGCTTGACAATTCCATGTAGTTTTGTGCTCTGACATGTTATTAAAACGGTCTGTAGAGACATTGGCACATATCAAGTCGTATTTACAATTGCATAGTGAACAGGTAAGGTATTCACTTACCGGTAGTGATTGTCTCCTCTCAAAATAAGAGTGCCTCTTATCAAAATAAGAGAAATTAGGCTGTAGTCCACCACGTTGTCTTAATTTAATTTATTATAGCTTGGAACTTGGATTTGTACGGGCTTATTAGTAGTTACGGGCCGCCAGTCGTTTTACGGGGTTGCCAACGAGCAAGTGACACTTTTAGTGTTGCAAGTAGCTATATGCTATGGTAACCGCTTAGCATCAGATGGGCCGTATGCTTGTTTGCCACATTGAAAAGTAAAACATTCTTACTTCATACTTACGCTTGTTTTTTGTTCTTATATTTGCACATAAATGCTGTAAGATATCTTCCGGCATCGGTGCTTAATTTCGAAATCACAATATATATAGGGAGACAAAACACCCCATATTTATGACTGTATACATTTTAAGCTAATATAGATATTTCGGTACCTATATAAAGTTGCTATACCCTTGTTGAGATTCTTATACGATTCTCCAGAGATATAATTTTAAGATAAAGGAACTAAGTATACCAGTAATTCAAGAGACAAGTTGTCATATTTTCATGAAAAGAGTACATTAAAAGTCTTATGTAGTATTTGGCATAAACATTAGGTAATAGAAAAAATTAAACAGCTATCAGAAAGAAAGAAAGAAGAAAGAAAGAAAGAAAATTTATTCTGACAGGCACAAAACAGGACAAAATACAATTTGACATAACAATTTAATAAGTCTTAAAACTAAGGAAGTACGTTATCCTGTGCGTTGTCAGAATAGGTCGCTATCTCAACACTGTGCTGCAGCAAAAAGCAAATCAAGCTGCAGCGCTGATATTCTGATAGGGCCTGTCACCAACACATCTAATTATTGTAAATATATTTTATACTTTTAATGATTATTACGACGAAAAAGGTACTCACGGGTCTTTGATCTTTCTTTTCAGATTAGCGACGTGCATTCGACATCAATGGGGTTCACCAGCACGTGCGAGACATAATTGATGTTACTTCCGAAAACGGAGCCATTTATATTATTTTTTTTTGTGAAATTTATGTACAACACTCGGTATAGGAAAGGAAATAACATTCTAGTGAGGCACAAAATTTAGAGGCTTTTTTTTATTGAATTGGTTTATGTTATTGCTCAGATATTTCTGAACTAATCTTAAGCTAAATCATACAATCATGTACAGAGGCCAGCACATCAAGATACCACAATCTGTCAAATATCTTTGATTGATTTTCAAATTTAATACAAAACCATAAGGTTCATATTGAATTGGGAAACTTTGACAGTTTTGGATAGGTTGACCTGCTGGCGACTGTACTTACGACTAATAAGGCAGAGTAACGTATGCTGCTTACACAATAATGAACACAAACCACAAACTCACAAATATGTTTTTATTTCTGTAAGATAGGTTAAAAATATTCGAGCCCCAAAGATCTATAATCTGCCATCAGTAGGTTCAAGCCTACTCAGCCGGTGAAAAGTTCGTCTTAGACTGGAAATAAGATTTTGCACCACGGTCACTGGAAGACTCTGTAAGTTACTTCAATAGTTTAGTGCTCGAGTTATATAAAAAATACATAACCTTGGCGATATCTAAAATATCCGGCCAGGTATCGCTCATTTATTAAGTTAATTAGGTTCCTTCCTCTTAGTGGGCTAGACGCCTTCATCAACTACGTCTTTGAAGAGTAAGGAATGTACCATGCTGGGACAACACAACAGATCACATTTGGTCAAAGTGTTGCTGGCCATGCCAGCCCCCACAGCTAAGATTAAGATTTTTTAAAGCTACTTAAAAATATATATATAAATATGATAATAATTTTAAAATGTACGAAGCGGGTTTCAAATTGCTGTGAAAAAAAGTAAAAAAATTATAATCAGCCTGCTATCAGAACTTCATAAAGCTTCATCATAAAGCTGTCAGAAGAATCGATAAAAAATAATCCAAAACATATTTGAACATTTTGCTAAGAGTCGTTTCTCTTCAATCTCATTAGCCAGTGCTGTAAAATTACAATAATGGAGTATTTTACATTGGGGAATCGATTTGTAATTCATTTTCATCTTAGTTTCACTGAACCTTTCTGACGAAATTATTATACCCAGCAAACATACTTTTTCTTGCTTTGAAATTGCTGACTTTACGTCTACATTTACTAAAAATTATAATTGGTGAAATTGCCTGTCCCGAACTGTTTATTAGCTTTAATTAAATTCAATGTTCCGCGTCATCAAACTAAAATTCTTTCATAGTTCGAACGAGTAGAACCTTTAACAAAATATGTAAGAATTACAACCTAGATCTATTCACGACCAGTTTTACAGCAGTGAAGTAGTGCTTGTCCCTTGATTTCTTTAGGAATTAAAATATAACTTTATACCTATTTACTTATATGACATAAGTAACTCCATTTGTGTACGATTTCCTATTTATGTGAAAATCTTATAATTGGCTTTCTGTTTCCCAACCGTCACTATAACTGTATTATTATTAGCTGTAGATTTTTCGTAGATGTAAATACATACCATCACGCCTGTATTCCCCGAAGGGTTAGGCAGAGGTGTACTAATGTACACCCACATTTCGCCGGTATGTTTAGGTCCCATGTAATAGGGGGCGAGCCTATTGCCATTAACCGGGCACAAATCCAGACTCCGAGCTGCTACTGAGATTTTCATTGAAAAACCCAATAATACTTTGCTCGACCTGGGGATCGAACCCAGGACCTCTAGCGTAGCAGTCGCGCTTAGGACCACCAGACTAATGAGGCAGTCTAATAATAAATAAATAAAAATCAATTAAGATCCTCCGTGCCTTTTCTTTTACAAAATGTGGGCAACATCGATATCCTGAGGATAGACTGGTTGTTTGGCTTTTTGGGCTTCTGAATACCCGTAACAACTGTCATAGATGTTCGCATGGCAACCAGGAGCTTGATTGGTCTTTGTCTTGATGTATTAAGATTGGTCACTCGTCCACAGAATGACCGCGTGTTGCATACCTTGCAATTGGTTGATCAGCGTAGTTATAACTTGGCCACCTTTAATAATAATTCTATTATTAGTATTTTTTCTATATATTGGAACGAAGTTCCTTATCGCGCGTTGTGAAAGGGGGCTAGACGGAAAAAAATCTTACGAAAAAGTTGTCACGGCACTTTTTTCGAAATTCAAATATTGTTGACAAGCATTCAAATATTATTGAGTGAATGACAATATTTGAATTTCGCGCGTTGTGAATTGTTGAGTGTATACAGGATTTTTTATTTTTAATTATTAAATTTTAATGAAAGGAACTTCGTTCCATCCGGGTGTCCCTTGACACCTCTCAAGTTTTTTTTTTTTAATATTTGGCATTAGGCATGTAAAAATATTTTAAAGATATAATGTAATATATATTTTCTAAAGCTTCACTCATGTTCAACCCCTGCCTGAGGACGAATATTTCTTTCTCTAAAATTTATATCCTTAAAAAATATATTTATAAAATAAATATTCTAAAAATAATAATATAGTTATATTAAAAATCGTTTCAACCACATATTGGGAAACAGGGTTGTTTTTTTTCTTTTTTAATTTCTGGTCCTAATATTGACAAACAAACAATATTAAATGGAACAAACATTATTCAGAGAGTAATTTACGTCGGGGAAGTGAGCATTATGCTATAGCGATCGCTTCAAATCAACGATGTTGAGAGAATAAATTATTATCGTACTATACAGGACAGGATGTTCCAGACCGAATGGTGTAAATAAAAACGGTAATTTAAAAAACTAAATAACTCGACTGCGTTACTGTGTTATTTGGAAATGAAGAAATCCTATAACAAGAAAGTCGTCATACCCGATTGCACTTAACTTAAGATTCGCCTAAGTTCTTTATAAGCGTCAAATCCAAACATCCAGACATACAAAATGACAATTTAGACCTTTATTAGTCTTTAGGCGCTTTAAGAAGTTTAGTGCAAACGGGCACACTAATAGGGGAGGTAAATTATAGAACAGAAGCTCATTGTATTTTTTATAAATATTTTTAAATACAAGAAAAATAGTAGCAGTCGTGACCTATTCTAGAAATTGAGGCTTAGTGAATTGAGGGCATATACCTATATATTACATTGTACTACTTCAATCTACTGAATAGACGGTTGACTTTCTACTACTCGTTCTGGGACACCCTATATAACGTACCGTGGAGTATTACGCACTGCCGTGATGCAACCATTCAAAATCTATCTAGAATGCATTATGTATTACTTAAACATCTTTATTCGTATGTTTAATTAGTGATGAAGCGAATGAAACAAGGGGCGCCAAACATACACAGACTAAACTGTTATAGACCGGCCATTGAGAACATAATTCTTACTAAAACAAATTGATAGATGCGGCTGATTTGTTTCGTAGCTTGATGTCAGCTTGACACATCAAGCTACCCCAATCTGTCAAAACTTCGTTGGTAGATTTTCAACTATAATAAAAAACAATAAGGTTCAAGTTCAACTGGGAAAATTTGATAGTTTTGGATAGCTTGACCTCCTGACGCCTATACATAGTAGATTGCAATTCTGTTCGCGATGTCTACGGCTCACAATATTAAAATATGGCAGGTATAATAAACATTCTTGGACAATTTTACATAGCACCATCTAGTCTCAAATTAAGTAGAGCTTGTATTATGTGTTTTTTTTATGTAAATACCTACATACTTATAATACATAAGATACACCCAGAGAAAGAAACACCAACAACGTTCATCACTTATCTATTTGTATCCTGTGGGAATTGAACCCACGATGTCGTGATCAGCAGTCAAAAGAAACTACTTACACAAAGAGGTTTAGATATTTCCTGGCACCAACCCTGTATAACAAAGTGAACAAGCTGTGTGTGAAAATGAACAAGCAAGTGCATCATATTTACCATCTCCCTAATCATGCTTTTATAGAAGAGGTTACTAACTGCCTGACTTGCCGAGAGACAGAAAACCCGATTAGCCCAATAGGGTAGTAACTCACATCTAGACACCCACATACGCACACACACGCACACAGACACGCGCACACACACACAATCACTCCGATAAATTGTAAGGTTTTATTGTGTGCCTTAATAAACTAGAGGAAAAAGTAAAACAGAAATACACAAACGTTACAAGAGTACTTGGTAAGCGTATCGTTCAGAGCAATTTATTAACTGATGCACCGAATAGGTGCACTTTACGATAGAAGCATTTACATTGAGACCTTGTAATACACAAAGGGATTAGCAAAGCTATGTTTATGTAAACTCACAGATTGATCCGTATTTTCTCGAGCCCCAGTCTATTGCCATTAAAGGGGCTCGTAGCTAATTTATAATTACGCTGATTAACCGACCTGCATGGTTAAGTTGTCCAAGCTGGGGTCAGTCTGTGGATGGGTGACCATTTTTAACATGCATCGAGACCCCTCTGTGCTTCGGAGACACGTAATTGGCATGCGAACACCTATGACAATAGTTAGTTGTGGTCAGAAGCCGAAAAAGCCTAACAACTAGTCTGTCGATCCTCGGTATTACCCAGAAATTGGGTAGTGGAGGTCTAATGGCAGTTGCTTGTAAAATACTGATATTCAGCCACATCTGGTTAGACTGGAAGCCGACCCTAACATAGTTGAGTAAAGGCGTGGAGGATTTGAATGAGTCTATTTATTGCCTTTAAACGAGCACAAATCTGAACTCAAATCTGAAATCTAATTATTAGTTGAAACCCCATCAGGCATGAGGTACAATTTTTTCATCACAGTTATTCGGCAGGTGGACACACAATTAATACTTCGAGGCAAAAGCCAATTACATTTTACTTTTAGATAATACCTGGAATCCAGCCCCGTAATCCAACCAGTGAGCGCTCTACTCTACTTGCTAGGGAATCTGTTAAAAAGCGGTAAAATTTCGCCGGAGATTACTTGTACCCAATAACAAGATTTTAAAGGTTTTTTTATTTTTCGACTGACTGACTGACCACTAGCCCATTGTTAGTGGTCCTAAGCCCGACTGGTACGCTTGAGGTCCTGGGTATGAAATCTCAGGAACAGCTTTGTTTGGATTTTTTATAATTTACTATAGCAACAAGTCTTCGGTACACTTTGTCGTAGGCGTGTTACGGAGGGTCCCGGGTTGAAAACAAGCTAGCCCAGCCATTCGATTCATATGCGTCTCTCACCCGGCGGTCTATAGCCGGTGGCCGCATACTGATTTGAAAATGAAAAATAGTGGACATTGAGTATTGGGACATTTTGGAAAAAAAATCTAGAACCTTTTATATTATATTTTAGCATAAAAAATCTTGGAGAAAAAACAATTAAATGTTTTTCTATCATATTTCTGTCAACACATATTTTTCTACAGAAACTAATAATATTTTTTTTCTGACGGAAAAATTTCAACTTACACCCAATGTCCACTACTTTGTCATTTCAACTCAGTGTGAGCAGGGCCGAGGGAGAACAGTGACAATTATTGTAAGAGTTGGGACACAATTTTAATGTACCATGATTGTCGACATATCTTAAATAAATATGTTTCTTTCTTTCTTTCTATCTAAGTGCTCGAAATGGGAGGTCAGCTTTTCATAATCATAAACATCATCATCACGTCCACTGATGAACCAAGGCCTCCCCATAGACTTACACAAGGACCGGTTATATGCTGCCTGCTCTCCAACGACTCGCAACCAACTTTGTCAGGTTATCAGTTCATCTCATTGAAGGTCGTTCTACGCTAAGCTTTCCGGTGCGTGGTTTTCACTCAAGAACTTTTTGCGGCCATCAGTTCTACGAGCTATGTATCCTGCCCACTGCCACTTCAGCCTGCTAATCCTTTCAGCTATGTTCAACTTTCATTCTTCTACGGAACTCCTTATTTCTGATTCGTTAAGCATAAACTGGAAATTAAAGAATTTTTCGTTTCCCGTTATGTAGGTAGCCGTGACATATCGTGGGCTCTGCATTTAAAAGAAGGTGATACTACGATTTTCTTCTCTATGGAGGGTGCGTTTACAAACATACATTTTCACATAGACAAACCAGAACACCCGAAACAACTATCTGTAAGTCTGTTCCGTGCGGGGATCAAACCCGCAGAATGGGGCGCAGTAGCCGATCGCTAAGCCTCCACACTAAACATGCCATCAACATCAATAAACTGGCCAACGCAACAGAACCTTTCATTGTATACCTAGTGTTATGGTACAATCAGATATAGCGAAAATGTATGTCACGTGTGGCTGTGTGTTCGTGAATCATATTTTGATTTGATTCAGTATATTAAATAGTCATACTATTTAATAAGCTGAGATGAACTTTTTAATAGCAGACCTCATTTTATGGTACTGACGTATTAGAATATTTTACTTGAGACTACCCCTTCTTTGTCCTTTAATACATAATTGTATGGACAAAGGCACCCCTGGTAAAATTCAGAGAAATATGTAGTTACTTGTATTTTACAAGGTTTCAAATTTGTGCAGTGAGTATTTAATTATGTGTGATACCTGTTTACGTATGTAAGTATGTCTCAAAAATATCAGGTACAGACGTCAGCAAGTCAAGCTATCCAAAACTGTCAAATTTTCCCAATTGAATATGAACCTTAGTGTCTTATATTAAAGTTGAAAATCAATCAAAGAAATTTGACAGATTGTGGTAGCTTGATGTGCTGGCCTCTGTACATTTTGAAAATGAAATTTTACTCGAAGAAATATTTATTTGGTACCTATGATTTAAATAAAACAATAATAGTTATTGGTATTCCATTTATTTAATTAATGGCAATACAGGAATAAATACGGATACTTACATGAGTATTTTTTTATTTATTTATGTGGAAAAACATTCAGAATTCTTTCACAGTTGAAACGAGTAAGCAGTCTAAGCCTAGAAGGCTTACTTATCTCTAAAGTTAAATACATCGATTAACAAAAAATCTAATAAATAATCAGCGTAAGTACTTTTACTAAAAGTTACGAGGTAGTGAAAAAAAACCCGTGGAACAATCATGTTCAAAAGTTATAATAAAAGTAAAAAAAAAATTTTTGTCTTTAGTTTTATAATTTATACTTTTTTAATAATAATTACAATGATTTTTAAATCAATTATAATTACCGAAAATTGACTTTTTTTCGAAAATGTGATTTATCACCTAGGGCTTAACCTCTATAAGATTTCTAAAATACAAAACAAATCACAGACGACATTCATATTATCACAACATTCATTATTTAACCTTATATATAGGTCGAGTAGACCTAATAGAATACCTAGTAATAGTATATAAATGTCATCATAAAATTGTAAATAGATTATAATCTATTTCGTGAAATTATAACTGTTGAGAGATTGTGAAACGTAACATACTGCTTACAATTAAACGCTTTTTTTTTCGGTAGATTATAATCTATCGAAGTGAAATTGTCGTCAAATTGTGAAATGTCATGCGACGGAACGCACCTCGCACGCCGCGCGGCTTACAATCTCGCGAGATAGCGTATAATCTAACGGTCTATACAATTTCACAGTGCAATATACCTATACCATTAAAAATTGTATATCATGTAATTGTTACATAATTTAAAACTGACTACTGATTTATTAAATATTAGACTTCGAAATACTTAATGATTACACAGTAAAATATGTCGTTTTAAAACGACTACTTAAAGTAACTACTTAAATCAACGATTTTATAACATAACAAAGTATATAACAAAAATTTGAATTTCGATATCCGTAGGCGCGCTCAAGTTCTGAATTATGGGATTACCTGTTAAAAAAAGTGAATGAATTAAAAAAATTTAAAAACATAATCGTAGCATAATGCAATTCTGCTAACTCACATACTATCATGCCTGTATTTCCCGAAGGGTTAGGAAGTGGTGTATACCAATGTACCCCCACAGTCCGCCGGTACGTTTTGGTCCCCTGTAATAGCTAGCGATATTTTATAATAAATATGTTTTTTATACAACTAATGAACGGGAGTTGATGGCGTACTATAATATTTTATGTTAAGATGCCCAGATATAAAATATTATGGTATCTTAAGGTTCACACACGGTTAAGTTACTATAATATATTCGCTCGAATCATTCTCTCATTTTTAGTTAAGATACGAGTAGCATGTTAAAATATATTTCGCTTATTGTATCGCTTGGTATTGTAGTGGACATACATAAGCGTGCGCCACGCACTGAATCGGACTGCGCTGCCGCCTCGTCGGGCCTGTATGGAGTGAAAGGCGCATGCTCCGCCATCGTAACGAACAACATCCCTGCGCCGAGTTGATTTGAAGACTAAACCAGTTTTTTTTTTTTATAAGTCGGACATAGTTTTTAGCTCGAGGGAGCTTTAAAAACTTAACCGGACTAGGTGGCGAGGTACTAAATGCCTCCAGCCAGGGGCAACTTATAAACTAAGCAACACAGCTAAGGGCGTCCCCTGCGGGTCTCGGACCTCGGCTTAGGGCGTTGCTAAGAGGGCAGCTAGGGACGGCTGGATCTGGGACTAAACCAGAATCGTCGACCGCGCGTTTATATATGAACGGAGCATTTTATACCCAGCGCCGTCCTACGTCACGAAGTGAAGATCATGCTCGGACGCCGCTATTGGTCAATACAATAACCTGGCCCCCTTACAAACAGCAGGAATTGTACATATTAAATTGTTAATATAACATGTTTATTTTTTGTAAATAAAGTTACTTTTAAAACCGATCCTTGTTTAATTTATATCTAGTGCTGACGCAACAGTATCATAACATAAAATTTCCATATCGCTAGATAGCTTAAGATACTGTAATATAAAAATATGTGGTATCTTAGCCGTCTGTGATAGTTCATACAAAATGTATAGTGAGCGATATTTTATCTTAACATAAAATATTATAGTATCGTCGCCGTGTGTGACGCCCTTAACTGCGGCTGCTAGCTAGCGGGCTGGTATCGTCGCTATGGTCTGCAACCTATCCGTATTGACAAATCAAGCTAGGGTAACCTCCCGTGAATCCGTTTTAGGCTGCAGGCTGTTCAAATATAGTGACGTATTTGAAAATTTTCGACAAATATTTAGTTATCCTTCCGTATAAGAACTAAAACCTCGTATTTTGGTGAACAGATTATTTTATAGACACAAATTACAATGTTATTGGTTTGTAGTATTTTATTAGAGAAGGTACGGTTACGTCACACTAAGATATTAATTTGTCCATGGGTTCAGAGTTAGTAGGTAGGTACAAATAGACTATATTGAATATTTTTCAGTTAAGTTGACATACCTACTTATATAATCAAACTTCTAACCTCATAGAGCTAGAACTATCTCAGTTGTCTAGTGGTTGTAAACGGTCCTGGGTTCGAATCTCAGGTCAAGCAGTGTTATCGGGTTTTTTATGATGCATGCCCGGAAATGACTATATATACATGGAATCTAAACATCCAGCAAACTGAGGATGCACATAAGTACATGTCTGCCTAACCTTTCGAGGAATACAGGCGTGATGGTATGTAATGCATTGTATATAATATAAATTTCAGTTCGAGCTAATTCACGGCGGTATGTTAGGACGACCGTGTTCGTTTGCGCTGGCTTGCTCAAAGTGTCTTATATATTTTGAATAGCAAATTCAGATGCCATATTATCTTAATCTTGACTTAACATTAATTTAATTTTTACTTCGTCAACATCAGTAAGTTCATTACAATTTTAAAAGTCTGCATGTCAGAATGAACTTTGCTTTTATGAGGATGAAGGCACTATTTGAAGTCAAAAACTTAAGATAATATAACATTAATGGGTTTACCTTTAGTCAGGTGCGTGGTAAAACGGCGGGAACGTCACCGTGCTCGTGGGTGAGGCCACGGTAGGCCTGGCCGAGATCGGAGTGGTAGGGGGCCGTTGGTAATTCTCCATATCAAAAACGACACCTCCGTAAAGTCTGCAAAATAAAAATTTTAGGTGTAGGTATAACAACAATGAAGAAAAATGAACATGTGGAGAAGTGATGAACATGAAGATATATCTATTCTTAATCAAATGGAATGTTACATTGGAAATTGTCTATAAGCCTTCATATCCTATAATCTTAAACACGGCTTTTAGCCTTACAGGGAGAGACTATCAGCTGTATACACCGTCACGGACGGATCTATATAACATTAAAAAATTGACGTTCGGTATATGATACATTCATAATCTCATCATTTCTAGTACAGAAATGAGCTTGTGCTAATTATATTCTACCTGTACAGTAATTACTGTATCCCAATACCGATAATTGTGGGTATTGGGATACAGTAATTAATAGTAGGGTAATTGACGGGACCTATGAAATTGCCAATTATTTTCAATAATTATTGTCCAGTTTGAAATTCAATACATGCCTCATCATCAGCCGATATTCGTCCACTGCTGGACGTCCAGCAGTGTGTGTACATTAGGCGTATATTAGGGGAGGCCTACGTGGCCTCCCTTAATGTACGCCATTTCACCCTGTTCTCGGTTTTTCGCATCCAGCGATACATGCATACATGCATGATTGCATGCCTACCTACTTTGAATCATGAATTCTAATTCGCATTTCATTCAAGTAATGATAATTATTTCTTAAAAATAAGAAAGAAAGAAAGAATTCTTATTTTCTTTCGAAACTTCCAACGCTACACAGACGGCACCGTGTAATGGAGCAGGATCCATAAGTGAACGCACTCTGGGTTTTTGGTTTGATCTTTTCCATTTTATAAATATTGATCTAAACAATGAGCACCTGGACTAAAATCGTAACGATGAATTGAAAGCCGTAGTGGAAGCGACCTTTTTCAGTTCGAATGTTACTACGTTTCTTTTATCAAAATCGATGTAAAAACAAATTGACATATTCACATTTAGGTGTTTGACATTGACTGCTGCTTTCTGCACACTTTCTTCATAATTATAAACTTTAAATTATGCCAAATCTTTCAATCCTCCGTGCGCACAATATTCTTAAAACAGGGTGCAAATATTTTGCTTCAAGTGTTTAATTAAAAAAATGATTGATTATTTCTATACAAATTGACAACTTTGTATGTAACTTCGGTGGTAGTAATATGTGTAATTTTTGTTAAACTTACGAAGGCTGTGGCAGCGGCATGTGGACCGGCGGCAACCGGGGTTCATACAGTATCGGTTGTTGTTGTTGCTGGAATGCGTTCTGGTGCATCATGCGTTGGCGCTTTTGTTCGCGCTCTTTTTCTTCTGTTTCACGCTGTCGTTTACGTTGTGCACGGAGACGCGCAGTAGCGATTCCACTACCCTCGCCAATTAGCTGCACAATAGAGTGATCAGTGCCACGTCCTGCAGCAACGTTAACAGACGAGCGTGACGCCAAATCTGCTTCAGTAAATTCGCCATATGCACCCCTAGAACCAAGAAAAAATAATGTAGCTATTTTCTTCTTTATCTACCTTTTTCGCTGTTATTTATAATAATTATGTCAACTGTGTCTCTCTCGATTGATCTTCGTTTTACGAATACCTTCAAATGTTGAGCCAAACTTACTTCAGTCAAATGTCGAGGTTCAGTGGATAATGAATTATCTACTTTGTATTTATTTACTCATAAAATATTCTAATTATAAAAAACATATTTGTAATAGCCAAAGTTATTTGTCACATAAAAAATAAACAAGAAATTGTATATCAAGCCTAAAAAGTTAATACTTAATGATACTTTTTTTTTACAGAAATAAATATTATTTATTTCTGTAAATAGATCTTTTAAAGACACTTTTACAAGTCAACGTTTCACATTTTTTTTAAGCTAGATGGCTCCGTCAGTCATTTCCTAATTGACGACCTCCGAGAAAAAACACCGAAATAAACTCAGAGAATATAGTCTCATTTAAAGTCCAGACTGTTTTATACTTTTCTGCTTTGTATTACTGACTTAAGATATGTGTCTTTTTGCATTTCAAATGTGTATGTGATGTGTTGTCATCATCATCAACCCATATACTGTCCCACTGCTGGGCACGGGTCTCCTCTCATAAAATGAGAGGGATTAGGCTATAGTACACCACGCTGGCCTAGTGCGGGTTGGCAGACTTCACACGCCGTCGAGGAAATCTCTAAGGTATGCAGGTGTCCTCACAATGTTTTCCTTCACCGTTTATGCGAGTGATAATTAATTATTACTACGCACATGATTACGAAAAGTCAGAAGTGCGTGCCTTGGGTTCGAATTCGAGACCTTCGACTTGGCAGTCCAACGGTCTTACCGCTAGGTTATTATTACTTTGTGTTGTCAATTATGCAATTATGCGTAAAATAAATGACTTTTCTTTTTCAATAATAACAAATGTGTGTGTAACAATGTAGTGCAATGTCTGAAATGACCTTATGAAGAAAGAGCCATAGCGGCTTTGAGTAGATCAGTCCCAGCTGGCGGCACGCATGCATCAGTCATTGTGTATGCGTCGCACGGCGATATCAGCGAACATTTGCGTACTCCGCATAAAGAAAGGCTCAAAAGGCAGTGAGATGCGAAGGATATTGCTCAAACATTATAGTCTAACTAAAACATTAGATTTAATATAACTATATATATACATACATAACTCTATACGAAAAAGAAAAATCAGTGTCGAGAAGAATCTAATAGTACTCACGGCGGGGCAAAATGGCCTTCTTCGGAGTGATTCAATACCAATGGACCTGGTTCCCTAATACGTGCAGATTCAAAAGGAACGTTTTGCATCCACGGTAAACCTATAAAAACACATCATGTAGTCAACTTTTTTTTTCGCCACAAAGGGGAAAATTAAGTCTAGCAATAATAAGAATACAGAATAAAAATGATTTATTGCCAGACTTCGGTTAAAAAAAAAAAAAAACTAAAACAAAATGCAAGTGTTATTTTAGCAATTGGGGTAAGGTCAGCACTAACACTGTGGAGACAAATCTCCACAGGGCTGATTTTCAGCATACCCCATCGCTCGAACTCAGGTGGTTGTTACGTAGAAAAAAAAAAACAAAGAGAGTGTTAAGTGAATTGGCACAGTGAACTAAAATTACAATAAACAGGTATATAAAAAAAATTGAGCAGAACCAAAAATGTTATATAGCTCGTTTATTTAAATAGGTACTACACTTACCTGGTCGTAGTCCAAAATGATTACCAGGGTGATGATTTATCCCATTCCTCATCTCATTGCTCCATACGAATGGATGGACGGGACGGGTCCATGGGAATATAGCGTATGCTGCAAAGAAATTTCATTGATAAACATAACCCACGAACTAAAGTAATACTTACTAAAAACTAAAAGCATTGATTTTATACTGACAAAATAGACGTCCTGAAATTAGAGTGTCCTGTGCCTATGGACAGTAATCCGAACCAAATGCAGCACATTTTGAATCCATGAACGGATCAACAAAATGGCTCATGGCAGACTTCACACGCCGTTAAAAAAATCTCTCAGGCATGCTAGTTTCTTCGCAGTGTTCTCCATCACCGTTCAAGCGAGTGATGATTATTTTTATTGTTACGCACATAATTTCAAAAAGGTAGTGAACACCACCTTTTTGAAATTATGTGCGTGTTGTTGTTGTGAATGGGCAAATCACAAAGCTCTCTAGTCTGCTTACTTAACACTACCCAATATAAAAATATTGAGTATTAAAAAAATATACGTTAAATATTCATTTTTTTTATATACATTTATTATATTTGAGCTAATTAAATCGCAATTTACCATTAAAAATAAAAACGATTACAGGCAGAGTTTCTACCGGTGTCTTTCTGGCTAATAAATACGCTAGAAAGAGAAATTTGATTTCAATAGCAGTGGTCTCGGTAGTTTAGTTGGATAAAGCGCGTCTGATGTACTTAACTAGAAACCCTGCCTGAAATTGAGCCTTCGCAAAAGGTAAGTTATCTTTATACATGCTCACCATGCCTACAATTAAAAAACGCAATAATATATAGGTTACACTCGCGTTGCTGAATTTAGTTCTCTATTGAGATCACAAAAAAAAATATAAGCGTCACTATACTCGTATAAACAAAACAAAATACACGCTTACAAAAACGATTAATTTATTAAATAAATATTTTAATAAATTAATTAAACTAATATTAAGTGTTTAATCAACAAGTAACGCTAGCTTTAAACGCATGATTTATCTACTTACTACTAACTAAATAACTACATAATACTACTAACTGTACAATTAAATACGCGGCGTACAAAAAAAACGTGTACATAAACGTGTAAAGCCGAAAAATATACATAATAATGAAATAAAAATAATGTAATAACACATTACCACCATAAATAAAGAGTCGGCTACGCTTATGCCCAAAGAATCTATTTAGTTTACGATATTTACAAACACTAAAGCCACTGACATTGGGCAGTAATCTACACCCGTGTATAACTGTATACACCCGGTACACTATTCAGTTATATTTTATATTATGTTATAAATTATCAATCATTTCGTCTAAAATTAAATGTGAATATAATATACTATAAAGATTAAACATAACCCAATAAAATTTCGTTCGACCTAGGAATCGAACCTCGGGTCTCACATGCAGCATCAATGCATACGGTCAACGATGCAGTCATTATCATCATCATCATATCAGCCACAGGAGAGCACTGCTGAACAAAGGCCTCCCCCAATATCTTTCACAAAGACCATATATAAGCCGCCTGCATCCAACGACTCCCAGTTACCTTTACCAGGTCGTCCGTCCATCTCGTTGGAGGCCGTCCCACGCTGCGCTTTCCGGTGCGTGGTGTCCACTCGAGAATCTTTTTGCCCCAGCGGCCATCAGTTCTACGAGCTATGTACCCCGCCCATTGCCATTAAGCCATTAAGCTTACTGAGTCTTTCAACGATGTCGGCAACTTTTGTTCACCTATGGATCTCCTCATTTCTGATTTGATCGCGAAGAGGAATACCAAGCATAGCTCGTTGAGTGACCTTGAGCTTCCTTACGAGACCCAAGAGAATGATGCAGTACGATACAATAATTACTAGGGACTACTTACACGGTGGTGGTCCCACGGGATGAACGGGGTGAAAATTCACGCGTGGTCCCCTCGCATTCTGATTCCATGAAAGTGGACCCTGAGAACGGTTCCATGCCTCCATATCGGCTATAACAATAAAGAAATGAAACTCATAAATATTAGCATTTATTACTACAAATTAGTATAGTGTTCAAAGTACCCTGGAGGGCAGTCCGAATCAAATCTCGAACATTTTGAATTCATGAACAGATCAACAAAATGGATCATCACTTGCTTAACAAGAACACATTAGTTATACCTAAAAAAAAAGACGAATGTCAGTAGAACCGCCGGGAAGGGATACCCTTGAAAGACACACCGATCTTATTGATACGGCTCTTTAAAAAGGTCAAAGGCCTCCTTGTTATACTTAATACCAAAAAACTGCTAAAATTAAAGCTGAGACTTTGGTTTATATATCACCACCAATCGAATTGCCATTTTACGGTATCAATGATATTGTAAAACTTCCCACTGCCATATTACGCAACCGATTCGTGCTCAATCAGGAAAAACCCAATAAGCCTGCATCCTGTTTAAACCTAACTATGATATACACTGTCCTAATGTCCTGTCTTAATATCCTATGCCTCGGAGCTTCCACCGAATTTAATTTTTACCCGCGACGAAACTAATAAGGTGTTAGAGATAAAGATAAAAGAGATAAAGTCAGATTTATAATATTTAAGACCGTGTTTAAGTCCTAGGCTATTAACAATGAAAAATTAGCTAGTAGTTTTAGTAGTTAATAAAGGACCACAACAGATTAGAAATAAGAAATTTTACTTTGCATACGTTTTTAGCATGCAATAAAGTATACTCTATCTGTCTCTCTTCCTATCCATCTACCTATCTATATTATTTTTCGGAGCAGCTCTCTTAATCATTATTACCCGTATACCAAATGCAGCTAAATTGATTAAGAGACAAACTTCACAATCTCATATAAGTTTGGCATCTTTAAATATAAAATAGGACAACCCCTGCACAGTACCAGTATGTAGTAGAATTAATGAACGAAAAGTAGTGCTCCAACAAATTATATCCAAACCCATGACTGTCGTTATACACCCACAGGGCTGAAGCAAGGCAAGGTCTATGAGAATAGGGTTATGATAATTAATTTAAAAGTAACCAAATAAAAAAATATACAATAGTTTTGGTTGATACGTGGCCAAATAGATTGGCAAAAATAAAAATAAACCCAGCGTCGCCAACGCATTTTTTTTATAATAACTCAGTCATCACCTAACTTCAAACCCCATAATACTGTTTAGCTTTAGAAGATACATTAATTTATGTCAACAAAGCAGCAGAATATTTACATTCATCAGTATGTCTTTCCCGGAACTAAAAATGGATTTTAAAAGAAGTTCGGGCTGTACCGAATATGGTCCACAATGATATTGTTGCGAGCTGTGGTTCGGGATAAATTAAAGAACACAAATTTAACCGATAAACTACGAAAACTTTAATTACGTACATGAATACTCAAAGCAAATCACCAGTATTTCATTAAGCTAGTACACTTCACTAACGCACTATCGTTTCGCTTCGATCTTCACTTCACCGTGTCCAAAATTGAACTGCTCTGCCGACTCCTCACGACTGCTTTGCTCGTCCCAAAATGTGGGCCAGTGCTTTTATCTGATCGGATACCCTACGTTCTCAAACCCTTAACATATTTATTTTACCAGTACATTACTCATAGTTTACCATTTCTTGTTATTAAGCATAGTAGTTAGTTAATTCCCCTAAAATTCAAAATTTTTGACTTTTATCGCATACCTAAACCGCATATTATCAATACGAGAAAGCAGTGCTAGGTCACCATAACGCCGCACAATAATTTTCTATGTGGTCCTTTGAGCTATTTTTATTAACCAGTGATCATCAAGTGAAACAGTGCCAAGCGAACCAGAAGATCGCTACAATTCTTACGTCGGGTTGCAGACACGCTTGGTCGGAGCATGTAAAGTCAGATCAAACCATTTATTTATACTAACCAATACCAAATATTTTCCAATCAATTTCAAATATGCATTCAGATGCTCTGTTCATCAACCAGAGCTGTACGAAATTTTGAATAAGTTTTTAACCAACATAAAGAAGGATGGATCTGAGAGGAAAACCATCGATAATTACAAGCGCGATTATCAATAAAACCATCGATAATTTCAAGCGCGATTATCAATAAAACCATCGGAAAATGTTGCAAAATTTGACTAAATTTAAAAAGGGTTGTTATGTTTATTTAAAAATTAAGGAAATTATTGATAAAACCCTGGGACAGTTAGATACAACGCAGCTGCAGAAAGTAAGCCCCCGGAGAACAAAAGACGTACAACCATTATCAGGTATCCAGGCTAGGCAACAGCTAAGTGCTGACTATCGTTGGGTAGAATATTCCATCTTCTTCTTCGACTCAGCCGAAACCAGGTACGAGTCCTCGCCGCGAGAGATTTTTCTTAACACAGAAAGAGAGTCCAGCAAACTGAACGGGTCGGTGAAGAAGTAGAATATTAAATTCAAAGCGTTCATGAGAACCATGAGTCATAATTACACAAGTAGATAAGTTCCACAATCAATGGCAATTTGAGAACACTCTAAAATCGCTGCATAGCCGATGGGGTGAGATTGACAAACTTCATTGGGAAATTGAAGGTGAGGATGGAGGTCATCATCTGAGTACAGTCTAAATGACGTCTTATACAGAGGTCAACATATACAGAAGGATCTTCAAGAACTTATCCTGAAATGGAGACAATTTCAATTTGTATATACTTCCGACATCGAGAAGATGTACAGAATAATTCGAGTGTACCAAGAAGATCAAGCTTACCAAAAAGTACTATGGCGAGAATCAATTCACTAACTTATTCAATCATTTCAACTCGTCAAGTTTACATACGGAACCAAATCAGCAGGATTTTTAGCGACGATGTGTTTGATACAATTAGCGTCCGATGAAAGGAATAAATTGAAATTGAATTGCAATCACAGCAAATGAATTGGAAGACAGCTTCTTTATGGTTGATTTCTGTGGAGGGCGTCATTCAATGGAAGCAGCCAACAAACTTAAATCCGACCATATATACTTAATTATGCCGATTAGGATGATTTAATCTTAGAAAATGGACTTCGAACAAACCATAGCTATTAACCGATTAAGAGAGAGAGAGAGAGTAATGTGACTAGTCAATATACAAGTTTAAGCAGAACGATTCTATCAGAACATCGGACCTCTGTTGGAACCCATGGAAGAATAATATTACCTTTATCACGAAAATAGGGCTGGCTTATCAAAAGAACTTTACTTTTGGATATTTCCAAGCTGTTCGATCCATTAGAGTAGTTAATCCCTCTAAGCAATACATATAATATGAAACTGTTGTTTCAAAATGTTTGGTCGTCCAATATAAACTGGAATGACCGCCAACCAGAAACCATGAACTCCGAATGAACTACATTGCAAAATAAAAGTACGGATTCTGCGACGTGACGCATACGCGTGTGTGATCTACTACAAGGTAGTAAGGAAAGCAGGAACAAAATATTACATAAGGTGCAGGGAAGGCCAGCTTGGCACCCATAAGCAAATTCAAGACTTCTGGCTTAGCGAGACTAGAGTTTATGTGCACTCATCTGTTAAGTCAGCTAATGCAAAAGCAGAAAGTTGCTTATCATATTACTCTACGGATGTGTACTGTTGGACTCATTTAACTGCAGTACTAGGATGGATACAAGGAGAGCCAGCCCGATGGAAACCATTCGTAGCAAATCGGGTAAAATAAACACCAAAACCATTTCATCAAAACATTGGTAATATGTGTAGACGACTGATAATCCAGTTGACTGTGCAGGTCGTGGTTTGACCGTCAGGCAACTCAAGGACCACAAGTTATGGTGGTAAGGGCCGTCATGGCTGCCATCATACACAAATCAAGAAAACCACCAAACCATTTATGAGACGAATTTGGATGTTTAATCATTGGACAACAGAATCGCTGACTACTGAAATTATTATTTTAAACAATTGTTAACCTAATACAGCTCGATTACAAAAATCAAACGTATTTTAGCGTGGATACTGTGTTTGTCTACCTTAAATAAACACGTGTTTTTGGATGTCCATTGCCCTGATTGTCCGACGTGTTCCAAGTTTCCTTTTCGTACTTCACTAAAGTCAGATCTTAAAGTTCGCACGGCTTGGTAGCCGTAGTATTGGTGTACTATAGCCTCTTTCCAGACACTAGCGTACTTGTCATTTCCGCTCTTCTTACAGTTTTCGAAGCAAGTTCTACTCCGAAATCTTTCACTAGATCTTTGTTTCGGGTAACAGATCATCCAGAGGTGACCTCTTTTTCTACAGATGTGACATCTCGGGGCGACCCCCCTTTTCTTTCCTTCGTTTGGTAAATCTTCTTTTCATACACGATCTCTCCAGCAGCCAGCCTGAACGTGACCCTTCTTGCTATAAAAGTAACATCTAAGTCCTGTTACAATCTTCTTAACACAATAGGTTCCACAGTTGTGTCTTGCTACTACCACCTCCACTGCACGGCGTCCTTCAACGTTTTAAGGTGCGCTAGTTTCACCGAAGTCCTTACTTCTAGATCTCTTATTCCGTCGATGAATGCAGCCACCAGGATAAGACCACCGACAACGTCAAGACGTGCTGGCTCAGTGGCGCTTTCCAGACCTATTTCTCAACTTCCAGAGATCACTGCTGTAAGATCTCGTTACTCGGCTCTTCAACTGACTCGGAAACACATGCTCCAGGTATGCGTTAGCGTGTCTTCTTGCCAAAATCGAGAACTTCTAGATCTCTCAAGGCTTCATTGTGTAGACCTAAAATAAGTGCAGTCATGGACTGTTTGTTAGTTTTCATAAAGGCTTCAAACTGGATTTTATAAGCCAACGGCGGCACTTTAAATCTACGAAGAGAAAGTATCGTGGGACCAACAACCGCAGGAGCCAAAATTCTGTTTCCTGCCTTTAGATCACTCAACGCCTTTGTCACGTTGGCAATCTGTTCTTTGGCTTTGGAGATCCGACTCTCGTGCTGTTCCACCTCCGCTCCGTCATCCGGCGTAACAATATCATGGCTTTAAGACTTCCACCTAAGCTTACAGTATGCAATGCAATAAATAAATCATTATCATCATCAGTGATCGAAATTAGGTGTGTTAATTTACCTAAACTTCAAAGAATAGAGATAAAAACTGGAGACTTCCTTACGAGATTTTTTTTTACTGCCTCGTTAGTCTAGTGGTCCTAAGCGCGATTGCTACGCTAGAGGTCCTGGGTTCGATCCCTAGGTCGAGCAGTGTTATTGGGTTTTTCTATGAAATTCTCAGTAGCAGCTCAGAGTCTGGATTTGTGTCCGAATAATGGCAATAGGCTCGCCCCCTATTACATGGGACCTAAAACATACCGGCGAAATGTGGGTGTACATTAGTACACCTCTGCCTAACCCTTCGGGAATACAGGCGTGATGGCATAGTATGCAATTAATCAGTAAATTCAATAATTAATGTTAAAATTTTGTTAATGTTTGTGCAGTAAAACGCTTGGATTCGTTTCCTATTTTTGTTTCCCAAATTTAACGCAAAACCAGTAGATCCATTTTTTATTGTTTTAAAAAATAAAAGCAATATCCTAATAAAATATAATGTAATTTATGCACTAGCTTTAATAACTAACAATAAACACAATTTTATAGCTTTTCACATAATTTATTAATTTTGTACAATTAAAAATAATTGTACTATAGAACAAAAGGTAAACAGAAATGCATGAGTGCGTGATGCACACACGGCGAAGCCTTGGAGTGCGATACATCCCTCTACCCCTTCATTTCTCTTCAACCCCCAACTTGTGAAGGGTATTGTGGGTTACATAATTGCCAAAACAATTTACTGTTATAAATTTTAGTATGATGTTTGATTTTGTAACTGCTTGCTGTCCCTTTCAATAAAAAAAAATATTGACGTAAGGAAGTCTCTAGTATTTGTCTCTATTTTTTTTAAAGTTTAGGTAAATTAGCACACTTAATTAATTCCATCCATATACTGGCCCACAGACTGCTGGGCTCGGGCTCGTCGCTCCTCTCCTCTACGAATGACAGGGATTAATTAGGCTATTTAACCTAACCCTGGGGTAAACCGGTCTAGCAGACATCACACGCTGTCAATAAAAACTCTCAGACACGCAGGTTTCCTTACGATGTTTTCCTACACCGTTTATGTGAGTGATAATTTTGTTATCATGCATATGATTACAAAAAGTCAGAGAGTGTGTCCAACGGTCATATATCTAGGCTGTCTACCACTGTTACTTCATACTACTCAATACAAATACGTTGAGTAAAAAAAAAAATAAGATAATAATTAATTGTATGTATTAATATTTACACAGTGATAGCCTAGTGGACTGCCAAGTCGAAGGTCTCGAGTTCAAACCCAAAGCACGCACCTCTGACTTTTCGAATTCATGTGCGTATTAATAATTAATTATCACTCCCTTTAACGGTGAAAGAAAACATCTTAAGGAAACCTGCATACCTTAGAGATTTTTTCGACGGTGTGTGAAGTCTGCCAACCCGCATTAGGCCAGCGTGGTGGATTATAGCCTAATCCCACTCAATATGAGAGGAGACCCGTGCCCAGCAGTGGGACAGTATATGGGTTGATAATAATTAATATTTTCATACATTTATACTTGAATTAAATAAATTGAAATTTAGAAAAAAGAACGCCAGAAAGAGATAACTAAAGTTTTACTAAATAGATAAGATATAATAAATACCTAGTACAAATGAAACACGCGACGTACAAAACAAAATGTGGTTACCTAAACAAATATTTATAAATATATTAATTAATATTTTTTTAAAAATATTTATAAATATATATATATTAATAAATAAGCACTAAAAATACTTACCGGCCACTTGGGCTTCGAGGTTGGCAGCGAACAATCGCCAAAAAATATGCACATTCGGATCAACACCAAACACGGTTCTCCATGTTATATTCGGGGCAGCAGGGGCCGGCGGGTCCATTTTAAAAAGAATACACAGCTTGATTACTCTCGCGATAGAGAGATTGAGCGAGAGCAGCTAGCGAGGGCAGGAAACCGTTATGGCGTGTTACCGCACCGCCTCTCCGATACCGTCTGCCGCTCAAACTAAATGGCTATTATAGCTATGATAGACAGAGCCGGGTATTCTCTTCTCTCCCTCCTGTGTTACCATTTATGCAGAGGCCGCACACATCACAATTATACAAATTATATAATTATAAAAACTTCACGAGAACTTCAAACCGGGACATACAATAAGGAAAGACAATCCGCTACGCTGTACGTAAACTCTCGCACGACAAAGGATTTCATCGCGATTAACTTAGCTTGCGCGACCACACTTAAGTCGGCAGTCAATTTTTTTAAATAGAAAATAGTAACGACAACATTTTTTTACAATGACGATTTTGAACAATTGACGAGTCTGAGGTTGAGCTGATATTATGTTTCCTTAATCTTTAGATAAGGCAAATGTAATAAATATTTATCGGCCATTGTTTTAGGCGTATATAAAAAATCAACGATACAAAATCGTGACAAATTCCGAAGTATGTAGATGGCCACATACACATTTTTTTTTTCACATTTTTGACATTTTCCATCCCATTAAGGAGATTTTTAATTGATGACGCATTTAAAATAAATTTCTTACTAATTAGCCCAACAAATTTTTATTCACCCTCAACGAACCGTAACGTTTAGGGTGAGAGGTTATTTGTTTGTTTGTGCAACGAATGCTCCCATTTACTCGTATCTCCATAACAATATGACCGACTTAGATACGGTTTTCGAAGGGTTTGTGCTTAATCGGTGGTAGTCCTTAGATAAGTTTTATGGTGTTAACTTACCAAAATGGTCTTTAAATATTAATAGGGTTATTAATGACCGATATTGTCAACATTTTTAAATTTGCTTTTTGTACATATATGGTTTTCTTCATCTATTAAGTTAAAATAAGAAAACAGTATTTATCTATTGATGTCTGACATTTACGCGAATATTATACATTGAAATAAAACCATGGTCCATGGTCACTAGACTAGAGTCTACCCGTGAACATGGACGCTGTAAGGGGTCCGAAATGTCGGAATTAATAATATCAATATAACGCAATAAAATCCGTAAAAAGTAGTTTTATTTCAAGTATTTATATAATTGGATAATTATTGTGTTTGCGTATTGAAAGATAAGTTTGAATTTAAGTTTATTGTTTAATTTAAACTGTGCCTAAATTAAAGTTTGTTTGTTGTGGATCTTATTACATCTTATAATTTTTTTTCTTAATTAAAGGTAATAAATATTTATTTTTAAAATTATAGATATATTTTTTGGCACATAACGCAACACGTTATTTGATTTACTTAGTGTGATAAGGCACACATAGCGGAATATGCTGATATGGTTTGTGCATGTCGAGAAAATGGATCAAAGGCGACTAACAAAAGGGGTTTATATGGCGACTGCCAGTGGAACTGCCGAGAGGGGATACTCTTGAAAGACTTAAACCGACTTTATTGGTGGGGTTTTTCAAGACGGTCAGGTGCGGAGTACTCGCGACAGGCGTATGTGTATAACAAGATGTATGAATGTGGAAAAAACGAAAGCAGTATGCATGCATGGTAGCAAGTGGAGTTCTTTAGTTCCTGGTTGGGAAAAATGCATGTATGTATGTATATAGGATGACCATCCTCATTACCCACCTAACACTTTCCCAACTATTTTGGGGTCGGTTTCCAGTCTAATTTTCGACAAACTGACTGCCATTAGACGTGACTGACTGTACACTAGTAGTATTATGTCAACGATGTAGCGACTTTTTGAGTACTAAATGTATATTACTTACACTATCTTCTGCCCACGACTTTGTCCGTATAGAAAAGTTACTTTTAATTATAGTTGTAATTTGGCTAATTAACTCAATCGTTATGAACTGTAGCCATGTGCTGATGTATAAACAATAATATTGTAAAGTTTTATCAAAATCCGTTCAGTATTTTTGCAGAAAGAGTAACAAACATTCATCAGTCCAAACAAACTTTCATATTTATAATATTAGTAGGAAGTAAGAAGATAGGAAAATCCTTATAATCTGTGTGGTTTATTTTTCTTAATAAACATTTCAGTTTCCATGAGATCACCGGTCAGTAGGATACTGGTGTACAAATTGTGATAATTAAAACATAATGACGACTACTAGGCGTAGGTACGTTTTTGTAAATCCGTACTTGTAACACATAAGAAACACGCAGACAAACACAATCTGGGTATTTTAATTAATAATTTTATATGATATCATTCGAGCAAAAACCAAATGACGGGAAGAAAATTTCAGTCGAAATTTAAAATTGTCAGTCGCTTGGATATTATTTACATATCGGGAAACTGTGTGTGTACACATTTTATTTACCCTTCAGGGATGCAAACATTTCCCATGTAGCTAAAATTCCCAGATCCCGCGAGTACTACTTGTTTCGCATGATTTTAGTATGAAACAGTAGGACGGATGATTTTTATTTTTTTATTTTTTGGTAAACACAGATTTTTCGCTTTATATTCAGATGGAAACATTGTTTTCAGAAATATTAATTTGAAATAAAACTACTTTTTACGGATTTATCGCGTATATTGATATTATGCCATATATGGGGATATCAATATTGCAATAAATTCGGACAAACTACACCGTAATATAGATCAATACTTAACGCTTGCGGGCTATCACTCACTGTTACCAGCCCACTCCTATCATCCACGCCAAACTGACTGATCACAAACCGGTACTATTATGCCTAAACAAAAAACAAACGCGTAATTACTCTGTAAAAACTATCAATAAAATCAACTTCGAACAAATGAAACTTGACATATCTAAAATTCTTCAGATCCAGATTATTCTTTGAATTACTTTATTGAATCTGTGACATCAGTCATAGACAAGAATACTCAATCAATACCCTTAGCAGGGCGAAAGAAAATTATAAAGCCGTGGATAACTCCGGGTTTGATGCGTTGCATGCGTAATAGGGACCGCTTACATTACAAACTTAGGAAATCTCCTAATAACGAAATCCTCCAAACCACGTATACACGCTACAGAAATTACTGTAATCTAATATTAAAGAAAGTTAAAAGAGCATTCGAAAAAGATCAAATATCTAAAGCTGGAAATGACAATAAAAAAAATTTACCAGGCAATCAAGTTAATTACTAACACTGCTAAAACAAACCAGGCTCAAAACACTTTATTAAAAATGGCTTCTACTCCACAAGACTCTGTACACTTAGTCAACAGTTACTTCGTTAATGTTGGCAAAACGTTGGCAGAAAATATTTCCAGGCACACTAATAACGCTCCCAATAACTTTTCTATGATATCAAATTCTTTTGTACTGATGGAAATTGATCATAGTGAAATAAAATGAAATGAAATGATATTTATTTCTGTAAATAGATCTTTTAAAGACACTTTTACAAGTCAATATTTTACACTTTTTTTTTTAAGCTAGATAGCTCCGGCATTTCCTAGCTGACGACCTCTGAGAAGAAACGCCGAAACAAACTCAGAGAATCATAGTCTCTTTTAAAGTCCAGACATAGAACAGTAACAAATATGTGTCTTACAATGTAGGGCAAAATCTGAAATGGCCTTTTGAAGAAAGAGCCATAGCGGCTTTGAGTAGACCAGTCCCAACTGACGGCACGCATGCATCAGTCATTGTGTAGCTCAACCATAATTTAGGGAGCTCAAGTGAAGTTACTAATATAATTTCAAGTCTAAAAAACTGAGGCTATTGAAATTAAAAAACATCCAAATTTCAATAGAGAAGATGGCTGGGTCTTTCTTTTTATCGGAAAGGCCTAGTGATATGACCATTGGACTGCCAAGTCAAAGTTTCCCAGTTCAAATCTATGACTTTTTGAATTCATGTGCGTTTTAATAATTAATTATCACTGGCTTAAACGGTGAAGGAAAACATCGGGTGGAAACCGACACCGACAGTATATGGGTTCATGACGATGATTCACGCGAGCGAAGCGGCGGACAAAAGTTAGTCAATATAATAATACAGAATAACTACCAGAAACGCTACGTCGATGATCCTTTTGACCAATATTCACGTGAATTTTGTGCGCTAGCGCCAATTTGTAGGTTGCTGTATACGAGGGTGCAAATTCTCGGTAGCCGTTATTGCGAGAGTTCTATAAAAGGTAATCTATATCGATACCAGGAATTCCTTGTTATACTCTAGCTATTCAATGTAAAGGATTTAGTGTTATATCTAGATGTGTTATACGTATAGACGGTACCGACCGACGTCATTGTTTACAATATGCAGCCATTTTGGAATTGAATTTCACTTTGTTTAAAGCACACAAATGAACGCTTTGAATCACTATTTGATTTGATAGCTCGGAGCAAATATTTCCAAATATCGAGCAAGTTTCCGAGTGTGTGTTTGTAACCGTACCTAGTGTAGGAAAGGTTCTGTGTTTTACATCTAAACTAAGTGTAGTTATTGAGTATCGTATAGAAAAATCCAATACAACTTTGCCCTGGGAATTAATTTGGGGATCAAATCAAAACTGAACTTTATTACACTCGGTGCTTGCAACCAAAAAACCGCTGAAAACATTATTTGCATCTTATGCTCAGTAATTTTCAACCGACGAAAAACAAAAGACAGAGGAGGTTCTCAAGTCGACATGTATATTTTTTTTTTATGTAGGTATGACCGCATAACTTTTTACAGTGCAGTCTGATTTTGATAATTCTGTTTTTATTGGAAAGGGTATACTCCGAAGTTGGTCCCAATTAAATTTTGAAAAATCCAACCATAAGGGTAGGAACACAGGAGATGATTGATTGTTCACTCACTGATTGTAAGGTATGACCACGTACAACTTTATACAGAGTAGTTTGATTTTTTTATTGGATCAAAATTACTTAGAATACTTACATTACTTTAAGAACTTAGTTATTAAGGTTAAATAAGAAACGTTTAATTTTTTTGTTAAAATGTTTTTATATACTGAAAATTTGTTAAGACTCATTTGCTGTTTTGTAATTTCACTGATTACAAATGAGCCCTTCGAACCCCGATTGCCCTTCAAACAGGAACTAAATAATATAGGCATACGTCCGTGGTCTGGTGGTTCGAGTGTCGGACTGTTGATTATGGGGTCGTGGTTTCGATTCCCACAGGACACAAATACTTGTGTGGTTAAAACATAAGTGTTTGTGTTTATCTGTGTGTTCTTATGTATTTTGTGTATGTATTTACAAAAAATAAGTATTTAAGTTATTTTAGAAAAGGAAAAATTGGACCGCGGGCAGGATTCGAACCTGCGTCTTCTGGTTAGGTACACCAGACGCTATGACCACTAAGCCACCGCGACTCCTACCCGTCATGTCGAATTTTTCCTTCCCATACTGAATTTACGTCTTTATGGTGACGTCAGTAACACCTATTGAAGAGCAAGTTTTTGCTTTTCAACCGACACAACTTACTTTACAGTTAGTTCAATGTCGAACGATGCCACCTTACCTTCTAACTATCTTTTTGTATATTTTTGGCATTTTCCATGCTAAGATTTTAAAGTTATTTTAGAAAAGGAAAAATTGGACCGCGGGCAGGATTCGAACCTGCGTCTTCTGGTTAGGTACACCAGACGCTATGACCACTAAGCCACCGCGACTCCTACCCGTCATGTCGAATTTTTCCTTCCCATACTGAATTTACGTCTTTATGGTGACGTCAGTAACACCTATTGAAGAGCAAGGTTTTGCTTTTCAACCGACACAACTTACTTTACAGTTAGTTCAATGTCGAACGATGCCACCTTTCCTTCTAACTCTGTCGAATTTAAAATAACTTTAAAATCTTAGCATGGAAAATGCCAAAAATATACAAAAAGATAGTTAGAAGGTAAGGTGGCATCGTTCGACATTGAACTAACTGTAAAGTAAGTTGTGTCGGTTGAAAAGCAAAAACTTGCTCTTCAATAGGTGTTACTGACGTCACCATAAAGACGTAAATTCAGTATGGGAAGGAAAAATTTGACATGACGGGTAGGAGTCGCGGTGGCTTAGTGGTCATAGCGTCTGGTGTACCTAACCAGAAGACGCAGGTTCGAATCCTGCCCGCGGTCCAATTTTTCCTTTTCTAAAATAACTTTAAAATCTTAGCATGGAAAATGCCAAAAATATACAAAAAGATAGTTACAAGGTAAGGTGGCATCGTTCGACATTGAACTAACTGTAAAGTAAGTTGTGTAGGTTGAAAAGCAAAAACTTGCTCTTCAATAGGTGTTATTGACGTCACCATAAAGACGTAAATTCAGTATGGGAAGGAAAAATTCGACATGACGGGTAGGAGTCGCGGTGGCTTAGTGGTCATAGCGTCTGGTGTACCTAACCAGAAGACGCAGGTTCGAATCCTGCCCGCGGTCCAATTTTTCCTTTTCTAAAATAACTTTAAAATCTTAGCATGGAAAATGCCAAAAATATACAAAAAGAAAGTATTTAAGTATTAAATCAATTGTCTAGTTCCCATAGTACAAGCTCTGCTTAGTTTGGGACTAAATGGTGCTGTGTAAAATTGTCCCAGAATATTTATTTATATATTATTTATATTATGGATTAGCGGTAGCATATTTAGCTAATACCTCAAAATAATTCTGCAGCATGAACAGAAACTAGCAACTATAATAGAATCCACTTTCTTTTCCAAACTTTTCCATTTGTTGTCGATACGAAAAGAAGAAGAACACAGAATAAAATCGTGCGGGTATCGATCCCGATACCGTGATCTGGTAGGACTAACAGGAGTTTATTTTAGGGCATAGATTCTCGTCCAACAAACTGGTGTATTTAACCGGAGAGATTCAGGTTCAAATCCTGCCTGAGCGTTTTGGAGCATAAGGTCAAAAGCGCAAAATGACAAACGATTGCAAATTGTCAAAAGAGCAGAATGTCAAAAGCGCTATCTGCGCTTTTGACTATGTGCGCTTTTGACATTCTGCTCTTTTGACAATCTGCGCTTTTGACTATGTGCGCTTTTGACATTCTGCTCTTTAGACAATTTGCAATCGTTTGTCATTTTGCGCTTTTGACCTTATGCTCCAAAACGCTGCCTGAGATCTAACTTTTATTTCGCTAAAATCAATTTCTTTACTAGGTTCAGCCCGTGACTTCGTCCGCGTAAAAAAGTGAGTAAACACAAAATTGTTATAAGTTACTAGCTGCCCCCGAAAACGTAGTTTTGCCATAAAAAAAAAATTTTAGGGGTATGAAAAATAGACGTTGGCCTATTCTCAGATCTCCCCGATAAGCACAAAAAATTTCATCAAAATCGGTGAAGCCGTTTCGGAGGAGTATGGCAACGAAAACTGTGACACGAGAATTTTATATGTTAGAAGATAGCCTATAATATTATAAATAATAATACTGCACAGTTTCATCAAAATCCGTTCAGTAGTTTTAGCGTGAAAGAGTAACAAACATCCATCTATCCATCCTCACAAACATATTATAATATTAGTAGGATTATTTATAATGCGTAAAGAAATACTTTACCATGAAAAAATATTAAGTATAATTAGTATTAAGTACCAGAATCTCAGTTCTATGAAACTAATGAGTCGATAATTGGCTACATTTTTTATAACAAACTCTGTTATGAAAAATGTAGCCAATTATCGACTCGTTTATTCTGTATAATATTATAAATACACAGTATTCCCGGAGCTATTATTAGATATCGGAGCATTGTATTTTCTTGGAACAAGCTGTAATGAAACCGTATTTTATGAAATATATTATATTAACCGAATGTTATGCATTCATTTGCTTTGCTACTTTGATGCTGGCTATTTTAGAAATCAATAAATTAAACCTTTATATTGTACGAACACACAAGCAATCATCATCATCATCATCAACAACCATGTGACAGACCTCACATGCCACACATTAGTGTACTGTGGAATCGAACCTAAAACTTCGTGATTAGCAGTCTGACAATCGCACCACAAGACCACCACAGACATCGTCTAAGCTTGAAAGATTTCAGAAGTTCTATTATCTATATTCTAGCGTTACACGACGCATCTGTATGTTTGAAAAGCTCTTTTTTTGAAAAATTCGCATGGACCTCGTTAGGCGATGGGGAGTGTTGGAATCCACCCATACAGGGTGATCTATCGTCTAAAACCGCAGGGGCGATTCGCCTCGCCACTTTTTGCTGTGTTCTTAACGTTATCGAAATCTAAGATGTTTCTTAAGTTTTCCTTTGTCGTGAAAATGAAACGGGGTTCATATCAACAGGTTGTTATCCCGACTCCGATGCCGTTGGTGAAAAAAACTGTTGTGGATTTTTTACTGTATTTATTTATTAATGTACCAAAAAAGTAAATTGATAACATAGGACTATAGGTGCTGCTTATTTCTAAAGAAATCTCTTCCAGCAGACCTGCATATATATATATATATATATATATATATATATATATATGCAGCATATATATATAGCAACATACTTGAACATACATACTTACTAAAAATAAATAAATATAAAAATGTAAACATATGAAGTTATGGTGTTAATGATAGATAGTGTTCTTTGACTCACTTCTTAAAAACAGAAACACTTCCACAGTCACGAACTTCAGGAGGTAGCGAGTTCCACAACCTAACCGCGTGCACAGACAGAGAGTAGGAAAAGAAGTCAGTTGAGTGGGGCTGGAATTTGAGGAGGGTACGGAGATGGGACCTGCAGGGCGAGTCAGTAGAGTGAGTGTAGGAAAAACGATCCCGCAGGTAGGATGGGGCTAAAGGATTATGTAGGATATTGAAAAGGAGACCCAATATCCGAGTATTCCTGCGAAAGCGAATAGGGAGCCACTTGAGTATCTTGCGAAAGTCAGAGACATGGTCGTACTTTTTAAGGTTGAAAACAAAACGGATACATAAATTTTGCAGTCTCTCAAGTTTGTTTAAAAGCTCCTCAGTGGCATCCAAATAGCAAGCATCAGCGTAGTCAATAATGGGCTGAATTAAACGTTGAGCAAGTGAGATTTTAGTTTTAAAGGGCAAGAAGTTCTGGAGACATTTCAGCGAATGGAAAGCGTAATGCACTTTCCTACTGTCATCAGCCACTTGAGCACCCCATGATAAGTTGGCATCAAAGATCACCCCCAGGTTTTTAGCGGTAGCTGCGTAGGCAATCTGCACACCGTCAAGGTAAAGTGGAGACAATGAAGTAACATCGAGCCTGTTACGAATATTCCTACTGCTAATGACCATAGCCTGGGACTTGTCAGGGTTAATGCGCAGGCCAAAAGAGCTACACCAGAGACTGACAGACTCCAGGTCACGATTCATGGCAGCAATAGCTATATCAGCCTCAGTACTAAGGAAATGCCGATAAAGCTGCAAGTCATCTGCGTGGAGATGGAAGCTAGAGGAAATCACCCTGGTGACAGAGTTTATAAAAAAAGAGAAAAGAAGAGGGGAAAGAACCCCACCCTGGGGAACGCCCGCAGCGAGATCACACCAATCAGAGAAAAACTCATCAATGCGGACACGCTGCGAGAGATCGCGAAGATAGGAATCAAACCACGCTATAGAGGACGAGGAAATGTTAATAGATTTAAGGGTGCCAAGAAGGACATCGAAATCAACAGAGTTGAAAGCACTGCTGAAGTCTAAGAGGACAAGGATGGAAAGGGATTTGTTTTCCATAGCCCAGCGAATGTCGTCAGTAACATTGAGAAGTTCAGTAACAGTGCTATGGCCGGGGCAAACCGGACGGAAATGGACTCAAGAGAGAATAACTGTAAAGAAAAGACGATAGTTGCCGATGAACGATATGCTCAAGAACTTTGGAAAGGTAAGGGAGAATGGAAATGGGACGGAAATGCGATGGCAAAGAAGGATTGGAGACTTTAGGTAGTGGAATAATATGAGCTTGTTTCCAAGCATCAGGAAAAGTACAAGAGATTATTGAGTAGTTAAAAATATGAGTCATGGTAGGAAGCAATACGGAACAAATAGGAGTGATCATTCTTGGGCACAGGTTGTCATTACCAACAGCAAACGAGGATATAGCAAGGATGGATTTATTAACTTCGTCCTCAGTAACAACACGCAGTTGAAAAGTGGGGCACTGCGGTGCTGTCAGACTTGAAAGCTGAAGTAAGGTATTAAATTTAACGATAGGGTCTAAGGTGATAGGAATGGAAGAGAAGTGCGTGTTCATTCACAAAGTTTTCCTGTAAAGTTCAAGCGAGTAATAATTGAGTACTCATAGCAAATTATTTTGATGTCTTTGGTTGCCCAATGTCACATCACTGCCTGTCTTAATGGTTTAGATTCAAATAAAGAACGATTATTTTTATTAAAGTTAAATATTTTTATTAAATTATAAGTTTCGGAGGGCTTTATATCTAGCGAAATTGCTTTCAGTAGGATTTCGCCTATACCTCCTTTTGGCTCTATCCCTCAAGGATATGGCTTCCTTAATATCCTGAGTAATCCAGGGAGCTGGGATGTGTTACACCTTAACGCGTCTCATTGGTGCATGGCGATCAAATAAACCGATTACAGAGTTATTAAAGAGCTTGACCTTTTCATTGATATCTGAACTACCAATGACATCAGTCCAATCAATAGTGGCCGCCTCACATCGCAATGCCTCCAGATCTATACCCTTATAATTACGAAGGAGAAGGTATTTAGTTGAACGTTTAGGAGGACGCACACGATAGGACAGGCAAATTAAGTCGTGATAAGAAAAAAGAGCAGACAATTGTCCGTGAAATGAGACTTTACTTGCGGAAGAGACGATAGCAAGATCAAGAAGAGAAGGAGTACAGTTAGGGAAGTGATGAGTGGCTGAGAGAGGTAAGGTGTCAAGATTAAAAGCTGATAACAAGGATAGAAGTTTATGAGCTCGGAGATCATTTTTCAGTAGACATGTGTTAAAATCGCTCATGATGACCACGTGATCATATTTAGGACAGAGATCATAGAATAAAGTATCAAGAGAGTCGAAATAATCAATAGTAAGGTTAGGGCTGTAAAAAATGCCCAGAAGCAATTTAGTGTGATTTAATGAGATCTCTAAGAACATATGCTCCGCCGATTCCAAGTACGACGATGATGAAGCGGTTATCAGTTTGTAAGGTATATCCGCGCGTGATAAATGGCAACACCACCCCCCCTTTTCCCGTTCTGTCGTTACGTATCAACACATACCCAGGAAGAAAGTAATCAGTAGATAGAAGAGAGGGTTTAAGAAAAGACTCGGAAATCAACAGAGCATCAAGTTGTCCACCGCTAAAGGAAGCCAGAAGATCGGAATAATGGCCTGGAATACTTTGGTATTAATTTGTGCTAAATTAAGGTCATGGGGAAAATCGGAGAATAAGGAGGAGATTTGGTCGCCTAACGTCACAGGATTGGAAGACTCGCTGTCTGCACTAATAAAACTGTTACATGACGAAGAACACGAGAAAAAACTGCCATCAGGATTGAAATTGTTCATAGTATGCAAAAATTAAATATAATATACTAAATTAAATGAATAAAAAAATAGTATTAAACTAAAGATACGATTTGACTACTAATTAATAAAGTATTAACTCACCAACTCGCTCGCTAGTGGGAGAGATTAACAACAACTAAAATGGTAATACACTATCCCAATAAAGTAAAACGATATTCAAATCAAAATTATTATCAAAAATAATAACATAAAAATAAAACATTAAAAAAAATACGACAAACAATGGAAAGCAAACGTCGATTGACAATTTCGTGCTCACTCAAATATATATTTCTCTTGCACAATCAATTTTAATATACTGTATTTCTGTTTGGGGTGGGGCAACTAAATCTAAATTCATTCAATTGGAGCGAGCACAACGAGCCCTGCTCAAAATAATGTATTTTAAAAAAAGGCGATATTCTACAGAGAAACTCTATAAACTTAGTGATGTATTGTCAGTTAGGAAACTTTACATTACTCAAATAATTTTAAAAAAGCACAAAACCTTACCTTATAATGCGAGTATACACTCTAGGAGAAGAAAACACAATATAGCTCAAATACCTAAAACCAAGACCAAATTCGGATTCTTCAGTAAACGATCAGCTCAATTATATAACAAAATAAATAAAGAAATTTTCGTAAATGCAAAACCTTATCATAGTAAAGAAATGTTGATTGACTGGATAAAACCACTGACATAAATGAAAATACTGAAGCTCTCCTAGAAAACGTAACTTAATACAAGTACACGATCCACTCTCACACTCACAGAAACTCCCAAACCTATACGTACACCCACACACTCATACACATACAACCACACATCCTTTACACTTATGCACATTTAACAACACATGCACATGCACACACACATTCACACAACCAAATTTTTGTTTTTACTTGTTTTATTATGCCCATATAATTTTTCATTGTGTTTAAGTAAACTGTGCCTACTGATGTGAAGTCTTTTAACACAGGCATTACTTGCTTAAATAAAGGCTCCAAACCCAAAATTGTTTGTGTATAACTTTTAGACACAATAAACGTTTATTATTATAAGAAAAAAAGTATTTAGTGCCAATATAAATGACAATAATAATACTGCAATTAATCGCGCTCCGACGACCTGTAGGTTACCCTTGTTCCCTATATTACAAGCCTCAGCATCTATTCTGCTAACTCAGCATTTGTCTCCTTAGAGCCACGCATACGTCATTCTAAACATCCCATTCTTCCACAGTTCGATTCCTTCACCTCCTCCACGGTGCACGGTTGCCAATTTCCTGTTAATTAACATATTTTATTAAAATAAATCACTATGAGTGTAAAACCGGCGCAAGTTTGAACACCATAAGCGAAAGTAACTCTGTCTATCTGTTACAATTTTACGCCTAAACCGATTTTGATAAAATTTAACATAGAGATAGATTAGGCTTTGGAAAATGTTATCTCGAAAAATCGTTTGGGATGCTGGAACAGCTGTTTGAAATAAATCTTAGGGTAGCGTATCTGCCAACTACCGCACGTTTGACGTAACGGTTACCGTAGTCACCAGAGCCCTGGGTTCCACCTGAGACAAATCCTTGCTTTTTTTCTATATACTACTAAGGTGGCAAACAATTATATGGACCACCTGATGGTAACCGGTTACCGTAGCCTATAGACGCTTCCAACACCAGGGGTATCACTTGCGCGTTGCCAACCCTGTAAAACGAAAGAGGAATACTTAGGTTGACAGTATAAGAGTCAAAGTCTCCCCACTGCCAACACAACATTTCCTCGCGGAGTACTGGCAACCTTACTCTCCGTAAGGAGCACAACACTGCTCAAAGTAGTGTTTACTTCAATTTTACTAAACTTCCCCAGTCGAGCAACTTCAATTTGAGTTGAGTGAAATTACCCCCACTATGGCCTACCTCTCTATAACAACCTCTCTTTGTGTGATCTTCAGGTTTTTATTTCTAATCTGGGTGTATTTATTGTCGTGTTATTATAATTATATCTGTTAAGTCTACGATGATGTTCAAAAAATATACATAATAATATACATAGGTATATGTATATTAAAAAGATAAGGAACTAAGTTTTCATAGAAGATAGCTTCCATGAAAAACTTAGTTCCTTTTCTTTTAGGTAAAAGCTGGAACCGCTTCACATATTTAAAAAAAAATATTCGAAGGGTATAAAAAACCGACTACCTGTCTCTCTCATCCCTCTTTGTTATGCTAGTGTCTATTAAAAATACTCGAGATGAGCTGTTAATAAGTTATGACCCTGCGGTTACTTTGGGCTCAAACGAATCTTAAGTATGCCTTAATTAGGTACACGTTAGAGAATCATAAAAGTGACCTTAATTTTTTTTAAGAAAGCCACGTCAGTTCAGCAGGTTTTAAATAAAAAAAATCGATTATTGATTTAGGTTATAAATGATAAATGATATTTATTTCTGTAAATAGATCTTTTAAAGACACTTTTACAAGTCAATATTTTACATATTTTTTTAAACTAGATGGCTCCGGCATTTCTTAGATGACGACCTCTGAGAAGAAACGCCGAAACAAACTCAGATAATCATAGTCTCTTTTAAGGTCCAGACATTGTATAGTAACAAATATGTGTCTTACAATATAGGGCAAAGTCTGAAATGGCCTTTTGAAGAAAGAGCCATAGCGGCTTTGAGTAGAGCAATCCCAACCGACGGCACGCATGCATCAGTCATTGTACACAATGACTGAAATCAGCACGACGATATCAGATCAGAGGAACATTTGCGTAGGTCACATAAAAAAAGGCTCAAAGCCACCAGATTGTTACAGTTTTTGAGATAAATCAAGCAGACAGCAGGCATCTGTTAAGTATATTTCATTTATACAATTATATAGTAAATGATTCAATAATGTGTGATTGTAAAAAAATGCTACGGTAACGAAATAAGAACAGAACAAATTGAAACGATTATAATATGCTACGGATTGGCTACGACGTAGCCACTGTAGGCCGGCTAGGCCTACGTAGCTACGCGTTCGTAGCACCAGTTGGCTTGGCAACGTGCCAGCATTATGGCTTGCGGGGAAACAACAGTATAATATTTTTTTTAGTTCGTAGACCGCTGATATGTATCCGCCCATACATATACGACACAATAACTACGGCCAAAGAACCATAACGCATGTATTCCTTGAAGGGTTAGGCAGAGGTGTATAATGTACACCCACACTTCAGTTGGCTCATGTAGTAGGGAGCCAGCCTATTGCCATTAACCGGGCACAATATATCCAAACTCCGAGCTGCTACTGAGAATTTCATAGAAAACTCCAATATTACTGCTTGACCTGGATTCCATGAGCCGTGGGGTAGCAGTCGCGTCTATTTATATATACCACTAGATTAATGACCCAGTTCTATAATAATGAGGAAATTTGATTATGTAAGTAGATCAACTTAACTGAAAAATATTTAACCAACTTATTTATGTAGATATCTCTGAACCTGAAATTAACTTAAATTACGTTACCGTACCTACTTTAATTATCTTTATGTTGTGGTCGGCTTCCAGTCTAACTAGATGCGGCTGAATATCAGTATTTTACACGAACCGACTGCCATCAGACCTCCGCAACTCAATTTTTGGGCAATTAAGTTAAACCATTAATAAAATGGCAGGCCTTTTACAAATGATGAAATATATAATTTTTAGGGTTCCGTACATCAAAAGGAAAAAACGGAACCCCTACAGGATCACTTTGTTGTCCGTCCGTCCGTCCGTCCGTCTGTCAAGTCCCTTTTTCTCAGGAACGCGTGGAGGTATCAAGCTATAATTTATATCAAATACTCAAGTCTACTGTCCCATGGAGCTGTGAAAATTTCTAAGCCAATGCAATGAAAAGATATAGCCGTTTATGCAGCAAATAAACGCAAATTTTTGAAACTCGCAAGGGAATCAAAACCTACAAGGTACTTCCCGTGAACTCAGAATCTTGAAATTTGGTACGAAGCAGACGATAAAGGAAAAATTGCGAAAACAGTAAATTTTTAGTTACATCATATAAATAAAATATTTTTAATGATTTTACAGTTACGTATTTCCAGTTTTGATTGAGTAACTTTTCGAGTACTTATTTTATGATGAACTTTTATTTGAAGTGCTTTGTGAGTATATTGTTCTAATAAGAGCCATTGTAAAATTTTTGTGTGAATGGGCAAAATTTTGCAATATTTAAATAAAACTGTCATAATATCACCATCGCATACTTGTTTTTTAATATTGTTAGGTGTTATAATTTTTAAATGATTGTAAATTTTATCTATATAAGTTTTAAAAGTATACCTACAGGTTTGTACGGAACCCTCGGTGCGCGAGTCCGATTCGCACTTGGCTGGTATTTTAGTTACAACACTAATTCATGGAATAAAATGCGAGATGCTCACTTGATTTGTCTGTACGGATAAAGGTGGTGACAGACTTTGCGATGCGCCGCGAATGGCGCTCAACGAATGCATCTACTTGAGGAGTGCGTGTCGAAAAAATATACTAACATAATTATGCTCGGGTTGAGACATCGCATGTGAAGCAAATGCCTCGTTTATCTGTCTTCGTGTCTGTGGCGAGGCACGCACTACGAACAGGCTGCACACGTGCAAGGCGAGCTAGTATGTGTGTTTGAACAGTTTTGTCTTCACTGTGATTTTCACACACAATATGGACGAGATAGAAATTTTATGAATAAAAGTTGCATTATATTATAGTAACCGATTATTATGGGATCCAAAACATTGTAACAAAAAAACAGAAGATGAATGACATTTAAATAAATATATTTGTCCCAACCAACCTTAGCACTCAGGATGAATACTTACTTGCTGATGAATTATCGACCCTTGATTTGGGTCAATTTAATGGCGTGACTAATAAATATGGAAAAATACTGGACCTAGTCCTCTGTAACAGTACGGTGCAGGTAGTTGAATCTGTAGACCCACTAGTGCCAATTGATGCCTACCACCCGGCATTGCTAGTAAGTATGGATCTCATTGAGATACCTCTGCTCGAGTGTGCGCCGCGAACTCGTTATTTATTTGACAAAGGCGATTTTGAATCCATTAACAGCAAGTTACGTCTGATTGACTGGGAACGGGAATTCGCGAAGAGGTCGGTCGATGAAGCAGTTGTTTTCTTTAATAAATCAATTACGGATTTGCAAAATAAATATATACCGCAGAAGCTTAATCGTATGCGTTCTTATCCTGCATGGTTTAGTCCACCGCTTATTAAAACTATAAAAGAGAAACATAAATATTTAAAAAAATTCAAGACTTATGGTAACAAATCTGACGAGTTAACATATAAGCTACTTCGGGAAAGAGTAAAGTTTCTGGAATCACAATGTTATATCCAGTATTTAAATCTTACCGAGAAGTCGATTAAAAATAACCCTAAGTATTTTTGGACTTTTGTTAAGAATCGTCATAATACCAATGCCGTACCAAGTACTTTTAATTATAATAATAAAACTTTGACGACCGGCGTATCTATATGTGAAGCCTTTTCTAAATATTTTCTCTCGACTTTTCTTGATCCTATCCACCCAACTAGTTACTATAAAAACTATTCCTTCCCATCTTCTACGGAGCTAGTCACATCGGCTGATATTTGTAGCATTTCGGTAAGCGTTGAAGATGTTACTGACCTCCTTCGTAAATTAGATATAGCAAAAGCGGCAGGTCCAAATAATATATCCCCAAAGCTCCTTGTACACTGTGCTTCATCTCTAGCTCATCCTGTATCAGCCCTATTTAGAAAATCTTTATTAGCATGTGTTGTCCCTGAACTTTGGAAATCGGCATTTATAACACCTGTGCATAAGAAAGGCGTCAAGGTTGACATTATTAACTACAGGCCGATATCTAAATTATGTATATTGGCAAAGATTTTCGAAAGGATTGTTTACAATCAGTTGTACTCAGCTTTAAAACATTCATTTAGTCCGAATCAACACGGTTTCTTAAAGGGTCGGTCTACTGTAACTAACATGATTTTATTGAATGACTATATTACTGATGCCATGGATAAAGGTAAGCAGGTCGATGTTATTTACACGGACTACAGCAAGGCGTTTGACCGAATTGATCACGATTTACTACTTCAACGGTTACATAACATTGGAATACATGGAGACTTACTCAGATGGTTCTCCTCCTATTTAGAAAATAGGTCTCAGGCTGTAGTGTTAAATAACTACATTTCTAGTTGGGTCCCTGTCCCCAGTGGAGTACCGCAAGGTTCCCTACTTGGACCCTTGCTGTTCATTGTTTATGTAAATGATATTGACTCATGCCTAAAGTCAGCTAAACTTCTGTGCTTCGCAGATGATATGAAAATTTATACTACTATATCATCACCGGAAGACATGGTGGCATTACAGAATGACCTTAATCGTTTGGAAGACTATTGTCAGAGACGAAAGCTCGATCTAAATCCAGCTAAGTGTTCGGTTATGACGTATACGCGAAAACGGGCAACCCTGGCCACAGTATACACCCTGGGCGGTCAACTACTACCTAGATGTAATTCTACTCGTGATTTAGGGGTGCACCATGATTCAAAAGTTATATTTGACACTCAAGTAGATGCAATAGTTGCTAAAGCTTCTAAATCATTGGGGTTCATAATGCGGCTTTCTAAATGCTTCACTGAGGCAAAAACATTAAAAATTCTTTATTGTACCTTTGTTAGGAGCCATCTTGAGTACGCATCTCAGATATGGAGTCCGTGCTATCATAAATATATTGACCGTATCGAAAACATTCAACGAAGATTTATTAAATACTTATGTTTTCATCAAAAAACTTCTTATAAGTCCGAGAATTACCTTGACCTCTGTAAAAAGTACCATTTGTTACCGCTCACTAATAGACGTGACATATCTGACTGCGTCTTCTTAATTAAAATCTTAAAGAATGACATTGATTGCCCTGATCTTTTATCCAGGTTTGATTTTAATGTTCCGTGCAAGACTCGGTTTAACCCGCCGATCCGTGTACCATTTGCTTCGTCCAACTACCGGCAAAACTCTTATATTGTACGTGCGAGCAGGAATTTTAATAGACTTTGTAAGCAGCACAATTTCGATCCTTTTTTAACAAGTGTAGTTTCGGTAAGGAGGTGCTTGAGCCTTGATTTTTTTAAGTAAATCTAAATTTAAATTTAACTTTATTTTCTTGTTGTCATTGTTGTCAGCTGTTCCATTGCTTGGTATCAGTGTTCTGTTGTTCACACTTTATTTTTCATACTTATCTAATGTTTTTATACGTGAAGACTTGTAATTGGCTGTCAGTGTACCTTACTGTTTCTTTTCTGTTATATTTAGCTGTAAGTCTTCCATAGAAATAAATAAATAAATAAATAAAATAAATAAATATCATCATCATCTACCCATAAACTGTCCCATTGCTGGGCACGAGTCTCCTCTCACAGAATGAGAGGGATTAGGCTATAAGTCCACCACGCCGGCCTAGTGCGGGTTGGCAGACTTCACACGCCGTCAAGAATAAATAAATATTCTTGGACAATTTTACACAGCACCATCTAGTTCCAAACTAATCAAAGCTTGTACTATGTGTATAACATATATAGACAATGGATATAACATGAATTAGTCGTCCAAGCGCTTAGCACGACAATACGTATTCTTTGTGTGATCGTTCAATAAAATCCAGTATAGTTAACAAGCATAATCTTCGGCCTAAAAATTTATATTGTCATATAGCCCAGTGCATAAACTAACTAGTGTGCCGATCAGTGTTGTTATACCTCAAGTAGTTTCCGAGTAATCACAGTATGAAATAAATATCGTTTGCAAAAATTCAAATACTTTGCGTCAAGGTCAATGACCGGTCTTCGTGTGGATTGTCACTAGAAGAACGGAAGTTATTCGCTCGGCAATCGTTCGGGTGATTGGGATTTGCGACTACCTACGAAAGCAAGCGCAACTTAAACGTTACAATCAGACGGCGGCGGCGCACGTTGCGGCAGGTAACAAGCTTACAGTTTGTTAATTATTTCTCCGTGTTAATCTGTTCGGCAACAAAATGCCTAAAATACATAGGACTCCTCCTGAGTCCCCTATGACTAGTATAATCCAGTGACATTCACTGTCTGAATATGACTTAACGTCCGCCAGTGTCGTAAAAAAAAACGATACAAATATCACAGTGCGGAACAAGCGCCAACGTACAGAGGACCCTCCGAATAAACAAACAAACTGTGAGTCCTGCAACAGCGCCTCGATGAATTTCCCTATAGAAACCCTTCGAGAAATCATAAAACAGGAAATACAGGGTGCAATCAAAGAAATAGTATCTGAACAATTCCGTCAAGTAAATGAACTAATAGATTTTAAACAATCTTTATCATTCTTCAATGATAAATACGACGAAATGAGAGCTACATAGGAAGAAAAAACGGAAAAAAAAATCACAAACTCGAAAAAGACAATTGCCTTCTGCAGGACTCGGTACGACAACTTAGTAATCGTCTAAACTTAGTTGAACAGAACTCCAGATCGGCCAATATCGAATTGCAGTGTGTCCAAGGTTTATTACTTTAATTATTTTTCGCAAGCTCCTATTGTAATCTTTTGTTGTATTCAATCTTCATATCTATTACCAGAACGTTAGAGGCTTAAAATCCAAAACTGTCAACTTTCATCATAACGTCGCAACACATAACTATGATATAATAGTACTTACTGAGACATGGTTGCACAGCGGTATATATGACTCTGAGCTATTTGATGATCGATACATTATCTATAGGCGTGACCAGGAATCTAGTAGAAATAGCATCAATAGAGGGTGGTGGAGTCCTAATCGCTGTCTTGAAACACTTGAAATCATGTAGGTTAACCCAGTTTGAGAGTGAACTAGAAGACTTATCGGTAAGCATCGATGTTAGTTCATCAAAACATGACATTAAGAACATTTACATTAACGCAGTCTATCTACCTCCACCATTACACCGTGACACATTAGCACTTTATACCAACAACATTCAAAAACTATTAGATAGAAACGAAAATCCATCACATATTAGGTGATTTAAATATGAGTTTTATTTCATGGGCGCCAAAAAATCATCTACTGTTTCCCGATTGTAAAAAATCGGACTTAAATGCAATAACGGTTGAATTTATGACTATGAACGCGCAATGCCAATTAAACTCAGTAGTGAACAGTAAATGTAAAATACTAAACCTTATATTTAGCAACGTAAATGTCGAAAATGTTAAGCGTTGCAATTTTGCGCTATCTAAAGAGGACCCTTTACACCCCCCAATGGAATTTTATTTGTCTATATTAGCAGATTGTCGCTTAGAGCCAAAAAAACAACCAATACCTAACTTTTATCGAGCAGGCTACGAAAAAGTTTTAAGTCACCTTATGTCCATTGATTGGGAACATCAGTTTCAAACTTGTACATCAGTGAACCAAATGGTAGACGTTTTTTATGGTATCTTAAATAGAACGGTATCAGAGACCGTCCCTTTGAAACATACTACAAACAGAAATTACCCTATATTGTACTCAAGAGACCTAATAAGACTAATGAAGCAAAAACACAAATATCATGCTCGATACAAAAAATATAAAAATCCACTAAACATTCTATCTTTTGAAAAACTTAGGGATGACTGCAATATCCTAAGAGGAAACTGTTATAAGGTATATATATATAAATTGGAGAATCACACCCCAAAATATTCTGGTCTTTTATCAAAAATAAAAGAAAGGGCAGCAGTACATATCCAGCTCAGATGTACCATGAACATGCTGTCGCAAAGGAAGGTAAAGATATATGTAACATATTTCGTGAAAGTTTTGCGCGAGCGTTCAACAAACCATCAAACCTTCCAATACCAAAATGTGTCTATAATAACTCTTCTGTGGCACTCTCCACATTATCATTTAATGACAAAGAAATCCACAAAAGCCTGATGACACTGGATGAAAACAAGGGGGCTGGTTGCGACTGTATTCCACCCATATTCATTAAACGTTGTGCCAAAGCCCTAATTACTCCTCTTTGAATAATTTTTAATCAATCTACATTTGAAGGTACTTTTCCTGAAAAATGGAAAGAAGCTCTAGTTGTCCCTATATTTAAGTCTGGAGAAAAACAATCAGTTGCAAACTACAGACGAATCTCTATTAATTAATCTCTATTAATCACATTCGGAAAAGTATTTGAAAAACTGGTCAATGAGCACGCAATGTGGCATTTAAAGCAAAAAATTACTGAACATCAACATGGTTTTGTAAAATCAAGGTCTACTACCACTAATCTTTTGAGTTTTACTTCCACACTTTCACTTTATCTCGACAAACGGATACCAGTAGGTAGACGTCATCTACACTGATTTTAGCAGGGCGTTTGACAAGGTTGATCACTGCATTTTAGTTAGCAAACTCAACCATCTCGGCATTGATGGAACATTGATTAGTTGGTTCGAATCATACTTAAATAATAGAAACTCAAGAATGGTCGTTAATGGCTATTTCTCCGGTGAGTACATCGCCACTTCTGGAATTCCACAGGGATCGCACCTGGGACCTACCCTTTTTTAACGTATTCATCATTGACGTAACTAACTGTTTTAAACACTCACGATTTTATTTATTCGCCGATGATCTAAAAGTTATGACGCCCATACAGAGTAAAGAAGACGCCCAACTGCTACAGGATGATAAACAGACTTATTAACTGGTGCGAGGACAATAATATGTATTTGAACACGAGTAAATATCACTCCATGGATGGAGTGATATTTACTCGTGTTCAATTCACTCGCAACAAACATCCTCCAATCAATAATAACCATGTCAAAGGAGTTGAAATCAACACACTCTCAGTCGTCTGTGATTTGGGTGTTGAACTGGTTTTGTACACTGATAATGGTATCAGTGTACAAAAAGTGTATATTAAAACCTATTTAAGTAATTCACAATGTATTTATTAACAATTATGTAATTTTTATCAATTTTATCCCATTTATCAATTTTATTTTTATTTTTTGTTAGTTTTATCAATTTTATTGTAATTTTTATCAATTTTATTGTAACTTTTATCAATTTTAGTGTAATTTTTATCAATTTTATTGTAATTTTTATCAATTTTATCTTACTGTGATCTTAATTTTATTGTCATTGTTCGTTGATATTTTATTTTAGTTTTTAATTGTACTGGACAAGTGCTTAGTCCTTATATTATTTGCATGTTGTGGCTTCCTATAATTGAGGGAGTACACTTACCATATAATAATATTTTTCCTATATACTGACATTATTACCGTTGTATTTTGTAAACAATCACGTGTTGTATACACCACGTGTTGGAGGCCCTTAATAGATAATAAATAAATAAACATTTATGTACTTTTTTTTTTGTAAATACGTACTTATAATGTACTGTGCATGGTAAATGGTGTTACTTGAACTAATGTGCAGGATGTGGCCTCCTATAATTGAAGGAGTACACTTACCATATAATAATATTTTTCCTATATATTAAGATAATGTGCTCTGTATATTCTTTGTTGGAGGCTCAAATAAATAAATAAATAATACTTACATAAGAAACACCCAGACAAACATAAATACTTATGCTTTCACCGCACAAATATTTGTGTCCTGTGGGAATCGAACCCACAACCCCATGATCAGCAGTCCGACACACGAACCACTAGACCACAGACGTCGTTTAATTTTGAATGAAGTAAATATACTCGCGTCGCTGTATTGAAAAAACCTAATAATAATGATTATAAAAGCAGCAGCGGATATGCGTACGCGATGCGAATGGGGCCAATATTGACTGCTGCTGTGTGGGTTGGATCGGTACGAGCATGCGGAGTTTGACCCAATCAAACGTAGTTTCGTTTTTTCAGTCAAGGCGTGCGTGGATATAAAATGTGGCGCACACTTTAATAAATTGCATGCGCGACAACGTCTACAACTAATGTAATTGATCTTGAAGCGTTTGCCGACATAAGTTGGCTCATAACACAGTCATGCCTCGCCACGAATATAAAGGTACACCTTGCGAGGCATTCGTTGCATGACGTTCGTGTCAAGTGTCGTCCGCGTCGCATGCCGCAAAGTGTGTCTCCACCTTAAGCCGCAGACTATTAAGGTGACGACATCTGCCAGCGACGTTGCACGAACCAATCCCGCACAAAATTTTGTCGAAAAATTTCAGCTCAATCGGAAACCGGAATGTGAGTCAAATATAACTTGCAAAAATCCATTATAGACAACGGGACAGGTGAAAGTAAATAAAAGCTTATAAAATAGAGCTAGATATTCTATCCCATTTACAAAAAATATGCATAATAGACAAATAAGTTATTTATAAAATGGTGCAAGTTTCATAAAATTACGCACGGATAGTTTTTGTTTGCATGTCGTTTTTTTGGTCCCGTTATATACATAACTTTACAAATTAATTACACCACATAAAAATTAACATATATCTAAGATGTTCACATAACAACTTATTAAAGAAATACTCTAGTGTTTTAACCCTATTTAACTATATTTTAAATCATTATGGGTACTTGCTTAGACATGGTGTCCAATTTAAAATCATTAAAAGACTTATATCTGCGCCTTAACACCGACGCGTGGACGCAATCTGTAAATTATTAAATTACTGGATCCCAAACAGGCTATGACAGAAACACTGGAATGCACTGGAACAAATTGCGAGTAGCAAACTTTATTCTTCAGTACAAAAATAGTGGATAATTGATACCGACAATGGACGGAACACACTGCGCTCAATTAATTGTTAGTGCCAACGTGAGGACCCGCGTTATAGTCGCGGGTCCTGTTTCTGAAATTTATTTGGCTATAATGACTTTCAGATAATTTATTAAATAAATAAATTTTCTTTACAAACTTTGACAAAAATGAAATACCTACATATTTACAGGTCTAAATAAAATTTTATGTAAATACATTAATTAATTAGGCACACATCATGTTAAAATAACGAAAAGTAACACTAATTAGGAACTGCTGTTGTAAAAATATGAATAAGCATTTAAAAAAAAATAGTACAAAATTAAATATGGAATTAAACTTTTTTTAATAGTTGTAGTCTCTCAAATAATGCTTGTAGGTGTGATGTCCTGGATTCGATTTCTGGGTCGAATAGTGAGATTGGGATTTATAAAACTATAATTCCTCGAGCCTATTCTCATTGATGGCTTACACAATCAGACGATTAATGGGAAAATGCTCGCCATCTAGTTCATCTAGCGCCTTTATACCTACCTATCGGCCGTCTGTGCATATCTTTACCTAACTTGGAGATACAAGTTTGATGGTATGTAATATTACATACCTACCCTAAAAAAAGCTGAACGGTTGATTTGATTAAGAAAAAAAAAACAGTAAATGTTGACAAATTTTTGGAACTTGGTACGTAATGAACTAAACTAGTTAATGTTAATAGCACCCCAGTGTAAGGCGACGACGAGGGCTTCCATTTCGGCGGCGGCACGATTATTTGGATGCGTTCCAACCACACTAATCTAATGCCGCGTGCAATTGGTGAGGGGAGGGCTTTGCTCTATTTTGAGACAGCCTTCAATTCAGTCTAAAATTTTAATAAATTTTATTATTGTATTAGCTGCCCGGGGTCTTACACTTTTTAATACCATACTTGGACCCTGCTCCCGATACCGGTGGGCCTCTATTTTTTATATTTCTAAATGTTTTTGTCTTTTTTATTTTATAAAAATATTAAAAAATATAATTTGTAAGTAAAAAGACGAATAAAGGAAATAATATTGTGTAATTGTCGTAACAGCTATGCCATGTCTGTTCGTATATATATCGTCTACCTCAGGGCGTTAGAAATCTGTCTATAAATAAATTTAAAAAACAACTTTTCAGGTGGTTATGTGAACACTGTTTTTACTCCACTGAGGAATCATCATCATCATCATCATATCAGCCACAAGAAGTCCACTGCTGAACAATGACCTCCCCCATAGACTTCCACAAGGACCGGTTATAAGCCGCCTGCATCCAACGACTGCGACAACCAACGACCTTTACCAGGTCGTCCGTCCATCTCGTAGGAGGCCGTCCCACGCTGCGCTTTCCGGTGCGTGGTCTCCACTCGAGAACCTTTATGCCCCAGCGGCCATCAGTTCTACGAGCTATGTGCCCCGCCCATTGCCACTTAAGCTTGCTATGTCTTTCAGCAATGTCGGTAACTTTCACTTTCACTGAGGAATATTTAAAATATAAAATATAAAGTGTCTGTCTGTCTTCATGTATTTAAAAATTTGTATGTCATAAAAATTATATGACAAATGTGCTGAGCAAAACTCTATAAACTATAAGATCTATGTAACCACATTTATACGAATTTAACACCACACTATAAACTTATAAACTTATTTTGGGACAAAAGATTGATGTACCTGCACCATCTATTCATGGTGGATATTCCAAAAACTCGAACGAAATACTTTAAGATTACTTTTATCACTCGGAACGAATTTGCCGAATGGGTTTTCCCCAATAGATATAGGTAATATAGGTGTCTTTAAATCACGCGTGAATCGATTTCTTCTTGGAAAGCGCGCTCCGTCGTAGATCAGAGGTGTAATACATCCACATATCGCAAGTCCCATGTAAGTGGGGCGAACCTATTTCCATTAACCGGGCACTCCAGTCCAAACTTCGAGATACTACTAATAATTTCATAGAAAAAAAAACCAATAACACTGCTCCACTCGGGACAAAGAACAAAGGACCTCAGTAGCGCTAACAATCACTAATTACAGGCTTCATTCGATGCCGTGTCGATATAAAAATATTGTTGGCTTTATCTGTGAAATTGCGAATACCAGGTCGGATTAAATGAACATACGAGTGTATGCACTAAATTACTGACAATATTCCTTTGATGTTTATTCGATGTAGAACAATACGAAACGAACACAAAGCAAAAATGTCGCTTCACGTTGTAAAACAATACCTTTGTTCATTTTAATCAAATTGGACGTGTAATGAAATATTTTTATATAATGAAATAGTTTTCCGTTATTCCAATAAACATATTTTAATCAGAGTTTAAAATTTAACAAAGAGAATCGGTCTGTCTTTGTTCATGATATGGCTTCAATATGAATGTGAAATTCTGATGAATATTAAAATTATATTTTAGGTACTAGTAATTACAATGTTTTCTCCTATACCGTCGGTTAGTTTTTTCCGCGTGGGAATTAAACCCGCGACCCGTAGACTACAGCAGCGACGCTCACGCGTAGATAGCATAACATATACCTACTGCCTCATTAGCTTAGTTGTTATAAGTGCAAATGCTACGCTTTAAGTGGAAGGTTCAATTCCCAGATCGAGCAGCGCACAGATTTTTCTATGAAATTCTCTGTACTAGCTTGGAATTTAGATTTTGCAACGGACGCTGCAGTATTTGCCAACCTGCACTAGGTTACCGTAGTGGTCTAACCCCTCCATAATGAGAGCATTATGGAGGGATCCGAGCCTAGCAAGGGGACAAACAATTAATTTTGTTGATGATGAATCTTGTTTGATAATGCCTTGTTTAGCAAATAAAAAATATATTTATTAAAGACCAACAAGTTACGTAAACAACAACCTAAAAATAAGAATCATAATCTTTTTTACCTTCCTTAATTTGTTGTTGTTTTTATCAAACTCGATTATATGGACTACAAAGTATATTTTTAGAATTCGAACGGAATATTCAACGATCGGCTTTCGCATTATAGGTCATAACGTAGGTTCGATTTTCACACGGAACAATAATTGTTGTTTCGGGCCTGGGTGTTTGTATCTGTTTGGAAGCAATAAAGTTTAAAAAAAAATAAGTTATAGGTTCTTCAACATTTAATTAACTACTTAGATAATTTAAATTTGACGACATCTGTGGTCTAGTGGTCCATATGTCAGACTGCTGATCACGGTCACAGTTCGATTCCCACAGGACACAAACTAATTATATTTATGTGATGAACATTATTTGTGTGTTGTCTGGGTGTTTCTTATGTATTATAAGTATGTATTTACAAAAAATGTAGGTATATAAGTTTTATATCCATTGTCTAGTACCCATAGTACAAGCTCTGCTTTGTTTGGGACTCAAAGATTCTGTGTGAAATTGTCCAGGAATATTTATTTATTATCATATAGGATAACATTGGACCGAGCGAATAAAGCGAACAGTCTTGGCCGAATTGCACAAAGAAGACATTAGTTTCAAATTTTGCAGTCAAAATGACTTTTGCCCGGTTGAGTTTTGCCTGTAACAATATATAGGAGGGTAAATCAGAAAGTAGGCATAATACACATAAATATTGTGTAATACATGAAAATCATTTCACAATATTCGACATCTTCACGCGTAAAATCTTAAAGCCCATAACAAATATCCTCCCCCACGGCACGAGTATGATAGATGATATTTTTACGTTTGATCGTCGATACACAATTCGTTTCAACTCGTAGGCGTATCAAGTGTTAAAAAAAATACCGACCAATGAAAATCATCCTTCTCTGTTATTTTCCTTAACCCTCAAATTAGATGTATTCAGTGCGCGGGGTAGATCGGGTGTCTTATTATAAATAAAGTGATTTTTAAAGACGGTTTTGAAATTGTAAGTGACCAAGTGGCAATCCCTACAAGAAAATTAGCTAAGAATTTCGGTGCAATCAACAGGTACCCCATTGTTTTACGAAAACTCAGCGAGAAGGTTTTGGAGACAAGGTAAAGTAGAAACTGCTGACGCTTTGTCTTCTTATGTTTTAGCTAGCTAGCTGACCCAGCAAACGTTGTTTTGCCATATAATATCACTATTAAAAAATTGGGTTTACTGGTAGAACGGTGAAAATTTAGAGTTGTATGTATTTTTAATACCTCATCAGAAAAAAAAAACTTGTCAAAAAAATAAAAATAAAATATTCGGGGTCGACCACCCTTATCACAAATAAATAAATAAATCATTAAGGGGTATGAAAAATAGATAATGACTGATTGTCAGACCTACCGAATATACATATAAAATTTCACAAAAATCGGTCAAGCAGTTTCCGAAGAGTATGGTAACTAATACTGTGACACGAGAACTATATATGTTAAATAATAGTATGTAGTAGAAATATGCTAAGCGATCATCAAAACCTTGCTAAAATCCACTTCCATTCTAAAACTCTACTACTTTTATCCTGGAGAAACGGCTGCGTTTTACGGAATTTATTTTAAATTTTCTTTAGCTTAAGCTAAGAATTATGGAGGCGTCTTATAAGACGCCTCATCAAAAGAGCTTATAAGCTCTATTGATTGCTCTATTTGAACAAGTTTCTTTTTTATAAGATTAAAAAGATGTTTGAGTTTATTAGTAGAAGAATATTTATTAATTAGGTATTATTTTTATTTATTAATTGTGTAACTGTCTCACTGCTGGGCACGGGTCTCCTCTCAGATTGAGAGGGACTAGACTATAGTCCACCACGCATTAGCAGACATCACACACACAGCCGAGAAAAATCTCTAAGGCATACAGGTTTCCTCAAGATGATTTCCTTCACCATTTAAGCCAGTGATAATTAGTTATTAATACGCACTTCATTTCGGTAAGTCTGAGGCAAATACAAGGCAGAGGCGTGCCTTGTATTTGAACAACAGTCCAATGCTCATATCACTAGGCTATCACTGCTTATTAACATTTTTTCGTAGGCGTTAATTCCAAATAAAATAAATCAAAACTACCTACATATAGTAAATATGTGGCTGATCTCATCTATAAGATGTGGAAGAGAAACTCGACAATGCACGCAGTGGTTTCGGTAGCATAAGAAAGCGTCCGGTGTATTCGGTTTAAAGATCTTTATTTCTCATTAAGACAATAGTCACTTACATGAGAACAATAAATCTTATTACTAATTAATTAATCAATGCGGGTAGAAGAACAAAATAAAAATAAAATAAGTATGATTGTTGTCAACAAAATTGGAAGCGAGTTCACTGCATTCCTAGGATAAGGCGGTGGCACAAGTTAAAAGATGTTGCTGCTTTAAACGAACACGTAAACAATACAATTAATGAAGTGTTTCGTCGTTATAAATATGAGAAGATAATTTATTTTTAAATATGTTGAGTGAAGTCGCTTCTTTTACATTTTTTGGAAGTTTATTGAAAAGCTGTGCTCCCCCATAGGTTAGGTTATGTTTACCGTAATTAGTTCTTATTCTAGACAATACTAGGTGACTAGCTCGACGAGATGAGTATTTGCTTGTTTCACCCTCGGTTGTGAATGTAATGCGTGAGAAAATAAGTTTGTGAATAATTTTATATATAAGTATACACGTGTGATATATATAAAGTTGTCTGATGTTTAGTAGTTTGGTCTCTTTGTAGATAGTTTTTAACGGTGTTATAAAGTCGTAATTGTGTAGTATTTTAATTATTTTCTTTCGTAAAATTTGGATTGGTTTTAGATTGGTTTTTGATGAATTGCCCCATATTTCGATGAGATATAACAAATGAGGCTTTACAAGGGAATATATATAATAATTATTATATAATATTATATAATATATATAATAATATAAAATAAAATATTACTAGCCGAACTTTTTTTTGGAATACATCTAAAAATTTTATACAATGAGCCCAGCAATGAAGAATGTTTGTTTTTAATATGTTGAAGGTGAGCTTTCCAGTTCAAGTTGTTGTCAAGGGTTAATCCGAGGTATTTTTCATTACTCGTTCTTTGCAGTACTTCTCCGTTTATGCTCAGATTAAGGTAGTTAGGTAACTTTTTATTTTTTGCACAAAAAATTATATATGAACTTTTGGAGGCGTTAATAGTTAAAAGATTGTGCTGGTACCAATTTTGTAGTATATTTAAATCATCTTTGTAATATCATTAATGTTGTTTCCAAAATAGAATAGGCATGTATCGTCTGCATAAATGGCAAGGCGCCCTTGTAAACCTGCTTGATGTATGTTGTTTATATACACTAGAAACAATAGGGGACCTAAAATAGAACGATGTATTAGAAATGATATTCACTTTTGTAAATAAATATTTTAAAGACACTTTAACAAGTCAATATTTAATGAATACTAGATGCCGCCGGAATCCTACCTGAGATTGAATCTTTCGCTAAAATTTATATCTTTGTTTAATTGTGCATTTACAAAATAAAAGCAAGCTCTATAATGATGATCAAGCTACACAAAGACATGCGTGCCGCCGGCCGAGAAAAATCCGCTCAAAGCCGCTGTAACGACGTAATAAAGTACTGAGTCTTATGTGAGGAGAGTTAACACACTGATAGTATATATAACCTTCGTATCCTAGTATATAACGTCCTACCTACACTATCTAAGGATTTACAAGCTAAATTTGAGATGCTGGACTGTTAGAGTCCCAGGTCGAGCAAAGTGTCATTGGGTATTTCTATGTAATTTGTTTGGTGTTTGATTTTTTCTGGGTGAACTGGGAGTACATTGGTTCACCTCTGCCAAACCCTTTGAGAAATACAGGCGTGATGGTATTTTATATTAAGTGAATAATAAAGAGAGCCATATTCCGAAGCAATTAGCAAAAGCAGCCTTTTTTATGTACCTGTAATATTTTTATAAATTGGCATTAATGTTACACTGAGTGGGTGGCCTAATCGGATCACATAGAAGCGTTTATGTATTTTATTTGTCGATTGAAGTTTTCCTTTGACTATAAAAATCTGATACTTACCTACTTTTTGTATAATATTGCGGTACTTTTATTTTATTTGCTTTCCACACTGGTTTTTTCTATTGAATCGTGAAAGCGTTTACAACTCCTGCAGTTAAATAACACTGCTTTGAGCCATGTTGTAATTCTTACGGTGAGCACTGACAATCCAACAGTGTGTTGGCCGTGGGGAGACTTTGACCCTTACACTGCCAACCCAACTATTCCTCTTTCGTTTTACAAGGTCGACAACGCGCAAGTGATACCATTGGTTTTTCAAACGTCTAACCGCTATGGTATGGCTGTGGTAACCGCTTACCATCAGATGGCTCGTATGCTTGTTTGCCACCGAAGTAGTATAAAAAGAAATCCGTCGTCAAATCAGTTGATATAACAGGTACTCAAAAACAGCAACTGTTTACACCTACTGCAGATTGGGGACAAGGGGACAATCCTCACTTCCTCCCGCCTTACTATTGAGAGAAATTGTAAGCTTGATCCCGACTCTGGATCGAATTACTGCTGGAAGCGGGATGTCATCATCCACATCAAGATAAAGACGCTCGTCTACCCAATCAGGGCATAATTCCATCGTGTTCTGCGCCAATTCCTCGGGAAAGCCCACGCAATGGCATATTGTATATGACATAGGTACTTCCGGAAACAGTCCCGAGTGTACCTGCATCAGCCGGAAACTGAGGGTGATATGGCACCTCTCAAGCCACTTTACTATGAAGAACTACTCTTGTGCCTACTTAAATTAAAAAATTAAGGGTTGTTTAGAGTGCAGTGCAGGGGTACTGTAAACTACACTTACAAATTAAGTATCAGAAAATCCTTCTTCAACGAGTCAGTTATCATTAGGGATGCGCAGAACGACTCACCCTCTCATTTTAATATCCCCGTATCACGACCCTCGTGCTAATTACCGTAAAAACGCAGTTATGTGTACTCAAACTTTTCACAACAATTGATAATCGTTTGTTTTTAACCACTGAGGAAATGTTGATATACTAAAACGAAATTTTAAAAACACGTAAGTAGTCTTTAGTTTATTTAGAAAAAAAACACTGAGTTAACATTTACGAAAGATGTTTATCTTGAAACAGATTTAATGTTCCCGACAGCCTATTAGTTTAACACGACGCACTAAAAAATATTTACAAACATACAAGCATAAACAGTTTATACCTACCTACGCTTCCCAGTTATAATTTTTAATTGGAAATATAAAATTAATATGCTTTAGTGCTATACCTACTTATGTATGTGTCTTATGTACACATGGCTTTCGATTAAAAATACAGAGACCTGATTCCTATTATTTTTAAACTATAATAATCTAATTAACACTATTGTTGTTATAGTTTTTTTTATATATCTAGTTATGTGTATCAAAATATATAATAAACTGTCAGATAAATTAAAGAACATAGAATGAAGAACTACAGAAATACTTACTTTTGAAAGGCTATTATAATATAAAAGACTATATAAATGATAAATAAATAATTATAAAAAGAAATAATTTAGATGCTTGTAATAATTATATTCATTTGAAAAATATAAATAATACTGTAAATAATGATATTGGATTATACATAACGACATTTAATTAGAATTCTCAATGATGTGTAATAAGAATTACTTAAAGATATTCGAATGTTAAGCACCATTATTTGTATTTTAAATTATATTTAAAATTAATAATATTTCTGTTGTGGCATTTCTGCTATGCTTAGATTCCAATAATTAGTTCCTAAGATGTTGCTGTGCCCAACAGGGTTCATGTTTGATTCCTAAATATGTTTAAACAACTTGTTACAACATGAATGCAATAAAGATATGATTATGATTATATTTACTTTCTTTAACGTGGCAATAACAGTAATCTGCAGTTTACGCTTGACTCTGACTCTTAGCATATTAAGGTCTACAAAAAAAATCCCCGCGTCATTAAAGAAACTACTCCAAAGTTTATTTTTGATAAAATTGATAGATTGGCTAGCGAAAAAATGCTTATATTCTACTGTCTAAGAGTTCTCCCACTATCAAAGACTGGTACTATTCCTACATACTTTATTTATTAACATAAACTACATTTAGACATAATCATTATTTTTTTATTGCCTAAATTTCCAAATTAGTATTAAATTCGCATTTTAAAGTACATATATTTTACCTACTACGATCAAAAATCTAAATACTAGAACCTGGTTATACATGCAAAAAGCAAACCTAATTTAAGACCTTTTATGTATCTTGTATAATGCATATAAATATCTATATCCTTATCTGCATCTAACATTAAAAACAAGAGGTTAATTAAATACACTCGATCAAGACTGACAAAACAAATGAATGCGGCTAAATGCTCTGACGTGTCATGTATTGATAGTTTTACATGTATTGTCGCTCGAACCGGGCATGAAGGGGGAGGGCTTGGTCTAGGCCGCCTACAATTTGTCAGGTATATGGGATATGACTCAGTCGCATTCGAGAGCAGCCACGGGCACTACACTTTCCAGCATAGTACTAAGGCACTCAGAGAAAGCACTAGTCAATTTTGAACTTTTTAAAGCTGTGAAAATTTATGAACGGCGCGGTTAATTAATTAACAAAATACTTTGTCGGGTTATTTTTTATTGCTGCCGTGTGTTTTTTGTTTTTAATTCTGTTAAATATATTTTTTTTATATTATTTTATTTCAAATAAAAGTGTTACTTAAATTTTTGTGTTACCGTTCGAGTTTTACTTAAGCATTTTTTTTTTGAGGACGTTTTTAATTGTTTTTTTTTTTTTTCATTCTAAGTTCTTAGTTGCGTAATTTTTTTGGACGTGACGGTGACATTGCTGAGCGGTTTCTGAGGTAAGATTTTTTTTACAGAGGAAGTTCTCAGTTCGGTTGTCGGTATAATAGTTAATTTTTAGTATGTCCTTGTCCGCGTAGAAAATAAAAATCGACTTCTAACAATTTGTTAATTATCTTCATAATTAATACAGACAAATATCAAATGTATCATGATTTAAAGAGTAAAGAAAAGACGATTTCGGTTAAAAAACGTTGAAATGATACAGCCGTATTGAGAACCTTCCTTATTTTAGTAAAATATAATGTTTTAGGGATATTTTTTACACAGAACCGCATAGCCTCAACTAAGCAAATCTTGTACTATGGGTACTAGACAGTGGATATAATATAATTAAATACACTATACACCAATTTGTATGTAACCATCTCGGGAAGTTTTTTTTTCAGAGTACCTGACTACCGATTCTCGATTCACCGTTCGTTCCATCCTTTGTAGTTTTCCTTTTTCTAGAATATTAATTTATTAAGACCAGATATAGCGAAGGATTATGCTGTTCCGCGAGTAATTTTCTTTTACTGTTTTCTTCTTACTTTTTTCTCGTCAATTTCTTTTAATCGATTTCACATACCATCACGCCTGTAGTCCCTGACGGGTTAAGCGGAGGTGTAATGTATATCTGCAGTTTACGGGTACGTTTAAATTTCATATAATAGGGCGCGAGCCGGAAACGGATCTAAATTATGAGTTAATACTGCGAGTTCTGCTTTTTGCCTGACCTGGGAATCAAACTGTGGATTCTCGATCGTAGTCGCGCTTACGTGATCGTAAGCATGAATACTCCGTTACAGACCCGCCTACATAAAAATTTTATAGAAAACATATTTTCTTAATTCCTTTTTTCGAGCCGGTCTCGTACCAAAAATACTGGTCCTTAACAGCAATGGAAAGAGAGAAGTGGAAGAAGAGTAGGGAGGCATTTGCCCAGCAGTGGGAGAATACAGACTTTTAATAAAAATTTCTTGAGAATGACTGATTTGATTTAAAAGCAGTGATAGCCTAGTTGTATGACCATTGGACTGCCAAGTCGAAGGTCTCGAGTTCGAACCCAAGGCACGCACCTCTAACTTTTCGAATTCATAATTAATGTGCGTATTAATAATTAATTATCACTCGCTTAAACGGTGAAGGAAAACATCGTGAGGAAACCTGCGTACCTTGGAGATTTATCTCGACGGTTTGTGAAGTCTGCCAACCCGCACTAGGCCAGCGTGGTGGACTATAGCCTAATCCCTCTCAATATGAGAGGAGACCCGTGCCCAGAAGTAGGACAGTAATGGGTTGATGATGAACTGATTTGAGAATTTGTAATTTACTTTTTATACGGGACAGCATGGCGGTAATGAAAAATATTTCTGTGATAGGTACATCGATGATATTAAAAACGCGTTACTAACATTTTGTCTCGCAATTATTTTAATAAAGAGTATAATTATTGGAAATTAAATAAATAAAGTCTAGTGGTCCTAAACGCGACTGCTACGCTAGAGGTCCTGGGTTCGATCCCCAGGTCGGGCAATGTGTTATTGGGTTTTTCTATAAAATTCTCAGTAGCAGATCGGAGTCTGGATTTGTGCCCGGTTAATGGCAATAGGCTCGCCCACTATTACATGGGACCTAAACATGCCGGCGAAATGTGGGTGTACATAAGTACACCTCTGCCTAACCCTTCTGGGAATACAGGTATAATGTATGTACGTTGTGTATGTTAAATAAATAAAGGGCTCTGATAACATATAAAGACGACGGGATTAATAATATCAATATACGCGATAAAATCCGTAAAAGTAGTTTTATTTCAATGTATAATATTCGCGTAAATGTCAGAAATCAATATATAAAGACTTTTAATAGGGTTAATAACGCTAAAAAAATATAAATGGTATCCTTATTTTCTAAAATTGACGATGTTCTTACGGAACATATCATTACGTTTTTTTTTATATACTACTAAGGTGGCAAACAAGCGTACTAGTAAGCGGTTACCGTAGCATATAGACGCTTTTAATACCAGGAGTATCACTTGCGTGTTACCGACCCTGTATTGGAAGAGGAATAGTTGGGTTGGCAGTATAAGGGTCAAAGTCCCCCCACTGCAAACACAACGTTTCCTCGTGGAGCACTGACAACCTTGCTCACCGTAAGAAACACAACACAACTCAAAGCAGTGTTATTTTACTTCAATTTTCTGCAAGGCGGAGGTACAGTCAGCAAAAGGGTTTGGTATACAGGTAGCGTACGAAATCTGCATCTTTACACAGATTGTGATTTAAATAATTACCCGTCTAAGGGTTTGATGTGTAGCAGCTTACAATACCTACGTTTTGACACATATTGCGTGATACATAATCACACAATCTTTAAAAAACACGATGTTTAATTAGCTGCCTGTATACTTAACTCTTTTTTCGACCGTACTAGCACAGTCGGGCAGCTCCAGTTTGAGTGGAATTACTCCCACTGTGCCCTACCTGTCTAACGTTTGTGTACCCGAACGGTTAGGCAGAAATATACTAAGGTACACTAATTAAACGTACACATGTAATAGCCTTAAGCCTCTTGCCTAACTGGGCACAAACTAAAATGAATTTATATAATCCCCCTATGAGCTTTATACCTCATTTAGTGGTGAAATAACTACTGTTATTGAGTGATATTGCAACTGCAAAATTTTGCAAAATTAATTAATTTGTAAATAGGAAAGAGATTATCGAGAGACAGGCGTTCGTATTCATTACATACATTTCAATAGCGGAGATAATTAAATGTTTTCATCGAAATGATGGCATTATATCTTTATTTAGGATGTATATATAATAATTTTAATTACGGATAGCCTTTTGTTTTAAAAGGGGTATGGTTTCTTGAAAATAAATTGGTTTAAATTGAATAATATTGCAGTGATGGCCTAGTGGTATGACCATTGGACTGCCAAGTCGGGTCTTGAATTAGAAACCTTTGACTTTTCAAAATTATACGCGTATTAATAATTAATTATCACTCGCTTAAACGGTGACGGAAAACATCGTGAGGAAACCTGCACGCCTTAGAGATTTTCGAGACGGCGTGTGAAGTCTGCCAACCCTCACTAAGCCAGCGTAACGATATATGTCTAAAATAACATAGCATTCCGTCGCGCCTGTATTCCGCAAAGGGTTAGGCAAAGGTGTGCTAATATACACTGACATTTTGCTGGTATTGTTCAAAGGTAAAAAATATATCTACCTTTTTTCGATGGGCATCTGAATTGTCTCCATATTTTTTCCGCAATTTCAGTTATTTAGGAGATACATTTTTTTATTTATTTTAATTTCCGTGTATATTCCGAGAGTTACCAAGCATTTGCAAGATATGCTTAGCGTAGAGCGTTGCCGCATTAATGACAAGAATTTGCGAGAATTGTTGAGCATTTGCGCGAGTTGCCGAGCGTTTGCGAGTATTGCATTAATCGCTTTGTGCATTGGCGATACGTATTACGTATACTCATACGTAAGCATTTGTAAGTGCTGTCTTCATCACATAGTGATATTCATCTGTGAATATCACTATGTGATGTAGTCATTTATATTTTATGTGTACTAGTCATTTTGTTATATTTGAGTTTGGACTGGACAACGTCTGTAGCATAGCGGAAAGAGGATGATGATGAACAAGGATTTTGTCTGAAATTCTTTACGTTTCATGTCAATACGCCTGTATTGTCTACGAGATTAGGTAGAGATGTACTAACCCATAGTTTGCTTGTATGATTATTTATCATGGAATAGAGGCGAGCTAATTGCCATTAACCGGGCACAAATCGAAATTCAAAGCTAGTACTGAGAATATCATAGGAAAACCCATTGCTCGACCTGGGAATCACACTCAGGGCCATTACCATTCGCGCTTCAGACCACTTGGCAAGTGAAGCTATACCTACGTTTCTAAATGTGCAAACTACGTAGGTGGGGTTGGAGAGACGCTGTCTACGTCAGCCAAATGCAACCGAGTAGAGGGGCACGATGCAGTCGCCGAGTGGGTGGCATGCTAATCGGATCATAGACAAGGTGACCCGAAGTGACATTAGCGGGGTAATTTCTTTTCCATAGCGTAGTACGATAAGCTCAGTACCTATGGAAAATTCTAGACTAAGTCCAATCCACACTTGAACGCCTTTTTTAAGACAAAAATAGAATTGAGCCGAGCTAAGAATACTAGCAATAGACGGGACATCTATATTATGTACATACCACCGTGCTTATATTCCACAAAGAGTAAGACAGAGGTGTACTAATGAACACCCACAGTTCACAGGTACGTTTGGGTCTCATGTTATAGGGGATGGCTATGGCTTTTATCCGGGCACCAATATATCTACGAGCTGCAACTGAGAATTTTATAGAAAAATTCTATAACATTACGCGGCCTTGGAAAACGTGCCCAGGACCTCTAAGTGAAGACAAATATTTAAACTTTTGGTTTTAGCCGGCAATTATATAAACGTTTAGTTTTAGCTGGCAGTTATATAAACTTTTAGTTTAAGTCGGCAGTTATATAAACTTTTAATTTTAGCCGGCAGTTATATAAACTTTAGTTTTAGCTGGCAGTTACTAAACTATTATTTTAAGCTGGCAGTTATTTAAACTTTTAGTTTAAGCTGGCAGTTATATAAACTATTAGTTTAAGTCGGCAATTATATAAACGTTTAGTTTTAGCCGGCAGTTATTTAAACTTTTAGATTTTACCGGCAGTTATATAAACTTTTAGTTTTAGCCGCCAGTTCTATAAACTTTTAGTTTAAGTTGGCAGTTATATAAGCTTTTAATTTTATCTGGCAGTTATTTAAACTGTTAGTTTTAGCCGGCAGTTACATAAACTTTTAGTTTAAGTCGGCAGTTATATTAACTTTTAGTTTGAGCTGACAGTTATATAAACTTTAAGTTTAAGTTGGCAGTTCTATAAGCTTTTAGTTTAAATCGGCAGTTATGTTAACTTTTAGTTTAAGCTGGCAGTTATATAAACGTTTAGTTTTAGCCGGCAGTTATATAAACTTTAGTTTTAGCAGGCAGTTATATAAACTTTAGTTTTAGTTTGCAGTTACTAAACTATTATTTTAAGCTGGCAGTTATTTAAACTTTTAGTTTAAGCTGGCAGTTATATAAACTATTAGTTTAAGTCGGCAATTATATAAACGTTTAGTTTTAGCGGGCAGTTATATAAACTTTAGTTTTAGCCGGCAGTTATATAAACTTTAGTTTTAGTTAGCAGTTACTAAACTATTATTTTAAGCTGGCAGTTATTTAAACTTTTAGTTTAAGCTGGCAGTTATATAAACTATTAGTTTAATTCGGCAGTTATATAAACTTTTAGTTTTAGCCGGCAGTTATATAAACTTTAGTTTTAGTTTGCAGTTACTAAACTATTATTTTAAGCTGGCTGTTATTTAAACTGTTCGTTTTAGCCGGCAGTTACATAAACTTTTAGTTTAAATCGGCAGTTATGTTAACTTTTAGTTTAAGCTGGCAGTTATATAAACTTTTAGTTTAAGTCGGCAGTTATATAAACTTTTAATTTTAGCCGGCAGTTATATAAACTTTAGTTTTAGTTTGCAGTTACTAAACTATTATTTTAAGCTGGCAGGTATTTAAACTTTTAGTTTTAGCTGGCAGTTATCCATATAAGCTTTTAATTTTAGCTGGCAGTTAAATAAACTTTTAGTTTCAGCCAGTAGTTACATAAACTTTTAGTTTTAGCCAGCAGTTATATAAACTTTTAGCTTTAGCTGGCAGTTATATAAAATTTTATATTTTGCTGGAAGTTATACAGACTTTTAGTTTTAGCAGACAGTTATTAAACTTTTAGTTTAAGCTGGCAGTTATGTAAACTTTTAGTTTTAGCCGACAGTTATTAAACTATTAGTATAAGCTGGCAGTTATTTAAACTTTTAGTTTTAGCTGGCAGTTATACATATAAGCTTTTAATTTTAGCTGGCAGTTATATAAACTGTTAGTTTAAGCCAGCAGTTATATACTGTTAGCATTACCTAAAAGACATACCGGCGAACTGTGGGTGTACACCAGTACACCCTCTGATGCCCTGCAGGGTATACAGGCCTGATGTAGGTAGTTTATTTAGTGTTTTGCTTTCATGCACTGATATTGGAACTTTGTTGTGTTTTGCCTGCCAAGAACGGTTATGACTTTAAAGTCGTTTCTGAGGCAATTATTTTTTTTCAAGGAAGTGTCCCTGGCATTTTCTTAAGTCGTATTATCCCTAGCTAAGACATTCTTCGATTCAAACGCGCAGATATACACCTTTCGTAATTGCCTTTGAAAAAGGTTTTTCTCAAGATAACTCTGTAACAATGACCTACAATGATGTTCGGCATATTCGTGCATGTTCAATGACTTTCCTAGTGTAATCGTGTAATCTTAGGAGATAATTTAAGGTAAATTTAAAAAGAACAATTATTGGCTGCAGTAATCCACTGGCATAGGAATAATTGAACTAGAAGTTTCTGATATTTTTATTTTTAGAAAAGCCCCTAGCGGTGACCTTAGGAACTAAATTTTTCATACAAAAAATTTCAATTTTTATTTTAGATTTTACTTGCCTATTAAAAATTGATTATTTTAACCGATTTCGATTCATCGTGCAGTAATACTGTTTAATATAACCCCATAAGAAAAATCACGCACTTAATCGGGGCGGGGTAGCTTTAAAAGATTTTTTTTTATTTTTTATTGAAAATGTATACCTACCATTAATAACTATTAATTGCAGGTATATATTTTCAATCAAAAAATATTATCTGATAGCTGTAAAATGTAAATGTTTCTCGGAAGCACATTTTTTTTATACTATTAAGGTGGCAAACACCTTATAGTAAGCGATTACCGTAGCATAAAGACGCTTGTAACACTAGGGGTATCACTTGCGCGTTACCGACACCCTGTATTGAAAGAGGAATAGTTGGATGGTCAGTGTGGTCAAAGTTGCCCCACTGCCAACACAACGATTCCTTGTGGAGCACTGGCAACCTTGGTTACCGTAAGAAACACAATACAACTCATAGGAATGTTAGTTTACTTCGATTTTCTGCAAGGCGGAGGTACTTACCCCTCCAATTTGAGTAGAATTACACCCACTATGTCTTACCTCTCTTAAAATAAAAAATGTCAAACACTATTTAATAAATTGAATTTATCTGAAAGTTTCCAGTCCCTAATGGAGGGGTATACCCGGCTCTGGCTGCGGATTGTTATTGGATTATTTGCTGAAAGGTTCTGTTTTAAAAATGTTTTCCATTCTGTCTGCTCTGCATAAAAATAAAGTTTTCGTCTATTTAAAAATTATCTAGAATCTGTTGCGAATTATAATCTCGCTGGTAACTTGAGAACGAGATATATCAAGAAGATGAAAGGAAACTTTCATTTTCTTGAGTGATTTCAAGTCTTTTCCCAACTTTGTTTGGGGTTGACCTCCAGTCTTACCAGATACGGCTGAATATCAGTATTTTACATGAACCGACTGCCATCACACCTTCGCAACCCAATTTCTGGGTAGTACCGATGTCGTGAGGATACACTGATTGTCTTCTCGGTTCTTTGTATTTTTTGGCATTTCCCGAGCTAAAATTTAGTCTTTTTGTTAGCCATGTGGGGGAGGCCTTTGCTCAGCAGTGGGACAGTAATGGTTAGCAAAAAGTTATTTTAGTAGAGGTAAAATTAACTGCGGGCAGGATTCGAACCTGCGTCTTCTGGTTAGGTAGGTACATCAGACCTTTAAGGCACCGCGAGTCCCACCCGCCTGGTCGAAATTTGCCTTCACATTTTGAATTCGACTTCTTTATGGTAACGTCAGTAACACCTTCTTCTTCAATTATAATAATAATACTGCTCAGTTTTCTGTATCCAAATTAGTTGAAACCAAATATTTATCCTCACTGTACCACACTTAATTCAAATTGTAATATGTGGAAACGTAGTGGATTGTACATTAACCACCTTAGAAATATCTTGTAATATAAATATTACAAGATATAAATTGATATTATGTTACCTGCATTGTACAATTGTTTGTTTTCCCAAACAAAATATAATAAAAAATTAAACACCTATTGAAACAAGTTTTTGCTTTTTCCATCCAATTTTTCCTTCACTAAAATAACTTTAAAATCTTTGCTAGGAAAATGATAAAAATAAAAAAGATAGCAAATAAGATAGCATCGCTCAACATTAAAATGACTGTAAAGTAAATCATGTCGGTTGAGAAGCAATAACTTGCTTTTCAATAGGTGTTACTGACGTCTCCATAAAAACGTAAAAATTCAGAATAGAGCAAATTTCGACCTGGCGGGTGGGCGACCTGCGTCTTCTGGTTTCTCCTTCGCCAAAATAATTAATACTGTCCTATTTAATTTCGACAACTTACAATAAAAGTCGGTAAAATTGTCGTAACCATAAAAATACTCAAACTCTAAAATGCTTTACCGATCTCTAAAATACGATAGATACCTAGATTATATGTCGATATTGACGATTCCACAGCACCCTAGTTTTGTTAACACTCAGTAAGGTAACAGAGGTAGTAATTAATCCTGACCGTTAGTCAGCACACCGAGCTACATTTTAGCTGAAAATGACGTAATGATATTGCGTACAGCACGTATTGCACACAGAAGCAATCAGTTCCGGACGCCTATAGGACCTGCTTTGACGTAGACATGTTTGTCGACGTTTGTACTGTCAACGTGATATTTGTGTTTACTTAACGCGTGTATCCGAGTACCTTTTGGTTCGAGATGTTGTGGCTGTTTAATGGATATTTGTGATGTTCCCTGCGGCACAGTATTGTGGGATATTAGACACAAACCATCACGCCTGTATTTGCGGGCGCACCAAAGGGTTATGCAGCGGTGTACTAATATACATCCACAGTTCACCGGTGCGGTGTGTTTAGGTACCATGTAATAGGGGGCGACTTTATTGCTATTAGCTGGGCATTAACTGAGGTTGAGGTTTTAACGGTTTTGCAACATGAATTTTATTATAAGAAAATAGCGCTGAAGAAAATGGCAGCAAAACTTTGCGCGCAGGTGACAGCATAAGAGTTAGCATGCTTGGATAGCAGGCGTCATCGGCCACATCCCCGTCTCCTCATTCCGCACCTCCAACATTTAACGTATATCGTACCGTATATTCAATTAAGTACTTAAAACGTACTTAATTGAATCAGCCAGCGCGAGCAAAGCCACGGCCAACAGCTAATTATTAATTATAGGTAGTTTCAGTCCATTTTTATTTGACTGTACCTACATTATAATAATATGTGCGAGAAAGTTGACGACAAAAAAAAAATTGGTAAAATCTAGCATCCAGCTAACTGCACATTCGCCAGTTGACGAACAAGTCTAATTTATCTGAGTGTGTTTCAGTTTATCTTCTCAAAAATTGCCAGGCATGTTGGCATTTTATGACAACTTTAAAAGGTATCATTATTTTAAAAAAGAACGCTTTAATGACATAACATAACGCTATTTTTTCTTGAAGGGTTCGGGATAGGTGCCCTAGAGTACACTCACTGTTCTTAACATGTAATAGTCTTGAGCCTGTTATCATTAACCGGAAAGAAATTGAAACTCCTAGCTGCTACTGAGAATTTCATAGAACAGCCTAATAAAACTGCGCGACCGCAGAATCGATGTCAGGATTTCTAGCCTAGCAGTTGCGCTTACGACAAATAGATTAATGAGGTAATACATTTTTATTTTATAAATTTATTTATTTAAAATAAAAATAAACAAGACTGCCTCATTAGTCTAGTGGTCCTAAGCGCGACTGCTACGCTAGAGGTCCTGGGTTCGATCCCCAGGTCGTGCAAAGTGTTATTGGGTTTTTCTATGAAATTCTCAGTAGCAGCTCGGAGTCTGGATTTGTGCTCGGTTAATGGCAATAGGCTATTATATGGAATGTACATTAGTACACCTCTGCCTAACCTTTCGGGGAATATAGGCATGATGGTATGTATGTAAAAATAAACAATTATTTTCATTTTCTTAACAGCTCCTACTTGTGATGTCGTTAGACTAACAATACAATATTAAAAAAGCACATTTAATTATAGCTGGAAGCTACAATCTTGTAATGCGTTACCAGCCAGGTATCTAATTATCAACATCTGATGTGTTTCGAGAAACTAATGAGTTGAATAATTAAGTTAAAAAGTACTCATATACGAGAGACGGAAATTAATACCAAACAAAGTATCCATTACACTAAGTATCATGACGTTAGTTTTAATTAAAAAATAAACTTTATCATCATTCTTTAACGTTGTTATGTATTATTAAGAACATAGTCTTCAAGACTCTGTCTCCTCTTTCTATGGCCGATCGCCATTATTCACCATTGTTAGATGCGCACGCATAATTATGAAAACTGATTAATTTTTCCCGCCATTGCGAAAAAATTTTCACAACTCGTTTTCACTGTTGATATTATAGTTATTTTCTTCACAAGTGTGTTGAAAAACTTCGTATGATACACGTGTGTATTAATGATTACCGTCCTCAACTCTCTTAAAACCCTCACCTAACGGCTAGGGTTTCAATGGCCCCTAAGCGGTAATAACCAACATTACACACTTGTACCATAATGTACTATACCGTCGGCACGAAGGCACCAAGTAATCATTCAACTATTTCTAACTGACGCATATACTCATACATTCTAGTTCGGAAACCAAGTGCATTGCTTGTAAAATAATTTACGAAGCGGAATAATACGGGATGGACAATTGCATATTTTTTTTATTTTATGCTCCAATTTTTTTATTGTACAAAATAATAATTATTATTTCCTCTCGTACTCAGGGAGCACTTGAACAGGCACCACTTATTTTTCATCGACAATTAGAAAGAATTAAAAGCGCAGCGAATTGATCCCTCTGAGGGCTACAGTTACCGATAATCCTTTTATCTATTGCTACAGGCATTTGATTGGGTTCTCGAGTGGAGACTGCGTTTAGGGAAGCGTAGTTTAGGTTACCCGGTGGCCAGGTGGAGTGCAGATTTGCGGAAGGCAACACTTGGTAGAGGCCTTACAGTCCAAAATTGTACACACCGTTATAAAACAATTCATTCATCATTTTAAGCGAAACGGAATCCACGTGTATTGTAAGCCGCGCAAAGGTTTTTGAGATTTTACGTAAAAGTTTTTTAGTTTCGTTTTTGATCTGCAGTTTTGGAGTATTATGAATCTATGTTCGCACTGTTGATATTTTGGCAACTGGTAGTGACTGGATGAGAAAAGCCGAAGATAAGCGGGGGCTACTGTGAGGTGCCTTCGCCCAATATAAATGGGCTAATCAATTTGATATGATATTTATTTACAGCCGTTTGGGAATGGCTGGTTATACGAGTAAGTAACAGTTTTTTTTATTATTTTCAAAACTAGAAGAGTTGTCAAGATGCCATGGGAGATGAGAAAAGATGGCTCTGTTAAGATGTCACGTAACTATTTTTGTGCAAGTTTCGTAAATAAATATCATAATATCATAACTTCTGCTGATCATGGGGTCGTGGGTTCGATTCCCAATGGACACAAATATTTGTGTGGATAAAACATGAGTATTTGTGTTTGTCTGGGTGTTCCTTATGTATTATAAGTATGTATTTACAAAAAAAAGTATATAAGTATTATATCCATTGTCTAGTACCCATAGTACAAGCTCTGCTTAGTTTGGGACTAGATGGTGTTGTGTAAAATGTCCCAAAATATTATTATTATTAACTTCATCTGGCTACAAATTGATTAGCCCATTTGAAGCTGTGATGCGATTTACTGATTACTTAAATAAATAAAAATATTTATTGTTCTCCAAAGTACACAAATATCACCATAGGTAGGTACATTATAATGCGTCGTTACACTTAACAATTAATAAAAACTTGAGGGTAGAACAAAAATTAAATCTACGTAGCCATCAATATGATAAAGTACGACCACTAAAACTAAGAACATTTCTATTACAAAAAATTTTTACTAGTTGCATTTAAAATGTTTAGCATAAATATTATTTTTAGTGTACATTATAACAATGTTATTGCTAGTATCTAAACTAGGCCGAGCCTGTATTTACTTAATTGTATTAGACACCGAAAATCCCGAATCTTATTTATCGGTGTTTCATATCCTTACCTATTTTTATCTAACGTTAATGTAAACGTCGACATGCAATTTAAATTAAAATGTAAATTTCTCATAGTGAACTGTAATGTTCTTCAGAATAAATATTTGAGACTTTTTAGAAATACCCATACCACTGTGTAGGTGAATTTTCATAGTTATATCCACATTTTTTTTTTATGTAACTGTATGACTTAAAATGTCATAAACAAAATACTAAAAATTATAGTGTAGGTCTTCGCGCACGATAAAATTAAGGAAAATAACGCAATAATCGCTAATTGAAAAATAAATTACATTCTTAAGAAAAATTAAAGTGTACCATAGTTTTGCGAAACGTAATATCATAGTTACATTAAGAGAGGTAGGGCATAGTGGGAGAAATTTCAGTCAAATGGAGCTGCCTGACTAGGGAAGTACCTTCCGCCTTGCAGAAAATCAAATCGAAATGAAATAACACAGCTTTGAGCTGTGTTATGTTCCTTATGGTAAACAAGGTTGCCATTGCTCCACGAGGAAACGTTGTGTTGGCAGTGAGGGGACTTTGAACCCAACTATTTTTCTTTCGTTTTACAGGGTCAGTAACGCGCAAGTGATACTACCGATGTCGCAAACGTCTATAGGCTATGGTAACCGTTTACCATCAGGTAGTCCGTATGCTTATTTTGGGACTTTAGTGGTATAAAAAAAAACAGTGTTGAAACATCTCTGCAGCTATGGACAATATCTAATTTATTTTATTCGCCCCCACGAAGCTTACTCCGAACCTACACGGAATAACCGTGTAGGTTCGGATTTAGTGTTGTTACTTCCTTGGCCCTGTATTGTTTTATTTTCTAATTAAATTGAAGAATCAATATTCACCTGTTTCTCGTGTTTGTGAAGCAAAGTGGTTTTTGTTTTGTTTCGTACGTACCTATATACTTTTTCTGGGAATAAATGCACAAAAAATATCGTTTTAACTGGAAGTTCCAACTTCACTTTTTTAGTTGTTATGTTTAGTTTTAATTTCCATATTTTCCATGTTATTTTATTTCGTGTGTCGCGACACTGATATTTTCTTAACTACTGGTGGTGCCATCTGTCTGTAAACTATTAGAACTACATTCCTTGGAATATCAGAAAAAACATTTCTCGCTAGTGTAGTGGTTGTACTCACGATAGCTATGCTGCAGGTCCTAGATCGAATATTTTTATTTCCATGAATTGTAGGTACCTACTACAAATTCTACTGGGTAATTCTTTGAGGAGCCTTAGAACGCGGTCACACAGTCTTAATTCCTAACCTATTAAACATTCAGTCTTAGGACCAAATACAGATTATCCTTTATTAATCTAAGTATATAATTTTAACAATAAACACCTAAAATTACTTCAAATATAAAAAAAAAAATCTAATGTCGAAAACGGGAGCAAAATCGGCGTTCTTCGCGCGTCACACTCTGTTCTCGCTCACTGCAAACTTTGATAACTTTTAGATTTAATTCATAAGCATTACGATGAGTACATCAATATAATCGTGTTTTAACTATGCATCATAATTACCAAGGAACATTATTTTATCTCTTAAGTTACAATAGTTAATAGACATTATGTCTCTGTCACACGATTTAGCTAGTTTCGCGAGCGCACAACAATTCGGCACCTATCTTCCAAGAGCGCAAACTTATGGCAACAAGTTTTAGCTGCATGGTCGCTCAGTAGTGTCCCAGTGTTGATGGGACAGACAAGCGCCTTCAACGCTTAAAACAAAAAAATACGAGGCAAGTTTTTCTCTGAAAAATTTCGAGCAGCCTCGGTCAAGAAACTTTCATGCGCATATTTTGAAGTATAATGTTTATAATTTTCCAACCCATTTTTAATTATGGAATTAGATAGATCTTCGAGATTATTCTGAAGTATTTAGTTCGTTGATTTACGGATAAATTTAATCGTAATTTTCAAAACTGTAAAATTTTCGTAACTTTCTTGACCAATTTTCGTGGTCATTTGTCCACGAAAGTTAGCTAGCGCACCACGAAAGCTTTAATATCTCCATTTTTTATGACGCAGCACATGTATTTACTCCTTACTCCGTAATTTCATTTGAATCCAAGCATTAGTTTTTGAGAAAAGTAGAACCTTAGCAAGAAATCATCATCATCATCAGCCTATATTAGTCCACTGCTGGACGTTGGGCTCCCCTAATGTGCGCCATTTCGCTCTGTCCTTAACTCCTCGCATCCAACTTCTACTAGCACTGCAGCCTTTCGCAAATCATCACTCCATCTTGCTGGAGGGCGTCCTACACTACGTTTGCCGAGTCACGGTCTCCACTCGAGAACACGATTTATCGATTCTGCTGCAGATATGGCCAGCCTACTGCCACTTCGGCTTGATAATCTGGTATGCTATAACGGTTACTTTGTCTCTCTGTCGGATAACCTCGTTGCGGATTTTACCCTTTAGATAAACTCCAAGCTTTTGTTTTCAAACTTTGCGGTATGGGTGATGAGAAAACTTGACGTAGTTTGCCAAAAGTCAGCCCAACCTGATCCTTCTTTTGGCCTCCTTCTCAAAGTTGTTTTTGCCCAACTGTAAAATCTGCCGGTAAGTAATCTGAGGCAAGTGTACTCTGAAACAACTTCAAGAAGATGACCATTTACAGCAATAGGTCTCTTTGACTTTGGTTTTATCCAAATTCAGGCTGAGATCTACGCTTTGTGAGGCTGATGCCAGGCCATCCAGCATCTGTTGCAGCTCCTCTAATGACTCCGCCAAAAGGACTATGTCGTCTGCGAATCGCAAGTGCGAGATATAATCGCCGTTTATGTTTATGCCCTTACCTTTCCAGTCCAATGTCTTAAACAAATCTTCCAATGCTCTCGAGAACAGTTTCGGAGATATAGGTAATATCTTCCTGTCTCACGCCTCTGCGCAATTGGACAGGTTTAAACTGTTGATACTGTACTTGGACATTCATAAAGGCAGATTCATAAAGACATCTCAGCATCTTGATATAACGATAGTCCACTTGATACCGCTGTAAGGATTCCAGAATAGCCCATGTTTCCACAGAGTCAAAGGTCTTCTCATAGTCCACAAACGCAAGGCACGGGGGCCATCCACACAGTAATGCAGATTATACAGAAGTCTATGGAGCCAGTCTGTTCGGGAGGTTAAAACTCGTCAAGTCTTCTAGTGAGACGATTTGTGGTGACTCTAGAGAACAACTTATAGACGTGGCTTAGAAGAGAAAAGGGGACTGTAATTTTTTATCTCCCTTCCTAAAGAACAGAACCACCGCACTCTCGTGCCACGCCTTTGGAGTTCTGCTGCAGTGAATGATGGAATTAAAGTTTTTTGCAGCTCCTCAACAAGAGGGGCTCCACCTATCATCTTTGCTGAGGTGAGCAAAGATGATAGGTAAACTTCGTCAGGTGCCTCCTTCTAATTTTCCTTCACCGTTTAAGCGAGTGATAATGAATTATTAATACGCACATGAATTCGAAAAGTCAGAGGTGCGTGCCTTGGATTTGAACTCGTGACCTTTGACTTGACAGTCCCATGGTCATACCACTAGGCTATCACTGCTATCACTGCTATGAAACCTATTTTTTTGCTTGAAGAAAATACGTTTGTAACTTTCGTAGCGTCTTTCGTAACTTTCGTGGGCACCGAAATTTCGAAATTAAATGTCTCTGTAGATTATGCACCGATCTACACACAATAAAAATAATTGTACGTATTATTTTTACAGCGTCTTAAACGTGTGGCGATTTATTTAACTATTACTCTAAAAATAAACTTCGAAAGTGACGCCGGAGAATACTTTTTGAAGAACTACTCTACTGCAATTCTTCACAATTTCACCGTTTTGGTCTGAGATCAGTTCAAATCAAATCAAATCTTTTAATTTGTGAATATGGGTACAATAAGGTGTTGGTTGGTTGACAATAAATATTCGTTCCAAAACATATTCTGCCATTGGGCATGCAAATTCTAAAATAACACAATTATTTAAATAACAAAAATAATTATAATAATAAATACTCTAAATTAATACGTCAAAACTTATCTTTTAGGTACTCGTTAACATCATCGTAACATTTATTTATTGGGAACTCTTTTAGCTTTTTTTGAACATATCTATCCTTTGGAAGCTTACAATATAACTAGGTAGCTTATTATATAATTTAGGTCAGGTAGTTAAGTCGTAAAAACAGAAATAACACACATTATTATAATTACTCCTCAGTCCTCAGTGTGACATGGTTAGTCTTGGGTTGGATTCCCAGGTCGAGCAGTATTAACACTGCTTTTAAATGAAATTTTCAGTAGTAGCAAAATTTTGATTTGTGCCCGGTTAATGGCAATAGGCTCCTGTTACATGAGTCCTAAAACATACCAGTGAACTGTAGATGTACACTGGTATACTTCTGCCTACTTCTTCGAGAAATATAGGCGCAGCACGAGCTCCGAAGCACGAGCTTATTGCTTCCCAAAATAAAATCAGTCTTCCTTCCTTATTTTATTTAAGGTTACCGTTAGCAATTTGAAAATATTATATTCTTTAAATTGCAATAAAACAGATGACACAAAATTCCAGACTGAATTTAAATCAACACTCTTGTTAGAGGTCTTTCAGTCTACAATTGTGCGCACCGCCACAAAATAAACAAGAATTTTTTTAATTGTTAGTAGAACCGAATCTATTGTACGCCGCGCAATGTGTACGTGCAGAGGATGTAGCGAAAAAGATTTTTGATGTTTTTTTTTATCTGTAGTTTTGGAGCAAATATGAATTATTATCCACGTCCGGACTGTTGATATTTTCCGTCGATAGATTGCGTTTCATGGCTTTGAACATTTTATTTCACTTTTCTAGTGGATCATGTTTGTAGCTTCGTTGGAATTCGAGTATTTCTATTCTTTGTTTATTTGAATCGAAATGGCACTAGTAATAAGAACGTTGCACGCCGTACATTTTCCATTCGTTCAGTGTTTGTTCAAGTTATTCAGTTGTTTTGTGCTTCAATAATAATAATAATAAGTTATTATCACAAAGAAAACATACATTAGTATACACTAATAAACAAAATGCTAAACCACATAGCAGTAGTCTGTATACGGATATCCTGTCTCTCAAACTAGGATAACCTGTATCATGAAAGACAGTGTTCAGCTGTAAGGTTACTTAAAAATAGGGATTATACAATTGCGGACTGTGCCTGCCGTTTTAACAGTAAGATTTACTAAGCAATCACATGCATACAGTCACTTCTTTTTCCCATGGGGATAGGCCGAAACTAAAGAAAGTCAAATTCAAATTATTTATTTGCCTGAATATGCGTATACATGAGATGATACATAATTAAACAAAAGTTCTTTTTACCATATCCTACCTTAACAGGTGTGCAAATAAGTAGATAAGATAGAATGAATATTACATTACATTAGGAATTATCTATTACAAAATAATAGAATTAGAATATCCATTACATAATATGGGAGTGTATTTGAATAGGGTATTACAGAAAACTCTGAACTATAATTAAATAAAAATAAACTTATCTACACTACTTACTAACAAACTATAATTAAAAAAAGAAAAACAAAAAACTACAGGGTAAACTAAACTAAAACACACACTTTTAAATAATTTCGGTAAAATGTTGGAAAAGATAGTCTACGATCATATCTATGCCGCTACTCAACAGTGCATACCTCCCACTCAGCACGGTTTTGTGAAATCACGGTCGGTTAACACGAACCTTCTTGACCTTACAAATTACATTAGTACAAACATGAACGCAGGGGTGCAAGTAGATGTTATTTATACAGATTTTGAAAAAGCATTCGATCGCGTAAATTATTGCATATTAGTTGATAAGCTAAAAAAGGTTGGGATAAAGGGAAATTTATTAAGATGGGTGGATTCATACTTGAGAACCAGGCGCCAGGCCGTGGTACTCGGTAGCTACCGATCTGATTTTGTAGATGTCACGTCTGGGGTGCCTCAGGGATCTCTGTTATCCCCGCTACTTTATAATATATATCTATACGACATTCCGCACTGTTTCCAACACTCAAAACATTTATTGTACGCTGATGACAAAAAAGTTTTTCGTAGAATAGATAATGCGGCAGATTGCCTCTTACTACAAGAGGATTTGGACAGGCTTAGCCTTTACTATTCTCGAAATAAGATTAATGTCAACAGCAAAAAATGTCAAGTTATAACATTCTCAAGGAAACGTAAAGAAATACGTCATAACTATTATATATCAGGGGAATTGATACCTAGAACATCACAGGTTAGGGACTTGGGAGTAATTTTGGATGACAAATTCACATTTGAGGCACATATAGATCATATAACCAGTAAAGCCTATAAATCACTTTATTAAACAACTTAATTATTTATGTAAAATACAAAACTTGGATTACCAAGAATCCTGTAAATACCACAAAATAAATACTCTCGACAATAGAGGTTCTTTGGCTGATATGATGATGTTATATGATATAATAAATAATAAATTCGATAGTGAACAACTACTTGACAAGATTCTATTTAATGTACCCCGTAAACGTACCAGGAACACTGCGCTGTTAACGACACCTTCAGCCTCAACAAAGTATATAAAAATGTCACCATTTTTTCGTCTCCCTGACTTATATAACAACAAGTTTGCATCTTTGGACCCATTTAACTGCCCACGCAACACCTTTAAAACGGAAATATTGAAAATCCTCTCACATATTAAGTAGATTTACAATCAATTAAACTGGTTTATTATATGAATACACACATAAATGCAACATTATATAAATGTATACTAGTACCAATATTACACACACAGACACACACACAGACACACACACAGACACACACATACACACTCAAGCACGCACGCACGGAAGCTCTTAAATGTAAATTTACTATAAGTGGTTTCTAAAATATATATATATTTTTTTTAAATAACCACATACTCTCAACTTTATAGATCCTATGTTATCTGTGTACTTCGTTATTGGCGTATTGCTTAAATTTATATAACTGTTTAGTTATCATAAGCTGTGAAGATACTATGTATAAATAAATAATAATAATAAAACTAGACTAAAAAAATGCATCAAAAAACTAGCGGCTCTGCTGGTGGCCTCGATGGCTTGTCACCACAGCATTTAAAGGACCTCAGATGTGCCAGCGCCGGGGAGGCTGGTGAGACGCTTTTGAAGGAGCTCACGGTTTTGACCAACCTTATGCTCTCCGGCAATGTGCACGGGGCCGTCATCGATATTTTGTATGGGGCCAATTTATGTGCCCTGCGCAAAAAGGATGGCGGCATTCGTCCCATTGCCGTAGGAAGTACCTACCGTCGTACGGCAGCCAAAATTTGTTGTAAATATTATAGCGAGTTAATTTCGGCCAAATTACAGCCCCTACAGCTTTGGCTCGAAAGGGGGCTGTGAAGCTGCCGTATATGCCCTTTCTAGTTATATAAATAGCGGGAAAGCTGAGGTCATTGTTAAGGTTGACTTAAAAAATGCTTTTAACTCGGTTAATAGGGACTCTTTGTTGGCAGAGATTAAAAAAGAAGTTCCAAAAATCTACAGTTTCCTTTGGCAGTGTTATAGATACCCATAAAAATTACTTTATAGGAATCATTTATTAAGCTCTTCAGTAGGCTGCCAACAAGGAGACCCTCTCGGGCCTATGATTTTTAGTTTAGCAACCCAACCCATTATTCGACAGTTAAATTCTAAATTCAATGTGTGGTATTTGGATGATGGTACTCTAGGTGGCGATGTAGATACAGTTCTAAAAGACTTGATGTTTTTAAAAGAACAGTTACACTCTATTGGTATAGACCTTAACCCTTCGAAGTGTGAAATTTATTTATCTGACACCACCGACAGACAGACAACTTTCGAGAAATTTAATAATACAGCTCCACAAATTAAAATTGTTAACAAAAGTTCTCTTCGCCTCCTAGGGTCTCCAATTATGGATGATTCTTACACAAATTTTATAGATAAAAAAATTCAAAATTTTAATGACATTTCGGAAAGACTCACCAAATTAAACATGCATTCGGCTTTTACTATAATACGTTATTGTTGCTTTGGACCACAATTAACGTATTTCCTCCGCTCTTCACCTTTATGGAGGCATTCGGATCTTTTAAGCAAAATTTACTGTATTATCCGTAAAACTTTAAGCGCTATTTTTAAACGTAGCTCTAGACGACCGGGCCTGGGTACAGGCTACCTTACCCGTCCGCTTTGGAGGCCTTGGCGTTCGCAAAATTTCCAGTTTAAGTCTACCGGTATTCTTATCTTCAGTTCTCGGTACCGAGAAATTAACAAGGAAGATTCTAGCTTCATCACTGATTGATTTCGAGATACCTTACGTGACTGAGGCTAAGAATGCCTGGAGTAGTTTTTGTCCCAATACCCTTCCACCCATTAACCCTTTTTCCCAGAGGCAGTGGGATGAGCCACTCTGCAGATTGATACGGAATGAACTTGTTAAAACGTTACTCAATACTGCAGAGCGTGCCCGGCTGCTGGCTGTGGGTAAATGGGAGTCGGGTTTGTGGTGAAGCTGTTGGATGATTCAACTTTTCGGATCGCAGTTTGCCTTCGACTGGGAGCTCTTTGTTGTGCTCCGCATCGCTGTCACTGTGGTGAAGCTGTCGATAGCCTCGGACACCATGGTTTGTCTTGCAGCAGGAGCGCAGGTCGAATGCCAGCATTAACGACATCATTCACCGTGCCCTTGTCACCGCCGGCGTTCCAGCCATTTTAGAACCAAGTGGTTTGGCACGTGACGACGGCAAGAGACCGGACGGGATGTCGTTGCTGCCTTGGAAAATGGGTAGGCCTTTAGTGTGGGACGCAACATGCGTCGACACTCTTGCGCCATCCCATCTTCCTAGCTTGGCAGGCTGTGCTGGCGCTGCTGCTGCGACTGCGGAGACCAACAAACGGCGTAAATATAACAATTTTATAAATAGTTATATTTTCGAACCGTTTGGGGTCGAAACGCTGGGGCCGAGTGTCCTGTTACTCTTTAAAGATATTGCCAAACGTCTAAACGACACTTCACGTGACCCAAAGGCTGGCCTCTACTTCGGCCAGAGACTAAGCATTGCCATTCAACGTGGCAATGCAGCCAGCCTCTTGGGTACGCTACCAGACGATGGCGATGCGGATGAGATTTTTGATGCAATTTTTTAGTCTAGTTTTTAGTTTAGTTTTAGTTTACCCTGTAGTTTTTTGTTTTTCTTTTTTAAATTATAGTTTGTTAGTAAGTAGTGTAGATAAGTTTATTTTTATTTAATTATAGAAATGTTCAGAGTTTTATGTAATACCCTATTCAAATACACTTCTTAAGATCAAAATATTATTATAATTATAATTTTATTAAGTCAGCTCCTTATCATTGTTAACATTTATCATTTAAGTAATCTTTAATTGAGTTTGAGCTTTATTTATCAAAAAATATTTAATTTATTTTTAAATGAAATAAAAGTCTCAGTTTCGTTTGCATTCTTGGCAAGCCTCTCAATACAATTCTTGCATACTTATTTCACTTTAGCCACATTCATACATCTTGTCATACACACACGCCGGTTGCGACCAATAAGATCGATGTATCGGGTGTCTTCTTCCGGCGGTCCCACTGACATACGCCATATAATTCCCTTTTGTTAATCGCCTTTCATCCATTCTCTCAACATGTACAAGCCACCTCAGTATATTCTTCTCAATTCTTGTTGCTACATCCTTGCCTTATCAAACTATTTCTTAATCTGTCATTCCGAAGTCCGCACACATTTTGTAAGGATCGCATTCTTCAGCATTTATTCTACATTCATGTTTCTTCTGCCAAACCCAATTTTCACTTCCACTTCGAGACCCCTTCGTGCCTCGGAGAGCACGTAAAGCCGTCAGTCCCAGTTGTCATACAAACACTTTTAATAATAATAATAATCAAATACGACCACCTCGTGAGCTAAGTCGAGATATTTTAGCCGTTCGAGAATAATAATCATTTATTTAAATGTAATAAATAAGAATTTAAAGACGAATAAAGGAGATAATAATCATTTATTTCAGACAGTAAAATTCAGTCCATATTTTTATATAGATACTTACAATTAAATGAAAATTAAATAATATAAATAGTAAATAACGAAATTAAATAGTAAATGAATTAAATCATGTCAGAATCAATTCATTCATTCATCATTCATTTACTACCTGCCCCAAGCTTGATATAATATGGTGGGTTACCTTTGATAATCGTTAGTTTCTGAAGCCTAAAAAAGCCTGACAACCAGTCTATCCTCATGGTATCGGTATTAACCAGATATTGGATTGCTGAGGTCTGATGGCAGTGGCTTCGTGTAAAATACTGATATTCAGCCGCATCTGGTTAAACTGAACGCCGACCTCAACATAGTTGGGAAAAGGCTCGGAGAAATTAGAACCCCTTTTTTGGAATACATTTGTAAAAAAATAACGGTTAGATATTTATTTATTTCTCATTACGATTACAATCGCTTACATGAGAAAACAATTTAGATAGTCGCAACAAAAATAATGTAAAAGAGTATACATAAATAGAAAGGTAAGTACCTAAGTATTACATCAAAATATATATTCTTAACAGTTAAATTAGAACTACCCACATAAAAGAAATACAAGAAATGTTGTGTGTGTTGTTGTGATCGGTTACATCGTATAATGTTTTAATCAGTGGTTAACGGTTACGTAACAAGCAAAAACTATACTATAACCCATGTTTAGCAAATATTTTTGTCTATGTAGTGGAATACCTATCAAATAAAGGAAATCAAAATAAATCAGGCTCAAAGTCTCTAATTCACTTTTAAATAACTAATAAGTGCAATATTATCTCAATGTTTTGTAAAAAAATATGACGTCATGGAAACTATTGTCCACTATCCCTCCGCGACGGCACGGTGGGCCCTATACACCTACGGCTGGAGTGCCCACGCAGTTGTTTGCCGCGAAAGATGGTTGCGTCACTACGTCGAATTGTATTTTATTAAAATGGGATCTTGGTGCTATTGTACCGAAAGAGTTAGGTATGCAGATAGGGAACGAAATTTGCATCTTTACACAGATTGCGATATAAATAATTACCCGCCAAAGAATTTAGTATATAGCAGCTAACAATACCTGCGTATTGACATAGATATTGTTTAATACATTGACACAATATTTATCAAAACACATATGTTAAATTAGCTGCCTGTATACCTAACTTTTTTTGTTGGCAAACAAGCATACGGCCCACCTGATGGTACTCCTAGCTAACTTTTGTTGACCGTACTACGTAAACGTACTACTGCAGGAATATATTTAATACAGATAAAATTAAAAACAAAAAAGCAGTAATTTATATGGTACGTGGTTACCGTACAGTTAAGTAATTAGGTCTCGATTTCTAATGCAAGGCACGCAGCTCTGAATTTTCGAAATCATGAGCGTTTTAATAATTTTAATTATTACTCGCTTAAACGGTGAAGGAAAACTTCGTTAGGAAACCTGCATGCCTGAGAGATTTTCTCGACGGTGTGTGAAGTCTATTAACCAGTAGGATAGCGTGGTAGACTATAGCCTAAACCCTCTCATTATGAGAGGAGACCCGTGTCCAGCAGTGTAACAAAAAACTTTTCATTTTCCACATTACCTGTAACCTGTACCTGCCAGAGACGTAAATACTTCCTGACTAGTTATTTAATATTCAAGGTAAACACCTAGATAGTACATTTTGAACGTCATTTTTACATTAAGACAGCCCTCACAGCGCCGTACACCGCCGCCAGCTAGGGTCGTGCCGTGCTACCATTACCCCACGAAGTGTGGGACATTTTGATCAGTTATTATTTACCTACCTTACTTATTTATTTTTGACACTTACGCGAATATTCAACATTGAAACTACTTTTTAAATGTAGGGTACCTGTTAGTTATAATAACATCAAGACCACATCTACCCGAGATTTTATTATTGACAAACATTATTTAAAATTAAAATACACGTGCAATTACAAATATGCGCAGCAATCACATAAAGACAACATAATATATAATTATTATCAAACGTATACGTAACGTATCGAAAAATAAAATTAATATTATTTAAAGAAAAATATTGAGTAAGTTTGCAGCCCTAGCATTCGAGGCTCGTTTTAAATATTTTGCACGTGTTTGAAGTTGGTAGCGTAAAAACAAGTTTTTCTCCTAGCAACTGAGTTCCAATTCGCATGAGTCTGCTGGATCCGTACTTGATGAAATATCGAAGCCATAAATGTCGTTCAAAGGAAGACGGCGGTTTACAAAGGACATATAATATCTGTTGCTAACTTATTTAATCTTGTGCTTTTGTAAAAAAAGAACCCCTTTTAATTTGGACGTCACGTGCCACGACCGTGACGTCATTGAGACCTTAGCCACTCTATTGTGGTCACGACAATGAGATGAATTTCTATGCAGCGTTATTGATCACATCGCAGAAGGGTTAGGCAAAGGTGTACTAAATGTACACTCACAGTTCGCCGGTATATTTAGGTCACATGTAATAAAGGGCGAGCCTATTCCCATTAACTGGGTACAACTTCTAACTACTGGGAACTTCACAAAAAAAACAACACTGCTTGACCCGATAATCTGACCTGACGTGGTTTAGATGTATTTGTACGCGGTTAATAGCAAAAGGCTAACCCCATATTACATGGGAACAAAATGTCTGAAGTGTATATATATATATATTAGTACACTTCTACGTAACCCCTCGGAAATCACGCGATACGTGTGTGATTTCATTAACAAACCCAATATCTCATTGTGCATCCGGGGAACCGATGTGTAGAAAGCTGCAGAGGCATCCCATTAATGAACACGTCAGAATGTAATGAACACGCCAACAACATCAAGGTTTTAATCATCTGAAATTTACACAGGCAGTCCTTGTATAGTGCACGTACGTTAATAAAAGCAGGACCTACCTATGAATTTCCCTGTCCAATTGTATTGATGTTTCGTCATATAGAAAACCGAATACAGCTTTTGTTAAAAATGATAAAAATTTAAGCTGGCGCAGAATAACCAACTGTTATTTTTCTACTGACTGTAGACTGACGAATTTAAAATAAAGATTTTTTAAATTATATCTTTAACATTAACAAACACGAAAAGCAACAATAATACATTTCTTCTTTTAATATGTTTTCTCTTTTTGTGGGAAGAAACGCGTTGTAAAAATTAATTCATGTTTTGCACACATGCAAGATCAATTAAATCAAAGGATTAATTATCTATACTCAGGAATATTTTTATCCCGCTTAGAAACGCCCCTATTTTAAAACTGACATTGGCATTGACAGAAGCTGCCGGCGCATAGGGGAGCTTGCTCTGTACTTCATTTAATTAATACCAAACCAAGGGATATTATGGACGTTTTTGTTAGGGGACATATCTTTTGATCGTGTATGTACGTTGTTACAAATTATTTTTTGAATTGAGAGGACTTAATTACAATACGCTGGTTGACTGATTAATATTATGCCCCCATGAAAAAATTAATCATGCATCGGAGTGAAATAGGAAGCGTCGGCAACACTAATCGTGATCATTGCTTTTGCCGTTGCTTGACATTTTGAATACAATTAAGGAGATTTATAATTCAAGATAAATGTTAAATTCATTGTTTCGTAGCCCACTAAGTATTACCTCGTGTTAATCATCTATTTGGTTGAAAAAGTAATCTTTAGTAAAATAATAATAAATTTGCTTCATTACAAACGTCAGTATGTAGATGACGTCACCGTGTAGCTGCCACGGGAAGAAAATACCCGTTTAATTCTACAATGTTTGAATCAAACTTTTTTTTTCCGATAATACTCCGTGTAATTGCTAAGTGACATCGCAGGAACATCTGACGTCACATCCTGGCCGGGTCGTGACACGAACATTTTCCTTTGTATGATTTAAAAAAATACAGTTTTAAATTATTGGCTGCTAAGGCGGTGTCAATTCCAAAGACACTTTCGCTGTCTATTAGCTGTCCCATGCTTTAAATATTCTTTATGATTTCGCTCTGATCGGTAGGTACTATTAAAATAAATATCGACAACATATGGTCTGTACTCACACTGTTTAGTATTCAAAGGTGTATTTCCGAGTATTTTTCACGTGATTTTATATTTTTGACGCTAATGCAGGGTTAAAAGTATGACGGCTTAGGGAATATTTAAATATACCGTATGCCGTCAATCTTTTACCTGTAAGGAAATAATGCTTTAGCTACTTATGCAGCTAAAACGTTATTTCCTTTTTAAAACTGGCACCTGCTATTTCATTTATATATTGTGAAAACTGTTCGTATACGGCTTTGTAGATTTTCAAAAATGATCAGTTCAAAATGGTGGCCCAGTTTCAGAGCAGATAGAAATTTTATATTCAAATTTTAATTTAAAAATATCCACGTTTACTGTACGTTGTTTCAGACGTAGCATTTCCGGATTGCTAAAATATTAATTAACAAGTTATTCAGTTAAAACAATATCAATAGCAGTCCCGAATTTGGATTTGTAACCATTAAGTGGTAATGAGCTCGCCGTTCGAGTTGACTGGCTCACATATTTGAGCTGGCTTACATATTTGAGGAGAAGTACCTACCTACCTATTCAGGTATGCTTGTTTATCTCCTGACTTTTTGCCCAATTTCATCAGTATGTAATCTGACTAAGCAGTGATAGCTTTGTGGTAGCTAGTCGAAGGTCTCGAGTTCGAATCCAAAGCACGCACTTCTGACTTTTCGAAATCATGTGCATATTAATAATGAATTATCACTCGCTTAAACGGTGAAACCTGCGTGCCTGATTTTCTCGACGGCATGAGAAGTCTGCCAAACCGCACTATAGTGATGGCTATAGCCAGCATGGTGGACGTAGCGTAATCCCTTTCATTTTGTGACAGGAGACCCGTGCCTAGCAGTGGGACTAGGCTGATGACGATAATCTGACTAGAAATAAATAGTGCTTATAATTTTCTCCCGCTATAGTTCATTAAAACTAAGCGGCTAAAGCTAAATTACCTACATAAAATTTAGATAGTAGGAGCCTTTTGTGGCATTAGTACTCGTAGGTACTTATTAAATACCTACTAAGACGGAATTAGGCAGTACCTTAATTAAATTTGTAATGTATTTGAAGATTGTTATTAAATTCAGACTAGCCAAAATTAGTGCACAGTTGTTACGGCGTTTTTGGATCTTGAAATTTACCTTTTAAGTGAGCTTTAAGAATGAATCTAGACTATTGAATGAATGTTAGCCATCTGTGACTATGCTGTATGTAGAATGATTTATAAGATGAGTATGAAAAAATCCATCTCATTCTGAGCGGAGACCTGTGCCTAGAAGAGACTCGTACCCAGAAGAGATGCCTAGCAGTAGGACAGCATATGGTGATGATAAATTATATTATTTATTTTTATAAATAGATCTTTTAAAAACAAATTTACAAGTAAGTTTTAGAATTTTAATACTGGATGGCTTCGGCATTTCATAAGTGACCTCCGAGAAGAAAAGCCGAAATAAACTTGAGAATTATGGTCTCCTTTAAAGCATAGACAAAGTATTTTAAAAATCAAATATGTGAAGATGTAATGTCTTTAATTAGACACCTTGAACAATCTAATATCCATTAGTGCGCGGATTAATGACGATGTGTCAATGTTTGCATCTGTTATCCTTTGTTAACATGTTCAGTTTAACCACTCTAATATCTTTGAATGAAGTCATTGTACGCCATTATAAAGATTCCATTAGAGTGCGCGGCTTTGCAGATGTGGAACTTAATGGTCTACTCAATTCCTTTCTTTTGACATCATCTTTGTTACGATACCTTTGAGAACCAAAATTATGCAGAATCAAAGTCCTAAGGCAACGATAGCTGCTCGCGACGATTAGTAAACAGTTCCCGCGAAGGCCTCTGCTAAGCCGCGCACAATTTTAGTCGAAACTTAAACATAGTTGTTCATCTACCCTCTTTTCAAAAAAAACGTGTACATCTTTATAATAAAACTGTAAAAAGGTTGTGTACGGGAATGAGGCTTAAGGCGGGGCACCTTAGGACCCTCTAAGGTAGTAATATATATCAGCCGTCATAATTATGTTAAGTCAACGATGGGCTAGTCGTCAAGTCTATGATAATACCGACGACTCAGAGCCGAAACGGACAGAACCCACTACGGTTTTATAGAAATTAGTGATAGGCCAATATATTATTTTTATGAGCGACATTATATGTAGTATCTGAAACGTTGTCATGTTGGGTATCTTTAATATCTCTGTACTGTGAAATGTTTGATTTAGCCTCATTAACCAATCTTTTCATCCAGTCTATTGTAGATACGAGTATTAACTTAATTAATTTTGAGTTTTTAAATACTTTAAACACGTCTGAGTCAAATTCTAGCTGTGCAATGGGGCCAGAATTCAATTTCCGCCGTGGCCGTGAGAACAGCGGTGTTTATCCCTAAAATACTACTTACATAAGAACGTAATATACTATCACGCTAGTAGGGAAGGGCTAGGCAGAGATATACCAATATGCTAAATTATTATGAATATTCTGCGGTCATCTACAATTACCCTTTATAACAATACTAGCGACCCGCCCCCGCTTCTCACGGATGCAATGTACTAATAAAATACATGTATTATACATATAAACCTTCCTCTTGAATCACTCTATCTATTAAAAAAAACCGCATCAAAATCCTTTGCGTAGTTTTAAAGATTTAAGCATACATAGGGATATAGGGACAGAGAAAGCGACTTTGTTTTATATTGTCTTTAGAGGAGTTTTAAGATTACTTAAGGTGAGACCTACAATGTATCTTTACGAAAAATAAAAACACAAGAAGAAAACTTTTCGTACCAATTCAGCGAATTTAGGAAGGAGATATACTCAAAGATTTCGGATAGTCACAAGCGGATAGTGTAAATACGATTAAGCTAGATGTCTTCGATAAAAGAACAGCTGGCCTATATTAAAATTACAACGAAACGTCTAATTACTAAGCATAATAACTTCAAATTGCGAATTGGAAACCTTAGAAATAATATTAATGATACCTACATAAGAAAAAATAAAAAAATCTTGAAAACGATGTTCAGTTACTTCAAAGTAATCAGGTTATTCAGCTGCGTACCAGGACAACAAGGGCGCCTAAAACGTAGCAAACATTTAATAATAACTGGTATTCATGAACCAAATATGAACTATGAGTATAACAAAATATTATTCACTTTTAAATTCAATTGTAAAAAAATAAAATAAAGAAGTACAAAATGCTAAATTCACCGTCCAAAAAACATATGAATAAAGACCTCATTGCTTTAAAAAATAAAAAAAATATCAGCTATGGCATAATTAAGTTATGGTATGGCTTCATTAATGGTATAACTTAAAGAAAACTCTTCTTCACGAACAGTTTAACAAATCACTTTGCAAAACAAAGGAAATTTGTTCACACAAATATACAATCTACCAAGAATTAATAAAAAACCTTTAATAACTATTAGGAAAACGCTTCAAAAATGTGGTGATTAATCAATATATTATCTAATTACCAAAAATTATTAAGGCTACAAAAGAAATAACCGACATATACAATAAATACACACTTAACAATTTCTCTAAACACAAATTTAATAACGCGAGGTTATTAAATGTATGTTTAGCGTAACTGCAGCGCAACTTTAACACAGTTCTATAATTTAGTCAGTAAAATCACAAAACGTTCTCCTGCACCACAATTCACAGCAACGCATACTTCAAGTCACGCGAACATTTTGACCCACTGAATATTATTATCATTAAGATTCGTTTTTCGGTACAATGTATCAACTCAATCTCTGATTTTTTATTAGTCTTTTAAGAAAATAGAGTTTTGGTGGATATTTCTAATACCTACGACTTACACTTTCTGATGATAACAGCTATGTACACTGGACCTATTCAAAGTAACATCAATTACTTGATAACGTCTTTTTATTGCCAGAAGAGAGCGGTGTACTGCACTTACCAGCGCTAAAATTATCTAAAACTTTTTAAATATTAAACTGTGGCTAAATAAAAATCTAAAATGATCCATTTTTTATTTTTTTAAAAGAGATTGGTTAGCGTTTGACCACAATCTCACCTGATGGTAAGTGACGATGTGGTCTAAGATGTAGCACGCTTACCTAGAAGATACCTATTCACTCGTGACTTGAAGACTCCCAAATTGTACACGTCAGGAAATACAGACTCAGGCAACTGATTCTATTCCCTCGGCGTACGGATAAGGAATGTCGAGGCAAAACACTTAGGATTCGGAAATTTCCACCATAAAACGGTGACGCTTTACAGTCTAGCAGGTTACACAGCGCTTGCCGCTGTTAATCTGACACATTGAAATACCTCCGTGAAACATGACACGGTTTTCATACGAACACCAATTGACAACGTTAGTGGTAATCAGAAGCTACTAAAAAGCCAACAAGATATTCTATATATGATAATTATCTAGTTATTCTATTTGATGAAACTGTGAAAATGGTTGTATATTCACGTGACCAAAACCGAAGGCAGAAGCTAGTACATAATACATGTTAACAGTTGTTATACAATAAGAGAGGTAGGGTAGGTTAGTACGTATTCGCTTATATCATAACTAGGTTTAAAATAACCAAATCATGAACATAATACGAATTTCGCATTTAAATGGAGTTGGTGCAATTTTGGATCATTCGCTGCCGCCTCGAGCGCTCGTCATAACACTTGATATTCTGGCAAGTGAACGTAAAATCATTTTCGACGTAAAATCTCATATAACGTTAACCTGTTTATTGTACATTTATTTAATAACGTATATTTCAGAAGCTACATGATTTGAATACCATTACGTAAATATTGTATAATTTCTACACTGTAGAACTACCTACATACTTTATTTTGTAAAGACGAGTATTACTTCTCTCAACCTGTAAAAAAACTACTTGTGGCAAACGGTGTGGATGTCACAATCACTCATATTGTATAACAACAAACTATTTTAAGCTTTTGTTATTGTGATATTGTTTGTTTGTTCAATAAACTAAAAAAAAAATAATCAAAGATTTATATAGGTATCGGTTTAAAAGACGATGTAGTGACGAGGATTGAGAAGAATATGCTGAGATGGTTTGGGTATGTCGAGAGAATGGATGAAAGGCGACTAACAAAAAGGATTTATATGGCGAATGTCAGTGGAACCGCCGAGAGGGGACGCCCTAGAAAAACTTATACCGACCTTATTGGTGAAGTTCTTCAAAAAGTCAGGTGCGTAGTACTCGCAACCGGCGTGTATGTATGACAAAATGTATGAATGTGGTCGAAGCGAAAGAAGTATGCAAGAATCGTAGCAAGTGGGGTTCTTTAGTTTCTGCCTACCCCCATGGGAAAAAGGCGTGAGTGTATGTATTATATATACTATGTTCATGTGTGTTCGCCACTCCAGAACAAAATATTCTTCCGCTAAGCAATAGGTGCACTGGTGCCAACAATATCGTGTTCCAATTTGAAGGATAACTTAGCCAGTGAAATTTCTCGGCGTATGACTTAGCAACTGAGGTCTGAAATGACAACGCGCGAGAGATACCACAGGCGTTGCTAGTGTTTATAGGCTGTCGTTGCCGCTTATAATTAAAATTTCACTTTTATTACATTTCCCCTCAAATTATAAGGATAATTTATCACATAATTCTATAGGTACAGAGGCCAGCAAGCACATCAAGCTACACCAATCTGTCAGATATTTTTGATAGATTTTCAACTTTAATACAAACTAAGGTTTAGGTATGTTCAATTGGAAAAAAATGTTTTGGATAGCTTGATCTGTACTTAATTTATTTTGATATGCAAAAAAAAAATCCTTTGTTAAATAATTATAAACATAGGTTAAAAAAATCTTATAAGTACCTATTCAAAATCATATGGCACAAACAACCCACACCAATCCTTACCGTCTAATAAGTTGCCAAGTTCAAAGGTGCACTTTTAATATTGTTGCCATAATTGCCATATCACAATATCTAATCTCTCGCTGTCTGGTGAGGAAGTCGACAAAGCCAATGCTTTGTGCAAAGAATATCATTAGCCGGTGCGGTAGACAGCCCACCGACGTTACTAAGGTTACCTTCCAATAATTGCTACTTAAGTACCTACATAAGCCGGAGTACTGATTATTGAAATGTTTATTTCTCAAGATCGTTTGATTTTTTCTGAACCAGTGACTGCTTTGTATAAGATTGCGAACAGAAATGTTACCTATTTAAAAGAAATTATGAGCGTTTGTTGTCGTCGCTTATTTTCTTAATAAATTAATATTCTGGGGACATTTCTACACAGTACTATTTAGTCCCAAATTAAGCAGAGCTTTATGGGTGCTAGGTAATAGATATGATACCTTTAAACTTGTAAATACATACTTATAAGAAACAAAAAAACACAAACACATATGTGATCACATAAATATTTATATGTTGTGGGAATCGAACACAGAACCTCGTGATCAACAGTCTAACACTTGACCCACCAGACCACAGACGTCGTCAGACGACCGGACGATGATCCCTCGTTTCTTACAAGAAACTCACACACTTAACAACAGCTGTTGAGTGGAAGATCCTGGGTTCAATTCGCAGGTCCGACGGATAAGCCACATCAATCCCTATTTATATTATATAGTTTATTGTGATAAAATGACAAACAAGCTTACGGGTGACGACCATACGACTAACGAGCGATCCCAGTGGTATCCCTCGTGCGTTTTTATCTTGGGACCTCAGTCGTTAAGTCTCATATCACAGTAATTTCACTGGCACAATCGCCCTTCAAACCGAAAAACAACAATGTTACCATAACTATTATTTGTTAGCGACAGAATATTAAAAATGCAGTGATACAACCTTACACAGAACAGTCACCACCACCTTAATTGTAGATATACTATTAAATATCTTAATTAATGCATGGATCCCCAACATCATCATATCAGCCTCACGAAGTCCACTGTTGAATAAAGGCCTTCCCCATAGACTTCCACAAGGACCGGTTACGAGCCGTGTGAATTCAATGACTTCTAGTGACCTTTCCCAGGTCGCTGGAAGTCATAATTAATTAATCGTAATACTTAAAATAAGATTGGCTTTACGGATGGCTGGATCGCTAATCATCATTAACTTAGGCTACTTAGTGGTTGTGAAGTGTAAGATTAATTGTATGTACAATAAGGATTTTTTCGTTGGTATAAATAACACTTCATTGGAGTACGACAAATTTAACTGCATGAACTGACTGCTTGTACCGCGAGAGGTCAATAGATTGCGGAGAATTTTAATATTATCAACCTATATACTGTCCTACTGTTGGACACGGGATCCTATCACAGAATGAGAGGGATCAGGCTATAGTCCACAACACTGGCCTAGTGCAGGTTGGTAGACTTCACACGGAGTCGAGAAAATCTCTTAGGCATGCAGGTATCCTCACGATGTTTTCCTTCACCGTTTAAGAAAGTGATAATTAATTATTAATACACGTCAGAGGTGCGAGCCTTAGATTCAAACTCGAGACCTTTGATTTGGAATTCCAATAGTCATATTGTTAGACTATTGCTGCTAGATCAGAGAAATAATACCTAATGCGTATAAATAATTAATCTCTAAATAGTAAAAACATAGTCACTCCGCGTCCGCGTTGTGAAACAGTCAATATCAATAGATAAAGAATACAAAAAGACTTTCCTATATATAGCTAAATACAAAGAATAAAGGAGCACGCAAAAAATAGTAATTATTACGGCTTAGGTATTGAAGTAAAAGTAATATACAGCTGGATCTTAGGAGCTAAAGGCTTTCTCTAATGAGGTAATAGAACTACTATATATCTTCATCCGCTAATTTGTCGATTTTGTTAAAAAGTCTGTTTATATCTATCTGTAAATTATTATAAACCGTGTTTTTTTGTCGTCTTATAGCCGTAAGGATATACCTACTTCTTATGATCATGATCAACAATTTGTTAAATGGAATCAATTGAGAAGTACAAAAAAAAAACAGCTACATCCTACAGTTTGTCGAGAGACCTGAACTTTTTTCTAAGAAACAGTTCTTTTTTTTAAGATTTCAGACTTAGTCCTATATCTAGTAGAAATAATAATATTGCAATAATGGTTTGCTTTTGGCTGTAAGACGACAAAAAAACACAGTGTATACAAAGTGATTGGTAGTTGTTCTCTTTGTCCCTATGAAAACTATCGATATAATCATACAGGAAATAATCTATTCAGCCTTTGATACATTTTAATCAACACTCGTCACACACATACTTTTATGCACACATTACACATGCAAGGCTACTGTTAATTGGAAATGCCCCAGATGACGTCCGACGAATTTAATTGAAATGCTTATACAATAGAAATTATACGCTCAGCGGCAGCAGCAGTATTTGATATTAGAAACAATGCGGTGTACTTATACCTTTAAAAAAAGTATTATAAAATTATAAATTATGCTATGCCGGTTCGCTAGAATGGTAACACAACCTGCGAATGAACGGCGTCACTGAGGCATCAAAAAAATTTCTGGAGAAATTTATAACCAATAACCAATTGACAACGGCAGCCATATTTTATATATGGATGCCATCACCTATCAATTAGGATATTGAAAAAAAAATTCAAATATAGGTAAAATAATTGCCAAATTTCCAAACACAATTCGCCACGGCAAAACAAACTTTATTGTTTCCTGATACTGCACTCGCATGCAACTTCAGAGCGGCAATAAAGTTTGGTCTCTCTACGAACCTTTTTTAACAGTTCATGGTGCAGTGAGTGGCACCCTAGCCGCGACCCCCTGCATCCCTCAGAATCAGCAGTAGGTACGTAGCTTTATACTGTAAATGATGGTGATAGGGTCAGCATGGTCAAAGAAGAAAACAGCAACAGCATGTAATGGTACCTAAATATCATCCTTATACATTTCGTTATAGAATTGCAAATAATACACGAGGAAGCATACCGATGGTCGACGAGTAGGTACTTGTATTCTATTTTAAATCCTATCTGAATAACATAGAGTTGATTTTTATGTATCAATGAGTAATTTGGCAGTTCTCCTGTTCCGGGAACACATACGTCCTAAAGGCATTGGAGACTGTTAATGAAATCGACAGATTTAGTTGAAATTAAAAGTATCTTCAAAGTCAGTAATTTTTAATTTAGTCGATCAAGTAGCTAATTATAAATTCAAATATTAGGTAATTGTTCTCGCGACGTTAGTAGTATATATACCTCGTTTGTCAGCGCGTAATTTGTTACAATTTGGACGTCTACGTTTTTTTTTTATAGTCTTGGATAATTTTACACAGCACCATCTAGTCCCAAACTAAGCAGAGCTTGTAATATGCAATGGAAATAAATACTTATACACTTTTTGTAAATACTTATTTGTAAAGGTAACTGTATAAAATGTTCCAAATATTTATTTATTGATATCGGTATTAAAAATTGGGCTCCGGAAGTATCATGATACTCACTCTGTGTAATTTTTAATACCAGTATATTTAGCGAGAAATTCTTCTTGGAACTGAAGTTTTTTTAGATGTGTTACACCGTACCTCAAAAGGGCCTGAGCTGACTTGAGTCATTTGTTTTTTTAAGAAGAATCTGCAAGTCCCTCATAAAATAAATTAAATAAAAAAAAGTGATCCTATAAGGGTACCTTTTTTCCTTTTGAGGTACGGAACCCTAAAAACTAAAAAACACGCTTGTAGATTACCGAACTAAAAATAGAAAATATTTTTCATCATGAGGTATAATATCAAATTACTTGTTAGACAGGTTGTACAGTGCCATGTTATAATCAAGTCAGTTTATCGTAAAAAAGCATGGGGTGTTTGATCTCAATTGTAAATATTTTTAAAATATAGTTTTTTTTATGAAATTCTATTATGAATATATTCACCCAATCCACGCTATTCTTGTATTTTTTTTTAATTTAGTAAGATTTTAATTTAGCTTAGCTTTCAAGCTACAATATAAGTTGGTAAATACTTAACTTCCCAGTTAATTCTGCGGGTAGTTGTATGTTTAACTCAATGATTAAGTCTTGTAGACACAGTTGTTTGGTAAATCGTATTTACTTTTTGCTGATCGTGTAATCCTGAAGATATTCGTAAAGTTAATGGGACAGACTATTTAAGCTATTGCATTATCATTGGTCCTTGACAAGTGTGTAATTTCAAACTAATCAGTAGTTTTAAAGGGCTTGAAAATCACGTTCAAAGATTCCGTTACACATAATAGTAAAATACCTACATACATAGATACAAGCAAAGCTAATAAAAGTGTGTTACTAGTTAACTTTAGTAACAAGCTTCAATCATAAAACCCACAAAACGTTTACACTGATGTTACTTAATATGGACGGGAAAAATATTGTCAATCTTCATTATTACTCTTTGATTTATTAGGGTTGGTGCATGGGAGGGGGTGGTATGTGTAAAGGGCCGGAGGTAACAGACAACTCGATATTTCCGCAGTCGCGACGCATGTGGGGTGGCCGAAAATTTAATTTACCTTTGTTTTGGTGACAATAAGTCAACAGTGCCCATATCAAATTGTAGTAAAAAATGAATAAAGAATCTTTATTAAACCTAGTTCTTTTATAAAAATAAAATTTTTTTGTTGGTTTTGGTCACATGGACTACAACTCAGGAAACACAGCAACTCATGAGCTATCGATAAGATTTCCCAGTGAGCGAGTACGTTTCGAGGTAGATTGCTCAAAGTACAACTGCAGTCGTGGAAAATTTCGAGGATCCCATGGCCATCAGCCATGACAAGTGAAGAAGGCATGTGTTTTAGTTGGTACGAGTCTGAATACCCTTGTGGGGAAATGCGTCTTATGCATGCCGCTCCGCTCGGGGACGCGGGACGGCTATGTCGGGCTCTCCGGCCAGGTGGCCAGCATACCGACTAAAACCACCACCACTACCACCTTCCGCTTAGTGATGGGATCACGGGAATAGTTCTCGCATAATCCGCGATCCCACCACGGAGTCCAGTGTCGGACCCTCCTTGAGGGCCAAGTGCAATGGGCGACTGATAACGAGTCTGAATACCCTGCGACCAGCGGACGATCCTTGAGGATTTTCCGTACTATAAAAATAAGTACATAACTGCAGAAGCTGGTCCATTGCTGGTCATAACAACTGGGACGGCTCAGATTAGCAAGTACAGAGGCCAGCACATCAAGCTACCGCAATCTGTCAAATTTCTTTGATAGATTTTCAACTTTAGATCATTTTAATATGGTTCATATTCAATGGGAAAATTTGACAGTTTTGGATAGCTTAATCGGTTGGCGTCTGTACTTTGTCTTATATAACCTGACCTCACAGTGTACCTATCGACTATCCTTACAATGAGACATCAGCTGTGGATATCTAGTACTTTTTATAAATAAATGTGTAGAAAAAAATGTATAACCTAACGAACTAAAAAATGCGATTATTAGACCAATGTACAAACAAGGGAACCATAAGGAATATTCCAATTATAGGCCCATTGCGATATTAAATATAATAAACAAACTAGTTGAAAAGGTAATTGTTGGACAAGTTTCAAAATTTCTAGAACAAAATAAAATTATCACAGACATACAGCACGGATTCAGACCAAATAGGAGCACTGCAACGGCATTAAGTAAATTCACGGACGATATTAATAAATCATAAAACGATAAAAATATAGTAATACTTATATTTATAGATTTCAAAAAAGCCTTTAATACATTGGACTACGAGGGCTTGCTGCAAGCCATGGACGAATGTGGCATACGGGGACCTATCAAAGCATGGTTTAAACAGTATCTCTCTAACAGAACTTTAAAAGTTCGAGTTTGTGATGTGTACAGCTCACTTGGTAAAATTAAATATGGTGTACCAACTGGATCTGTATATGGTCCGCTGGGGTATTAGAAACTGTAACACATATATGTATGCCGATGATACGTGCTTGGTATTCAGCGGCAAGGACCGTGACTTGATCCAGTCGAAAATACAGGAGGACTTTGACAATGTCAGCAAATGGGCGCATGACAATGGCTTAATAATTAATTTCAATAAAACAAAATGTATGATGATCTCGTTTCCGTATAACCCACTGGCCAAGAATATTAATATCTCCTTAAAAGGCCACTCGTATGAATGTCTGCATAATGAAGAAATACAATGTCAGTGCGAATTACTTGAGTGTGTGCCTTATTACAAATATCTTGGATTAACAATAGATAGTCGTTTTGCCTGGGACACACACGTAAACAATGTTTGTAAAAAACTACGCTCGGTGTTAGGAAAATTTTATAACTTAAGATATTATGTAGTCAGTAAGCGTTTGTTGTTTATATTATATTATGCTCTTGCAGATGCAACGATCAGTTATGGATTGGGTGGCTATGGACTAACGTTTCCGGTACATTTGAACAAGATTAAAAAACTACAAATAAGGTTCTTAAAATTATTAATAAATAAAACTACTAAAAGCAGACTCAATAAAGATTATGAAAATTTATTTAAAATGCTTAAAATATTACCAGTAGATAAAAAAGTGAAAATGACTATAATTTTGAATCAATATAAAAACACGGAATACAGAACCAAAAAAGTCTATAGCCAACCATTACGTAAAGCGTCACATAGAAAGAAATATGTAGTCCCCAAAATCAATAATTACTATGGACAACGAACCAGCCCATGGTTAACTCCAACTCTTTTCAATGAACTGCCAAAAGAAATAGTTATGGCTGTAGGATCTAAGAGTACACAAAAAAATATTTAAAAAAAACACTATCTGTCAATGTGCCCATAATTAACGCAAGCGCGTAATAACTGAGAATGCATTAAATGGTGTCACGTACTATTATATAGTTATAAGCATACTATAATTTTTATTTTTGATATCTATCTTTGATAACTATCTTTAGCTTAAGATCTTAGGTTAGGAAGATAATTGTGGCCATGAGAACACTGCCGACAAACTGCTGTGCAGTTTGGCAGGAGAATCCTGTTTTATTTAAATGTAATTATCTTCAATAAATATATAAATAAAATAAAAAAGCTATAGTAAAGAGTACTGAACACATCCCATTGCAATAGTAACGTGGTATAATTCAAAGACATTTTTTTTTGTCTTAAAAAATCATCGATTAGGATTACACAGTAGGTACGTACACTAGGATTTTCTCCTGCATGTATCGTGAGTGCGTTTACAAATTATACACAAACACCTAGACCCGAAATTACTACCGGTCATACAAACATTCGTTCCGTGTCGAGATCCAACCCACAACCCACGGCGCTGAAGCTGTTCGTTCAGCCGCTGTACCAAACGTGTCAACATTGTACTTGTAAGTCCAAGTGAAGTAAGATGATTTGTATGCCACATCTAGTATGTTGTGACTTTTACTTTTGAATCCGTGTTTGCTCGGTTGGTGATATTTGCTTGTGCGACGCCTTTTCACACAAAAAAAAACACCCATATTCTATCTGGCACTTCAATTAATTTTGCTGATGAAAGACATTCATGAAAATTGGTTCTGTAGAACCTATACAAAGATACTCTCAGTTTTAAATGAGCCACGTGTTCCTACAAAACATCTTAACACAACAATAATTCTCCTACCTATTAAATGAGATAAATAGAAAATAATTGCTAGAAACAATTTAAAAGGTTTATATTCATAAACAAAACAAGTCACGTCATAATATGAATAATATTAGTAAATATATAATATATTAACAATATCATCTATTATAAAATATATAATTATGATACAATCGCGGTGTAATTACAATAATAACAGTAAATAATGTATTGCATTGCATAAATAAATTTATAAATAGGTAATATTATTAAATTATTAAGATTATTCTTACTTGTTTTCTCCAATCAACTCGCTCGGCAGAATTCGTAGAACACACCAGACAACGTATTTTTAATTAAGAATATCACAATTTTGTTATAACTGTTGCTACGCACGTTATTAAATAACTTATTCTTATAAAAACTATGTACCTATCAAGAAAAAATACTACATTTCGCACTGATCACTGATTAGAATGAAACTACTAAATGCCAATATTAATTATTTTTAATTACACAATCCAGAGACGTCAACAGCCTTACGCAGCGAAAGGCGAAGTGGGGACTGGGGTGCGTCGGTGCGTCTGTAAAATGCATTGCCGTCGGACCAACACATGAACGATATAATCAGAGATCAGCTACCAGCTAGTAAAACATTCGCGTTCTCCCTTGAAGATTCCGTATTGGACTGTTTGTGTAAAAGTTTTTTTAACCGATCTACGTATTGAACTTGAACCTGGTAATACATATATTATAATGGCCATTCAATGATACAAATGTTGAGAGGAAACGGTTACAAACGGTTACCAAAAGTGCTATACTTTTGTAACCGTTTAGAACTTCCTCTCATACATTCAACAATACCATAGACTACTGTTTATGCTACACGTGGGCCCAATTTGTGTGAACTTGGGGAGACCCATAGTGAATTTACCATTCAAACGTCACTCATTTGGTTGTCAGATTACATTTTGTACAAAGCTTAACAAGTGAGGGGAGGATACGGAATAATTAGTATTATATCTAATGTATTTCTATTTCTACCGCCTTACTTAGTTGTTGAGTTAAAAATAAAGTTGTAAGGTAAGTATATATCTATTATTTGATAGTTTTCGGATGTAATAGGTATGATTATAATTATGTTGGGGTTGGATCGTCCATTTAACGAAGGTTACGTACTATTTAACATCATGGTACAATTCGTTGTAGCGTAGACGACGTCTATAGTCTAGTGGTTCACGCATCAGATTGCTGATCACGAGGTCCTATGTTCGATTCACAATCCTTCGACTGTAAGTATTTGTGTTTATCTGGATGTTTCATAAATACCTGTTATAAGTATGTATTTACAAAAAAAACGGTATTATAAGTGTTATATGCATATTCTAGTACCAATAGTACAAACTCTGCTTTTAGAACTGGATACTGTGTAAAATTTTCAAATTTTATTTTTTATTTAGGAAGGTACTCTAAGTAAAATATAACGATATTAATTTTTTGTAAGTAGATCTTTTAGAGACACTTTTACAAATTGATTTATGAAACTTACGCGAACATTGAAATAAAACTATTTTTTAAGGATTTTATCGAGTTGGACCCTTTACAGCGTCCATGGTCACGTGCTCAGCAGTCTGCCCGTGACCATGGACGCGATAAAATCCGTAAAAAGTAGTTTCATGTCAACAATTTTACAAGTCAGTTTTGTTTTTTTTTATACTAGAAGGCATTTCCTAACTGACGACCTCTGAGAAGAAACACCGAAACAAACTCAGAGAATCGTGGTCTCTTTTATAGTCCAGACATAATAATATCGAACATGTGAGTGTAATATAACCTTTGAAGAAGCCTAGAAAAACCTTAGTTAAATGGCCTTTTGAAGAAAGAGCCATAGCGGCTTTAAGTAGGCCAATCTCAGCCGATGGCACGCATGCATCAGTCATTGTGTAGCTCGAACATTTTAGAGGCAGCTCAACAAGCCATTGCACGACGATACCAGATCGGCGGAACATTTGCGTAAGCCTCACAATAAAAATCCCAAAGCCAGACAGTTAAAACCTGTACATGTTTGTGTATCTAGCCTACAATTATAGTACTCACATTTACGTATTCTGTTTAAAGTAAGTTTGAATAAAAAAAATGCCAATAATGTCAATGATTTGAGTATAAAATTATCATCACAATGTCAGTTTAAATAAAATGGAATAATGTCAGAATATTATAGATATTACTAGAATTTAATAGCCTCGTACCTCGTACCTCGTACTTCGTACCTCGCACTCAAAACAACAACTGGTTTCGGTATTCGTATTCGCGTTCCGACCCCTGTCGATCTGCTAATGATCGTGCGCATACAAATAAATTCAATCCCGTCACCAATTAGCCTTAGCGAACCAATTAGTGTTTGTAATTTGACTACACTACAGATACATCGGATAGTTGATCCGCTTACCGAACCCCTCTCAGATGGTGGACTTCATTAGAACAGCACCCCTTTTAAAGAGTTAACAGCCATTAGTACGGTGATTTAAATCCGTTGCTATAGATAACTTTTTTTTTTTATGTAAGAGATAGGTTAGCGTTTGACCACAATTTCACCTTATGGTAAGTGACGATGTGGTCTAAGATGTAGCACGCTTACCTAGAAGATACCTATTCACTCGTGAATAGGTATATTATCTTCAGCTTTTTATCTTTAAATTTATTTTCTTACCAATGAGTGATTCTACTGAGGTGGCAAACAAGCATACGGCCCACCTGATGGTAAGCGGTTACCGTAGCCTATAGACGCTTGCAACACCAGGAGTATCACTTGCGCGTTGCCGACCCTGTATTGAAAGAGGAATAGTTGGGTTGGCAGTATAAGGGTCAGAGTCCCCCTACTAACAACACAACGTTTCCTCGTGGAGCACTGGCAACCTTGCTCACTGTAAGAAATACAACACAGCTCAAAGCAGTGTTATTTTACTTCGATTTACTGCAAGGTGGAGGTACTTCCCCAGTCGGGCAGCTCCAATTTGAGTGGAATTACTCCCACTATGCCCTACCCCTCTCTTAATAAATTCATTTGTATTTCATTCCTATACTGCTGAGATACTTTCGTTGGTGTCTTTTTAAATTAATGTGACTGTTTCATAAGCTTAGTTGTAGTAAGCGGTAGTGTTACGATTGAGGTCCTTTCAGAAAGAAGAAAGAAATAATTATTATTTTTTTATTATTTGTGACGTCTGTGAAGTGGTCCGCGTGTCGGACTACTAATCACGAGGTCGTGGGTTGAAATTCTACAGAATATAAATATTGATGTGATGAACATTAAGTATTTGTTGGTCTGGGTGTTTGTTATATAATCTAAGTATGTATTAACAAAAAAGTGTATAAGTATTAAATATATCCACTGTCTAGTACCCATAGTACAAGCTCTGCTTAGTTTGGGACTAGATGGTACTGTGTAAAATTGTCCAAGAATATTTATTTATTTATTCTGACAGCCACAACACAAGAATAAATTAAAAAAAACAACAAAACAATACATTCAAGTCTTAAACTAAGGAAGTACGTTATCCTGTGCGATGTTAGAATACGTACATCTCAGCATTAATAAATCTGTCGGTCACGCTTTCACGCTGAAACCACTAAACCAATTTTGATGAAGTTTTAATCCCAAGTCGAGGAGTCCAGTTATTGGATTTTTCTATAAAATTCTCACGAACTCCGACTTGCTAAGTCGGAGTTTGGATCTGTGCCAGGTTATTGACAATAGGCTCACCCATTATTACATGGGACCTAAACATACTGGAGAAGTGTTTGTATATGGTACGCCTAAACCTTCGGATAATACATTACATTCACAATACATTCATGATGGAATGTTATGTTTATTTAAATAAGTAACTCTGTTTGTGACGCTTTCACGCCTAAACCGCTGGACCGATATTGATGAAATTTGTTACAGAGATAGATTAGACCTTGCAGAAGGACTAGGCTACGTTTTGTCTCGAAAATATTTTTGTAATGCGGATGAAAGAGCGGGCAAATCTAGTAACTACTAAGTTGATTTAACATGACATGCTTTGACATGACTGCTGATCACGAGGTCGTGGGTTCGATTGCCACAAGAAACAAGTATTTGTGTTTGTCTGGGTGTTTCTTGTGTATTATCAGTATTAGTAGTAGTTTGACGACCTCTGTGGTCTGGCGGTTCGAGTGCCGGACTGCAGATCATGGGGTCATGGGTTCGATTCCCACAGGACGCAAATATTTGTGTGGATAAAACATGAGTATTTGTGTTTGTCTGGGTGTTTCTTATGTATTATAAGTATGCATTTACAAAAAAAAAGTATATATGTATTATATCCATTGTCTAGTACAAGCCAACCCATAGTACAAGCTCTGCTTAGTTTGGGACTGGATGGTGTTGTGTAAAATGTCCCAAAAAAATATATTTACAAAAAAAGTATATAAGTATTATAACTATTGTCTAGTATCGATATTACAGGCTCTGTTTAGTGAGGGACTAGATGGTGCTGTGTAAAAAGTCCTAAATATTTGTTATCCCTACTAATATTATAAATGCGAAAGTAACTCTGTGTGTCTGTTACGCTTTCACGTCTAAATCACTGAACTGATTTTAATAAAATTTGGTACAGAGATAGAGTTGACCTTGAGAAAGAACATAGGACAGTTTTTATCTCGGAATTTTGAAGAGTTCTCTTGGAAACGCGATATAACCGAACTCGACGCGGGCGAAGCCGCGGGCGGAATTTATTATATTTTACATTCTGAGAAACTGAGTGTTGTAATTAGACATTTTTTTAAATAGATAGGTATGTAATATAGTATTACACAATTTATATAACTGTTTGTCTTTTTTTATGGATTTGAAAAAGGCAATCAATCTTTTTTTTGGAATGTAAATTCTCATGGATGATCTGCCGTCTGAGGAGGTGACAAGTTATTTAGATTTCTGCGTACCACTAACAATTGATGTTGTTGTGGGGTTCACCTAATGAATCCCTTTGGTATTTTCCTTTCATCCATTCGTATGACACGGCCGAACCATCTCAGCAAATTCTTCTTCTGATTTGTGTGCCCAGACACATTTCATATGGAATTTCTTTTATCTAAGTAACTATCTGTATATCTGTATGGCTTAATAGTTGCTCAATATTGTTTCAGATGTTCCTTGACTTTTGCTTCATTTGAATTGAGCTTGCCTCGTGAAAGCAGGAAGAGAGAGCAGGCCCCGTGCCGCTGATATCACTCCTTCAAGCAGGCCTCGTGCCGCTGATATCGCTCCGTGCAAGCAGGCCCCGTGCCGCTGATATCGCCGCGTGAAGTAGGCCCCGTGCCACTGATATCGCTCCGTGCAAGCAGGCCCCGTGCCGCTGATATCGCCGCGTGAAGTAGGCCCCGTGCCACTGATATCGCTCCGTGCAAGCAGGCCCCGTGCCGCTGATATCGCCGCGTGAAGCAGGCCCGTGCCGCTGATACCGCTCTGTGCAAGCAGGCCCCGTGCCCCTGATATCGCCGCGTGAAGCAGGCCCCGTGCCGCTGATATCGCTCCGTGCAAGCAGGCCCCGTGCCGCTGATACCGCTCTGTGCAAGCAGGCCCCGTGCCCCTGATATCGCCGCGTGAAGCAGGCCCCGTGCCGCTGATATCGCTCCGTGCAAGCAGGCCCCGTGCCGCTGATAGCGCTCTGTGCAAGCAGGCCCCGTGCCGCTGATACCGCTTTGTGCAAGCAGGCCCCGTGCCGCTGATACCGCTCTGCGCAAGCAGGCCCCGTGCCGCTGATACCGCTCTGTGCAAGCAGGCCCCGTGCCGCTGATACCGCTCTGTGCAAGCAGGCCCCGTGCCGCTGATACCGCTCTGCGCAAGCAGGCCCCGTGCCGCTGATACCGCTCTGTGCAAGCAGGCCCCGTGCCGCTGATACCGCTCTGTGCAAGCAGGCCCCGTGCCGCTGATACCGCTCTGTGCAAGCAGGCCCCGTGCCGCTGATACCGCTCTGCGCAAGCAGGCCCCGTGCCGCTGATACCGCTCTGCGCAAGCAGGCCCCGTGCCGCTGATACCGCTCTGTGCAAGCAGGCCCCGTGCCGATCAGATTGCTGATCACGAGGTCCTATGTTCGATTCACAATCCTTCGACTGTAAGTATTTGTGTTTATCTGGATGTTTCATAAATACCTGTTATAAGTATGTATTTACAAAAAAAACGGTATTATAAGTGTTATATGCATATTCTAGTACCAATAGTACAAACTCTGCTTTTAGAACTGGATACTGTGTAAAATTTTCAAATTTTATTTTTTATTTAGGAAGGTACTCTAAGTAAAATATAACGATATTAATTTTTTGTAAGTAGATCTTTTAGAGACACTTTTACAAATTGATTTATGAAACTTACGCGAACATTGAAATAAAACTATTTTTTAAGGATTTTATCGAGTTGGACCCTTTACAGCGTCCATGGTCACGTGCTCAGCAGTCTGCCCGTGACCATGGACGCGATAAAATCCGTAAAAAGTAGTTTCATGTCAACAATTTTACAAGTCAGTTTTGTTTTTTTTTATACTAGAAGGCATTTCCTAACTGACGACCTCTGAGAAGAAACACCGAAACAAACTCAGAGAATCGTGGTCTCTTTTATAGTCCAGACATAATAATATCGAACATGTGAGTGTAATATAACCTTTGAAGAAGCCTAGAAAAACCTTAGTTAAATGGCCTTTTGAAGAAAGAGCCATAGCGGCTTTAAGTAGGCCAATCTCAGCCGATGGCACGCATGCATCAGTCATTGTGTAGCTCGAACATTTTAGAGGCAGCTCAACAAGCCATTGCACGACGATACCAGATCGGCGGAACATTTGCGTAAGCCTCACAATAAAAATCCCAAAGCCAGACAGTTAAAACCTGTACATGTTTGTGTATCTAGCCTACAATTATAGTACTCACATTTACGTATTCTGTTTAAAGTAAGTTTGAATAAAAAAAATGCCAATAATGTCAATGATTTGAGTATAAAATTATCATCACAATGTCAGTTTAAATAAAATGGAATAATGTCAGAATATTATAGATATTACTAGAATTTAATAGCCTCGTACCTCGTACCTCGTACTTCGTACCTCGCACTCAAAACAACAACTGGTTTCGGTATTCGTATTCGCGTTCCGACCCCTGTCGATCTGCTAATGATCGTGCGCATACAAATAAATTCAATCCCGTCACCAATTAGCCTTAGCGAACCAATTAGTGTTTGTAATTTGACTACACTACAGATACATCGGATAGTTGATCCGCTTACCGAACCCCTCTCAGATGGTGGACTTCATTAGAACAGCACCCCTTTTAAAGAGTTAACAGCCATTAGTACGGTGATTTAAATCCGTTGCTATAGATAACTTTTTTTTTTTATGTAAGAGATAGGTTAGCGTTTGACCACAATTTCACCTTATGGTAAGTGACGATGTGGTCTAAGATGTAGCACGCTTACCTAGAAGATACCTATTCACTCGTGAATAGGTATATTATCTTCAGCTTTTTATCTTTAAATTTATTTTCTTACCAATGAGTGATTCTACTGAGGTGGCAAACAAGCATACGGCCCACCTGATGGTAAGCGGTTACCGTAGCCTATAGACGCTTGCAACACCAGGAGTATCACTTGCGCGTTGCCGACCCTGTATTGAAAGAGGAATAGTTGGGTTGGCAGTATAAGGGTCAGAGTCCCCCTACTAACAACACAACGTTTCCTCGTGGAGCACTGGCAACCTTGCTCACTGTAAGAAATACAACACAGCTCAAAGCAGTGTTATTTTACTTCGATTTACTGCAAGGTGGAGGTACTTCCCCAGTCGGGCAGCTCCAATTTGAGTGGAATTACTCCCACTATGCCCTACCCCTCTCTTAATAAATTCATTTGTATTTCATTCCTATACTGCTGAGATACTTTCGTTGGTGTCTTTTTAAATTAATGTGACTGTTTCATAAGCTTAGTTGTAGTAAGCGGTAGTGTTACGATTGAGGTCCTTTCAGAAAGAAGAAAGAAATAATTATTATTTTTTTATTATTTGTGACGTCTGTGAAGTGGTCCGCGTGTCGGACTACTAATCACGAGGTCGTGGGTTGAAATTCTACAGAATATAAATATTGATGTGATGAACATTAAGTATTTGTTGGTCTGGGTGTTTGTTATATAATCTAAGTATGTATTAACAAAAAAGTGTATAAGTATTAAATATATCCACTGTCTAGTACCCATAGTACAAGCTCTGCTTAGTTTGGGACTAGATGGTACTGTGTAAAATTGTCCAAGAATATTTATTTATTTATTCTGACAGCCACAACACAAGAATAAATTAAAAAAAACAACAAAACAATACATTCAAGTCTTAAACTAAGGAAGTACGTTATCCTGTGCGATGTTAGAATACGTACATCTCAGCATTAATAAATCTGTCGGTCACGCTTTCACGCTGAAACCACTAAACCAATTTTGATGAAGTTTTAATCCCAAGTCGAGGAGTCCAGTTATTGGATTTTTCTATAAAATTCTCACGAACTCCGACTTGCTAAGTCGGAGTTTGGATCTGTGCCAGGTTATTGACAATAGGCTCACCCATTATTACATGGGACCTAAACATACTGGAGAAGTGTTTGTATATGGTACGCCTAAACCTTCGGATAATACATTACATTCACAATACATTCATGATGGAATGTTATGTTTATTTAAATAAGTAACTCTGTTTGTGACGCTTTCACGCCTAAACCGCTGGACCGATATTGATGAAATTTGTTACAGAGATAGATTAGACCTTGCAGAAGGACTAGGCTACGTTTTGTCTCGAAAATATTTTTGTAATGCGGATGAAAGAGCGGGCAAATCTAGTAACTACTAAGTTGATTTAACATGACATGCTTTGACATGACTGCTGATCACGAGGTCGTGGGTTCGATTGCCACAAGAAACAAGTATTTGTGTTTGTCTGGGTGTTTCTTGTGTATTATCAGTATTAGTAGTAGTTTGACGACCTCTGTGGTCTGGCGGTTCGAGTGCCGGACTGCAGATCATGGGGTCATGGGTTCGATTCCCACAGGACGCAAATATTTGTGTGGATAAAACATGAGTATTTGTGTTTGTCTGGGTGTTTCTTATGTATTATAAGTATGCATTTACAAAAAAAAAGTATATATGTATTATATCCATTGTCTAGTACAAGCCAACCCATAGTACAAGCTCTGCTTAGTTTGGGACTGGATGGTGTTGTGTAAAATGTCCCAAAAAAATATATTTACAAAAAAAGTATATAAGTATTATAACTATTGTCTAGTATCGATATTACAGGCTCTGTTTAGTGAGGGACTAGATGGTGCTGTGTAAAAAGTCCTAAATATTTGTTATCCCTACTAATATTATAAATGCGAAAGTAACTCTGTGTGTCTGTTACGCTTTCACGTCTAAATCACTGAACTGATTTTAATAAAATTTGGTACAGAGATAGAGTTGACCTTGAGAAAGAACATAGGACAGTTTTTATCTCGGAATTTTGAAGAGTTCTCTTGGAAACGCGATATAACCGAACTCGACGCGGGCGAAGCCGCGGGCGGAATTTATTATATTTTACATTCTGAGAAACTGAGTGTTGTAATTAGACATTTTTTTAAATAGATAGGTATGTAATATAGTATTACACAATTTATATAACTGTTTGTCTTTTTTTATGGATTTGAAAAAGGCAATCAATCTTTTTTTTGGAATGTAAATTCTCATGGATGATCTGCCGTCTGAGGAGGTGACAAGTTATTTAGATTTCTGCGTACCACTAACAATTGATGTTGTTGTGGGGTTCACCTAATGAATCCCTTTGGTATTTTCCTTTCATCCATTCGTATGACACGGCCGAACCATCTCAGCAAATTCTTCTTCTGATTTGTGTGCCCAGACACATTTCATATGGAATTTCTTTTATCTAAGTAACTATCTGTATATCTGTATGGCTTAATAGTTGCTCAATATTGTTTCAGATGTTCCTTGACTTTTGCTTCATTTGAATTGAGCTTGCCTCGTGAAAGCAGGAAGAGAGAGCAGGCCCCGTGCCGCTGATATCACTCCTTCAAGCAGGCCTCGTGCCGCTGATATCGCTCCGTGCAAGCAGGCCCCGTGCCGCTGATATCGCCGCGTGAAGTAGGCCCCGTGCCACTGATATCGCTCCGTGCAAGCAGGCCCCGTGCCGCTGATATCGCCGCGTGAAGTAGGCCCCGTGCCACTGATATCGCTCCGTGCAAGCAGGCCCCGTGCCGCTGATATCGCCGCGTGAAGCAGGCCCGTGCCGCTGATACCGCTCTGTGCAAGCAGGCCCCGTGCCCCTGATATCGCCGCGTGAAGCAGGCCCCGTGCCGCTGATATCGCTCCGTGCAAGCAGGCCCCGTGCCGCTGATACCGCTCTGTGCAAGCAGGCCCCGTGCCCCTGATATCGCCGCGTGAAGCAGGCCCCGTGCCGCTGATATCGCTCCGTGCAAGCAGGCCCCGTGCCGCTGATAGCGCTCTGTGCAAGCAGGCCCCGTGCCGCTGATACCGCTTTGTGCAAGCAGGCCCCGTGCCGCTGATACCGCTCTGCGCAAGCAGGCCCCGTGCCGCTGATACCGCTCTGTGCAAGCAGGCCCCGTGCCGCTGATACCGCTCTGTGCAAGCAGGCCCCGTGCCGCTGATACCGCTCTGCGCAAGCAGGCCCCGTGCCGCTGATACCGCTCTGTGCAAGCAGGCCCCGTGCCGCTGATACCGCTCTGTGCAAGCAGGCCCCGTGCCGCTGATACCGCTCTGTGCAAGCAGGCCCCGTGCCGCTGATACCGCTCTGCGCAAGCAGGCCCCGTGCCGCTGATACCGCTCTGCGCAAGCAGGCCCCGTGCCGCTGATACCGCTCTGTGCAAGCAGGCCCCGTGCCGCTGATACCGCTCTGTGCAAGCAGGCCCCGTGCCGCTGATACCGCTCTGTGCAAGCAGGCCCCGTGCCGCTGATACCGCTCTGTGCAAGCAGGCCCCGTGCCGCTGATACCGCTCTGTGCAAGCAGGCCCCGTGCCGCTAATCGTCCCTTGTAAGTGAGCACCGTGCTGCTAATATCGCACTGTGTTATCAGGCAATGTACCGCTACTAAGAAGCCAGCGTACCGCTGTTTTAGCCGAGAGTAAGCCAGTACTAAACTCTGAACTAGACGCCAGGCCATCTTAAAAAGAAAACGTTGCTGTAGTCACCACTCTAAAGGAAAGAAGAACCTGAATTGAAGTTATCCGCATCATTTTCCATATAATTAAGATAAATAAAAAAAGCCATGGGGCATATGTTTGCCGTTATGACCGCATGTGCGGTGGGAGGTCCAACTTTGAACACACCAGAACATGAAAGAACTCGAAGGAAGCGACCATCGACCCGCCGTATCAACCCACCGTATGAACTGGGCTACGTCCCACCTCTGAGACCGTTAATCCAAAATGCCAGATCACTGGAAGATACCATATTGACAGAAAGAGTCAGACGACCGGGTAAGAAGATTTTAATTTAAAAAAAGTTAAAGTGATAATGGTTTTGGCTTTTTTTAATTGGCGCAACAGACTTGAAATTATTTTTTGATTATAAGAAAGCAAACGGAAAATTATTAATATGAATTCACTTCTACTAAGGTTTATGGAACGAAAACCTCGTAATTAATAATTCTCACAAATCGTACGCAGCACCAAAACAGGACTCATTTGATCATTATAATATAATTATACCTGCTTATATACTTAAACAAATTGTCAGAGTCTGTTTATCAAAAATTTTATTGTATTTCGCAAAGATGTTTATTTTTCTATCGGTGTCATCCGTAAAATTTTGTTCACGAAAATAAGTACCTAATTAAATATCTGCTATCCGTATCATAACAAAAATGTTGTATAAAAAAAAACAATTATAGGAAATTTTAAAGTGGACATACCTAATAGAGATCTAAAGATGTTAGTGCCAAATATGTGACCGGGTGCCTCAAAAAAATACACATAGAAAACAATGAATATCTAAATAACCTCGTGCGGCCCAATGTTCTCCATAATTCACATATTGTACCTAATAACAAACACCCGACTGCATAATATGTTCCTCGTTATTACCGCCCAAGTCCCTTAAAATTGACAATGTATGTTTTCCGCCGATAGCTTTGAAAATTCGTACCGTAGCGACATTTTGTTTCCTTTCTTGTGATTGGCTTGAATTTTCGATTCATTCCAAGCGACCAGTACCGTATTAGACAGAAGAAATATTCCGTTTGAGCTGTTTGAACTTTGAATATGGCCAACGCGCACGGCAGAGGTAAGGTAAATCGGAAATAATCATGGTATTTTATTATTCTTAACTTTTAGATTTACATTCTAGTTAAGGTAAAATTAATGTTCTTTCGAATGTTTTTTAAATTTTACGAATAATGTTTATAGTTGTGATATTATATGGAATCAAATATTTTTGTACTTTGTAATTCACAGTAGGCGTTTGTTCGTTTTTGTGGATGATTCTTTTTGTGTAATCTAGTTGACATTAGGCTGTTATTACGTTACAGTATTGCACGATGACGGCATTCTAGAACAGCTCTACGAGTCTGATGTGGGAGAATTTATACCCAGTGATGATGACCTCGGTGGTGTGGAGTACACTATTCCTAATAATGATGATCCCGACTCTGAAACCACCGAGTCGGAACAAGAAATACATGTCGCAGCACATTGCTGTCAGGTCCTTCAGTTTCAGGTCGTGGCTCTAGTAGTCGCCGTCGCCAAATAGGCGTGTTGAGCATAGAAGACTGGACGTAAGGTCTACGAATTCAAATTCCCTAACAGGATCTACAGATAGCTCGAATTGGACTGCAAAATCTTTTTCGCCAAAGATAAATACAACTGCGGGCGTACGAACTTGAACTTGCGTTATGTTATTAGAAGGAAAGAATCTGTTGACGCAAGATCTTGAGTCTGATGATGAGGAAACACCTTTACCACCTTCAGATAATCCTAGAAGAAAAAGGGGAATGCCTACTGTATACTTACCATCTAAGAAAATGCGTCTATACCATTCCAAACATATGCCTCCTTTCTCGACTCAGATTCAGTCATTTGAATAAGATTTATTTTTTTATGTAGTCATTTATGCTTAACAAAGAATGGAAATTATTTTGTCGGCTTTCATAATGAAGATGATTAATAGGGTTAATGAATATGATAATCATTTTCAAGTAAGTCTTTGAAACAATTTAGGATATTTGATTAAGCATAAATTGTTATTATTCAAATTTTCACTTAATTAATTTTCAGTTAATAATTTCAGAAGATACCACTGATTTGTTTTTTATTTTTATTTAAGTTTTGCAATATATTTATTAAAATAATAAAAGTAGATTTATAAAAATATTGTATCAGTACCAGCCCTTTGTCCCTTGTAGATGACAAATATTAAACATCAGTTTATGCAACTAATGCCCAATGTCCTTTAAAATGAACCAAATGTATTCTACTTCTGATAACATAGTTGTACTCTTTGTCACTTTATTATTACCCAAAAAAAAATATTAAGAGGATCAGAAATGTCTAGCTATCGATAAACGGAACATTTATGTCGGGCGGTAATGCTCATAAAACTTATGTCCTTTAAAAAGAACTTGGGCGGTACACAAGTGGTCACAAAAATATGCTTGGGCCGCACGAGGATAATAAAAAATTAAAGAATGATAAGGCCGGACCTATATCAACACTGCAATGTATAAACGTACCAAATTATGTTTATATTTAGTTCATGAATGAATGAAACAGATAAAATGTAAACAACGTTCTCTAATGAGAACGGTTAAATGGAACTCAGCTGGTACACAATTTTCAAACATCCATTTTTTTTTAAATCCAAAATGACATAGTTTTCATAATGCACAATCGTAATACAATTTCGTAATCTATTCTTAATATAATATCGCTATTTAGTCCCGGCATTGACCTAATGTGAGCTGTTTAACGCGAATATAATACAATAAAATGCGTCTATTTATACACATAGCGCACACGTTAGCGTTTATGTAAAAAAGATTCGATAATTTCGAAATTCGCTTTTCTAATTACGCAAATGAGGAGAAAAAACTGTCAGTGTAAAAATAAAACTCAACAGTCCCAGACACGTTGGTAGGACGCGCTCTGTAATCCAGGAATACTTTACGTACTCCGAAAATATTTTAAGATAACGCTTGAGAGAGAGCGCTCGTCGCCGCGAACGCGCGCTCTGGCGAAAAAAAATACGCGAAACTACATAAACAAACGTGGATTTTACCCGGCGTTGTGATCAGCTGCAAGCGGCCCGTTTCGTGCGTGTGTGTGTTGTGTAGTGTTTGTTTGAGTGATTTGGTGTAATCAGTGAGTGTTCTGTTGTCCCCATGTTCGCGGGTGGAGGTGCCGGATTCCAAAAGCAGTCTAAGCCACCATGGGAAAACTGCGGCGCAGACAACGCCAACAGCCGGTGAGTTTTAGTCATAACAACTATAGGGCCCATAATGATAAACGCGTCGCTCGCGTCTTGCCAGCTTTTGCTAACAGAAAAAAGATTAATCAAATTATTGTCTTGCAGATTATCAATACTTGTGTTATTAATATGGGTCCTATAACACTATCGTTGGATACTTTGTTTTGTGTTTATCGCATCAGCTGAAGTTTTGTGTTGTACCAATTTTTAGGTTAGTGGAGAAAAATCATTAAAGTATTTACAGTATTATATAATACGTATTTTGTAGCATAACGAGATTGTTCACATGAACAAATGAGCCAACATATTATTTGCTTTTTGGAAGCTCTGATAAGAAATCAATAACCACAATTTATCATGTTTTTTAAACCCATAAACTTATAGGAAGCATTTGCTTAAACGAATATTAATTTACAAGCACTGGAGTTATTTAAGTTGTAATATTTCTCATTAAACTTAAAACTATAAAATATATATAGTAAGTAACCTGTTGAACCGTTACCTTCATTGAATCAATTTTACGATTTTATTAATAATGCAGTATTTAAACTTGGTTACAAATATTTTTTAATACGTATTTATTAACCGGTGCTGCTCCTCGAAGTAGCACGTATTGATATCGTTTTCTGTTTTAGGGAGTTTTCCCTAAATCACGTTTTAGAAGATTTATCGTATCGTATGTAACATGTTTTTTAGCAAGCAGCAATTCAAGCAGAATTAGGCCAGTGTGATGGCATTTTTTTTTTGGAGTGCAAATCTGCAAGGTACTTATGCCACCTGGAGAGGTAGAGGGAGATATTTTGGACTAATATCGACTTGCGACTTGCTTTTGGACCAATATCGAATATCGAAACTGCACTTCCCTTCACTTGCCCTATAGTCAACGTAACGAGATTTATGGCATTCTCTAGAATCATGGCAGGCTGTGCTCCAGGACCCTATCAAAGGCTTCTCCGCACTTCCTACTCAGCTTCAGCTGAGAGAAGCATCTGAGCATCTCAGTCTGAGAGAAGGGCCTAATCCCTCCCATTCTGAGAGAAGACTAGAGCCCAGTAGAGAAACAATAAATGGGGTGTCGAAATATGTGCCACCAAACTGTAACCTTTATTGACATCATGGAGCTGCTCTTTAGATTAAATACAAAGGTCCCATTTACCTAATAGGGCAAACGGTTACCTTATTGCTAATCAACGGAAAAAAATACTAACTCCGAGATGCTACTGATAATTTCAGTGAATACATAAAAACACTTAGCTGGGAATCGAAATATTACATAATAATTATAATATACCATCACGCCTGTATTCCCCGAAGGGTAAGCAGACGTGCACTAATGAACACCCACAGTTCGCCGGTATGTTAAGGTCCCATAGGGGGCGACCCTATTGCCATTAAAAGGGCACAAATCCAAACGCCGAGCTGCTAACCTAATTTGACACTTTGCTTAACCTGTAAAACAAGCAACCACGCTTACTACTAGCTATTGAGAATCGAATTTGAAATTGAAATTATTACGACTAGGTTCTAAGTAGGATCGAGACTTGATGTTTAATGATTTCCTCATCACATCTCATCCACAACCCATATAATTATACTGTCCCACTGCTGGGCACGGGTCTCCTCTCATATTGAGAGGGATTAGGCTATAGTCCACCACGCCGGCCTAGTGCGGGTTGGCAGACTTCACAAACCGTCGAGAAGGATCTCTAAGGTATCCAGATTTCCTCACGATGTTTGCCTTCACCGTTTTAGTGAGTGATCATTAATTATTAACACGGACATAAATTTGAAAAGTCAGAGATGCGTGCCTTGGATTCGAATTCGAAACGTTTGACATGACAGTCCAATGGTTTGTCCCAAGGCTATCACTGCGGTTCCTATCATAACATAACGTACACTACACACCATCACTCTTGTCAGTATTCCCCGAAGAGTTAGGTCCCATGTAATAATGAGCCTATTGCTATTAACCGCAAATCCAAACTCCCGAGTTGCTACTGAGAATTATACAGAAAAACCCTTGACTTGACTTGGGAATCGAAAGCCCGACTAGCTAGTCGGGCTTAGAAGCGTAGCAGTAGCATTTTACCAGGATTGTTTTTACCTTGCTTTTACCAAGTGGCTTTTTTTAATCACATTCCTAACCATAGTCTTAACTAACAGTATTTACTTTTACGCTGATCTTAAGTAAATTAGATACCTATAAATTAAATACGGTGCGTTTGAAATAAAACTACTTTTTACGGATTTTATCGCTTTATATTGATATTATTAATCCGACGTTTCGGACCCTTTACAGCGTCCATGGTCCATATCCATGAAGTCTACCCGTGACCGTATAATATTCACGTAAATGACAGAAATCAAATATATTTTTGAATGTTTGTAAAAAACATAAATTATCATCACGCCTGTATTCCCCGAAGGGTTAAGCAAAGGTATACTAATGTACACCTACTGTGCGCTGGTATGTTTAGGTTCCATCTTATTAGACGGGACCTAGGCGGCGAGCCGATAGCACTAAAAATGTTTGTAATAGTCCGAATAAAGTTTTTAGGGAAAGAAATATTGTGCATAATATACCATCACGCCTTTAATCCTCAAAGGGTAAGGCAGAGGTGTAAAGTAATATACACACACAGTTCGCCGGTATGTTTAAGAATGTAATAGGGGGCGAACCTATTGCTATTAACTGGGGACAAATCTAAATTCTGAACTACTACAGAAAATTTAATAACACTTTCCTCCACTTGGGGCTAGTGAGGCAATGAAGCAGAGGAAAAATTGAAAGTAATTTTAACTAAGACACTAACTTACAATTTTAACGAGTACTTTTGAAATGCGAGGGAAACCGATTGCAGCAACTAGTTATATCCAGTAATGAAGTTTAAAACAAAATAGAGAAAATTTTTTTTTGTTCAATCTAGTGGTGAAAATGATGTTCACTAGAAGAGCCTTAAGTAAGTAAACAATAAAGGTAAGTTTATAAATTACCGTCTCTTGTTAGACTGTACATCATCATCATCATCAACCCATATACTGTCCCACTGCTGGGCACGGGTCTCCTCTCATATTGAGAGGAATTAGGCTATAGTCCACCACGCTGACCTAGTGCGGGTAATGGTCATACCACTAGGCTATCACTGCATTACTGCATGTTAGACTGTACATACATTATTAAATAAAATCAATTAATTATTATTATTAATAATATTTTAGTTAATATAACCCCTAGTTTTTTTTATTACAATTTATTTCAAGTTGGTGAAAGCAATTTTTTTTCTATTTGTGGACAAACGTGGATTCAGGCTGTCCACGTGGAAATTAATAGCAAGCCGTATTTCAGATTTCTTTCAGAATATTGACGACCAAACCGGAGACAACATTGTTTGTCAGAGACCACACCACAACAATTTTTTTTTTATCATTTATGTGTTTGTACTTGACTACAATCTCACCTGATGGAAACTGCAGATGTGGTCTCAGATGGACCGCGATTACCCACAAGATGCCTATTCACTCTGGCCTTGAAAATACCCATGTAGTAGGTGACAGAAGACATAGTCGCCTCAAGAGAATTCCAAAGCTTTGCCACCGAACTAACCGGTCTTCCTTCATTTGGTATGAAGAAAGTAGATTCAATAGAAAATAACCAATAAGCAAATATCAATTATGTATGTAGTCTGATAAATCATTGTGGTTATGGTCGACGAAAATGTGTTAGAACTAATAAAAGCCAAGGTTCTAAAAAAATCCATTGCAGGGATTTAAAATATTTAAGATTTGATATGATATTTATTTAATTCAGGAACGGATACAAGGCCCATATAATATAAAATACTACAATAATACAATAAAATATAACTTAAACCAATAACAATTAAAATACTATACATAGGTAAACAATAAACTAAGCACTAATTCACTCGAAGACTCGGCGTCGTGCGCCGCGCGGTGTCCGGTAGCCGGCCTTGGAAACCCCAGAACACTACCCCTTAAAATACCTAATTTGAAGACCTTATATTTTGATTACCAAGACAATCATAATGTTAGACACAGTTTTGAGTTAGTGATAAGCCCTGAGAGGTTTGCTTGTATGGCTAAAATACTGTAAAATTAGAATAAGTGTTTTGGAAATGAATAATAAAAAAAAACACCAGAGTAACGACTCACGTACTACGATTGACTTCGGTTGATAGCCAAAAATCATTATTTGGTATAATTTAAAGAATTTCATTTAAATATTTTATTTAAAAAAAAACAGTCTTTTACTCAAAGACATTAAAAAGAGAAAGAAAAATTCGTTCTCAGGCAGGGTTTGAACCTGCGTTCCTTAGGTTAAGTACTACGGACGCTTTAGCTAACCAAACTAACGAGAAAACTTAGAAGCTAGTTAGCTTAGCTGGATATATGATATATCTATAAAAATATTTGGCATGCGTTAATGCCAAGATACCTATTAAAAAAAACTTTATTCAAGGTAAAACTACATATGTAAAATTCCTCGATTTATCGAAATATATAATACACAATGGCTTTCCACAGCCATAACGGATTGTAGACTTAAATAAATATACCAACCTATGTAGGATATATTTGTTTACCCTACCGCAAATTAAACCACCTAATTTTTATTATAAAATATTTAATAAATAAATATGGGACATTTTACACAGCACCATCTAGTCCCAAACTAAGCAGAGCTTGTGCTATGGGTATAACGGCTATAATTATTTTATACTTTTTTTGTAAATACATACCTATAATACGCAAAAAACACCCAGACAGTAAACATAACTCACATAAATAGTTGTGACTTCTGAGAATAAAACTCATGGCCTCATGATCAACAGTCCATTGAATCCTCATTAGAATACCTAGCAATACACTACTGATCAAAACAAGAATCAGAAAGTTAGACAGTTTTATTTCAAATAATCAAATTCTTACGTCATTTTGAAAAAAAGATTTAAAGTCGCTCACGCAAGGTAAAATTTAACAAGTGTGCGTCGATTTTCATAAGCAAGATCGACATTTCGACTAAAAATTCTATATTATACCTATTAAATAATAAAAGAAATTGATTAATATAATATAATATAATATTTTTAGGACATTTTACACAACACCATCTAGTCCCAAACTAAGCAGAGCTTGTACTATGGGTACTAGACAATGGATATAATACTTATATACTTTTTTTTTGTAAATACATACTTATATTACATAAGAAATATTGATTGATTATTGCTGAAATTATAACATTGTAGTAAAGAAAGATTCAGAAGAAAGTCTTAACCCTAATACCTAAGTGCAGATCAATAAAAATTACATTGCGGCGCTTCTTAATTTAAAAGCGTATTTTTTAAAACTGGGATCAACATCGTCGGTAGGCAAGGTTAAAATAAAATCCAATTTTTGGTAAGGTGCGTAAGCTTTATTTAAATTTCAGATACAATTATTGAATACAGATTGCCGATATCATTTAAGTTCATTCTGTTACTGAACAGTTTCTAATGAAAGATCGAACTAAGAATTTGCTTGACCTGAAGTTGAACCCAGGACCTCAAGCATAGCAGTCGAGCCTGCTACCTTTGGAACAGTCAGTTTAATTTTTAATAGCTGACCTGTTTATACCTATTAATTAAATTACATGAATAACACTAAAGTTAATTAAATTAGATGGTTGATATCGACAATGCCTTTTAAATATTTTGTAGAAAAAAAAATAGTGGTTGCTTATATCGCTAAAATAGTACCTAGTTTAAAAAACAGACATACAAAATATTGTTGTATGAATTTCAGCATGTTTTATTCCAAAAACCGGTACCAGTATCATCAGTAAGCCAGGTAAGATCAAGCAGATATAAGTCAAGTAACTTTGGTACATAGACTTATACTGCTTGATTTTGCAGAACTTCAAACAATCATAAAGGACAGTATTGCGCAGACGTAGCTCCAACATACAACATTAAATTTGACGGCGTTGACACAAAGACACCAACATTTGAATGAAGAAATAATTAATATAAATGTGTCTCACGTAATAACTATATGGCTACAGACTGTATAAACTATACACAGCGACTTTGCGCAGCCGCAGCAGCTTCTAGACAGTAAGTTAAACAAATATAACTACCTACCTAAGCATCGTACTCAACACTAAATTATTATATTAAAATTATATTTTACAGAATCTTCATTAGAATGCCCAGCAAAACACCACTGACACAAACGAACACCGGGAATTAAAACAGTTCTCAGCGGCCAAGATTCATTATTACCGAGAAGAATTTGCTTGACCTGAAATTGAATCCAGAACTTAAAGCTTAGCAGATGAGTCTGCTACCTTTGGAACAGTTTGTTCAATATTTATTCTAAATCAGCCGATCTATTTACAAAATTATATTATTTATATTACAGGTAATTAAATTAGATGGTTGATATCGACGATGCCTTTATTTTACAGAATTAAAATTCAAAACTACATTAAACAATCAAAGAAGCGGCTGATGTATCAGTAAAATTACAACATTGTGGACGAGTCTTATAACTAAAGTGCCTAGCTTAAAAAAAATCTTACTTTGGATTCAAATTACTGTAGATTACTGTACTGTACATCAATTTATATATTGAATTCTAAGATGATCAGTATAATTATTTGAATGCAGGAGCCATTGTCAGTTGCAAGGTAAGAATAAAACCTCAGAATCTTTTTAACTATGACTTTAGAGTTACTAGATTATGAGATTGATTTTTACAGGAATAATAAGATCAGTATTGCAGTAAGACGGTACAGAATATGACCACCTGGTACTATCGAAATCAAAGATACACAGTACATAAGGCGACGTCATTTGCATTTTCAATTTAAGGATGACATCAGACTCAGTGAATGCATGCTTTCATTTTATAGGATGAAACCTTGAAATAAGTGAAATTAAGGATAAATCAGGAGCTATGCTTGAGGTTACAAGACCAGTTGACGGTAAAAATATTATGAGCGGACAATATTAAATGTTTAATTTGTTTTTATCAGAGGCTAATTACAATACACCATTAACACAGACGAACACTGGGAATTAAAACAGCTTTATTTTAATTTACAGCACGAAACAAAAAAAAAAATTAAAACCATTTCATTACTTGTTTGAAATTTGTTTTAAAAATAAGTGATGATAAAATAATTGGAAACATTGTCAAGAGTATGGACTTTGGAAAATGCATGTTATATATTGAATTCTAAGATGACCAGTATAACTACTTGAATGCAGGAGCCATTGTCAGTTGCAAGGTAAAAATAAAACCTCCAAATCTTTTAAACTGTGACGTTAGAGTTACTAGACTTGGGGTTTATTTTTACAGGAAGAAACAATTAGCAAAAAGGAGTGTGGCAACAAGACCAGTATTGCAGTAAGACGGTACAGAATATAACCAGCTGGTAATATCGAAATCAAACACACACAGTACATAAGCCGACGTCGTTTGCCTTCTGTTTAAGGATGAAATCAGACTAGAAATAAGGAAGAAATAGAGGATAAATCAGAAGCTACACCAGATTTTAACTATAGTCGCCATGCTCGGGGCTACAAGACCAGGTGACGGTAAAAATATTATGAGCGGATAATATTAAATTTTGAACTTGTTTATAACAGAGGCTAATTTTATTTGCAGAGTAATTTAATATAAATATCTGTTGACTATTTAATTCTTGACAACATAGTGAACTAATAAGCAGTTTTATTATTATTATTACTGTTTATTGGAAGAGAGTAGGTACATTCATACTTGCACCTAGTCGGAGCAGGAGAACACGACTACTACAATTAATGATTTATCTATTAAATCGCATCGCAATATTAATACTACTATTTGGATATAAATTAATTTTATTTGGTACATAGATTTATACTGCTTGATTTTGCAGAACTTCAAACCATCATAAACATCAGTTTTGGGAGAACGTAGCTCCAATAAAGACAAATATTTAAAAAAATGTTTAACAGTATTTTACAAAGTTATACAAAGCATAAAACAAATATACCACAAATTTTAAATTGTAATGAAAAAATAATTTATAGAAATGTATCTCACGTAATAACTATATGGCTACACACTGTAAAAACTATACACAGTGGCGTTGCGCAGCCGCAACAGCTTTTAAACAAGTGAGTTAAATATATATATCTACCTACCTAAGCGTCGCACTCAACACTAAATTATTATATTAAAATTATATTTTACAGAATCTTCATTAGAATGCCCAGCAAAACACCACTGAAACAAACGAACACCGGGAATTAAAACAGTTCTCAGCGGCCAAGATTCATTATTACCGAGAAGAATTTGCTTGACCTGAAATTGAATCCAGAACCTAAAGCTTAGCAGATGAGTCTGCTACCTTTGGAACAGTTAGTTCAATATTTGTGCCAAAACAGCTGATCTGTTAACAAAATTATATAACAGTTAATTAAATTTGAAGGTTGATATCGACGATTTCTGTTTATTTTACAGAATTAAAATTGTCGGCAAGTAATATGTATCGAAATCAAAGATTTAACTGGTGATTACACTTGTTCTCAAGGTAAAAATAGGTTTTTGAGAGATGTCTGTGTCACCATGATATAATATCGAAGATCATTAATATCAAATACCTATTACATAATATCAAAATCAATGATTACGAGTTTATAAAATGGGGACTAATTTAAATCTAATCTCCAGGTACAAATAAAACCTTCTCCTTCCAATCATTTATTTTATTTTTGACATTTCGAATTCTAGTCTAATAGTGATGTCCTAATGCGTTATCAATTCGATATCTAATAACAATCGACATTACTAAACTTATGAAGAAGTTTGTGCTTAATATTTTGTTTTGTGTTATAATGAATTATCATTAATTTTCATTAAACGCATTTAAGACATTTTAATATTTATATTGGGTAATAAATGGGATACATATATGATTATGATTAGGCAGTTTTCAGTTTTCAATTTCTTCTACCTCGTACTTCAATTTACTTTTACGAATCTTGGAAAAGTTACTTTCTTAAGCGGCTGTCAAATGTTAAATATAATATTGGAAGGAGTTTAACTAAATAAATGCTAGCATCTGTATCAGTAGGTAAAATAAAGCTTTTATTTTTACAGCATGAAACAAAAAAAAAATTAAAACCATTTCATTACTTGTTTGAAATTTGTTTTAAAAATAAGTGATGATAAAATAATTAGAAACATAGTCAAGAGTATGGACTTTGGAAAATGCAATTTATATATTGAATTCTAAGATGACCAGTATAACTATTTGAATCCAGGAGTCATTGTCAGTTGCAAGGTAAAAATAAAACCTTTGAATCTTTTTAACTATGACGTTAGAGTTATTAGATTTCGAGGTTTTATTTTACAGGACGAAAAAAATAGCAAACAGGAGTGCGGCAACAAGACCAGTATTGCAGTAAGACGGCACAGAATATTACCAACTGGGAATAATTATGGCTACAGACTGTAAAGACTATACACAGTGGCTTTGCGCAGCCGCAACAGCTTTTAGACAAGTGAGTTAAACGAATATAACTACCTACCTAAGCATCGTACTCAACACTTAATTATTATAATAAAATTATATTTTTACAGAACGGATCTTTATTAGAATGCCCAGCAAAACACCACTGACACAAACGAACACCGGGAATTAAAACAGCTCTCAGCGGCCAAGATTCATTATTACCTACCGAGAAGAACTTGCTTGACCTGAAATTGACTCCAGAACCTAAATCTTAGCAGATGAGCCTGCTACCTTTGGAACAGTTAGTTCAATATTTATGCCAAAACAGCTGATCTGTTAACAAAATTATATAACAGTTAATTAAATTAGATGGTTGATATCGTCGATTTCTGTTTATTTTACAGAATTAAAATTGTCAGCAAGTAATATGTATCGAAATCAAAAGTTTAACAGGTGAATACACGTCTTGTTCTCAAGGTAAAAATAGATTTTTGAGAGATGTTAGTGTCACCATGATATAATATCGAAGATCATTAATATCGAATACCTATTACGTAATATCAAAATCAATGATTACGAAATTGTAAAAGGGGACTAATTTAAATCTAATCTCCAGGTACAAATAAAACCTTCTCCTTCCAATCATTTATTTAATTTTTGACATTTCGAATTCTAGTCTAATAGTGATGTCCTAATGCGTTATCAATTCGATATCTAATAACAATCGACATTACTAAAGTAATGAAGAAGTTTGTGCTTAATATTTTGTTTTGTGTCATAATGAATTGTCATTAAACGCATTTAAAACATTTTAATATTTATATTGGGTAATAAATGGGATACATACATGATTATGATTAGGCAGTTTTCAGCTTTCAATTTCTTCTACCTCGCACTTCAATTTACTTTTACGAATCTTGAATTCTTAAGCGGCTGTCAAATGTTAAATATAATATTGGAAGGAGTTTAACTAAATAAATGCTAGCATCTGTATCAGTAGGTAAAATAAAGCTTTTATTTTTACAGCACGAAACAAAAAAAAAATTGAAACCATTTCATTACTTGTTTGAAATTTGTTTTAAAAATAAGTGATGATAAAATAATTAGAAACATAGTCAAGAGTATGGACTTTGGAAAATGCAATTTATATATTGAATTCTAAGATGACCAGTATAACTATTTGAATCCAGGAGTCATTGTCAGTTGCAAGGTAAAAATAAAACCTTTGAATCTTTTTAACTATGACGTTAGAGTTATTAGATTTCGAGGTTTTATTTTACAGGACGAAAAAAATAGCAAACAGGAGTGCGGCAACAAGACCATTATTGCAGTAAGACGGCACAGAATATTACCAACTGGTAATAATTATGGCAACAGACTGTAAAGACTATACACAGTAGCTTTGCGCAACCGCAATAGCTATTAGACAAGTGAGTTAAACAAATATAACTACCTACCTAAGCATCGTACTCAACACTTAATTATTATATTAAAATTATATTTTTACAGAACGGATCTTTATTAGAATGCCCAGCAAAACACCACTGATACAAACGAACACCGGGAATTAAAACAGCTCTCAGCGGCCAAGATTCATTATTACCTACCGAGAAGAACTTGCTTGACCTGAAATTGTCTCCAGAACCTAAATCTTAGCAGATGAGCCTGCTACCTTTGGAACAGTTAGTTCAATATTTATGCCAAAACAGCTGATCTGTTAACAAAATTATATAACAGTTAATTAAATTAGATGGTTGATATCGACGATTTCTGTTTATTTTACAGAATTAAAATTGTCAGCAAGTAATATGTATCGAAATCAAAAATTTAACAGGTGAATACACGTCTTGTTCTCAAGGTAAAAATAGATTTTTGAGAGATGTTAGTGTCACCATGATATAATATCGAAGATCATTAATATCGAATACCTATTACGTAATATCAAAATCAATGATTACGAAATTGTAAAAGGGGACTAATTTAAATCTAATCTCCAGGTACAAATAAAACCTTCTCCTTCCAATCATTTATTTAATTTTTGACATTTCGAATTCTAGTCTAATAGTGATGTCCTAATGCGTTATCAATTCGATATCTAATAACAATCGACATTACTAAAGTAATGAAGAAGTTTGTGCTTAATATTTTGTTTTGTGTCATAATGAATTGTCATTAATTAATTTTCATTAAACGCATTTAAGACATTTTAATATTTATATTGGGTAATAAATGGGATACATACATGATTATGATTAGGCAGTTTTCAGTTTTCAATTTCTTCTACCTCGTACTTCAATTTACTTTTACGAATCTTGGAAAGTTTGTTTGTGGCTAACCAGTCGGTGTCAAAAAAGGCACGGATGGCTATCCACAACGGTGTGTTGGTACCTACACTTATGTATGGAAGTGAAAGTTGGGTATGGCAGAAGAGACATGAAAGTAGAATAAATGCTGTAGAAATGCGTTCCCTGCGAAGTATGTGCGGTGTAACTCGGAATGATAGATTGAGAAATAGTGTGATAAGAGAACGTTGCGGCTTAAAAGACGATGTAGTGACGAGAATTGAGAAGAATATGCTGAGATGGTTTGGGCATGTCGAGAGAATGGATGAAAGGCGACTGACAAAAAGGATTTATATGGCGAATGTCAGTGGAACCGCCGAAAGGGGACGCCCTAGAAAAACTTATATCGACCTTATTGGTGAGGTTCTTCAAAAAGGTCAGGTGCGTAGTACTCGCAACCGGCGTGTATGTATGACAAGATGTATGAATGTGGTCGAAGTGAAAGAAGTATGCAAGAATCGTAGCAAGTGGCGTTCTTTAGTTTCTGCCTACCCCTATGGGAAAAAGGCGTGTGTATGTATGTATGTATGAATCTTGGAAAAGTTACTTTCTTAAGCGGCTGTCAAATGTGAAATATAATATTGGAAGGAGTTTAACTAAATAAATGCTAGCATCTGTATCAGTAGGTAAAATAAAGCTTTTATTTTTACAGCATGAAACAAAAATAAAATTAAAACCATTTCATTACTTGTTTGAAATTTGTTTTAAAAATAAGTGATGATAAAATAATTAGAAACATAGTCAATAGTATGGACTTTGGAAAATGCAATTTATATATTGAATTCTAAGATGACCAGTATAACTATTTGAATCCAGGAGTCATTGTCAGTTGCAAGGTAAAAATAAAACCTTTGAATCTTTTTAACTATGACGTTAGAGTTATTAGATTTCGAGGTTTTATTTTACAGGACGAAAAAAATAGCAAAAGGAGTGCGGCAACAAGACCATTATTGCAGTAAGACGGCACAGAATATTACCAACTGATAATAATTATGGCTACAGACTGAAAAGACTATACACAGTAGCTTTGCGCAGCCGCAACAGCTTTTAGACAAGTGAGTTAAACAAATATAACTACCTACCTAAGCATCGTACTCAACACTTAATTATTATATTAAAATTATATTTTTACAGAACGGATCTTTATTAGAATGCCCAGCAAAACACCACTGATACAAACGAACACCGGGAATTAAAACGGCTCTTAGCGGTCAAGATTCATTATTACCGAGAAGAATTTGCTTGTACTGAAATTGAATCCAGAACCTAAAGTTTAGCAGATGCTACCTTTGGAACAGTTAGTTCAAAATGTTGCCAAAACAACTGATTTGTTAACTAAATTATATTACAGTTAATTAAAAAAGATGGTTGATATCGGCAATGCCTTTTTATTTTACAGAATTATTGAAATCAAAACTACATTAAACAATCAAAGAAGCGTACTGCTCTCATCTCTGGTCAGGAGGACCAGAGATGAGAGCAGTACTTCACGTGCGGCCGGACTTGTGCTTTATAGAGCATAAGCCGCTGACTCGGCGTGAAGTACTGCTTGGCTCTGTTCAGGACACCCAACTTTTTGCTTGCCAGCTTGATCTTGTCCTCCAAATGCTTCCCAAATTGCACTTTGCTCGATATTTCGATGCCGAGGATCCCGATACTCTCGGCAACACGGAGAGATACTCCCTGGAACTGGGGCGCTATGACAAATGGGTCCTTCTTAGCAGTGAACGCGCAGACTTGTGTCTTTGTGGGGTTGAATTGAACTAGGTTCCTTTCACCCCATTCGGAGACCCGCCCTAGAGAGTCCTCGACTTCAGAAACAAGTTGTGATCGTCTTTCCTGCACCATGCTCCGGGGATATTCTGGTGGCCGATATAACGTGCATCGACCGTGCTGTCATCTGCATAGCAATGCATGTTCATACTAGATAACATGTCATTGATATGCAGAATGAACAACGTCGGGGAGAGCACCAAGCCTTGTGGCACGCCAGCGTTAATTTTTTTGCTCTCGGAACAGGACCCGTCAACGACGACTTTTATAGTCCGGTCTGTCAAAAAGCTGGCGATCCAACCACAGAGACCCTCAGGTATCCCATAAGATGGTAGCTTCGATAGAAAGGCTCTATGCCAGACCCTGTCAAATGCCTTCACGATATCAAGGCTCACGGCGAGAGCTTTGCCCCTGCACGACGAGTCGCTCTATGGAGTGGCATTCACGTCTTGACACGTGTCCAAAAAACTTCAGAATACGACACTGTACTACAAAAGATAGACGCTGCTTGATGCCGAGTTCTTGGAGTATGGATACATTGGTACGGAATTCAGTCCACGATACACCAAGCTCCAGCACCACAATTCGAGAGAGTCTATCTTCTTCTAGTCAAATAGTGATGTCCTAATGCGATATCAATTCGATATCTAATAACAATCGACATCGCTTATAAAGAAATTTTTGCTTAATATTTTGTATTGTGTTATATTGAATCGATAAATCAGGACTTAGATGCCGTATATTAATGGGCGGTCAGTAATAATCTAGTGCTTAACCCTAGCAAATCAAAATACATAATACTAGGTTCTAAACATAACGCGATCTTGTGGTTGGCAGCAATTCGAGGCAAAGGAGTAGAACGTGTACTCTGCAAAAAATTTAGAACTCCTTATTGATTGTGACCTGCGGTTTGTTGAGCACATTAATATAAAGATGCGAAACGCTTTTTATCGGCTAAAGGTGCTTTACGGCGTGAGAAAATACCTAACAGAAAAAGTAAGCATGACTCTCTGTGAATTTTGTCACATTTCAATTTCTGTGACACTGTGTATGGGACCTAGACTGCTAGCAATTACCTCTAATGCTATTCAACGAGTTCAAAATGCATGTGCACGCTTTTGCTTCAGTATACCGAAACGGGCACATATTACTCCGTTTCTAAATGAAAAGCATATCTTAAAAATGCCGGATCGGAGGAAGCTTCATCTGGCTAGCCTGGTTTATAAAGTTGTGCATAAACAGAGGCCACAATATCTTATTGAAAAGATAGCGTGAGCTAAGGACCAACATAATCGACAGACCCGACTGCAAATGTCAAACAAAATGAGAATTCCCTCGCATCGCTCAGCCATGTTCCGTGGCAGTTTTAAATACAGCTCAGCAAAAATTTGGAATGATCTACCCCCACCCTTGAGACTGCCTGTGTCATTGACTCTTTGAAGTAAAATTAAAGAAGTTATGCTTAGGGACTCAAATGGGATAATAAGACAAAGGAGCTGTTTTAAAACGAGCGGAATTTTATTATTTAATCTTTATGCACATAAGACCAGTGTACTTGCGTGGATTTAACGCAATAGGCATTCTCTACCGGTCATTAACGGACTAACATGGCACAGGTGCATTGGATAATGTAAAGAAAAAAAATGAAAACTAGGTAGTTCATTAAACTAAAATACAGCTATAACATTAAATAAATTATACATGCGCAGCTTTGAAACCTTTTTTTTTTTTGTTGTAAAATTTAAATTATTATTATTTTATTTAAATTTTCTCCTGTTTGTAGGTATATGTACCAGTAAACTTTATAATATGTTGAATCTTTGGAGTGTTTCGGATTGTTTGGATACGTAAATAATCTTTAAATATATTTTTTAACATTGCTATGTACTTAAATATTCATGGTTTTATAGCTAAAATTTGACATAAGTAGGAGTGTTTATTTATGTTTGTAAAAAGGGCGGTCTGAAAATCAGCGTTGACAGTGTGCCGCTGTGTGGCACATTATCAACATTTGCTGAGATCATTCCTTTTGTCACGCTCATCATAACACTAGCTGGCAACTTAATGCAAATTAATCGGTATATATACAAAATTTTAATAGTTTTACTCTGTGTTATTTTTGGTTTTGTGGGAATAAACTTTTTCTATTGTATTCTATTCTAAATATAGGTATTAGAGAGATGTCAGTGTCACCATGATATAATATCGAAGATCATTAATATCAAATACCTATTACATGATATCAAAATCAATGATTACGAGTTTGTAAAAGGGGACTAATTTAAATCTAATCTCCAGGTACAAATAAAACCTTCTCCTTCCAATAATTTATTTTATATTTGAAATTTCGAATTCTAGTCTAATAGTGATGTCCTAATGCGTTATCAATTCGATATCTAATAACAATCGACATTACTAAACTTATGAAGAAGTTTGTGCTTAATATTTTGTTTTGTGTTATAATGAATTATCATTAATTTTCATTAAACGCATTTAAGACATTTTAATATTTATATTGGGTAATAAATGGGATACATACATGATTATGATTAGGCAGTTTTCAGTTTTCAATTTCTTCTACCTCGTACTTCAATTTACTTTAACGAATCTTGGAAAAGTTACTTTCTTAAGCGGCTGTCAAATGTTAAATATAATATTGGAAGGATTTTAACTAAATAAATGCTAGCATCTGTATCAGTAGGTAAAATGAAGCTTTTATTTTACAGCACGAAACAAAAAAAAAAACATTTCATTACTTGTTTGATATTTGTTTTAAAAATAAGTGATGATAAAATAATTAGAAACATAGTCAAGAGTATGGACTTTGGAAAATGCAATTTATATATTGAATTTTAAGATGACCAGTATAACTACTTGAATGCAGGAGCCAATGTCAGTTGCAAGGTAAAAATAAAACCTCCAAATCTTTTAAACTGTGACGTCAGAGTTACTAGACTTGGGGTTTATTTTTACAGGAAGAAACAATTAGCAAAAAGGAGTGTGGCAACAAGACCAGTATTGCAGTAAGACGGTACAGAATATTACCAGCTGGTAATATCGAAATCAAACACACACAGTACATAAGCCGACGTCGTTTGCCTTCTGTTTAAGGATGAAATCAGACTAGAAATAAGGAAGAAATAGAGGATAAATCAGGAGCTACACCAGATTTTAACTATAGTCGCCATGCTCGGCTACAAGACCAGGTGATGGTAAAAATATTATGAGCGGATAATATTAAATGTTGAACTTGTTTATAACAGAGGCTAATTTTATTTGCAGTGTAAGTTAATATAAATATCTGGTGACTATTTAATTCTTGACAACATAGTGAACTAATAAGCAGTTTTATTATTATTATTACTGTTTATTGGAAGAGAGTAGGTACATTCATACTTGCACCTAGTAGGAGCACGAGAAAACGACTACAATTTATTATTTATCTACTAAATCGCATCGCAATATTACTACTACTATTTGAATATAAATCAATTTTCTTTGATACATAAACTAATACTGCTTGATTTTGCAGAACTTTAAACCATCGTAAACAATAGTTTTGGGCAGACGTAGCTCGAATAAAGATAAATATAAAAACATGATCAATAGTATTTTACTAAGTTTGACACAGATACAACTAAATTAAAAATTTATCTCACGTAATAAGGCTACAGACTGTAAAAAACTATAATCAGCGGGTTTGTGCAGCCGCAACAGCTTCTAGACAAGTGAGTTAAACAAATATAACTACCTACTTAAGCATCGTTTTCAACACTAAATTATTATATTAAAACTATATTTTTACAGAACGGATCTTTATTAGAATGCCCAGCAAAACACCACTGACACAAACGAACACCGGGAATTAACAGCTCTCAGCGGTCAAGATTCATTATTACCGAGAAGAATTTGCTTGACCTGAAATTGAACCCAGGACCTCAAGCATAGCAATCGAGCCTGCTACCTTTGGAACAGTAAGTTTAATTTTTATACCAAAATAGCTGACCTGTTTATACCTATTAATTAAATTACATTAATAACACTAAAGTTCATTAAATTAGATGGTTGATATCGACAATGACTTTATATTTTGCAGAAAAAAAAAGAAGTGGATGATTATCGGTAAAATAGTACCTAGTTTAAAAAACAGACGTACATGCAAAATATTGTTGTATGAATTTCAGCATGTTTTATTCCAAAAACTGGGACTAGTATCATCAGTAAGCCAGGTAAGATCAAGCAGATATAAATCAAGTAATTTTGGTACATAGACTCATACTGCTTGATTTTGCAGGACTTCAAACAATCATAAAGGACAGTATAGCGCAGACGTAGCTCCAACATCTCTGCATCCCAGTGTGGAGAGGAACAATTAAAACAGTGATGCTAAGAGTGGAACGAGCACAGCGAGCTGTCCTCAAAGTAATGTACTTCCGAAAGAGAGACTATCCAACAAACCAGTTGTATAAGGACGCGCAGGTACTTACAGTGAGACAACTTTATATGCTTCGTACTGTGTTGCGCAGACATTCAATGATGCCATTGGATAGTAGTGTAATCAAAAGACGAACTGGATTCCCTGTTTGTCCCGCAGTAAGGTGTCGGTCTGCACTTGCACGAAGACACTTTATTGCTCAGAGTTCTTACGTGTATAATAGAATTAATAAAAAGCTCTAATTCTATAAACTTACCCTTCAAAAAGTCAAGCAAAGCTTAAAAGAATGGTTAAAATCCCTAAACTACGAAGAAACCGAAAAAATGATCTTATCTATAACATAAACTACCCATCATAATTGATAACGCACTTTAACTACTGCTTGCTACCACACACATCATCAATATACACATAAAACTACTCACTCACACAAACTCACTCGCATCACCTCATCATCACATACACATACAACCACTCACTCGCACAAATTCACTCACCTCAAATACCCTCAAACTACCTACTTAATACTACATAGTACTTAATAGTAATTAACAATTCCTCTTTGTCTGGATTGTTGGAAGGTTTAACTTAGGTTTTAGTTTTAAGTTTATTTTTATTTCACTTTATTTTGTTTTTAGTTACCTACCCGGATTGCATGATCCTGTAGTGATAATTTTATTGCATAAGAAAACATGTTGATTACCACGGAAGAGGGCACTGACTTCTGTAACACAGGTACATAACCCAGCACAGGAGTCCAGGGACTTCAATCAGAAATGTACACAAAATTTTTATGCCAACAAAGATTATTATTATTATTAACATACAACATTAAATTTGACGGCGTTGTCACAAAGACACCAAAATTGTAATGAAGAAATAATTAATATAAATGTGTCTCACGTAATAACTATATGGCAAGACTGTAAAAGACTGTAAAAACTATACACAGCGACTTTGCGCAGCCGCAGCAGCTTCTAGACAGTAAGTTAAAAAAATATAACTACCTAGGTACCTAAGCATCGTACTCAACACTAAATTATTATATTAAAATTATATTTTACAGAATCTTCATAAGAATGCACAGCAATACACCATTAACACAAACGAACACTGTGAATTAAAACAGCTTTGTTTTAATTTACAGCACGAAAAAAAAAAAAACCATTTCATTACTTGTTTGAAATTTGTTTTAAAAATAAGTGATGATAAAGTAATTAGAAACATAGTCAAGATATCGACTTTGGAAAATGCAAATTCGAAGATGACCAGTATAACTATTTGAACGCAGGAGCCATTGTCAGTTGCAAGGTAAAAATTAAACCTCCGAATCTTTTTAACTGTGACTTTAGAGTTACTAGATTATGCGGTTTATTTTTACAGGAATAATAAGATCAGTATTGCAGTAAGACGGTACAGAATATTACCAGCTGGTAATATCGACATCAAAGATACACAGTACATAAGGCGACGTCGTTTGCATTTTCAATTTAAGGATGACATCAGACTCAGTGAATGCATGATTTTATTTTATAGGATGTAAGTATAGGATGTATAAAAACTGGTACCGGTATCATCAGTAAGCCAGGTAAGATCAAGCAGATATAAATCAAGTAACTTTGGTACATAGACTCATATTGCTTGATTTTGCAGGACTTCAAACAATCATAAAGGACAGTATTGCGCAGACGTAACTGCAACATACACAAATATATAAAACTATTTGATCAACAGTATTTTACTAAGTTTGACACAAAGACACATCTAAATTTAAAATTACAATATTTTTTGGGACATTTTTACACAACACCATCTAGTCCTAACAGACTAGAAACTAAGCACTGAGCTTGTACTATGGGTACTAGACAATGAATATAATACTTATATACTTTTTTTTTGTAAAAACATACTTATAATACATAAGAAACACCCAGACAAACACAAATACTCATGTTTTATACACACAAATATTTGTGTCCTGTGGGAATCGAACCCATTAATTATTTTAATTAAGAAATAATTAATAGAAATGTGTCTCACGTAATAACTATATGGCAACAGACTGTAAAAACTATACACAGCGACTTTGCGCAGCCGCAACAGCTTTTAGACAAGTGAGTTAAACAAATATAACCTAAATATTAAAAAAAAAATTTTTACAGAACGGATATTCATTAGAATTCCCAGCAATACACTACTGACACAAACGAACACCGGGAATTAAAACAGCTCTCCGGAACGCTAGACGGCCAAGAGTAATTATTACCGAGAAGAATTTGCTTGACCTGAAATTGAATCCAGAAACTAAAGCTTAGCAGATGAGCTTGCTACCTTTGGAACAGTTAGTTATATATTAATGCTAAAACAGCTGATCTGTTTACTAAATAATTTTAATTATATTACAGTTAATTAAATTAGATGGTTGATATCGACGATGCCGTTTATATTATAGAATTAAAATTCAAAACTACATTAAACAATCAAAGAAGCGGCTGATTTATCGGTAAAATTACAACATTGTGGAAGAGTCTCATAACTGAAGCGCCTAGCTTAAAAATAAATCTCACTGTGGAGTCAAATTACTGTAGTGGGCATCAATTTATATATTGAATTCTAAGATGATCAGTACAATTATTTGAATGCAGGAGCCATTGTCAGTTGCAAGGTAAAAATAAAACCTCCAAATCTTTTAAACTGTGACGTTAGAGTTACTAGACTTGGGGTTTATTTTTACAGGAAGAAACAATTAGCAAAAAGGAGTGTGGCAACAAGACCAGTATTGCAGTAAGACGGAACAAAATATTACCAGTTGGTAATATCGAAATCAAACACACACAGTACATAAGCCGACGTCGTTTGCCTATTCTGTTTGAGGATGAATGAAATCAGACTAGAAATAAGGAAGAAACAGAGGAGGAGCTAGACCAGATTTTAACTGTAGTAGCCATGCTCGGGGCTGCAAGACCAGGTGATGGTAAAAATATTATGAGCGGATAATATTAAATGTTTAACTTGTTTATAACAGAAACTAATTTTATTTTCAGGTTAAGTAAATATGAAAATTTGTTCAAATATGTATAAAAATTTGATTCATGAAATGATAGTTACCAAATATGCAGTTTTACTTTTACTTAGTGAAACCTAAAAATAATAGTTAACTGAAAAGGAATGAATGATAGCAACTACACAAGATCTTAAGATTAGCAGTCACACTGTCAGTTAAAAGACCAGTGAGAAGATTAATAATATTATCAGCAAGTACCTTATTATCAAATCAATGATGTTTGTGAGTTTTTAACAGGAGATCCATAATTGTTCATAAGGTAAAAATTTAAAGTTGTACATCTTGGTGAGATGTCAGTCTTCAGAAGTGTACGTTTTATTTTTACAGAATGAAAATTATAAAAATATTTCAACAAGATAAGAAACGACTTTGCAAAAATTAGAACTACCTATCAGTCGTTTAGAGAAATTCCTATCAAAATTAAAATTAATATCGAAATCAATGCTAATGAGTTTGTGTCACTATTTGTAAATGGGGGAAAATTTTAATGGCCAGGTAAAAATAAAACCTTTAAATTAAATTAATGCTGTTATAATGCTGTAATTAATCAGTATTAACATGTTAAATAAAGCTTTTATTTTTACAGCACGAGACTAAAAAAATCATTTTTGTATTGTTTAGTTGTCTTTATAATATACGCGACAAAATACTAATAAAAAATGAGATTTTTTATAAAACAAAAATATCACTAGATAAAACAAATAATTCAAAATTCAATTAGCATTCCCACCAGTAGTGGGTCAGTAAAATGTTATCAATTTAATATTACCGTGATAGTTGCAAAGTGCAGCACGTAAATCATTATATAATTATAATGAGAGGAGAGATTAAGTAAATACTTAATTCTAATGTGTATCTCCACCGTTCTGCCACATTGTATAATATAATGGTCCTGGGGTCGATTCCAAGCAAAGGCTTATTAAGTTTTTCCATTAAATTCTGAGTAACAGCTCGGAAATTGGATCTGTGCTTGGTTAGTGGCAAAAGGCTCACCCCTTATTACATGGGACCTAAGCATGGACTGGTGGACTGTAGGTGTACAGTACACATCTGTCTAACCTTCCGAGGAATACAGGCGTGTTGCTATGTTTTGTTATGTGGCTGTATTTTTTATAAAGAAAAATACAATCAAATGAGAACCTCATTTTGAAATGAGGTATAAAGCAAATTGTCGGTAATGACGAAATGATTACGTTATTATTGTGAAAGATGGGTAATACATTTCTATAGCCGTTAGCAACCACTTTGACACAGAATAAAATGGTACGACAAATTGTAGGAAGTAAGTAGATGAAGGCGTACAAATTTTTATAAAATTGGTATAAGCGGATTACACTAATTGATGTCGATACCCGTAAGGAAGGGTACTTGTGTACTCTTATTTTCTTTTGCTTATTTTCCGGGTGGAAACATACTAATTTGTTTTTCTTGGAAGACGAGAAATATTTATGTCAAGTATTTTGTACTGTTCGTGTGGATTCGATCATTTGCCAAGTGCTCGTACACAAAAATTCAAAATCAGAGACAATCTTGACAACAAAGGTTGCCAGTCCAGCGAGGACCCCAGTACTTACTTCTCCCTCTGGACCGCATCCAACGGAGAGCGATACGAATCGTTGACTGCCATGATATTCCAAACCGGCTAGACCCCTTGGCGCTGCGTAGAGATGTGGCCTCGATATGCATCTTCTATCGCATGTAGTATGGGGAACGCTCCGAGGAATTGTTCGGATTGATTGCTGCCACTTTCCGCCATCGTTCCTCGCGACAGCAGTACTATCCACATAATCTAGATGGTTGGCAGTCCACTACTGTGCGTTTCTCTAGAAACTTACTGCCTCGCACAACTAAACTGTGGATTGCCTGCAGTATTTCCGGACCAATATGACCTTCAAGAAAAGAGCGTACTCCCTTTTAAGGGCCGGCAACGCGCTTGTGACTCCTCTGGTGTTGCGGGTGTCCATAGGCGGCGGAAAGCGCTTACCATCAGGCGATCCGTTTGCTCGTTTGCACTCTATACCAAAAAAAAGAGGAAACGTTTTGGCTGTGGGGGAACTTTCACCCTTATACTGCCAATCAAACAATTCTTCTTTCGTTTTACAGGGTCGGCACCACTGAAGGGATACCACTGATGTTTTAAGGGTTTATAGCCTACGGTTACCGCTTATCATCAGGAAGGCCTTATGTTTGTTTGCCACCTTGGTGGTATAATAAAAAAAAAACTTTAAAAATCTTTTATATGGAAATCAGTGATTTTCTTTCTATTCTTATGTTTGGATATGCGTAGATACCTTACGTAGGTACCTACTTAAATTACATATAATAAAATAACTCACATAACGTAGAAATGCGATAATATTAATTTAATGTTATACATTGACTACTGGTACTGCCACCTATCAAGCATTCACGAACTATAAACAGCGGCACCTAGTGTGGGGTTGCAAAAACTTGTGTTTGAACGACAGTAGCGCCGTCGTCTCTAACAGCGGCATTATTGTAACGACCAGTCTTGCCGTAGTGCCACCACGTTCCCATAAGCTTCACATTTTGTCCGCTAGGTGGCGCGGAATTTATATATATTGACATACTTAGCAAATATTTATTAACAATGAACAGTGCCGTGTTTAAACTACAGCAACTGTCGCCTAGCTAGCCCATTGTAATCAATAGGACGCCTAGCCTTCCAGGAGCCCTAATTCGTTGACATAAGTTTCAAATGTTCTCTGCTAGGAGGTGCAGAAATACAATATTAGGCGCCGTTACCTAGCAAGCATTTACGTAATTGTTGACAACGCCATCTAGTGTGGGGTAGTAGAAGCTTATGTGTTTGAACAAGAGCAGTATCTCTTCTACGAAGGTGAATAATACACCTTCGGCCTAGTGTTGCAGTATCTATTATTACTCTATAAGTGGAAACTATAATCTACTGATTATGCAATCATTTTGAATATTAAACGTAGGTTGTGATTTGTTATTACGTTGTATTTTTTAGTACGTTGTCTTGATAGATGATTCTACTATAACTTCGCTTCCGGTATAAAAAAATAAGTAGGTATACTAAAGTTAAACAAATATATTTGCAATAATGTCCAGATTAATTCGACCGCGTTTTGCCCGACAGCCGAAGGAGGGTAATGTTTAAAAACGATCTATTTACGACGATGCTTTTCCACGCCTGCAATACATTTTCCAACCTTATTTTTATAGTATTTATAGTTTGTTTTCTGTATTTTTAACGTTTAGTTCAGGATCTTCTATGCTAACACAAAACTAAATAAGAAAAAAACCGTCTCCAAGTTGGTTAAGTTTGTAATATATTTTTGTGTCAATGTAGATTTATTTAAAAAACAATTTTGTTTATTAGTACGGAACCCTGCATTCCCATATCCACACCCATAAAAAAAAAAACAGCAGTGATAGCTTACTGGTAATGGTCATATCCATTAGACTGCCAAGTCAAAGGTCTTAAGTTCGAATCCAATGCACGCACATCGGACTTTCCGAATTCACGTGCGTAAAACTACTTTTTACGGATTTTATCGCGTGATATTGATGATTATTATTAATCTCATATAGTGGGATTAATAAAATCAATATAAGGCGATTATTATACTGACTTTGATGAATAATTTTGTGTGTTTGAGTTTTAATAATAATTAATGAAATCACTCGGTTAAACGGTGAAGGGAAACATCATGAGGAAACTGCAACTGCATCTTTAACTCATATACTGTCCCGTGCCCAGCAGTGGGACAGTATATGGGTTAATGATGATGATGATGATGAAAAACTAAAAACATTATTATAATATGTTACGCTGACAAGTAATTAAAGTAATTAGCTAATACACTGTGTAACAACCGTCGAATGCACGACACACCTGGATTAGGAACGTGACTGAAGGACGCGGGGGCAGCGAGTGGTGGGGGGACAATGCGACACTATAATGGAAGCATTTATATTATATATACTAGCTGTTGCCCCCGGTTTCACCCGCAACCCAAAGAGCTGTTTGAGACAAAAGGTAGCCTATGTCCTTTTCCGAGGTCTAATCTATCTCTGTACCAAATGTCGTCAAAATTGGTTAAGCGGTTCAAGTGTGAAAGTGTAACATATAGACAGACAGAGTTACTTTCGCATTTATAATATTGTGATGGTAAGCGGTTATCGTAGCCTTGCAACACCAGAGGTATCACTTGCCGAACCCGTCAAACGAAAGAAGAATAATTATTAGTTTTATTGTAGGTTTGTTAATTAGAGGCAGAATTGAGAGGTTTCGAAATACTCTGGTGTAGCCAAAGAATTAGGCAATTTCTAAAAACTAATACTCTTAAAATACACTTATTTTAATCAGTCTTTGTTATCCCGTTGAAAAGATTTTAACCTATCTTATCAGCAGGTTTGGAGTACTGAATATTTCTAAACATAAAAATAAGTTCTACTTCACCATCCGAGTCTTTTTCTAACTATGTTGGGATCGGTTTCCAGTCTAACCAGATGCGGCTGAATAACAGTATTAAACACAAAAGGGCTGCCATCAAACCTTCGTAACCTAATTTTAGGGCAATACCCATATTATTTATATAGACTGGTCTGGTTGTCATGCTTTTTGGGCTTCTGACTACTACTAACAATTTTTATAGATGTTCAAATGACAATCAAGGTTTTACGTACTCTCCGAGGTACAGAGGGCTCTCGATGTATTAAGAATGGTCACCTATCCACAGACTGACCGTAGCTAGCTAGCACATTTGGCAGTATATTTTCTTGAACAAGAAAACTGACTCGAATAAATTACTACATATTACATATCCGACTCTGATTCAGCTCGAGTCAATCAGCTTATCTTGAGATGTGACGGCAAACGACTAATATTTATTGATTTCTGACATTTATGCGAATATTATACATTGAAATAAAACTACTTTTTACGGATTTTATCGCGTATATTGATGACCCTTTACAGGTCCATTCTCACGGGTAGACTGTGGTGTCTACCCGTGACCATGGACGCTGTAAAGGGTCCGAAACGTCGGGATTAATAATATCAATATACGCGGTAAAATCCGTTAAAAGTAGTTTTATTTCAATGACTAATGTTTAGTTAAAAGTCAACGAACACTGCATCGAAGTCCAAGGAGCGGCTAAAATTATTTCAACGAACCGAAGCATTCGGAAATAGATCGTAACTTTAAAGTGCGAAGATAGAAATTCGATTGTACTCGAAGTAAACCGTCAAAAATCCACACAGGTAATTACGATTCACACAAAGTTTGCGATTAGCCATAACCTTGGCCTTTCGGAGCCTAGCGGGGTCACCCGCGACTGATTCACCCTTACAATATAATGTTTATTTCTTAGCAAATAATATTTATTTTTGTAAATAGATCTTTTAAAAACACTTTTACAAGTCAATATTTAATGAATACTAGATGACGCCGGCATTTCCTAGCTGACGACATCTGAGAAGAAACGCCGAAACAAACTCAGTGAATCATGGTCTCTTTTAAAGTCCAGACATTAACAGTATTCCATGCTTATAGATGTGTTTTAAAATGTAAGCAAATCTGAACTGGACCTTTTGAACAAAGAGCCATAGCAGTTGACCAGTATTTATTTAACTGACGGCACGCATACGTCAGTCATCGCGTAGCGCAACCATTACCATTACTGATTACGGTCATATCATCCATTACCATTACTGATTACGGTCATGGCATCACTGATTACGGTCATATCAGAATACCAGCACTGTGACACTGTTTTTTTTTTAATGTCGCAGCATTTTGCTGAGATTGGGTCCTTTTTGGCCTCGTACAGGGTTGCTGTGGACTTTATGAAAAAAAAAATTCGGACCCAGTCTACCCGTGACCATGGACGCTGTAAAGGGTCCGAAACGTCGGGATTAATAATATCAATATACGCGATAAAATCCGTAAAAAGTAGTTTTATTTCAATGTATAATATTCGCGTAAATGTCAGAAATCAACATGGTATAGGTATTTATGATATATTATGAACTAAAAAAAGTAGTATTTTGACGTGCCATGCCGCCGTTGGCGTCGTGAGCAAGTTTTCATTTGACGTCTAATGTACGAGTACAAATAAAGTTTTCTTTCTTTATTTCTTTTCTTTCTTTCTTTATTATTTAGGGAGCTCAACGACCCATCGACGATACTGTCAGCATTAACAACATTACATCACGCCTGAATTCCTGGAAGGGTTAGGCAGAGGTCACGGTTCGCTGGTCATTTTAGGTCCCAAGTAATAAATAATCCCGTGTACGGACACAAATCCAAATTCCGCTGCTTCTGAGAATTTCGTAGTATTACGCTGGTGAACCTAGAACCTTCAGAGTAGCAGTCGCGCTTAGGACTACCAGACTGACGCGGTTAACTGAAGACGTATATTACGTACTGCTTACCCTTCGGGGAAATACAGGCGTGATGATATTTTGTTACTGAGCTCAGCTGATACATTGGTGCAACAATGGAATACTTTTGTACACTACAACTATGTTAGTAGGACAGTATCGATCTTTGGTTATTATTGTACTGGTGGAAAAAAATCTGCATATTTAGTGTTACCGATTGCATGGCAACATGACCTCGCTGTTGTATCCCTGACATAGTTACGAATAGCCTAGGACGTTACCTAGCCTAGGACTTTATGACGCAAATGACTTTTACCCGTAAGTTTTAAATGGTTTTCAGCATTAAATATTTTGTTTCATGTCGCTAGGGAGTATATCTTTATATAGGACAACCGTGATTGAGCGAGGGTGTGGTAGCTAGTAATAACTATGATGTAGCTTGACCAAGAAAACTTGAATAACGTCCCTGGTGGTCACTGGAAACTTGCATAGTGGTCCTATCGTTAAAGGCAACATTACCCTCCAGAGGCTTCAAAATAATCATTTTTTCATTTTGTTTTATCCCTGAAGATTTTGTAGAAAATATTTATAATCCTGTTTTTTGTAAATTTTGGTGGGTAAATAATTAAATAATTATTATTATATTGCATAAAATTAATTATCTACATTTTATAAATAACTGGCGACAACAGCAGTGAAATAACAGGCTTCGCATCGGTGCAATCTACTAAGAACACACATCTATTATAAAAATTCCAGAAGGACTTATCTAAATTATCGTCACATACGGTTAATTAACTATATTATATCCACTCAAATCATTCTCTCATTTTTATTTAAGATAGCATGTTAAGATATATTTCGCAACTTTTAGATGACATCATTGCATCGCTCGGTATCTTAACATAAAACTTATTTATCACTCGATAGCTTAAGATAGTGTAATTTGAAAATATATGGTATCTTAGCCGTCTGTGATAGTTCATAGAAGCTGTATCGTGAGGGATATTAATTTTATCTTTATATATATAATTCTACTGTACGTGTGTATGTCACTGAACTTCTTCTGAACGGCTGGACCAATTTGAATTTTTTTTGTATGCGTTTGGGTGGCGTCCTGGGTGGTTTATATTCACAAATCAGCCCGGCAGATTGCGTTGCAGTCGGTATCTACTATGCGTTTCAAATAAGAATAGGACTGACCTCCAGCCATCTTGTGACGTCATAGCTGTCAATTCAAACCAGCTAGGTAGGGTGAGCAAAACAGATATTTTTGAAATAATATTTTTTTATGTGTTTAAAATATTCCACCGATTGTCATTTAGAAGAAAATTAGATATTTTATTACCCGTGTTTATAATAAAACTAAAGTTATCGTTGTCTTGAAATATTCCCCTATTTCTGGTTTTTATTTTCGATTCATTTGAGGTGGTTAATTTCTTTTTGGCAATCGTCACTGGTAATTGAATCAATAGTTTCCAGTGTTAGATTCTCAATTTGGCTTTCTAATTGTTGAACATCATTGTCAGCTACCCTACGCTTATCAAGCGCCAGGTATATTCAACTGGATTTAAATAACAATTATAGGGTGGCAGCTTCCAAACTTCAAAGGCACGGGAGTTTAAAATATTGTCTATAATATAGTTTTTTGGCAGATTGTGCCTTTTTATTAACTCGGAGAGTTCCGGGTTTGGTATTACTGCTTATAAATATATTATAAAGTTTTAAAATTTCAAAAGATAAAATTAATTTTCTTTGCAAGCTGTACATTTTTGACAGATCGGGGTCATTCGAGGTCATTGACGTTCCTATTCTTATTTGAAACGCATAGTAGTTTATTTATCCATGCCTCAACTAAACAGCTGGATCATGCAGGACAACATCTGTCAGGTCCGCTAGTCTTAATATAAAATATTATAGTATCTTCGCCGTGTGTGACGCCCTTCACGTGGTTTAAAAGATCAGGCGTACAGAGACAGTATGCTATGTATAGAAAGAGACAACATGAGTCGCGTCATCGTACGTCCAAATGAGAATGCTAGTTTAACTATATCGGTAACGGAAATGCCACAATCCGCTAGTGATTGAAATAAACTATTTATGTATAAACTAGTTTCTTTAATTCTTTGTGAAACCACTTAACTTAAATCTGCCTAATGTCTAAAAGTATAATATTATAAGTATTATATCCATTGTCTAGTACCCATATCCCAAGCTCTGCTTAGTTTGGGACGAGATGGTGCTCTGTAAAAATGTCCGTATATCGTCATTCATCATCAACCCATATACTGTCCCACTGCTGGGCACGGGTCTCCGGGTGTCCTCACGATGTTTTTCCTTCACCGTTTAAGCGAGTGATAATTAATTATAAATGCGCACATGAATTCGAAAAGTCAGAGGTGCCTTGAATTCGAACTCGAGACCTTCGACTTGGCAGTCCAATGGTCATACCACTAGGCTATCACTGCTTCCGTGTATTTATTACTAGATTTTACCCGCGATTCCGTACGCCTAGACTTAGTAACACAATTGTTGTCGGATTGTATTCATGGGATAAGAAGTACTCAATGTTAGGGAAATTCCCGCTTTGCTCCGAGAAAAGAAGTATTCAATATGCCAGCACCAATTACAAACTATTAATGTACTCGTACCAACATTTTCATTCAAATCCCGTAAGTAGGTCTCCTACATAAGTTTTCTGGGAATTCCCACATAATTTTGGGGTAAAATGTTTCCTGTTTGTTATTCCCGGTCACATACTATTAGTATACCAAATTTCATGCAAATCGGTTCAGCCGTTTGTGCGTGATTGAGTAACAAATAAACAAACATCCAAACTTTCACATTTATAATATTAGTATGATTACTATTTGGCAGACTTCACGCTGCCATCGAGAAAATATCTAAGGCATGCAGGTTTCCTCACGATGTTTGCCTACCAACACTATAGTCTAAGCCCTCTCATTCTGTGAGAGGAGGCCCGTGCCGAGCAGTGGGACAGTGTATGGGTTGATGATGATTATCATTACTATCTTTGTGTGATCCACAAAAAATATTAGTGACGAGTCTGGGTGTCCTACTTTGTGTAAGTTAATCATATTATGGTTATAAAGTTCCTTGTGATACAAAGCTTGTTTCCAAGTACAGGGTTGTATTTAAAAAGAAAATAATAACAAAGCACAGTACATCTATAATTCGAGGAATAAGGTTCGTGGGACCTGCAGGTAGTATTTCCAGGTATGTGTGTTACAATTTATGTATGTAAATGCACACATGTTACAGGAGAAAATCATTTAAACATAACTGGTTTAAGAATTTAAAAAAACTAGATATTTAAATGATTTTATAATAACATGTGAAGAGAAAATTCTGATTCCTTTTCAGAATTTAAAATTTAGAATATTGCGAGCGCGAGTACCTACGTGATTTGGCATAGTTCAAAATTATATGAAAAAGGAGTGCATAAAGCTAATATATTTTACAATAAATTACGTAAATAAAACATTCATAGGCATCATCCACCAAGTCTAACCCAATACGGCTGAATATCAGTATTTTACACGAAGTGACTGCCATCTGACCTCCGCAACATTATTTTCTGACGAAAGATTGGTTGTCGGGCTTTTTTAGCTTCCACTAACGACTGTCATGGATGTTCGTATGTCAACTGGGACCAACGGTTTTACGGTCTCTCCGAGGCATAGAGGGGTCTCAATGTATTGAGAATGGTCACCCACCCACATTATCCACGGCTAGCGCAACTTAATTTTACGGGTCTGTTGCTTACTAGTTATTACTAGCTCCTCTTTTCTCGAGTTTATTATAAATTGTTCACAGTATCCATGTCGAATACGCCAATTATATTATAATATGCTAATGAGATTTTTTAACACGTTCACTGCGTTACGGGGTCTTTTCAACCCTGTACTCTGTTTTCACTCAGTGCGGGAGAAAAAAATCGTGTGTACTCGCTGGTGCGGGAGCTGTTTCTCTGTAATTAATTTTTTAATAATTTTAAATTTCGAATTTCGATCACCAATGCCATCTAGCCCACAAAAATACAAAAAGTAGATAATTATTATTTGCACTTCACGGTTGGAAATATAATACTGATACACACACTGTCGTATACAGTTAGCCTCACACAAGTTCGTGGACATTCTCATTCATACTTGATGTTGCCAATTTGTGGTGTTAATCCAAGCAGGTCCGACATCACCAACGTAATTTAAGTATAAATACCTATATATTATATACAAAATATAATATGAGAATGATGATTGTGTTGTGTATGGACGCTGATCGACTACGATGATCAATCGATCTGGAAGGTTAAGCTGTGCTAACCGCGGTCAGTCTGTGGATGGGTGACCATTCTTAACTCATCGAGACCCCTCCGTGCCTGAGAGCACGTAAAGCCGTCGGTTCCGGTTGTCATGCCCTAATGTCAGGAAGCCCTTAAAGCTTGACAACCAGTCTATCCTCAGAATATCTTTGCCCAGAAATTGGGTTGAGGAGGTCTGATGGCAGTCGCTTCTTGTAAAATACTAATATTAGCCGCATCAATTGTTGGGAAAAGGCTCTAATTAAGGTATAGAAGGAAAAGGCTCTAATTAAAAAGCCTAATCTATATTTTAAGAGAGGTAGAGCTGCTCGACCGAGCTGTCCCTCTGCAGAAAATCGAAGTGAAATAGCATAGACTTTGAGCTGTGTTGTGTTCCTAACGGTGAGCAAGGTTGCCAGTACTCCGCACACACAGCGCTTTCTTACACTGCCAACCCAACTATTCCTCTTTCGTTTTACAGGGTCGGCATCGCGCAAATGATACACCTGGTGCTACAAGCGCCTATAGGCTACGGTAGCCGCTTACCATCAAGTGGGCTCTATGGTTGTTAGAGATATTCTCGGATTAGACTTTGGGGGATGATGTGTTATATGTGAATATGGTCAGTTAAGTACTTACTCATGGCTAAGTATTATGTTCACCGATCACCAATGACAATATTTTCATTATGATTTGTTTTCGTTGTGATTGCTTCATTAGCTTAGTGGTCTTAAGTGCGACTGCTATGCAAGAGGTCCTGGGTTCGATTCTCAGGTGGAGCAAAGGGATTTTCTATAAAATTCTTTGTAGCAGCTCGGATTTTAGATTTGTGCATCGTAATACAGCCGTGATATAATGTAATATCAATGAAAAATTAAAAACTACAATAATATAATCTTCTTAGATAATAAATATATTACATACATCACCTGTACTAAATTTCTTATAAATTAAAAAAAACTAGTATATACATTAAATATAAGTTATATACTGTTTGCATATAGGTAATAACTATAATATAATAGCTATATAAATAATATAATATATAAATAAACTGTAATTATGTAAATGAAATAAAAAATATTCAGTAAATAAATGGAAATATAGCAAACAACTAGGTATAGTAACAACTGTATAACATTGTGGAGTGCAATAACCGTATTGAGTAATTTTATGATAACTCTTCACGTTAAATGTCTGAGCGCACACAATTCCACTAAATAAGTTAAATACAAAGAACTTCAATCAATACAAACTCTAGGTTCGTTTTCTGGTAAAATGTCATACATATTAGATTGCATGATAAATGCAAGTCGTGGAATCTGACCCACTAACATGAAGGCCCATATTATATAGTATAAATACCAATTTGGCTCTACATTTATTATTACCATTTTCTTTTCGATCCACTAAGTTAGACTTTGTGGTGTCCAAAGTTCAGTAAACTATCATAAAGTCATCAAACTATATACTAACAAGGATGACATAAAAAAAATAATTCAGTTTTTTTTTAATTTTATTTCTAATGTTATTATTAATCTAAAGAAATATACTTGGCTAAATCTATTCAGCCGTCCTCAATCCATGCGCTATCCAATTTATTTTTCAAAATTCATTTCTTTTTTGTAGAATCTACCTATCTCTCTCATAAATTATTACAGCCCTGAATTGGAGAAGTACTTAAATCTTTTCCTAGCAGATGCTTTCATAAAAAGCCTACTTGCAAAATAAGCTGCTTTTTATTACCTATTCACAGACAGATTTCAGTAAAATTTGGCAAGGGTATATATAGGATGTATCCCGAGGAAAAATCCAAAATCCCCAAATAAAGGTCTTCAAAGACTATAGCTTATAAACAGCTAAATGAAACGAACATTCTTAAAAATGGTATTAGCTATATAAGCATAGAAATATAACAAACAGACAGACAGGGTGACTTTCGTATTTCTTGTTAGACAAACTGTACAAAAGATTACTGAAAATCTCATTTCATGAACTCATTCGGGTCTCAAATGATGCCTTTAGCTTTCCAGCAATCGCAAAACACCGTCAGAAAAGATTGAACATAAACTGAATACTTTTTTGTTTTTATTTATACTACTAAGGTGGAAAGCATACGGCCCACCTGATGGCAAGCGGTTACCACAGCTTATCTAGACGATTGCAACACCAGGGGTGTCACTTGCGCGTTGCCGATCCTGTAAAACGAAAGATGATCAGTTGGGTTGGCAGTATAAGGGTCAAAGTTCCCCCACTGCCAACACAACGTTTCCTCGTGGCGTACTGGCAACCTTGCTCACCGTAAGAAACACAACACAGCTCAAAGCAGTGTTATTTTACTTCGATTATCTGCAAGGTGGAGGTACTTTCCCAGACAGGCAGCTCCAATTACAGTGGAATTACTCCCACTATGCCCTACCTCTCTTAAATGTTTACAAATTATTTAGCAAAGGAAAAATTCGACCGCGGGCAGGATTCGAACCTGCGTCTTCGTGTACACTAGACGCTATGACCACTAAGCTATCGCGATACCTACCCGTCATGTCGAATTTTGCCTTCACATTCTGAATTTACGTCTTTATGGTGACGTCAGTAACACCTATTGAAAAGCTATGCTTCTCAACCGACACGACTTACTTTACAGTTAGTTCTATGTCGAACGATGCTACCATACCTACTATCTTTTTTTTTTATTACAAGTTGTACAGACGCCAGCAGGTCAAGTTATCCAAAACTGTCAAAATTTCCCAATTGAAAATGAACCTTATAAGGTTGTATTAAATTTGAGAATCTATAAAAGAAATTTGACAGATTGTGGTAGCTTGATGTGCTGACCTCTGTACATAAAGCATATTGTAGGCACTCGCTATAGTTTCTGAGATTCGTGATTGTAGTATTTCGGCTTTATACTTACTACGAAGGTCAAAAGCTACCTTTTTAATCGATTTTGAATGTTACAGTTTCTTTTGTCAAAGTCTATTTGAAAAGCAATTGACGTACTCACATTTGTGTTTCTGTTTGACATTGACAGCCGGAACGTGAACAATGAATAGCTTTCTGCCGCCTTCTCCAAGGAAACTTCAATTATCTACCGTCAAACGGGGTGAAAAGGAATGCAGGGGTGAATCGAGAAAAAACTTTGGAAGGGATTTTGAGCTTTAATTATTATAGTTTTATACCAATAAAGTCTCTTAATGGTTTATTATAATAAATTTTCGGAACAATAATATTAGAGTCCCTTTTTCTAACAATATTTTCCAACAATAACTAAAATTGAAAATTCCTTCCAAAGTTTTGTCTCGACTGTATGTCAAATCTCACTCTCATCCGTGCAGGCAATATTTTTAAAAAGCAGTGCAAAATTTTCGCTTCACGTATATACCATATATACATAATATTCCAGTGTAAAGTCTGTATTGCTGTTTGATTTGGTGGCATTGAGTAGGCACCCCACCCGTTGTATATATTGACGTAAACACACCCACTAGAAGCTAATGTATTAGCATTGTTGAAAGAATCACCATGAATTGAAATAAAACTACAGCTTACGGATTTTATCGCGTTATATTGTGATGTTGATGATGATGATGATGATGATCCGCATTTTAGGCATTCATAATTTCGACATAACGCGATAAAATCCGCAAAAACTAGTTTTTTCCAATGTCCAATATCCGCGTACGTTTCAGAGATCAATAAATCACCATGAACATCGTGCTCTACAAAATTAAAATTGAAAAAAAAAAACACCATGCCTTTATCACTGACGATTTAGGCATAGTACGCCAGTATAGGTCTAATGTAGTGCATTAACATTAACCAGACACATCCAAAGTTAAATTTGTTTCTGAGAACCTCTGAATAGTAAAACAACACTGCTCGACCTGTGAGTCACCCCAGGACCTCTAGCTTAGCATTCGCGACCATTAGAGTAATGAGCTCATGAATTATTGGATTTAAAATATCCACAAAGCTGTTTCTAGTATTCTGTTACATTTTGTTTATCGCCAAAACAGCTGAATGTGGCATAAAAACGGTTGAATGCGCTAAAGCAACAGCTGCCTGAAGTGGGCCACGGTCGCCCAACACTACGTGTAGTGAGGCCACAAGGTAAGCGGGTTCGAAAACAAGAGAATAATACTCACTCGATTTAAATAATTTCGCGGACATAGAAAATTAGATCTGATTTATGTGGATGCGGACTCCAAATTATCTATCTTATAATAATTATTATAATCTAGCCAATTTATACTGCCAACCCAAGTATTCTGTGTTAGTACTCGCATACAAAAATTCAAAATCAGAGACAATGAGTGACAAAAACAGTGTCAGTCACACAATATATTATATTTTGTAACGCGTTACCAAGAGATGTCGCTACTGTGTTGTTAGCTAGCCAGCCAAACAGCCGTGTCGTTGCTTCTTGCCACCACTCAGGCCAGCTAATAAGTGGGGTAAACGTGACAGTTGACGACTAGCCAGCCAGTAACTAAAAACTGAAGCGCAGTCTTATGTCGGGTTTAATCATTGCTTGTCAATCAAGAAATTAAGGTGATTGCGTAATTAAATACATCAGTATTGTTATTTCTGCGCCACTTCAGTGTTAATTTGCATGTGTGACTGAAAATTACAGTGCATTTGTAGTGGCTCGCTACTTTAGAGGCCACAAAGTGGTGATTTAAATACTCGTGTGCGCGGGCTGGTAGGTCACGCGACATTTACAGTTTAATTGGCCACTGAGTTTATTGAAACCCTTTCATATCAAAGTTTCATATTGAAGTTTTTATGTATCTTAAGCGATAACTATCTAATTCTTTGATGACAAATATACCAAACAATTCCAATCATAGGTCTCGAGTTAGAATACCTACAAGTCACGTATCGTCACGTCACGTCAGGTCTCTGACTTTTCACATAATAAATAATTGACTATCACTAGTTTTAATGATAATAGGTCAGACAACATCGTGTAACCTTCATGCCTTAGAGATCATTTTGACTTATTTTGCTTCTTTCTTTTTTTATAGTACGGAAAATCCTCTTGGATCCTCCGCCACACGGGGAGGTGGCAGGGCATGTCGGACTCATACCGACTAAAAACCGCACTTGCCTTCACGTGCCCTATTGTCATGACCATGGGATCCGCGAAATTCGCCACGACCATGACACAGAATGGGTGACCTACTGACTGTTAACTACTCACGACCTGAGTGCCGGGGTAACGGAAGCGGTTTCCCAATTGTCCGCGACCCCGGCAGTAGGTAGCATGATGGCCCAACCCACCTCACTTTTATCCTCTCTATTGCTGCATATACACTCACTGTTATGTCTTTGTGGAAGTTTATGGGTGTGGTCTTTATTCAGCAATTGATCTTGTGACTTGTGATGAGGAGTCCCTGGTAGTGTGGTTTATAAACTTATTTTTATTATTAATTAGCCTCTGTCCACTGCAGGGCAAAAGCTTCCCAACTCTACTACCATTCCTCACGGTTCAATGCTATTTGGGGTCAATCCTTCCAGAAGCAGTCAAGCTCATCTAGCCATCTCTGACTAGGCCTGCCGCGCTGTCGTCTGCCGTTTTGTGGGACCCATTCGGTACTTTGTTTTAGCCCACAGCTTATTTGACATGTTCAACTTCAAACTAGCAGCTTTTTGGCCTACGTCAGCGATCTGGGTTTTGGAGCACAGTACGCTATTTTTCATGCCGATTTAGATTTAGACCTAAACATACTGACAAACTGTGGGTGTCCTCATACTGGACACCCACAGTTTGTCAGTATGTTTAGGTCCTATTTTATCAACCGTGCTTAAATCCAAACTCAAAGCTGCTACTGAGATTTCATAGGAAAATCTAATAGAAAAAAAATAGCACTTCGCACTTTGGCTGACCTGAGAATCGAACCAGGACCTCTAACCTAGCAGTAGCGCTTACGATCACTAGGCTAATGAGGCAGTTAACGAAATATATTTAAATATTAGCAATAAATACTCCAATTAATATAAATCAATATGGCGCAAGAGAATATAAGTGTTTGTGTTTTTTTGGGTGTTTCTATGTATTATAAGTATGCATTTACAAAAAAAAAAGTATTTATGTATTAAATCCATTGTCTAGTAGGTACCCATAGTACAAGCTCTGCTTAGTTTGGGACTAGATGGTGGTGTGTAAAATTGTCCAAGAATATTTATTGTCCAAGAATTATTGCAACGATATTTATTTCTGTAATTCGATATTTTAAAGACAAATTTATACAAGTTAGTGTTTTGAATTGTTTATGCTAGATGACGCTGGCATTTCCTAACCGACGATCTGAGGAGATACACTGAAACAAACTCAGTCATCATGGCGTCTTTTAAATTCCGGACATAATAGTCAGTATCAAATATGTGTCTCAACTGATGTCCAGGGCAATGTCTGAAATGCCCTTTTGAAGCTATATTTATTATTACTAGGCTGAATAGTCGTTTAGCTTTGCAAAATCAATAAAAGTAATAGTAGAATTTTAATGGAGCTTTCACGGTTTCACTACAAACGCCCTCGGCGGATAACAGTCAAACTGGGCCATAAATTGCTTTGAAGGCCGCGCGAGCAAGGCCAACAGGGAAAGCTAGTGCATAATCTAGTATTTACCAATTTATCGTTTCACTTTTCATACTGGGCTAATCATAATATATTGTCTTGCCTTCCATATAATGGGATTTGATTATTACACACACTTACAGAAAATTACAGTCTACTATACAGATATACTATAGGCCAGCAACACCAGTGTTATCACTGGCACGTTGTCATCAAGAGACCTTTTGATTGAAATTACTTACATCAAACTACACGCACTCACGCACTCACGCCGCCATACACACACACACACACACACACTCAAATGCATGCAGTTATTTATTACTTTATTCTATTATTGCTACTTACCCATTTATGATGATCAAACTGTTGGCATTACTGTAGAACCTAAAAAAAGGTGAAAGCACTGGTTCCTACAATACAGTGCAATACTAGCGTAGGGACCAGGGATTTCTTATAATTGTAAATCTAGATATGTCAATAAAGAATTAGTTATCTTACCTTTTTATTTTTATAATAGTTATATTTTAGCATTTAATTTTTTTTTTATTGAATGTCTCAATTTGTCCCGGTTCCTTAAAGGTACAGTCCCGAAAATCCGTAGTCCTTCTTAATAGAACCGGTTCTCAATTCCCTACTGGTTACACTTCGTTGATCTGTTAGCAGAAACCGAAGGTTTTGTTCGTGAAATTATGGACGAAGTTATTGTGATAAATTGACTAACAACTACCGAAAGTACATTGTAAAGGATAGTATCGGGTATACCAATGTCCCTGTGCATCTCTTAGACATCTTACTTCAGATTGTTCTCGTCTTGCTAACAGCGAGTAATTGCACAGGCACAACTTAGTGGCCAGGATTATTCATCAGCAACTCACACAGTTAGTAATAGTCTTGTAGATGCGGAGGTAACGTACTACAGGTATGTGCTCGATGCATTTCTTGAAAGTGTTAATATCACATTGTACTGGCATCGATCTATCATCCGTTCATCACGACCAGGAATAATGTTGCCAACAAACCGGCAATGGTCTTGGTAGATCGATTAGAGCGCCGCACAATGATAATCGATATCACTGTCCCACATGATGAGAAGGTTCTCATCTCTCTTTTTATCTTTTTCAGAAAAAGATAAAGTAATGAAAGATCTATATTTGACAACCTCTGTGGTCTAGCGGTTCGAGTGCCGATCATAGGGTCATGGGTTCGATTCCCACAGGACACAAATATTTGTGTGGGTAAAACATGAGTATTTGTGTTTGTCTGGGTGTTTCTTATGTATGTATACACGGGGAGTGCTCCGAAGAACTGTTTGACCTGGTGCCTTCTTCACCATTCTACCACCGCACCACTCGACACCGCAGTAGAGTTCACCCGAATTACCTGGAATCGATCACATCCAGCACAGTTCGCTTCCAAAGATCATTCCTACCATGCACCATCAGGCTCTGGAATGAACTGCCTGCTGCGGTGTTTCCCTTGCGTTATGACATGTCCTTCTTTAAACGAGGCCTAAAAAGAGCTCTCTACCATACAGAGTAGGCGGCGGCACAGCTCTTTCCCCACATTGCTGATGTCCAATATATATATGTAGATTAAAATAATTTTATAATTCTCAAAACAAATACAGACTAAAGTAGTCTCGAAAAAAATAATATAATACAATGTTCATAATTTTCGCCCATGTTTTTATAATTTTGACTAGTGTTTAAGTTATTTTAATCCATCCAAACCAAACATATTAATTAATTATACACACGAAACTAGACGTCAACCTAAAACAAAGCAGCACAGGAACGACGTCGATGAGGCCCACCGGCCATCTGACGTTATTCAAAATGACAGTGATGCAAATACTTCATGTGCGCAAATAATGAGTTAGATATACTGAGCGTGCACTCAGAATTAAATGGCGTAAGAGCCAAACAACATTTTTATTTATTATAACAAAACTACAAATTTTATTAAAAAATCCTCTTGCAAGAATTTAGGTATGATTATTTACTATGTATTAAAAAAAATCGTAAATGAATTCATAAAAACATATCATGGTGGCACTCAAAAAAGAAAATAATTATGGTCTACTTTACGATTTTTTTCTATCGACAAAATTTTATATCGTGTTTTCAGTCTTGTGAGATTTTAGATCATATACTCAAAAACCACATACCTGAAAACTAGATTCATAATGTACAGAGGTCAGCACATCAAGCTACCACAATCTGTCAAATTTCTTTGATTGATTTCAACTTTAACACAAAACAATAATGTTCATATTCAATTGTGAAAATTTGACAGTTTTGGATAGGTTGACCTGCTGGCGTCTGTACAAAATCAAAGAGATCTGCTCAATCGAAAATCGAGTAAATTTACGAGGTATCGCCTTAAACAATAAACTTAAAGTAGTACAATTGGCGGTCTTACCGCTAGGTCAGCAATTTCTTACAGACAACCATTAATAAGTAATATTATTATTAGAATATCTATACCCAATCACATTGTGAATTTCTCTAAACCCAGTCTTAAGGTGGTTTGGAGGATTGGATGGTCGAGCATTAAAATCTCGCATCTTTTATGGTGGTTGACCAAAGTTTAAAGGTAGTTTTACACCGGTGAGGCAAAGTGAGGCGAGCATGGGATGCTAGAATTGAAATTTGTATTGTTAAATTTCATTGAAATAAAACTACTTTTTACGGATTTTATCGCGTATATTGATATTATTAATCCCGCCGTTTCGGACCCTTTACAGCGTCCATGGTCACGAGTAGACTGAGGTGGTGGGCGTCTTGATGATATAATTACTAACTAAGAGGGACAGACGGGAAAACGGACAGCAAAGCTATTGGGTACGGAACCCTAAAAGGAGCTAACAGTACTTAATATTAGGTGAGTACCATTGTGTGCCACCTACCTTATTTATTACAGACATGAAAAAAAAAAACTAAGGTAAATTTGGCAGTACAATTGTGAGTAAAGTTTGCAATGATGTCTCGCCGACCCAGGACGACCAACTCATGCAAGCCAGCGCTGCCTCACTGTTTAGCCTCAATGGCCGAATCAAGATGGTGTGTATACGATACAAACTAATAAAGACAATTATTTATACAGCCATATGGTTCAATGTTCTAATAACATCTAGTTCAATTCTCGCCTCACACATTCTTGCCCATTCAAACCTTTCACACTAAAGACATCGCATCCTCACCTCGCCTCGCCGGTATGTTACCTTTAATGCTCACTTACGTTTTAATGAACTCTTGTGCAAAATTAAAGGCTTTTAAACTTTAACATAAGCAGGGCTTTGTCTGTCAGTCAGTGTTCAGGTATTATTTTAGAAACTGTCAATGTCTACGGTCACACAAGGTCATAAGGTCAAAGTCTTAAAAACACCTAGTCTTCTATTGATACCAAATAAATATTTTTGTGTCCTTTCCCGAACAGGTTAAGTAACATGAAGAAGCTTTATTAAACAAACATGGATTCCTCATTCTAGCAATCACACGCACTCGCTCCTCGATTATGGGAGTATTTGTGTAGTCCCTTCACTAAATAATAGAACTAATACCTTTCTAATAAAGCTAGTAATCGCTTGTATCTTTTCGTGTTTACCTTTAGATTCAAAAAGCCACAATATGTACGTTAATATAATAATAAAATGTTTGTAAATGTAGGTATAATTGCTCTTGGGCTGAGTAATATTAGGCTAAGATAAAAAAACATATTGATTTCTAACGCTTACGTGAATATTAGACGTTGAAACAAAACTAGTTTTTACGGATTTTATCGCGTAACTTTGGTATTAATAATCTCAACGTTTCGGATCCTTTGCAGCGTCCATTTCCACATCTATATTATTGCTAATTATAGTCAATCCGATTCACGCAAAACGACCTCACTGTATCCTTTGGTCTTGCAGTTATAGGCCTGGATTTTATTATAAAACTTTTTGCTTATCTATATTTTTGTTTTCTACTAAAAGCATTTTGAGCCTAACGTGTTTGACAGTGTTTGACGTGACGTCACTCCGATAGTACACAAACTAGATATTTGTCGTGCTCTATGTTATTGTTTCCTAACGGAGTGATGTCACGTGTCCAAATAGCTTGGCGGCTAACGTGTTTGTGCGAAAATTTAAATTCATTATTTTAAAGTTTTTAAGGCATTTTACGAAGATTGTCACCTTAAGATTTATCTAAAGCAGTTTTCAAAAAAGGGTGTAATACTCTTATTAATTTTTGCTAATACTTATTAATGCATACCGCCAAGGTGTGGAGCTCATTACCAGCGTATGCGTTTCCGGATAAATTACAATCTGGTAGTCTTCTAGGCTCAAGTGAAGACGTTTCTACTGAGTAAGTGTGCTGGATTGTAGATCGCACTGTTGCTTACCAACAGGCGAAGTAGTATCAAAGTATCAAACGCAGACCCATTGTGGAATACAAATAGAATAAAAACTTACTTGAAAGAATTTATCATTGGTTCGATTAACAACGCTTCTTCTTACAAAATCTTCTTCTGATAACAAAATAGTAGGTAGTTGTTCGCGGTCTGGATATATGTGTCTATTAATGCACTTACCGTAGATACATAAAGGTGCTTCGGGGCAAAGGTTTGTAATAAAAAAAGAAGCAAAAATTTGTTGAAGAGGGCGGAACCTCATTGAAAGCGAATTTCGATAAGCGTTCAACTAGGAAATTGTGTTGTTTGTCAAGACATCCGCATCGATCTATCTCCTGGTTATACAGTTCAGAATCTCTGTTATAGACCTATATTTTATGCCTAGTTTTATATATTTGTATTCTCCACAAGCATTGTTCTCTCCTATTTATAATATTCTTAGAAATAAAGAAATAGAGTAACTTAAAAATAAAAAGATTGATTATGGCTGTAGGCCAAAGTAACAATTTGAAGAGTCAGGATTACATCAAGATTAACACAACAAAAAATACGCAATTATCGGACAAAGACTCGATGTTACTCTCACAACGATAAGCAGCAACGTGGATCGAGTGATGTCTGTACCTTCCTAATAGTTGGTAGTCTTATAAAAAATCATCAATCTCCTTACAATATCTACATAATTATAGTAATTGCTTCCTGGATTGGATTCCAGCTCGGAGTTAGGATTTGTGCCCGGCAATGGGCTCGATCCCGTACTGTATGGGACCTAAACGATTTTCTCGCTGGTTCTTCTCCATAGGAAACGAATAATTTAGTACCGTACCGTACACCCAGACTCGTGAAGAAGCCTGCATGTCTTAGAGATTTTTTCGACGGAGTGTGATGATTGCCAATCCACATTAGTCCATCGTAGTAGACTCTGTAGTCCAAGGCTAGGCTATCCTAGTCCCTCTCATTCTGAGAGAACATGCGTGCCCAGCAGTGGGATAGTGTATGGGTTGATAATGAAGCCGATTTAACGAAAAAAAATAAAAATATTAAACAGATTCATGAATAATTCCCGGTTGACATTATTATTGTAATATTATCTTCTGTTATAAGTCCCTGCACATATTCCAGCATTTTAAACATAAACATAAACATACCATCACACCTGTATGTTCTATGCAAGGTTAGGCAGAGATATACCAATGTACCTCCACAGTTCGCTGGTATGTTTAGGTCAATTACCATTTTCTCTTTTTGGGGTCGGTCCCTCATGTCTGAGGATCATGGTCAGCATCACAGTTGCATCTGGAGCAAATGATCTGCCACCACTGGTTTCTGTCCAACGTGTCTCGTATAACCGTATAAAATTTGGAGGCCGACGAGTCTTTACTTGTCCGGTCCATTTTGTTAGTGAAGGACCGCGCAATCATTTGCCTTCGGTGTTCTCAACCACAATCAGATTTTCCAAACTTCCGTCGCCTCGGCGCAATGTGAGACCGAAATAAGAAAGGATGCGTTATTGGCATATGGTGCATATGGTCCATTGCTATTAATCGGGCATAAATCCAAACACCGAGCTGCTACGAAAAATATATATAACAGTTTTCTCGACCAGCCGACCTGGGAATCGAACCCTGGGCCTCTAGCGTAGCAGTCACGCCTATAGACTAGACTAAGACCGTTAATCGGGTAAGTAGTGAGTAAAATCCATTTCACTGGATTGAAAGTACTCAATATTTTGGTGCTGGTCACAATTAAGTGCCAAATTTCATATAAATCTGTTAAGCCTGTTTATCGCAATCGAAATCCCGGGATCTATAGAAAAATCCCGGGTTCTTCCCGGGAACAAAAGTACATAAATGAGTTGACTTGTGCCGTTGTCAATAAACATGTCAGTGAAGCCGATTCCGTTTCTCGATTTTCAGAAAATTCCTGCATCTTTCCAGGCAGATCTACTATATCAGTCTTCTAAAAAACTACTTTTTACGGATTTTATCACGTTATATTGATATTATTAATCCCGGCGTTTCGGACCCTTAACAGCGTCCATGGTCACGGGTAGACTGAGGTGGTGAGCGTCTTGATGACATAATTACTGACAGCTACCTTACATTTTATATCATTGATCATTTAACAATAAAAATGTAGAAAAATCCATAAAAAGTAGTTTTATTTGAATTTATAATATTCGCGTAAATGTCAGAAATAAATAAGTTTTCTAGGATTTCCTCTTTCTGCTTCATTTGTTATTTCATGCACATTGGTTTCGCTATTTCTGAGTGACAAACAATCAAACAAACGTAATAATAGTGTGATATTTTTCTTTAAACCTGTTGCTATAAATTCAACATCAGTAAATTCATCAATTTACCCTATTGTACAAAGTCCATAAAATACCCAATTTATGTTCAAACACAAGCAATCATGTCAGCGCGAGTCTCTCGTTTTCGAAGGAATGGACCTGTTTTACCTATTAGGTCAATTCGTCCTTAAACGAAAGATTTTCGCTGATCAACGCAACAAAAGGGAAAGAAGACAAGAAGAAGTCAACAAGCTCTGTAATATGGTGGACACGCTTCAGGAACGTGGCCGACCGGGAACTATTTAGTGGAGATAAATTACACTCGGAACACATAATATACTTTATTGACACTAGGGTTAACATTTAAAGTACATTAAGGCAAGAGTTTTAAACCTAAAGGTTAGGTTAGGTTTAAAACTGAAAGACAATGTAAGAAGTACAGACATCAGGCACAAAACGAAACTAACTGATATCCTGGCTCGTATTGATCAACTTAAATGGAAGTGGACTGGACATATTTATGCTCAGGTGTAAAAAGGAAAAATGGAGCAAACAGGTAACAATAGAGATGCCACTAGGAGTCGTAAAAAGAGGAGATGGGAGGATGACCTGGAAATGACTTTAGGTCCGCTCTAGAATAGAGTGGCGGAAGACAGAAAGCAGTGGAAAGAGTTGGAGGAGGCCTTTGCCGTAAGGCACACCTAACTGAGAGACCTTTTGTAATTAATTAATGTAGATTTTATTTATAATTACTTATGTTCTAAATGTGAAAAATTGACAAAAGTTCGGAAATAAAGGCTATATTATTATTATTTCCTTTATTTATCAGTTTTCTTATTATTTACATTTTTAAATATGTTTATAAAATAAATTATAAAACAAAAACATTTAAAAATATAAAAATAGAGGCCCACCGGTATCGGGAACAGGGTCCAAGCTACCGGCGGTCAGGGCTCCAGAGAGAGGAACCTCCTAACAATACGAGCCGTGTCCAGCAGTACTGCTTTCTGGATCAAGCCCTTGACCCAGCCGCCTAACGAGAGCCTCCTAAGATGTAGATCGAGGCTCGTGGCTATTAAGCCATTGGCTGACACGACTATCGGTACAATGATCGCTGTGTCCACATCCCACATGTCGACAACCTCGCGAGCCAAGTCAAGATACTTGATTTGCTTATCTTTCTCGGCTTTCACGAGGTTCCCGTCATGCGGGACGGTAATGTCAACAATCATTGCACGCCTCTCGATTCGGTCCACCACCACAATATCAGGCTTATTGGCTACAATAGTCCTGTCAGTGATGATGGACCGATCCCAGTACAATGTGATACTGCCATTTTCGAGAACTGGGTCGGGCACATACCTGTAGTACGGTACCTCCGATGCCACAAGAGTGTATTTTAGAGCAAGTTGCTGATGGATAATTCTGGCTACAAGGTTGTGCCTATGCAAGTACTCTTCGTTAGCTAGACGAGAACAACCAGAGATAATGTGGCGGATCGATTCACCCGGGCGGTGACATGCCCGACAGATGTCAACCGTGCCATCCTTCACAATAAATCTCCGGTAGTTATTCGTCATGATAACTTCGTCCATAATTGCACAGACAAAACCCTCGGTTTCTCCAAAGAGGTCACCGAAACGTAGCCAGGCTACGGACGCTGCTTGGTCTACATCGGGCCCATGAAGGGCCCGGAAAAAGCGTCCGTGGAGCTCCTTACTCTGCCATACCTTCCTGCGGTCGTTAGTATCAAGCACTACAGGCTTGCGCCAGTTCTCATTCGCCAAGGAGAACGGGGTGAGTCCCTTGTCCACTGCTACTACATCTCGATGCATTCCCACGTCGGCGTGTAGAAAATATTCCCTGAGATTGCATATCTCGCGGTTGTGAAGGTTTTTGGCATTTAAAAAGCCTCGGCCTCCACACTTCCGCGGGATATACAATCTCATGACAGACGATCGTGGGTGATGCATTCGATATGCAGTCAGCAGTGTACGGACCCGCCTATCCAGGGCGTCAAGTTCCGTTTGAGTCCATTTGAGTATGCCAAAAGAGTACATCAATACCGGCATGACCCAACCGTTGAAGGCGCGCACCTTGTTTCCGCCCGAAAGAAGGCTATTGAATACCTTCTTCAGGCGGCCAAAGAAACGTTCCCTCAACGATTGCTTCATGTCAGTTGTGCTGATACCTAACGCTTCTGACATACCCAAGTACTTGTAGGTTTCGTTTGAAGAGAGAGATCTCAGGTTTATGGAATCCGCGAGTTGAACTCCTACGGATTCCACAATCTCCCCTCGCTTTACATGCATGACCGCACATTTGTCCACACCGAACTCCATCCTGATGGCGCTACTAAAAGTTTCAGTAACCTTCAATAGCTCCATCAGCCGAAGACTGCTGGGGGCAAAGAGCTTCAGGTCATCCATGTAAAGGAGGTGAGATATAACCTGACCCCCTCTCTTCAACCGATAGCCCAGCCCTGAATTCTCCAGCAGCATGCTTAGAGGATTCAGGGCTAGGCAAAACCAAAGCGGACTCAAACTATCGCCCTGAAATATACCTCGCTCGATCCTTACAGGTTCGCTATTCCTCTGGGTATTTCGACATCCTGGATAGCGAAGGACTGTGCTCCATTGCCTCATACACGACATCAGGAAGGTGCGTAGAGTTATATCTATTTTATACAATTCTAGCACCCTCATGAGCCATGTATGTGGCACCGAGTCATAGGCCTTCTTATAATCTATCCAACATGTCGACAGATCCTTTCGGGAACGCCGAACCTGTTGGCTAATGGCCATATCTATAAGGAGTAGCTCCTTAGTACCGCGGGACCCGTTCCTACATCCATTCTGAGAGACCGACATGATGGAGTTATTGTCGATGTGTTTATTAATTTTAACTCTCAAGATGGATGTAAGAACCTTATAGACCGTTGGTAAACATGTAATAGGTCTATAATTTTTGGGATCCGCGGTGCTACCAGACTTGTGGAGCAGATGGGTTATTCCTGTTGTAAGGAACTTGGGTAGCAAACCAGACTCCAAAGCTGCCTGGTACTGAGATGCCAAACGAGCGTGCGACCTTTGTAGCCACTTAATCCAGAAGTTGTGCAGCCCGTCCGGCCCTGGAGATTTCCAGTTTGGCAACGGACGGACTGCACGGGCTACATCTTGGGGGCTGATCGTGATAGCCCCCATTTCTTGTATTGGATCGCACGCTCGTTCGACCTCCCTATTATTATTATTATTATAAGGCAAGAGTAGGGTGAGTTAAGCTCAGGGTGGGTTCGGCAAAGGCTTCGAGGCGAGGTCCGACCGGTAGAGGGCGGCACTTAGCTTCGGGCAGCTGCAGCAGGAAGAAAGAGGCCCGCGCGTCGTCTGCAAATGTATTTATAGCGACGCGCGGGATGAGACTGGAGTGGCGAGCGCGGAGTATGTCACAGCCCTGGATCTATACTTTCCCTAATTTACGACATTAATTTGTATCCTTAAATAACTGTTAGGTATTTTGCCGGCCAGGTGGAGTGATGACTTGTGAAAGGCAGCTGGCAGTGACTGGTTTCCACAGAAAGCCGAAGATCGGGCTCTGTGGCGGTCACTCGGAGAGGCCTACATCCAGCAGTGGACGAATAGGGACTGATGATGATAATCATAATGATATTATTTTGTTGCATGCTTTAAATGACGTATTCCACATTGGGCGCCTAAGTCAAGTTGGGTTAAGTGCCATTACTTGAGTGAATGTCACCTGAGGTATTCCACATACGGCACCTATCGATATTTTTTCTAGGTGCCATTAATGGAATAATTTATTATTTAAAATATTATTCCACAAATGGCACCTACGGATCAGTAGGTACTTAAAATCAGTAGTCTTGATAACACTTACTTATGTTTTTAATCATCACAATCAGTTTCTTTAGTAGAATGCATTGTGTGCAGTATAAACTGATAATAAGTAATAATATTTGCTTTAAATAATAATTAATTACCACTCTCTTAAACGGTGAAGGAAAACATTGGAGGAGCGTGTGAAGTCTGGTAACCCACATTAGGCTAAGAGGCCAGCGTAGTAGACTACAGCCTAATCCCTGTCATCCTGAAAGGAGATCTGAGCACAGCTAGCAGTGGGAGAATATATAGGTTGATGATGATATTAATAATTGATCTCCTTGTCTCCCAAGACAGGTGCGTTTTACTATATACAATTCCATGGTTAAGTCCCACCTGGACTACCTGATTGAGGTTTGGGTAACGGCTGCTAAAACGAACTTAAAAGTATTACAGATTGCCCAAAATAAAACTTTCATTTTAACATTTTTTAATTTTCAGAGACTCTTTCTCAATTTTCAAACACTTTTTCATTTTAACTTTTTTTAATTTTCAGAGAAACTAATTTAATGAACCTCTCTCAATTATATAAATACAAGACATACTTGTCAGAAAAATACTTACAAAAGACATACATTCACAAATAATATTTACAAAAAGACAACACACACACAAAATGCTAACAAGGCAAGCAAATTATATACGCTTAATTCAACCTAGAACTAACTACGGTAAAAGAAATATCACGTGTGAAGGGGTTAAGTTCTACAATAAGCTACCCAAGGATATAAAAGAAATCAAATTATTAAACACTTACAAAAATATTCTAAACAAACATATATTAAAAGATTTCACCCTACTCTCCAAATAATAATAAAAAAAGAGATCATTTAAAAAAAAATAGGATAAAGAAAGCAGTATAAAAAAAAAGACGTATATACGAAATCGTTAATACAATTAAATTTTAAAATAATATAAAACTAAATAAAACTACTTATATAGTACAACGTACATAACTACCAAGATATATATCTACTCAAACATATTATAACATTCCGTATAAATTAAATTTACATAAATATAGATTAAATAAAATAAAAATAAGAATAAATTATTATCATAGACAATTAATACAATCATACATAATTTAATGTTCATGATACAAAATAAATACATATAATACAAAGCCTTCTATGATATCAAAACATGAGTCAAAATACTCATATTCATAAAACATACTAACATTTCTAAATTAACCTAAATAAAAATATAATACATTACTTCTTTCCGCAATAGACTAAAAACGTTAATAAACACGCTGCAGCTATTGCATTGCACCCTACCATAGCAATAATACGTTGTACGAGTATCTATGCGACCTACCCACATCATCTATAATCATCATAATACATCATCTATTAACTGTGTTAATGGTATTTATAAATGCACCGTCTTGCCCTCTTGTGTTTTGTTTGTTTATTATGTATTTGTTCGCTAGGTTTTGCATTGTTTTTATTATTACATACATGCATAAGTACTGTAAAAATGTTGAAGTTTAAGCTACACTTAATGGCAAAAATGTAACTAGATAGTAATGTTTTCTCTGTAAGTGAATTTATAATTCTTTTGAGAAAATAAAGATCTTTAACCGTATCTCTCAGCGTATGGAAAACATACACTGCGAGGTTAGCTTGTAATGTCCAGCAGCAGTAATAGCTTGATATGTCCCCGTAGTTACTATCGTTCATAAGAATTGTTAAAGGAATTAAAACTTTATCGAAATCAAGCTGTTTTAGTCTTCTTCCTATGTTAAGCTCGGCTTCCGATGTACCTTTTTACAATACGGAATATCATCACGGATCATCCGCCACCCGGGTAGGTGGCTGGGTCAAATATACCCGGCTCCAGACTCATACTGACTATAAAACCGCACTTTCCTTAATTCTTCTCAGAGTCATGGCCATCCGTGAAATCCGCCACGACCATGATACGCTTGCCGCTTACCGGAGCCATGATCTTATCGGATGGCGGAATCCCCAATCCAGCCTTCCCGCAGACGGCTTCCAGTATAATTATATAATAATAGTAGTTATGACAATAATATTTATAATAATAGTAGTTATGATATTTTCCTTTAAGCCTGTTGTTTTAAATAAACTCGACTTCAATAATTTACCGTAAAATAGCGAATTTTTTTTCAAACATTTGCAAGAATATGTCAGTGCGAGCCCTTCATTTTCGAATGGTTACACCTGTGTTATAAGGTGGGGCCATCTTAAATGAAAGATTTTTGCTGATCAATGCAACTAAAGGAAGATGAAAATAAGAAGCAATAAGTCAACAAGCCGGATCTATATTGTCGCTAACTTTGTAGTTGTTCGGTAAGTATATATATTTTTGTTGAATGATGTATTGAACGCACGGCCAGAAATCAAAATAAATGTCCAGTATAAACTGATCTCTCGACACCTCCATGCAATAACATCGTAACTCAGTTTTTGTGATTTTACAGGAGAGCGATATTAAAGTTTGAAAAATTATAGCAAACTTAAAACACCCCGTACAATTTTTGAAGCTGGCTCTATTTAATATAGTTTAAGCGGACTATAAATAGGTGCGGTTAAGTTGTAAAAGAAAAATTGATTTCATGGGTTTTCATGACTTACTTGAAAAACAAAACAGTGAAATGACATATAAGTTACGAGGACAAACATTGTATGTCTGAGTTACAATTTAGTTTTTTTGTAGTTTAATTTATGTTTGTGGTCAGATAATTGTAACTCCAAGGTGTTAAGTTACATAAAATGTTTTTATATAGTAAAAATTAAGTTAATTCATGCAATCCAAATCAAATCTGTAAATACACATCTCATAATGCGATAATGTATTACTATTATACCTATTTTTGTGTTTGTTATTATGTTGTCTTATTAATTTGAAAGATAAAAGAAACATTTTGTAGTACTTAAGTACTACAAAATGTTTATATTATTTAATGAGATCACAAAATCAGAATCAGAAATTACAAAATAGCAGAACTTAACTGAATACCTTCTTATATTATTCAACATAAAATTAAGACACTAAGTATGTATCTTTTAAACATAAGTAACAATTTTTTAAACATATTAAAAAAACCAAAAAAATCTTATTGAAAATATAAATTTTCTTCATCACTGTCATTGTCTGTAGCTAGCTGAGTGGAATGTGGCAGATTTAAATAAAAACTATGATAAATATCTGGTATTGCCTTACATTGACACAAGCTTACAAGGTCCTTATACTTTGCTGTTGATATTGGGAGCACTTTATTGTACAATAAAGGAATACTGAAGTACTCCTTCGTTTAACTGTTCACACTGAACAGTCTCTTGTGCTCTTTTCGTTCGTGTGATTCGTGAAGTAGGTTTCATAGCAAGGTTAATAGATAAGTGCTGATCACTGAGAAAATCGTATTGAAAATAAATTAAATCAGGGTTTTCCTTTTCTATTTTAATGTGTTGTATTTTAGTCCATGTCATCTTTTTTCCAGAACTATTCCAGTCCCAGTTTAGTCTTTTCTTTATAAGACATTTATAATCAAGAATCAGGTTTTGATCTAATTCAGTAACATCATAAGGAGTCCCCGTAGTTTTAGCACATCTGATCAGGGTGATCCATTGTTCTGGTACAAAAATAATCCGATTTTTCTTCCGGCGCTCTATCAACGCGTGCATAGCATCCCCTTCAGATTGTGAATGTCCTACTTCAAAATAGTTATGTGTAATTGTTATTCGAAATAGTTTACATGCATGCAAGTACGTAGCTATTATTATTCGATTGCGGTTTTGTCCGCCACAGCAATCGGAAAAGAAATTAAATATACGGAATCCTTCTTCGTATTTCTTTTTAATAAAAAGAAACACAGCGCTACTTATTTCTGAGGATCCTTTCTTGCCAATTGTCTCATTCCAGACGTACGAGTATCCTTTGGCCTTTCCTATATCATATATAGTAAAATTATATACCGCAAACTTCCTTTTGTAGTAAAAGAGTGAAACTTCAGATTGGGGTGTAGTCAATACTTTCTGTAAGTCATATGAGGCTGTAACAATTAAATCCGATTGTTTTGACTGAAACTTACAAGTGTCTTTCACCTCTCTTACCACTGTTTTGTTCGCAATATGCAAGTAATATTCTAGCTTCATGTCTTCTTTTTCGTTTTCAGTCCCTCTCTTATAGCGGTCGCAAAGAATACAAAGGTCCTTCTTAGGCTTGTGGAATTCAATATTATATTCAGTATAAAATATGTCCATAAATTGCCTAGAATTTGCCACTTGTTCCAACAGACGATTTTCTGTCATCCAATCGACGTAAAGCCTGTACAATTCAGGGTATGTTAAAGTTTCTTCAAAGTAGAGCTTTGAGGTTCTTTTTCTTACATAATATGAATCCACTGTAGGAATTAATGAAATATGAGCCCGCCCTAATAGATTCTTTAACTTCATTTGGTATCACATTTTTCCGATTACTATGTCGCCCCCTCAAGTCTCCTGTCATCAGTCTGGTTCCGTCTTTGTCGATTTTCTTGTAAATTGTTTGTAGCCACATATCACTAATACACAGGGCATCAAGAATCATTTTTTGCAGACCCTTTTTCTGTTACCATCTTCAAATAAATAATACTGAAAGGACCAGTGGCGCCGTGACTGTCCAATAACTGATGCTGTTATTTGTTTTCGTGGAACTCGTTCTACAAATCTACAAATAAAGTCTGCTTGTCTTGAGTGATCGGCCAAACCGCAAAAATCTTAAAAAATTGCACTTCTTGTCGTTTCCATTACTTTTTCTTTGCACTTTCTAATACAGGTATTATTACAACCAATTCTCATAGTTTTCTTTGGTACTAAGATTCCGCTTCTGTTTATGTATTCTTCGTCAGAATTTTTCTTTTGTTTCGTGATGTTGCGTTTCCAGTTTTTTGGATTATGGTCTCGTTTTCTACCTGGGTTAGTTTTCTTCGGAACAGTCTTTTTCACTGTCCTTGGTGTCCCAGCAGGAGCTGTTATATTTTCAGATATAAAGTTTGTAGATGTTGGTATCTCTTGTATAGGCGTATTACATTCTATAGAATGTTGAGAACTATAATAATATAATAATAATAATATTTTTGGGACATTTTACACAGCACCATCTAGTCCCAAACTAAGCAGAGCTTGTACTTTGGGTACTAGACAATGGATATAATACATATATACTTTTTTTTTGTAAATACATACTTATAATACATATTATAAGTATGTATTATATATACTATGTATTGAAACATTGTGTTCGGAAGGGATATACTCAGAAACATCAGGAGAAAATGGTTCTTTTATACCGGATGAGGTGGACAAGTCTTTATAATAGCGTACCTGAGCATTGTTCCGTATATTTTTTTTGAATGAAAGTAAATCGTCACCATGTTCGAGAAATGGCTGTCATCATTTGGTGGAGTAATTTTCTGGGTAGCATGATCATCCGCCTTGGACGAAGTCGAAGCTTCCTCTTGATCTAAAATTTAAAATAAGTACAGATTATAATAAAGTTCATTCAACATTTCAACTTAAATAGCACCAGCACCCATCTGAACAGCACCAGCTCGAATAGTTTGGTGCTATAATAAAATACCAAGCTATTCGAGCTACCAAGTTATTCGAATACCTCATCGTGTCGGAACGTAAAGCCTCAGTCAAACTGATGCGATTCTGTCGTACGACAGTATAGTTCAATCAAGTTTTGACCAAAACATGAATGAATTCTGTCGCACGTGCGGCGAAATCGCATCTGTTTGGCCGAGGCTTAAAGCAATCATGTAGGTTTAAACGCGTTTTCGCGCCAAACCTGCATAAACTTGAACCGAGTAACTCGACAAAGTACCTACTTGACTCGATTAAAAGCAATAACAAAAATCCAAGTAAAACTCTGTATTGAGTTATTTGATACAAGATGAATTCAGGACATCTTTAATTTGAACTGACTGAACAACTCCGATGCGCATGCCAAAACTTAAATAGGTATTATTATGCTAACACTGAGAAATTATAATTCAAATACAACTTACCAGTTGAAATTCCACTTAATGATAATGCCAAATTTAAGATATTTTGGTTACGCTTCATTTTATTATGGTTTTACACTATAAACACCGCAATAGTCACTTTGTACACCTTCTCACTTCTATTTACCAAGCAACGTAACAACACCGAAATTCTATGAGCGGGAGTAAACTACTATATAGAACATCGCAACTCGTCTTAACTTGTCGTAATGCACTAAAAACTAACGTAAAGATCCGTACAACATCATTGTAACTCAACTTACAATGCAATAACAGTACATTTTATGATCATAAACCGTAATTTTATCATGTACAGACGCCAGCACAACAAGCTACCACAATCTGTCAAATTTTTTTGATAGATTTTCAACTTTAATACAATGCAATAAGGTTCATTTTTAATTGGGAAAGTTTGACAGTTTTGGATAGCTTGACCTGCTGGCGTCTGTACATAGATTGTATCTAATGTTACAATTTTGTTGTACTGACGCCTGCAGGTCAAGATATCCAAAAGTGTCAAATTTTCTCAATTGAATATGAACCTTATGGGTTTGTATTAAAGTTGAAAATCCATCAAAGAAATTTGACAGATTATGGTAACTTGATGTGCTGGCCTCTGTACTTGATAAACAAGCTACTCATAATATTTTCTATAAATTGTAAATCAAGTTGCAATTATATTGTTGACAAAAAATATTTTTTGGATTAGTTACAATACTTTGACGTTGGTTTATTTTAGAAACGAAAGGGAACAGAATTACAATGATAGTACAGAAAAAATGCATTTTTTTTACATAAAACAATGACGTTGTAACAAAATTTTTGGAAAAAAGTAAGTTACGATGTTATTGCATGGAGGTGTCATATTATTATCATTAATATTATCATAACTACTATTATTACATATTATATAATAATAGTAGTTATGATATTTTCCTTTAAACCTGTTGTTTTAAATAAACTCGACTTCAATAATTTACCGTAAAATAGCGAATTTTTTTTCAAACATTTGCAAGAATATGTCAGTGCGAGCCCTTCATTTTCGAATGGTCACACCTGTGTTATAAAGGTGCGGCCATCTTAAATGAAAGATTTTTGCTGATCAATGCAACTAAAGGAAGATGAAAATAAGAAGCAATAAGTCAACAAGCCGGATCTATATTGCCGCTAACTGTAGTTGTTCGGTAAGTATATATATTTTTGTTGAATGATGTATTGAACGCACGGCTAGAAATCAAAATAATTGTCCAGTATAAACTGATCTCTCAGCTTATAGAAAACATAATAATACGAAGTAGCTTGAAATACAATGAACGGCTTAATGTGTCCCCGTGGGTAGATACTATCTTTCACAATAATTGTTAAAGAAATAAAACTATCGAAATGAAGCTGATTTAGTTTGGGGCGACGGACACAGGTTTTTTGACAGTAAAAATTAAATATATTAATTCTATTCTTTAACATTCTTCCACTGAAAACGAAGATTTTCTCAGTGAGGGACCGTTTTTTTTTTGTTTGGGCAGGAGTGGACTGCTCAGCACGTGAAGCAGTCTGGGTAGTGCCGGACTCTTACCGGCTAAAACCACACTCCTGCCATGCGGAAAGGCACCTCTGGCGTGACCAGAGCCTTTGTGAGACAAGGTTAAAATTTTTGCGTTAAGTTTTCTTTGTGAGATGAATTATGATGTTAATATAATTGTACAATATATATGTCTATGTTTTATTTCTTGCCATAGCTTTACTACAAATTTCTATACAAAATGCTATTATCTTATTTATTTTTCTTTCGTCTTTCAATATATAACTTTCTCTTGATAATTTTGTATCTAATTCTTGTTCTATGTCGTATCTTGTTATTGCATACACTGGACAGTCAAATAGAATATGGGGTACGGATTCGGTGGCGCTTGGTTCGCAGATGCATGAGTTGTTGTCTTTTAGCTTGAAGCGGTATAGATATTCCGAAAAGCCTCCGTGTCCCGTCATGATTTGTGTCAGAGTTCCGGTAGGCTTTAATTTTTTGACTGTTTTATGTGCCTCTATTGCATCTGGTAGGAAGAGTTTCGTTATTGAAGCCGTTTCGCTTGTCTTGTACCTCTGGTTCCATAATACCAGTGAGTTCGTTCGGATTTGACGCTTCATATGCGAGACCGGGAAGTTGTTCATAGTCTGGCTTTCGTTTTAGATTGTGTGCAGCCTCTTTTGCGAGTTGGTCTGGTGAGCTTTTATCCAAAATAGGGAGACGTTTTTATTTTGTATTGAAGCGCGGTCGATGTTATTTCTCGCCTCTACCGCGAGGGGATGGGAGGAGCTCCAGTTGGTTACTGCTTGTAAAGCTGCCCTTGAGTCGCTGTAGACTCCAATACAACCTTCTGGGCGCCTCAGGATCTCTCTCGTGGCTCTACATATAGCCAGGAGTTCGGCTTGGTATACAGTGCAGTAGGACGGCAAGCTAAGCTTGACGGACTTGGTTTCAGTTTCGCCGTTCCACATCGACAGTGCTGCACCAACCTTATCCTCTAACTTGCTGCCGTCCGTGAAGATGCGTAACGCCTGGACATTATGGTTTTCTGCGCTTTCCTGGTCTTGTAGGTCTATGAACTTAAGGCTCCTCCACTTTTCCGGGTGTGGCGTTTCTGCAAATGCGACCACCCGTTCCACCTCCCTGTCCGCCAACGCTGGGTGGGACACCCCCCTCTTGCCCTCGTACAGGCTTGCCGCCTCCTGTATTCTGAGGTCAAGTGGCAGCATTCCGGCCAGAACCAGCGCAGAGTTAAGGGAGACCGTACGGTAGGATCTGCAGATTTTTTGAGCGAACCCCCGTTGGACCGTATTTAACTGCTTTTGGACACCTATTTTCTTTGAAGCAGGGGCCCAGGCGCTAGCAGCGTACATTATCACTGGTTCCACAGCAGCTGTATAGATGGTGCGTATTATATCTGAGTGGAGACCCCAGCTCACCTTGGCAGCCTTCGAAAGCTGTTTGTAGATGTTGATGGCCTTCTTGCAAGAAGGCCATCATTATTGAGTTTGATTTATTATTTATTTATGATTATTTTGATTAAGCGCCCGCGCACTACCAGTTGCAGTTACGTGAGTTCCTAAACAGTTACTTTACTGATAAGGGATGGCTCGTACCAGGGCCGACCTGCTCTCCAGACCTAGTTCCATTAGACCTCTATTTAAAACCGTGTAAGTATCACGAATGCTTTTGATAGTGTAACACGTGATCCACTCGAAGAATGTGCAGTAACCAGCTGAACTATGTGTTAGTGGGGAGGTGCTCAAGTTAGTCTTTGTAAATATCATAAAATGCCTTTTTTAACTCCGCCATTGACGGTCCCAAGCCCGTATGAAAAAGGAGGAGGGTTGTTCCCATCCCCTCCCGTCCCGTCCCATCATTTTACGTTTATGAGTTGGCCTTTACTTGAGTTGTTATGTATTACGTCGATTGTGTTGTCTATAAATATGTTTTCTTTCATTTTGTAATGTCTGTCTAAACTTGTAATTTTGTTAAGTATGTCTTTGTTATTGTTATTTTATAGAGAACTAGCGACCCGCCCCCGCTTCGAACGGGTGCAATATACATGTATTATACATATAAACTTTCCTCTTAAATCACTTTATCTGTTAAAAAAAACGCATTAAGTCCGTTGCGTAGTTTTAAAAATTTAAGCATAAATAGGGATAGGGACAGAGAAATCGAATTTGTTTTAAACTATGTAGTGATGATGGTTATATTAACTCATACAATGCTATGTGTCCTAAGATTTTATTAAATTTGATTTTGAATTGAAATAGAAAAGAGTATGTTTTCGCACTATATAGCATAAGTGTTTGTATTTTTATATAGGGTAGTCTCGTGTACACTAAGGACATTACTTCATACTTTTTTGCTACAACAGTGAGTATGAAATGCATGCGTACTAAGACGCAACAATTGATTCCGAATTTAATTTTAGGTGATCAGTGATGATTTGACGGCAACCACTAATAATGCTCTATTATGTTATTTGCATAACATCGATGAATTGTGTCGGAATACATACGACAAAGAAGTATGCTGTAACTTTGAATCGACTCAACTGAATATAAGAGTTACCGCAGCATTTTAGTTTACAACTTACCACAGAGAGGTCAAGTTGTATCTCAATTTCTTTTCAACTAATGCAGTTATGATTTAACGTAGTCATAAATAAGGTATATAAGTCATTACTTATATACCTACCTTATGTAAAACGGACATCAAAATTACAATTTATTCATTAGTTTTTGCGAAAAATGATGAAAACAGTTTTGTGTTTCGGGACGTTTATATTTTCTAACCAATCCGATCCCATCCCGTCCCGTCCCGTCCCGTCTCGTCCCATCCCGTCCCATCCCGTCCCGTCCCGGCCTGTCCCGTCCCGTCCCGTCCCATCCCATCCCATTCCATCCCTTTCCACCCCCCAAGTCAATCAGATCAGATAAAAATGGGCTTGCTTGGTCAAGCCCAATTTTAATAAAAAAAAAATAATATAAATATAAAACGACTGCCTCATGAGCTTATTGGTCACAGGCACGACCGTTACACTTGAGGTCCTTAGGACGATTCCCAGATCGAGCAGTTTTTTTATCAAATTCTCAGTATAAGCTCAGAGTTTGGATTTGCGCCCGGTTATGATAATAAGTTCGCTCCATTTTACATGGGACCTAAACATACCTTTGAACTGTGTACATTACTGTACACGTCTTCTGCCTAACCCTTCAGGGAATACAGAAGTTGGCATGTTATGTTAAATTAAAACAATATTACTCGTAAGAGTTAACTAGGGAAATGACATTTTTTAAAACTTACTCATTAATTAACAATCATGATTTATTTTTTACCATAAATACACAAACGGTCTCGTTTATTTTTACCTATTACTGTTACGCATTGCGTCCAATATTATACACACGTCTGGGTGTTAAAAGAAGTCGTAAACTAAATCGAAGTGAATGTTCTTTGTGCGACCTTGAGATCATACGTCTGACCCAATAAAAACATTCCCGCCTATTGCCTCCCCATTTCTCTAGCCACCCAGTGCGGTTTAATTTACGATCACTGCATACTGACAACATCGCAAGACTTAAAAACTAATATTGCCGGAACAGTTAAACCAAAAAATGATTTAGTAAGGACAATAGCGCGGTAACAGGTAGAGTGGGGCTAGGCGAGGGCGGGCGGCGGGGCGGCGGGCAGGGCGGGCGGCTCGCAGCTATACGAAAGAAGGCTCCGCACTCGCGCGCTCGGCGTCGTCGCGAAATCACGGCAGCGCGCCCGGTACGAACTCGTTACGTAACGCTAACCAACCGACATCTGTTGAGTGAAGCCTCGAGGCACCGCGCGGCACGCTTGCACCGCTCACCATACGCGCGCACCCGTCATGTCGACACCCGCGACCACCGCCGACCGCGAAGCCGTCGCTATGGCTACGCCAGAACACCCGAGCGGCAATACGTAAAAATAATGTAGAAACAACCACCACCAACGGTTTACTGCCAACACATTCCTGCCAATTATTATAAGTTTAATTTTACACACAGTAGTGTTATCGAATCGCTTGTTGCTTGTGTAACAAACTGTACGTGGACATGATTCCGTTCGAGTTCATCGGGGATGGGAGCGCAATTGCTGAGTTCACCAATCATCGCTTCACGTTCGCTTTCACTGCCAGCTGAGCCTGCCGTTAGTGCATAAGTTAGTTTTAAGCGAGAGAAACGGTCTGACACCTTCCGATCGTAATAGATCCCGTGGACGTGAAGCCGTCGGAGTTTATTGAAGCCGGTTCGTTCATTATCAAGATTCGTGACAACATCAGCTCGTGGGTGCTGTGGTGGCGTCAACGCCATCTTCGGATGGGCGCACCGCAGACACCAAAACCAATTGAGGAGGATGACTGCGTGCCGAGAGTGGCCGTAGTGGAAGCTATCCGGGAGGGCCAGCAAGACCGCAAGCTGGAGCGACGGCGAGGAGCGTCCGGCCCGAGGCGCCGCGGCCTCGAGAACGAGCTGGAAGGCGAGCGCCGAAGGCCCAGACGCAAACCGAGGAAGAGGTGAGACCCAACACTACTTATCCATAGTTTCGTCATATAAAAGCTCCAAGTTCGAGCCTCATTAAGTCCCAAATCTAAACTTGAGTTACTTAATACTATTCAAGTCTGGAATTCTTGGAAGCCGCTGTTGGCATAACAGCGCTTAGCTAATGTTAAGTTAATCCGTGGCGTGTTAAAACATGTAATAACGGCGTCTGCGTGCGAGCTGAGCTTAATGTTGTGACCAATTTAGTTCTGCGGTCGTTCTGACATTGAACAGCTTCTACGTAAAAACGTTCATGTAGTGTTCACCTTGGAACAGTGAGTTGTTTGCGAAATCGTTGGGTCTACCGCATCGGCCTCTATTTACGATCGATCCTCGTCCGTGCCTCATTATACCAACTAAGGTGTTGGTTGTGCCCAAGTTTTTTATTTAAACCAAATTATCATACTGAACAATCTCGGAGTCACTCCTTTGAAATTTGACACGCGAACCTGACCTTTTTGTGACTCAAACTTTATTATTTGAGGAACACTTTCATTAGAGTTCGGATAATTTATCATTTTACTTGTTTGTCGTTTGAAACGTTTCATGCCTGCTGGGAGCAATAAGGAAAGTAGATTGTTTTGTAAATAAAGTCGAGCTTTCATTGTTGCGGGGATATTCATGTGGTTTAATTCTCTAGAGTAAAGACAGTGTGAAAAATTAAATTTAATTATTAAAGTCTCATTTCACATGAAACCGATTCAGAATAAACTGTATTTTTACTTGGGAGCTTAATACAATACAATACTATTTTGACAATGACAACCTCTGTGGTCTAGTTGATCGAGTGCTGATCACTGCTGATCACGAGGTCGTGGGTTAAATTCCCACATGACATAAATATTTATGTGATGAACATAAGTGTTTGTGTTTGTCTGGACATTTCTAATAGTACATTATGGTACAAGTGTGTAATGTTGGTGATTACCGCTGAGGCGCAATTGAAACCCAAACAATCAGGTGAGGGTTTTAAGAGAGCCGAGGACGGTAATCATCAATACACACGTGTATCATACGACGTTTTTCAACATACTTGTGAAGAAAATAACTATAATTTCAACAAAACGAATTGTGAAAATTTTTTCACAATTGCGGGAAAAATTCATCAGCTGTTTTCCTAAACAATGGCGAATAATGGCGATCGGCCATAGCTAAAAGAATGAAGTTTCTTTTTTTTTTAAACCCTATAACTCACTTGTGAATAATAGCAATGAAAAAGTCACACTTTGATTATAGGTGTCATTACGTGCCTAATTGCGGTGAAATAAGAGCCATTTTATGAGCAAGTGTGTTGAAAAGTATTTTATGTATGTATTTACAAATAAAAAGTTTATAAGTATTGTATTCATTGTCTAGTACCCATAGTACAAGCTCTGCTTAGTTTGGGACTAGATCGTACGGGGTGGAATGTCCCAAACAATTATTTATATTAATATATTTATCAAACAATTATTTATATTAACTAAATTTTAATACAATAAATAAATAGTTCTTATTTTTAGAGACAACAAATCTTGTATGAAATAATTGCTGTCCGTTTCTTGTTAAAAATTGTTTTAACAAGGAATGCCGACGTCTCTTGTCTTTGCTAGTAAGCTAAACAAAAGCTGTGCGACACTGAAAAAGTATGTTTGTGTTTTTAAACTGGAGTGATCGTAAACCTTGGCTCTGTTTACTATGGTGGTTGACGTATATAAAGGGACTGGGTTCTTTAAGATTGGTATAGTATGATACTTATATGCGGGAAACTTAAAACAGCTGTTCTCCCTGGATTTTGGCCACCTTTTACTTATTTACGAAGTCCTCAAGACATCAATATTTATGTAGTAAGGTTTGTGTTTGTACTTATACATAAGAAACACCGTGTTTGTGTCATTGTGTGGATATTTTATAATATCCATAGCCTAGTACAAGCTCTGATTAGTTTGAGACTAGATGGTGTTGTGTCGTCATCATCATCATCATCAACCCATACACTGTCCCTCTGCTGGGCACGGGTCTCCTCTCACAGAAAGAGAGGAGACCCTAGGCGGCCCTAGTCTGGCCTAGTGCGGGTTGGCAGACTTCACACGCCGTTGAGAAAACCTCTAAGGCATGCAGGTTTCCTCTGTTTTCCTTCACCGTTTTAAGCGATTGCTAATTTAAGCGATGATTAATGAATTTTGAAATTTATTTTGATGATTATTGAAATTTAATCAAAATTCAGAGGTGCGTGCCTTAGATTCGAACTTGAGACCTTCGACTTGGCAGTCAAATGGTCATACCACTTGGATAATTATTATTTTATTTATTATTATTTCAATTAGAGCGTTCAACTGAGTATTTTACGGATCGGTTTATTTTACGGTCAGCCTAACCAGATGCGGCTGAATGTCAGTATTTTTCAGGAAACGACTGAAAATTTGTGATATCCTGAGAATAGACTGATTTTCAGGTTTTTAGGATTATCACTCAGGTATTCGTATTACAATCGGGTCCGACGCCTTTATGTGCTCGACGTCCACAGACTGACCGTGGCTAGCGCAGCTTAACCTTGCAGATCCATTGATCAGCTTAGTTATTAGATCCAACTTCAGTCATACTGTAAAGAAAGAAAAACGTGTGCTGTGTTAAAGGTGGGTATAGACTAGAACATTTGCTGGAGCATTACATTGTAATGTAACGTTTTTACGAATGGTACAATACAGGCAAATGCTCAGTTTCCTAAAATCATTTTTATGTAATGTAACGTTCTTGTATGGTCAACGCTGTGTTCGATAAAATGCTCACGACGAGTGAGCATATTTCTCTAATATTTCTTTACAAAATATCAATTATTCCCCACCGGAATCCGCGTTCGTGCGTTTGCTCATATATATTACAACAAAACGCTCGTTGTTTCTTAAAATCTAGTTGTAACAAAACATCGAGCGTCATCTTAGAAATGTGGTTCAAGTAAATTAAAAAACGGCGAATGCTCGATGTTCGAGTCTATACCCACCTTTAGATATAACCTACTTTCACTTTAAAATAAAATAAAGATGTTTTAATGGTTCTTATCGATGATTACTAACCACCTTAGTGGATGCTGACCCGAATATAGCAGGAAAAAAACTATATGAATGAAGACATATATAGGTACTTAGATAAATGGGACGATGTTTCAAAGTAAATGACGTTTTAACTGTAATTGGCTGAGTGTAATCTTTCTGTGCCATCTTTTTACTACGACTTAAAATAGAAAATTAAGTAGTTATCTCTGGGAGTTAATTTAGTTAGCCGTCGCTAACTAAATTATCCAGATCATCATAGTTATTAATTACAGTATATACAATCTTTCCTTGACTTAGTAAATTTGATTCGAATATACCTAATATCATTTTTTTTAGTTGTAGGTATAAGTGACTACATTGTTACACTACACTACAGCTTGTGAAAACAATTGGAAATCACAAAAGTAAAGGTTACATTAAATCCTCAAGTGTTTGTGTTTGTTCGTCTGTTATGAGGTACAGACGCCAGCAAGTCAAACTATCCAAAACTGTCAAATTTTCCCAATTGAATATGAACCTTATCGTATTGCATTAACGTTGAAAGTCAATCAAAGAAATTTGACAGATTGTGGTAGGTTCATGTGCTGGCCACTGTACCAACACACGGCTATATTTACATCAAGCATTGATATCCAGTATCAGATGAGGCATTACCTATATTAATTGCTTTCCGTACACTGAGAAGTCAGCTCATTTTGAAGAGTAGATTTAAGTTTCACGAGAAGTAATAGTGAGAGTAATTCCACTCAAATTGGAGCTACCCGACTAGGGAAGTACATACCTTCGCCTTGTAGAAAATCGAAGTGAAATAACACTGTTTTAAGCTGTGTTATGATCGTAACGGTGAGCAAGGTTGCCAGTGCACCGCGGGGAAACTTTGTGTTGGCAGTGGAGGGACTTTGACCTATATACTGCCAGCCCAAGTATTCCTCTTTCGTTTTACAGGGTCGGCAACGCGCAAGTAATACTCCAATACCGGTAAATGGTTACCATCAGGTGCGCCGTATGCTTGTTTGCCACTTGAGTGGTTTAAAAAAAGAGTATGGATAGAGGAGTAGAGGTGCCTACTTATTGACCTCTAAAGTACTGAACTGATACTGGTTGAAAATTACCTGACAGGTGAAACTAGTACCTAATAAATGGGGTATATGATACTTTTTTGCGTGAATACATACTGTTTCTATCTGGACTTTAAAATAGACCATGATTATGATAACTCTGACTTTGTTTCGGCGTTTCTTCTCAGATGTCGCCAGATAAAAAATGCCGGCGCCATCTTGTAGTAAATATTGAGGCAAAACTGCCTTTAAAAGATCTTATATCTTTTCAGAAATAAATTAATTTGTTATTTAAAATAGTTATCTCTTTCAGGGAGTAGTTTATTAACCCCTTCTGGGATATGCGTTACCTCATTACGAGGTTAACGTTAAACTAGAGGATAAATGAAATATCTTATATAAGAAAAAAAAAATCATATGGCTTAAAGAAAAGCCCTCTCGCCGCAGGGTAGCTCGTGGTCAATGGTGACACTGCGATTATAACAAAGATATGTGGTACATTTTACAACTCACCATCTGCTGGCAGCAGTACATACAAGCCCTCCCGAGTTTAATACTTATACGAATTGACGACCTCTGTGATTCGAGTAGACTGCTGATCATAAGGTCGTGATTCGATTCCCAGTGGACACAAATATTTATGTGACGAACATGTTTATTTGCAAAAAAACAATATGTAAGTAATCCGTTATCTAGTATAGTGACTGCCATCAAACTTCCGCGCCCCCATTACTGGGTAATATCGATATCGTAAGGTTAGACTGGTTGTCAGGCTTTTTACCTTTCTGACCACCACTAACGATTGTCATAGGTGATAGTATGGAAACCAGAACCGATGGCTTTACGTGCTCTCCGAGGCACGGAGGGCACGTAAATTTCTTGTTTCTCTATATGTTAAGAATGGTTACCCATCTACAGACTGACCAGATCTAGCGTAGCTTAACCTTAAAGCTCGGTTGGTCAGCGTAGTTATAACATATCCTCGAGTCCCAATGCGAATAAAGATATTGTATTACCATAAAGTTATTACAAAGACTCGGTTAGAAGTTTATTCAACAATATTGTTTCTACCACAAGTATTCAGATTATCTAAGTTTTGATTCAATATTAGATATTCAGTTTATTTCTCTTTCTAATATTTGTACAGAAATATTATATTGTGGTTAGGTACCTACTGTTATAGTTTGGCTTAGCCGCTCTTGTGTGTGGGCAAAACTAGATTTATTTCGGTGAAAGCGAATATTCGAGTGTCGTCTATCTACCGATCAGCAAGGTCAGTTTTAGGATAGGTCATCATCACATCGAGACCCCTCGGAGAATCCTCAAAATCCTTATGACTATGTTGTATAGGTTGTTAGTTATAGCCTAAAAAACAATCTGCGGCTGGTTGCCAGGTTGGTTGTTAGGCTTCTGACTATCTACTATCCTTCGATTATTTATGAAGGTGTTCTGCAAAAAATGGATCACGGAGATCTGTTGGCAATCATCATCATCAACCTATATACTGTCCCACTGCTGGGCACGGGTCTCCTCTCATATTGAGGGGGATTAGGCTATAGTCCACCACGCTGGCCTAGTGCGGGTTGGCAGACTTCACAAACCGTCGAGAAAAATCTCTAAGGTATGCAGGTTTCCTCACGATGTTTTCCTTCACCGTTTAAGCGAGTGATAATTAATTATTAATACGCACATGAATTCGAAAAGTCAGATCTGCGTGCCTTGGGTTCGAACTCGAGACCTTCGACTTGGCAGTCCAATGGTCATACCACTAGGCTATCACTGCTTATATTGATTATATGCTGTTGGCAATCGCTTCGTGTAAAATACTGATATTCAGCCGCATCTGATCTCTATCATCTCATTAGACTCGAAGCCCACCTTAAACTAATTGGAAAAAGGATCGGAGGAGGAATACTTTTTTTAAATAGAGCACGCGCACTAGCCCTGTATCGCGGAGGACTTTACTAACATTATAATTAACGGACACAAAATACAGAGCGTCTCTGTATTTTGTGTCCGTTAATTATACATCGAGCTACCCCAATCTGTCAAATTTACTTGATTTTTTTAATTCAAATTTATCAACTTTAATAAAAAATGAGAAAGTTCATGTTCAATTGTGTCAAAAACATCGTGAGGAATCCTGCATGCCTCAGAGATTTTTTTGACGGAGTGTGAAGACAGCCAACCCGCACTAGGCCAGTGTGGTGGACTATAGCCTGATCCCTCTCATTCTGTGAGAGGAGACCCGTGCCAAGTAGTTTAAGGGTTGATGATGTATGTAGGTTCAATTGGGATAATTTACCAGTTTTGGATAACTAGACCTGCTTCCGTCTGTACATTCAGACTTGAAACAAATATCCGTGGATCACGTAAATATTAGTTTTGGTTGGGAATCAAACCCACAACACCAAGCGTAACGGTAGGGGCGACTTGATCACCTAACCCGCTACGCTAACCGTACAGTCAATTTATTGCTAACCAGCTGATCTATGATGTCCAAATTACAATAAAAATCCTATGAAAACAAGTGTTAGAATAAACTTTAACCAGTTTACACAAAAGGCTTAAAGTGGGACAGTTTTGTCCCAGCCACTTGTTTGCTCTTGTCTGAGTGAGCTTACCCTACAGCTTACTGAGCTTACCTTACAAGCTCTAGCTACGCTTCCACTATAACATGGTTATTATCTCCTGAAAAAATAGGAAGCTGACGCAATAACATTATGTCAGCACAGCACGACACTTTTGGCGCAGTGTCTGAGCGGTCGGCTTTTGCGCCACGGGTTGTGGGTTCGATCCCCACACGGAACAAATATCTGTATGATCACCATGTAGTTGCTTCGGATCTCAGTGTTTGTGTATCTGAAAGTGTGTATTTGTATACGAACCAACAATACAGGAGACAATCCTAGTATGGGACAATATTTTAAAAAGATAAACTTTTGATTTCTTACATTTACGCGAATATTATAAATATCGCGTTATATTGGTGTATTATTAATCCCGACGTTTCGGACCCTATACAGTGTCCGTGGTCTGTATTAACAATAACCAATATAACGCGATAAAATCCGTAAAAAGTAGTTTTATTTCAAAATTAACTTTAACACGCTTATAATTATTCAAACGATGTAAATGAAAACATAGCTAGAAATTGATATTGCTTTTTAAAGTCAAACCAGAGGCAGAGGTGCATTAAAATGTACACCCACAGATCGCCGGTATGTTTAAGTCCCATGAGGGAGGCAACCGCCTTGGCGCCTAACACGCCGAAACCCCGCCTGCACAATCTAAAGCAGGCGGGCCTCTGGGGTCGCGGGCGTTCAGAAAGGGGACTCTGTTCGCCCATCATCATGCGATCCCAGAGAAGACGGTAGCACAGTGGTCACGTGCTGCCGTACACAGGGACAGATTCAGGGGAGACCCATTTACAGTCTTAATAGGCGGTGCACAGGGGGGTTCTGGGGTGGTCTATTAAGAGGACCCAGTGCCCCCCCTCCATGTGCTGATGGTGGCCGGCGGGGTGGTTTTAGTGGGTAAGAATCCCATACTCCCCGGTCTAACCCCCGTAGACCAGTAGCCTTTTGAGCCTGCCATTCTTCTCAGCCGAATCGCTCTTGGCATGTAGTAGTGGTGTTGGGGGCAGATGTTATTCGCCTCACGATGTCCCGCCATCTCTCCCTGTCGGCCGTCATCCTGGTACACTGACTTATGGGGCCACCCACCAGCCTGCCATTAACCGATCACAAATCAGAATTCCGAGCTGCTACTGAGAATTTCCTAGAAAAACCTTGCTCGACCTGGGAATCAAACCCATGCTTCTAGCGTAGCAATCGCGCTAACGACTACTAGACTGTTGAGGCAATTTTATACCTACTTCACTTTATTATAATAACTTTTCTCAAGTCAAGATTTTTACCGAAGTCATGTCTTTCAAGATTGAACGTGGAAGCACGTTAATGTACTGTAATGTAATGGGATTAAATCGAGTGATGTGTCATATTTAATGGCGAACGTAGGGCACGTCGTATGCGTCCGAGTGAAGACTTCATGTGAATATTGTCTCTGTCCCGCGGTGTTAGGATTGATTTTCCCTAAACGTGTGGTACTCATCAGACAAGTTGACACAATATATTTTAAAGCTGATTGCCTGACATACAGTCAATTAAATACTACCTACTAACTTTACTAAGAGAAGAAGCAGTGATAGCCTAGTGGTATGACCATTGAAATGCCAAGTCGAAGGTCTCGAGTTCGAACCTGTGACTTTTTGAATTCGTATGCGTATTAATAATCAATTATCACTCGCTTAAACGGTGAAGGAAAACATCGTGAGGAAACCTGCATGCCTTAGAGATTTTTCTCGATGGATTGTAAAGTCTGCCAACCCGCACTAGGCCAGCGTGGTGGACTAATAGACTAATCCTTCTCATCCTGACAGGAGACCCGTGTCCAATGCAGAGCAGTGGGACAGTTTATGGGTTGATGATAAAGTTCATCATCATCGTCATCAATCCATATACTGTCCCACTGCTGGGTACGGGTCCTCTCATATTGAGAGGGATTAGGCTATAGTCCACCACGCTAGCCTAGTGCGGGTTGACAGACGCTAACACCGAGAAAAATTCTAAGTAATGCAGGTTTGCTTACTATGCTTTCCTTCACCGTTTAAGCGAGATTATTAATACGCATACGAATTCAAAAAGTCACAGGTTCGAACTCGAGACCTTCGGCGAGAGATGCGGCTCAATATCAGTATTTTACTCTCAGCGACTGCCATCAGAGCTCCGCCACCCAATTTTTAGCTGATACCGTTAACCTGAGTTAACACCAGCTAAAAATTGGGTGGCTTTCCTCAGGGAAAGACCTGATTACAGACGATTGTCTTGATTGATTCTAGGTAATATTGATGTTTATAAATAAAGAGAGGTAGGGCATAGTGGGAGTCAAATTGTAGCTGCCCGACTGGGGAAGTACCTTCGCCTTGCAGAAAATCGAAGTAAAATAACACTGCTTTGAGCTGTGTTGTGTTTCTTACGGTGAGCAAGGTTGCCAGTGCTCCACGAGGCAACGCGCAAGTGATGCTCTTGGTGTTGCAAGCGTCTGCATGCTACGGTAACCGCTTACCATCAGGTGGGCCGTATGCTTGTTTGCCACCATAGTAGTATATAAAAAAGGCCTTCTTGTATTACAACATAGATAAGAAAAACCAGACTGTATTTGAATTACGTCAAGTCGACCTCACCACGTCTTCATTATGAAGTCTGCAAACTCGTGCGCGCCCTCGGTAAACTTTCACTTCGGAATTATAAATATAAAACACGTCTGCATATATTCTGCGCTCCCGTATAATTAAAGGAAAGAGAAGTTCCAAGGTTAAGGTGAAAAGTGAAACTGGATCACAATATTTATTAGGGGAAGTCTGAAAATATCACATTATTGAAAATGAGCTGCTCTATAGCCTAATACTGGCCGTGAGCTTGACAGCTACGCGAGCAAATTGTAACTGGGATTGTCTATGAAATTCTCAGTAGCCGCTCAGAGTTTGCGCCTGGTTAATGACACTAGACTCGCCTTCTTTTATGTCGAACCTAAACATACCGGCAAACTGTGGGTACATAAATACACCTGTGTCTCTCCCTTTGCGAAATACAGGCGTGACGGTATGTTATGCATGTTTTATATGAAAGGCCCCGAAAGGCTATTTACTTGAATCGCTTACTCAATCTTATATCCCATGCGTTCCAGTAGACAAAACTAGGGCCAAATACAAATCAATCCTACAATACAATCCTACAGTTACAATTCCATAGTAACAATCCTACAATTGCAATTCCACAATTACAACTACAATTATTATTCCACAGTTACAATCCTCATCATCGTCTTCCTGCCCTTGTCCCAATTTATTTGTGGTCGGCGCAGTATGTCCTTTTCTTCCATTCATCTCTGTCAGCCGTCACATCATCAGTCACTCTCTTTTCTGTCATGTCCACTTTAACACACTCCAACCACTTTTTATTTGGCCTTCCTCTACCCCTCCATCCCTCCACATTCATATTTATCACTTTTTTAGTAACATGCGTTTCATCTCTCCTCATCACATGCCCATACCATACCAAACGGTTCCCTTTCAATTTGTCTGTCACTGGCTCGACTTTCAAACTTCCTCTAATATACTCGTTCCTTATTTTGTCGATTCTGGTAACTCCACACATCCACAGTTACAATCCTACAATAATACTATTAAAAATAACAACTGAAGTAGGTAAACTCGCTTCAAAGTCGCCTGCACCACTACTACCACCTTTCAAATCAATTCACTGCACTACAAAATACTTACATCATAAGCTTGTAGCGACATCTACCGCGCTACATAGAACTACGAAGACCTGAATCGCGCAAGCAACATTCGCAACGAAGAGTTGCATATATACAACCGCCCGACATCAACCGTCGGGCCGTAGCCCGCCAGGCAAAAACACCCGCCTGGTTGGAGGATCCTCCCTTTGGTTGGAGGGGCAACACACCTCGCCTCTCCACAAGCTCTTTAGACCCATATACTGCCCCACCGCTGGGCACGGGTTTCCTCTCCGATTGGGAAGGATTAGGCTATAGTCCATTTGCATTAACATACATCCATAATTATTATTGGTATGTATTCTCCAAATAGGTTACGCAAACGTGTATTATTATTAAATTGTGTATTATTACTATTCATAGTCCACTGGTACATTTTCGTAGTTTTATTACAAAACCTAAACAATGCTGAAAACTTAAAGAAAAACAGTATTAAACTTTGCTTGACCTTGGTATCGAACATAAGAGCTCTCGCTCAGCAATCGCAATAGCGATCACTGGACCGATAACACGAAAACAGAAACAGCTGGACATTTCATAAGTGCCTGTACATGATTTATATGAAAATAAAACTATTTTCATTTTGATTTTGAGCTATTTCATAAATGTATGTTCACTCAATTCGACAAAATGTATGATATACCTATCTGATATTTTTAGGGATTTCAAGTAGGTCGCATAACAATGAGAACAATGACTCCTTGAAAAATATTATCTGTAATCCCTATAGGTGCCTACTAATATTAAAAAAGCGAAAGTAACTCTATCTGTCTGTTACGCTTTCACGCTAAAAATGTTGAACCGATTTTGATTAGATTTGGTAAAGAGATAGATTTTTTAGACAACTAAGGTGGCAAACAAGCATACGGCCCACACGATGGTTAACGGCTACCGTAGCCTATAGACACGAAACACTAGGGGTATCACTTGCGCGTTGCCGACCCCATAAAACGAAAGAAGAATACTTGGGTTGCCGGTATAAAACTAAAACAACGGAGTAAACAAGGAAATTAGGAATACAACAGAGCTCAAAGCTGTGTTATTTCACTTCCATTGTCTGCAAGGTGAAAATTTATACCTACGGGATGGACATAGGCTACCTTTTGTTTCAAACAATTCTTTGGGATGCCAGTGAAACAGCAGTTAGTAAAAACATAAGGCGTATATTAAAACCGCTTACACACCATAAAACTTGATACAGTACATAATTATACTTATACATGAACGAAACCAATAAAAAAGGCACCCGTGCCTTGCGAAAACAGTAAGCGGTACGTGTATCCGAAAATAATCGCGTATCCGAACGATAGGTACTAGCCGTCAAATAACTTGTCAGATACGAATAAAGGCCTTCGGATATTGTCAGCGGAACCTACATTACATTCGATGAAAAATGTCTATAAGGGTCGGAGAGATGACTTATGATTTGAAGGTGATACATTCTTGAGTTGATAAAATATTGCTATTATTTTGTTTTACTTTATTATGATACAAAAGTAATTAATATTTATAGTATTTGGTACAATTATTGAGAATATTTTAATCTGTGCATTCCTATTCTTCTTCTCTTGTACAGATTAAACATAATCTGTATTTGTAATAATATCAATAATAATATCAACCCATATACTGTCTTAATGCTGGGCGCGGGTCGCCTCTCAGATTGAGAGGGATTAGGCTATAGTCCACCACCCTGGCCTAGTGCAGGTTGTCAGACTTGGCACCATTGAGAAAAATCTGTAAGGCTTATAGGTTTCCTCTCAATATTTTCCTTCGCGGTTTAAACGAGTGATAATAAAGTTATTTAGCGAAGGAAAAATTCGACCGCGGGCAGGATTCGAACCTGCGTCTTCTGGTTAGGTACACCAGACGCTATGACCGCTTAGCCACCGCGAGTCTCACCCGCCATGACGAATTTTGCCTTCACATTCAGAATTTACGTCTTTATGGTGACGTCACGAGACAAGTGATAATAATTATCATAATTATGTAGGTACATGAATTCAGAGGTATAAAAAATAAATCTTTTCAAAGTAAAAAAAAAAAAACAAAAAACAAGCTACAACCAAACCTCAGATTATAAAACAGAAACGATTCAAAAACTAAATAAAGATCCATACAGCCTAGTCAGTTCATTGATGTTCACTTCATTAGTGCGCGGTGGGCCGCTAACTTTGCCGTCGCTTTGTATAATGTAGGCATAAACATACATTGCAGTAACAAGTTTTGACCTGTGTCGCATCTAATATCGACTGGCGAAGACTAGCTGAAGGATTACATCGTGATACATCCTCTGGAGTATTAACGGCAATACTATATTCCGGTCGTAGAGCATGCAAAGGGGAAGCCGCTTATATTCTGAGCAAATGTTGACTGTGTGACTAGCTTTAATATTACGTACTGGTGTTTCATTGAAATTCTACCTACTAGAATTAATTTGAATGAAACACCAGTAAACGGTACAAACCATAATATTATTAACAACATACATAATTATGTATACACATACATACATACCATCACGCCTGTATTCCCCGAAGGATTAGGCAGAGGTGTACTAATGTGCACCCACATTTTACTGGTATATTTTAGGTCCCATGTAATAGGGGGCGAGCCTATTGGAAATAACTGGGCACAAATCCAGACTCCGAGCTGCTACTGAGAATTTCATAGAAAAACCCAATAACACTTTGCTCAACCTGGGGATCGAACCCAGGACCTCTAGCATAGCAGTCACTAGACTAATGTGGCAGTCCACTATATATTAACTACTACTCTATATTAATAACAAGTTAACTTAATAATTATTATGAATATGGATAATGTAATGTACATTATCCATATTCATAAGAATTACTCGTATGTAGGTACATTTATTTATCCATAAATGTCTACATTACATATTATATAAATATTATGAAATAAACTTCTTTGTTTAGCAATTTATCAAATTTTAATTTACTGTAAGCCTTCTTAGAAAAAAAATATATAACCTCATTCTTATTTATATAGATAACTTATTTACACAATTATATATAAAGCGTATTCAAGAGGCTGTTGAATGGCAATGCTTTTAAATACAATAAACTGAATAAATATACATACTACTAACAAAGGACCTTCAACCCATATTCTGTCCCACTGGTGGGCTTGGGTCTCTTCTCAGAATGAGAGGAATTACAGAGGGACTATTAATCCACCACACTGGCCTAATTCGAGTTGGCAGATTTCATACGCCGTCAAGAAAATATTTTAGGCATGCAGGTTTCACCGTTTAAGCAATGTGAAAAAATATTACGGACATGATTTCGAAAAGTCAGAGGTACGTGCCTTAGATTCTCGAGTACTTTAACTTGGCAGTCTAATGGCCTTATCACTGGAATGTGCACTAATAAAGAACGCAATATAAAAACTAATAATAATAATATTTTTGGGAAATTTTACACAGCACCATCTAGTCCCAAACTAAGCAGAGCTTGTACTATGGGAACTAGACAATGGATATAATACATATATACTTTTTTTTTGTAAATACATATTTATAATACATAAGAAACACCCAGACAAACACAAATCATGTTTTATCCACTCAAATATTTGTGTCCTGTGGGAATCGAACCCACGACCCCATGATCAGCAGTCCGGCACTCGAACCGCTAGACCACAGAGGTCGTCAAACTAAAGATGGTGTCAAAGTATTTCTTTTTTAAATTACGGATAATCTTCATGGATCATATGTCACCTGAGATTAGATTAGACTTGCGGACTAAAAATCGCACTTGCTTTTCCTTGCCCTATATGTATCGGTCATTTACCATTCATGACCTTTGCGACATCAATGACAGGCTGCTGTCAGACAGTTGGGACATCCAGCCACATCTGCTAGCAACTGACAATCATTACTATAATTTTAGGAAATATTTTTTAAAGGCATTACTATAATTAACTAGCTTCTGCTCGCAACTTTAAAAAAAGTAAAAGTTTTATATATCGTTAAACATAATTAAAATATAGTTATCGACTAATTAACTCAAAATCGTTATAATTTATACCCTTTAGGTTATTCTGATGTAATAATAATAACACTATAAAGTCCCATCAAAATCTGTTCAGTAGTTTTAGTATGAAAGAGTAACAAACATCCGTTCATCCATCCTCACAAACATTAATATTTGTTATATAAGTAGGATTATTAAATACTTAAGTAATTACATAAAAGTATGAACTAAAACACCATACATTCCAACATCTAAATCAGCGATTTAAACCATTGGCATTCAAAACAACACGACATTGACTTTGACAAATGAATATTAATTAATAGAACACTCGAACTGGGGAAGAATGACATGTTCTGTAGGTATCTGCTGGGGACCGATCGATGGTAGAAGTTAGTATGGGGTTCCAATGGCCCTATTGACTCGGGCCTAGTCGAAGTAATACAAAATTTAACCAAGCGTCTCTTGTGGAAAATAATAAAATACATAATTATTAAATAGATAAATAATAATAATTAAATAAATACAGCACCATCTAGTCCTAAACTAAGCAGAGCTTGTACTATGGGTACAACAATGGATGTAACACATATTTTTTTTGTAAATATTATTGTGTATTTCATCCGGTGGCTGTAATTGGAACGAACAACACCTAGGGAGTTGCCATTTCGATTAATGTCAGATACAGTGGCATTTTCCATTTGATGTGTGTTACCAATCATGTCGAAATATGCAAAATTATTTAAAATATGATTAGGAAAAAATACAGAGTATAAAATTTATTCTAGGTTAGCTAGGAATCGAATTCAGGACATCTAGTGTAGCACCACCATCTAGGACCACTAGACTGGTGAGGTAGTTCTATTCTTTTATATTTTTTGGTATATTGTGTTTTATCTGATATTGTAGCCAATTAGTGACCATATAGGTATAGCAATAATTGTTTTGATGTGGATGTCCAAGACAGAGCAAGCGATGGGCCATGTCAGAGAGTATCATAATTCAATAATAATGATACTTTCTGACACGGCCCAACGTTGGTACATTCGGTTTGTCGGTTGGTACATATTATTGGGTACTCGAAAATGAACCATGTACAGAGGTGAAGCTACCACAATATATCAAGCTACCACAATCTGTCAAAATTCTTTTATTGATTTTCAACTTTAAGAAAAAACTATAAGGTTGATATTCAATTGGGAAAAATAGGATAGGATAGTTTTGGATTGCTTGACCTACTGGCGTATGTACGAACAGATATTATTGCGGTCGCGTACAGAGTACCCACTAAAATGTATTTACAAATTAAAATTTTACAAAAAAATTAACTCTAAAACAAAATAATAAGATTCATATTGAATTGGGAAAATTTGACAGTTTTGGATAGCTTGACCTGTCTTGAATATTAAACTCACACAAATAATACCTTCTATTAAATTAATAATAATAATACCCCCTCTGGGACAAGCGTTATCTTATGATAAGACTAACATAAAACTGGAGTGTATCAAAATCAAAAATCAAAATAGTTTTATTTTCATATAAACCATATACAGGCACTTATGAAATGTCGAGTCTAGGTGCACGGTTCCAAAGTAGTCGTTTCCTATGGAGGAGAACCGGTAAGAAACTCCATGGTTGTAGTTAGATTAGAAACGCTTTCTACAAATCTGTGATAAAAACAAAGGTCTAAGGAAAAGCGTACAAACCGCAGGCCAGCTTGTGGCGAGCTGATGGTGAGTGGCGACACTATGGTCCTTATTGCTGTGGAGAGTTGGTCAGGACTTCGTCTCCAGATTACTTGTATGAGTAGTTGGACCACAGTCCAGCAATGATTGATAGTTGTTTAGAACTAAATTCGTCTCGTCGACTCTTCGGGTCACAACCCCAAGAGCGCCCACAGAACTCTAGAGTCTGTCTTGCCTTAACTGTCTCGGCGGGGCCAGCTGTATTATGGGTACTAGACAATGGATGTAATAGGTACTGATGCCAACAAATCAAGATATCCAAAACTGTCAAATTTTCCCAATTGAACTTTAACCTTATTGCGTTTGCGTTAAAGTTGAAATTCTATCAAAGAAATTTAACAGATTGTGGTAGCTTGATGAGCTGGCCTCTGTACTTAAATACTTTTTTAAAAATTTGATAGTTAACACCTACTTTAAGCCCGGAATTTTGGGGTCTCTCTTATATATCAAAATGACGTCCTAAAAGTTCTTTTTCAACGTAATTTTATTGTCATTGTATGTCATGTCATAAGTAATCATCTTGATTAAATAATTTTTACTTTGACATAACACCAAGACAAAGCATAAATTAATACAATGAACATAAACATTTACATCACATAAACGTATTGTGGAAATAGAAAATACGACCCCATGGTCAGCAGTCCGACACAACACCACTTAACCACAGACGTCACAAAATATGATCGATGAAAGTCTTTGTGTCATTTTAAATATATTTTTTTCATTTGTAATATTTTTTTGTAAATATAAGAAACGAATCCGTTCTCTTTAGCAAATAATAAAAATCATTAAATTTGAAATATACTTTGAGTTGTAATTTATGTTGTTTGCATTTCCGAACGAACATATTAGTGTAAGTTTGTTGGACTTGTGGGTAGGTTAGATTATTTTAAACATTCTTGTTGAAATTTAATGCAGACGTGCGCTTGCGCTAGTCGAATTTGTGACTAAGCGTTTTACAGGCCATTTGTGTAGAAATATCGACAGAGGAATCACGTAATCCTCTGTGTTTTACTTGTTCTTGTTTTGTGTTAATTTGTCTTCTTGAACTTACTAGTGGATGTTTTTTGTATAATTACGAAGAGTTCAATAACTTGTCAGGGCTGTTAAACACTGTGGCAGCCATCCGGTGAGTACATACGCATAATTCTCACAATAATTGGATATTATTGTTATATATATATTTATTATAAATATAAATTACCCTAAGCATTATTCCGTTCTTTGTAGAATGCACGACCCACGTTGAACCGGCGCACTGTTACTAATATTATGATACAGTCAACTAAAGACACATTACTAAAACAAAAGAAAAATTATGGGACAATAAAAAAAGAAAATTAAAAATAGTTTTACATCAAACGAATTTAGTTCTAAACAACTAACAATCATAAGTCACAGAGGAGAAAAATTGCATGTTATGTGCGAATACAAAAACGTCGTACTCATTGAAACCACACCTTAAACGACAGATGTTTATTTGGAATTTCGCAACAAAGGCGTGACGTTTATTGGAAAAGGTCGTATGTACTTTATCAGGCTACCAACAGTGCTGTCAGTAACGGTAGAACCTTACAACACCTAATTTCCGATCAGCCAGCAACATTACTGGAAACTTGTGAATATATGAAGCCTATTAATCGGTGCTATGACTGTCTCATTAGTCTAGTGAGTGCAAAGGTGACTGCTGAACTGGGCATCAAACCTAAAACTGCAAGGTTTGATGCCCAGGTCGATTACCTCGGAGTTTGGATTTGTGCCTCAATGTTAAAGTACCTACATGTGTTTTATTATACTTTTTGTTTTTATCCCTTTGGGAATATAGTTGTGATCTTTGATTATATACTTGTCTAGATGGAGCAATGCAAACAAACGACACGCGAAAACTGGGGCCAAATTGCGTGATATGTGTGAGTACCGCTTGTGTACTTATTGTAGTCAAACTGTCAAGGTGTGCGTGTTTAGGGATGCCTGCTCCAAATTATTAACTTACCTTTTCTCCATTATTTAATGGGATGACAGTTAAACGAAATAGGCTGAACAAAGTAATTATTTTGTAGATTAGTGTTTTATTTATTTTAATAAAAACAAAAAAGACAGTGAAAAAATATATACAGCAATTTATAGATCAAAATCCATCTCTTTGTATTTGTTTTCGAAATAGTTTTTTTTTTATATTTCATTTCGTGTCCGCTGTATAATGTCTCTCCAGTCTTAAGAAATCTGAAACCCAAAATATTAGAAAGAACTAACAAAAATACTATTTAGTGAATGACTTCATTTATTTTGTGAAGGCATTCACTTCACATTTCATTTTTTTATCATTTACTGATCAAATAAATTATGTAAGTATTAAAATAATAAAATTTTCTCCTGATCGAAAGATGATGACTGATATTTGCATTTTATCTCCCATAGTTTCAAATAATAAAATAAATAAAAAATCTCCCTTGTAATAATTTGACAACACCGGCTAATCTGTCGAACCTACAAATTAACAAATTGAAAAATCATGTTTTCATAAAATAATAGAGGTTAAATAACAAAACTTACCGATGTAATGTGATCTTAGTGTAATTATACGGTTTTCCCACATAATTGCGACACAATTTGACAGCACATACCGACATACTTAATTATTTTTCGAGAACTCCACACCCTGAAGTGATCCAAATGACACTGACGTAAGTGAGAAGAGAGTCTACCAATTTTAGTAGACTTTATTTGGGCCGTTCTGTACGTGTCAATGTGGCATCTAGACAAGTATATAATCAAAGGTTGTGATGGACAATAAATAAAACAAATATGTGTTATCTTTCTCCGAGCTCGGTTCCAAGTCTACCCAATCATATTTCTGCCGCAAAGCAACTGCCGTCTGACCTTCGCACCACAATTACTATGCAATACCTAAACCCTAAAGCTAGACAAAAGTCTAGTGAGTGTCTAGCGTGCTCCATACGACATCATAATCGACTTGTTTAGGAACAGTTCTTCGCTCAGAATGATGGGGTTATGCGGCCTAATGCGGGTTGGCAGTCTTCATTATGCCGTCGAGAAAATCTTTTAGGTAGGCAGGTCTCTTCAAGAAGTTTTCCCTCACCGTTTAAACGAGTGATAAAGTCATTAAAAAGTTCATTAATATAAAATAAATTCATTCAGTTATTTGCGTAAGGCCTCCGGGGCCCAAGCACGTACAGAGGCCAGCAAATCAAGCTACCACAATCTGTCAAATTACTTTGATTGATTTTCAACTTAAATTCAACATAATAAGGTTCATATTCAATTGGGAAAATTTGAATTGCTTAACCCATTAGCGTCTGTACAGATTTGGCATAGCGTCTGGAATTCGTGACTTGACAAGTAAATAATACTCATTCTGTAACATTCATCATTTTTCAACTGTGTGGGGGTCAGCATCTAGTCTAACCAAATCTGGGTGATGACATTCAGCAGCATCTGGTTAGATCAAAACTTTTGCCGTGGTCTTCATACTACTTACTCCTGTAGACTAGAGTTTAGAGAATGATGGCCGCTAACGTAACTGACGTAATTATGTATAATTGATACAACATATTATGTTGTATCAATTCAATATTAATATTAGTATTTCACAAAAGAGTAACCATTGAGTTTCTTGCCTGATTATCTTGATAGCTTTTGAATGCCGCTTACATAGGGCTATTACCATGCTGTCGAGAACGCAAACTACTCAAAACTGTAATAAGAAAATCATCATCATCATCAACCCATATACTGTCCCACTGCTCGGCACGGGTCTCCTATCATATTGAGAGGGATTAGGCTATAGTCCACCACGCTGGCCTAGTGCGGGTTGGCAGACTTCACAAACCGTCGAGAAAAATCTCTAAGGTATGCAGGTTTCCTCACGATGTTTTCCTTCACCGTTTAAGCGAGTGATAATTAATTATTAATACGCACATGAATTCAAAAAGTCAGAGGTGCGTGCCTTGGGTTCGAACTCGAGACCTTCGACTTCGCAGTCCAATGGTCATACCACTAGGTTATCACTGCTTGCTTAACACTCTTACATGTCCATATAATAATAATAAATCGTGTAATACCATTTAAATTACAGAATTAACATCCTTTAAAAAATATATGAAATAACTTGGACCATGCTCAAGCATACAATTGAAGATCAGGCAAGCACAGTAAATCAAGGAACCATTTCAGGAATCTTAATGGATATCGGTATTTCGGATGCCGGCCCAACTCCCTCGGGCTCGAGGCGAGGTGTTTTAATCGAATAGTGACTTGACTAGTTCAAATAGATACGGACAGGTAACTTGATAACTGTTCAATTCGGCGGTAACTGACAGTTAAGGAATTTAGGTATGTTATAAATTGGGTTTGCTGGAATAAATTAGTCTGGTAAGAAATTTAAGATTACAGGTATATAATAAGAAAATACTTGTTTCTATTTATTTATTAATTTACTTAAACATACTTTTAACTGGAAACCTGGAAACCTCTTATACCTTCTTCATATTATTAGACATTGAAATCAAAGCACAATATCACGACTAATATTCTCCAAAGGGTAAAGCATTGTATACCAATGTACAACATTGTATACTGTGTAGGTACATCGGTACACCTTTGTTAACCCTTTGGAGAACATAAACGTGATAATAATTATGTTATAATTATAATGAATTTTTGGAAAGTCAAAAGTGTGCCGCTTTAATTTTTATTAACTTTTTCATTTTATATGTACCTACCTATACTTTCTAGAGGTTATAGTGTAATTTAATATACCCTATAATCTTTCTCAAGATTTGGGCGGATGTCAAACGAGCAAACAAAAAAACTGCCTGTATTATATTAGTGATAAAAAGCTTACCTACAGAATAAACTGCAAAATTTTTTCATGAACAATAAAAGTAAAGAAAATGGCATTGATTACAAAATATCTACGTCACAAATGCAGACGTATTTACAAAGTACAAAGTATCTAGGCTACTACACTAAGCTTTTCTTTATAAAGTTGCGTGGAAATTACTACAAAAAACAGCATAAAATGCAACTGCTACAATAAAATTAGCTGGAAGCTTATATTCGTATAATATTATAATGGAAACCAGGTATTTCATACCACTAACTACAGCTCACGTTTGTAGGACAGTAGTCTAAAGCTAAGCCAACAGGTCAAGGCAGGCATTTCGATACCGAGAATCCGATCGACGCAGTCCTATTAGGAACGTTGTCCTTTTGAAAGGTATATCTAGTACAGGTTAGATAACGTTTAATGCAACTACTTCGTGGCACGTTGATGAAAGGAATATTGAACAACAGTTTACTACACCAACTACTTACAGCAAGTATTATTTTGAATGGATCTATAGGCCATTTGCTTAACGATCTCTCACGCTAATTAGTCATTTCGAGGGTGGACTAAAATGTTTTATTTATGTTCAGACGCCAGCAGGTCAAGCTACCCAAAACTGTAATATTTTCACAATTGAACATGAACCTTATTACTAATAGTGTTAAAGTTGAAAATCTATCAAAGAAATTATACAGATTGGGGTAGCTTGATGTGCTGATCTCTGTACAGACGATAGCAGGTCAAGCTACCCAAAACTGTCATATTTTCACAATTGAAGATGAACCTTATGCTTACTGTAGCTTGACCAGCTGGCCTCTGTACTTGCAAATTTTATTAGAAAAAAAAAAGCCTAGTGATATTACCACTGGACTGTGCAGTCAAAGTCCTCGAGTTCTTTCAAACTTTTTAAAATCATGTGCGTATGAATATGTAGGGCCACTGCTGACGCATTCGATTTGTATACAGGAGCATTACTGTATTAGCGCGGCGCAGCAGTCGTCTCCCCGCATCTAAATCAAAATAGTTTTATTTTCATATATACCATAATAATATACAGGCACTTATGAAATGTCGAGTCTAGGTGCACGGTTCCTAATTGGTCGTTTCATATGGAGAAAAACCGGCAAGAAACTCCATGGTAACTCTTTTAAATTATAGTGGTCTACAATTATGTTCGGTACAATAATTATTATAAATTGGATATTTACATGAGAGGACAATTTAGGAATGTTGCGAAGATTACAATAAAATAAAATACAGCTAGGCATCCATTCAGTTAGGTCGTTCATATATTATATGTCTTAAGTCCAATGTGTATATATACTTAATATCTGTAACTGGCCACTAAAGAATATGTTAATAGTAATGTGGCATTCATTGAGTAACCATAACCACCTTCAACTTGAAACCCCACAAATAAATAATTGTCACTAGCTGAAATGGTGAAGGAAAACATGAGGAAACCTCAGTCTGAGACGTTTTCTTGATAGTGTGAAGTCTGCCAACCTGCTGCAGCCGCTTAGGCTGCTTAGTAGATTATAACCAAATCCCCATTCTGAGAGAAGACTTGTGCCCAGCAGTGGGACGGTATACTTATGGGTTGATGATGAAATCTTATTAGCGTACGAAATGAAAAGAAAAAGAAAACAATAATTGTTTGTATTTTTAGTGTTATTTTTTACATTTTTTATTGATAAATAATTTTTCTATACATATTAACCCTTTGATCGCCACGGACGTCTATAGATGTCAAGTTAAAACTTGCTCACGACGCCAATGACATTCATTGGAGATCTCAGGGCGCTCACCTCCAGGTGAGATCGCCGTGTGTTTCAGTCGGTAGGAGTCCGACGCTGTGCCTTTCCTTTTATGAGAAACAACATCCATGAGGATACTCACACGAAAATAGAGCCTTCTGTTAACAAGTGCATACAATTCATCATTTTCATCAGCCCAAATTCGTCCATCACTGAACGTAGGCCTCTTAGGTACACGTCTCAGAGCCTGATTTTCAGCTTTATCTTTCTACTTGCCTTCCGCAAGTCATCCTTATTATAAGTTTATCTTCAGTTTACGCAACCTGTTATTTTAACTATGCTAATACCTAATTTAACTTTATGCAATCAGGGAATACAATCCAGTCTGCAATGCAGACTAATAAAGCTGTGAGATATAAGATAAACCTCACATAAAATAATGTACGATACGATACGTTTTTCTGTAAATAGGTTTACTCTATAAATTGACATTATTAGACAAGACAATAAGGTAGGTCCAACTTACATTCGACGCGGCTGGGCAGCGTACGGGAAACTTCGCAATGTCTTTTCATCAACAGTGCCACAAGACACAAGTCTTCAATCAGTGTGTTACCTGTGATGAAATATTCGCGCAGAGAAGTGGTCATTCATTATGAGCTAACGCGTAGCGTACGACGGCCTTTGACGAGATGGACTCACGACCTAGTATATGTCGCTGGGAGATGTTGGAAGCAGGTGGCACTGCTAAATAAAGACCTTCCCCACAGAGTTTCACAAGGACCTGTTCCTTGTGGAAGTCTATAGGGGAGGCCTTTGTTCAGCAGTGAACCCTATGTGGCTGATATGATTGATGATGAAGAGACAATGAGCTAACCAACCTTATAAGAACTATCTGTGGTATTGAGCACAATGCTACAGGTGATCTGCAAAATCATTTTCCTAGCCTTTTCTCAGCTATATTTATTTATTTAACTGTCTCGATAATATATTAGGCTTCTAGCGTAGCAGTCGTGTTGTGACCGGCTAACTCAGTCCTGGCCTACGATATTAGAGGAAGGCGGGGGAAGACGACAAAAAGATAATGTGTATGTGTACAGCGTTGAGCTGTGTTGTGTTCCTTACGGTGAGCGGTACGGTTGCCAGTTCTCCGCGAGGAAACGTTGTGTTGGCAGTGGGGGGTGTTTGACCCTTATGCTGCCAACCCAACTATTCTTCTTTTGTTTTACAGGGTCGACAACGCGCAAATGATACTCCTGGTAATAGAAGCGTCTATAGATCGGTTGATCAGCTTAGTTATTTATGTTTATTTTAGTGTAAAATAATTGAAAACAAATGTAGAGGAATCAGTAATAATTAGCTGAGCTGAGAAAACATAACATCCCTGTAACATTTGTCACGCTTATGTTCACTGATGAGTTAGGTAGAATGCTACTAATGTACACCCACAGTTCACCGGTATGTTTCGGTCCCATGTAATTGGGGTTGGCCACCATTCATCATCATCAACCCATATACTGTCCTACTTCTGGGCACGGGTCTCCTCTCACAGATTTTGAGGGATTAGGCTAGGGATCTCTCTAAGGCATGCAGGTTTCCTCACGCTGTTTTCCTTCACCGTTTAAGCGAGTGATAATGAATTATTATAACGCATATAACTTCGAAAAGTCCGAAGTACGTGCCTTGTATTTGAACTCGAGACTTTCGACTTGGCAGTCTAATGGTCCTCTCGGCTATCACTGCTGACAATAGCAGAAATTAATCGGGTACAAATCCAAATTCCGAGTTGCTATAAAGAATTTCATAGTAAACTACTCTAGCTGGAAATCGAACCCAGATCTTCTAGTGTAGCAGTCTATAATATATTAGTACTTAGTATGTCATTACGAGACCTAATGTCACGCCTTCCGAACTCCGAGGTATCTATAGGAAAAACGAGACAATAACCGAACGTATGAATAAATTGTCGATACAGACTTGAATTGCTTCCGAAGTTACACAGTTTATTTCTATTTGTGATTTATATGAGTCTGGCAACGTTTTCGGTTTGCGTTTCCTTTTTTCTGGCTTAGGCACTTGGCAATACGTTCAGTACTCTGGTCTTAGTAAGTGTCATTTTTTTTTCACCCATTGATGTATAAAAGCTTTTAAGTAAAGATAATGAATGATATAAATGTTTCCTTGTTAAGACATGTTACACAGCAAAACTTCTTATGGTTGTAATAAGTAACTGCTTCATTAAACCTATTGGTACTAAGCGCGACTGCTAGGCAGTCGCGCTTAGTACCAATAGGTTTTGGGTTTGATTCCCAGGTCGAGCAAAGTTTTATTGGATTTTTATATGCAATCTCAGTGGCACCTCGGAGTTTGGATTTGTGTGTTAGTTACAATAGGCTCGCCTCCTATTACATGGGACCTAAACATACCGGCTGTGGGTGTACGGTAGGTATACCTCAGCCTAACCCTCCGGGGAATACAGGCGTGATGGTCATGTAATAGAGCATCTAATGATGCTCTATTACGGTGTTGCCGTTATCCATCACTGGGTGAAAACAACGTGCAAAAAAGGACATCTAGTGTTATTTACTTATTGTATTTTCTATGGTACATAGTACCAATAATATAATAAGACTTATAAATTAATATAGTGTCCCACAAAACTGTATAAACAGTTTGACTGTAGGATAGTTGTCTTTGACTAGTCCTTGAGTAAAATGTCACTCTCAAAATCTCAAAAACTATAGACAAGATAGACTATGGATAAGATAGGAATAAATAAAATTCCTACGGCTTTAGCAAAATTAAAGCGTAGCACCAAGAGGCAGAGGTAGTTTTATAACAACCACTACACAATTCGCGGTAATACAAAAATAATTACCAAAACCGTTCTTGAGTCGGGCCTCGCGTAGATTACCATCAGCACGACCTTCCTCGTGCTGCCGAACGCTATGACCTTGTACTATTATAATTTAAAAAGAAATTCGTCAAATTATAATTATTATTGTTGTCGTTTCGTGCGATACCATTATGATTCGTTTGTGTTAATGTTTATTAACTAATAACATTTTTGTGTAAAACTTTATAAGAAACTATACATTTTCTTTCATGAATATACAAGCTTTTGCCAAAATATATACTTGAAATCACGACTCGTGCTATTTAAGAAAACATTGAAAAAACTGTTATTAAAAAATGGTACTCTGTGTATGAGTGTTTGTTGGGGTTTTTTTTCCAAAGTATGTCTGTCTATCTGTTAACTCTTCACGCTTACACCACTGAATCAATTCAGATGAAATTTGGTACATAAATAGATTAGAACTTGGAAAGGAACATAGGCGTTTTGTCTCAATAAGTCTTTTGGGAAGCGGGTGAAAGCGCGTGCAACAGAATAGTGATTATATAAATTCATTTTATTTCATAATAAAATAAAATATGATTTCGAAAAGTCATAGGAGCGTGCCTTAGATTCAAACTCGAGACCTTCGACTTGATAGTCCAATGGTCACACCAGTAGGCCATCTTTCTTCTATACTGCATTTAAAAAATAAAAATACTGATTTTCGACACAAGTTACCTTATGAAAACCAATTATTTTATTCCAACGAAGTGACAAATAATGATGCAGGCCATCCGATGGTAAGCGGAAAACGCAGGCTATATATACGATAGCAACATCGCTGTTATCACTCACGTAATCTTAAGACCTCAGTTATAAAGTCGCATAGTTCCATTAAATTCACTGGCTACATTGTTCTTTAAACTGAAACACAATGATATTAGCTTAACTAAATTGCTTAGCGGCAGGACGATTCAAATTAGATTGCAACTTTTAGGTCTCCCAATTTAGTTTTAACAGAAGTGTCTAGATTTTTTATTTTTTCAAAAACACAAGAATTTTCTCTATAAAGCACTTTCCTATACTACAATCCTCTAACAATTTTTAAGGTTAATGGCATGACAAAATTCAAATTGTCCCTAGCTAAGAACATGAAATTCACAAAGACAGTAGGTAACTGTTGTAAACTAAGCATTCATCCGAAAAACTCCACCCTTGGGAAGATACGGGAATTCTTTTACGACAGTCGTTTCATTTTTTAAGCTAAATCTATAAGAAATATTTTTTGATATTTGGTAGGCATTGGCTCCCAGTACGCGGCACGCGAGTAAAACGACGTATGGCGATTACTAGAACTGCAATGGATAAGCTCAAAAAAATATGGAGAAAACGAAATATCACGAAAGCCACTAAGATCCGGCTCGTCCGAACAGTAATAGTACCCATATTTCTATACGCTGCTGAGACGTGGACATTGCGAGAAAGTGAAAGAAAGAAGATAGACTCTCTCAAAATATGATGCTGGAGAAGAATGCTTGGTGTATCGTGGACTGAATTCCGTACCAATGTATCCATACTCCAAGAACTCGGCATCAAGCAGCGTCTATTTTCTGTAGTACAGTGTCGTATACTGAACTTTTTTGGACACGTGTCAAGACAGGAATGCCTCCATGCCATAGAGCGACGCGTCGTGCAGAGAAAGGTGGAAGGCACCAGATCGCGCGGAAGGTCACCCATGCGATGGACCGACCTAATTAAATCTTGTGTGAGCGGGCCCTTACATGAGTGTATTAGAATATCCACCAACAGAAAACGATGGCGAGATATCGTGAGGCGTATAACATCTGCCCCCGATAATGCTACTACATGACGACCACGACCGCTCTGCCAAGAGCGAAACGATTTAGAAGAAGAAAAGGCGGCACGCGTGTGGGGAACACTCGTACTTTCAATTAATATGTGAATAAAGGCTTCGCTAATTGAAGGGGTCCAGCGCCTGTTGAGTGACAGGCTGTCACTGGTCGCGGCGAATTTCATGGATCCCATGGCCATGACTATAGGGCAAGGGAAGGTAAGTGCGGTTTTTAGTCGGTCGGCGAATTGATCCATAAATATTTTCGGTACTATAAAAAATAGCATGGCTAAGATGGGATTTAGGGAAGATTTAGAAAACGCAAAACATACCACTGACCGACAGATAATACACACAGTATTCGGTATGAAGTACTTCTACTAATATAATCTTTTGAACATGAAATGCGGTCCAAAAACAAAAGCACTTTAAATATTGAAATACGCGTCCAACTATTCAACTCGTTTCAATGGTCACTTACTGAGATTTCAATTAAATTTCGTCACGGTTTTCAACATCATGTATGCAGACTAGAACGTAGTTAAAAAAAATATGTCTAAAAGTCTGTAAAAAGTATTGTTTGACTGGATGATTTGCATTTCAACGGGCGTTGTGATGCCTGATCTTTGAGGGGTATAACAAAAAAATTGGCACAGTAGAGTGGAGTGTGTGCTAGTGGGTACGCGAATAATATGAATTCGAGAAAAAAGTACAACAGAAGAGTGATACTGAAAATGTGCAATCGATTCAGGTACACCGCAAGCCCTTTTTGAAATACTATTAATTATTATTTACTTATTGCTTTCATTGTGAGACTCAAGTAACGGGAGATTATTTAATCATCAATATACTGTCCCACTGTTGGACACGGGTCTCTGTTTGAGAGGATTTAGACTGTAAGACCACCACGTTGGCCTAATGTTGGTTGAGTGACCGTTTAACCGAGTGATAATTCCCACTAATTTTACAAATGCCAAAGTAACTCTGTCTGTCAGTATGTTACGCTTTCACGCCTGAATCGCTGAACCGAAATTGATAAAATTTAGTACTGAGATAGACCAGACCTTGGAGTAGCACATAGGCTACCTTTTGTTTCAAAAAACCCTTTGAAATGCGAGTGAAATCGCGGGCAACAGTTAATTTAAGTTTGAACATGATTCCAAGAAAGTCATATACGTGCCTTGGATCCTAGCTCGAGACCTTTGTCTTGGCAGTGGAGTAGTCGTATGACTGGGTTATCACTACAACCTAAATCAAAACATAAAATCTAAATAATCCATCATACATCTACATAATTCGTGGTAAATACAGTTTGGTAAAGTTCACCGGTTCAATCGAATCTACCAACAACCACAAGCGTTACCTGATTTGATTTCGTGGCGGGAAACTAGGAAATTGACACGTCAACTACATTGTTGAGTTGGAAATGTAAACCACGAGCGTGGTTTTGTTGAAGTAACTAGCTATTCAATTAGTTACTACTCGACATATTATTTGGTCTACAAATAAACACATCGCACTAAGATAACCAGATTACGGACAAAGGAGCTGTGATATATTTAATATATAATCTATCTACACTACTATTACAAAGACGAAAGATTTGTATTTTTGTGTGTATGTTTGTAATGAATAAACTGAAAAACTACTGTGCGATTTCAAAAATTCTTTCACCATTGGAAAGCTACATTCACCCTAAGTAACATAGACTATATTTATTGCTAGAAAAGATTTCCACCAGTGCGAAGCCGGGACGGGCCGTTAGTAGTAATATAAAAAAGCTGAGGAGTTTTTTGTTTGTATTAATGCGTTAATCTCTGAAAGTACCAATTGGATTTGAATTATTTGAAAAATGATTATATTTTTATGGTAGACTAGAGCCTAATCTCGTTCTTACTGAAAGGAGATTCGTGCCCTGTAGTGTGGCTGTATGTGGGATGATGATGACGATACGGCTGAGTTAATGACAGTTTGACTGCCAACTTATAGGTCTGGAATTCGATTCCACGACTGACTAAATTCCCGCAACCTTTTGCATAGTGATAATCAAATTATCATTTCGATTATTAGTTAATTAGTTTAAGTCTTGAATCTTTTGTTTTGTTGTTCGGTATTTTGTCTTGTGTTGTGATAGTCTGAATAAAATTTTCTGTCTTTCTTTCTAGAGAATTCCATAAAAATATCCATTAACACTTTCCTCGATCTGAATCGAACTCGTAATATCGAATATCGTGTCGGTAAAAAATACTTACTCAGTTATGTGTAAGTTCTAGTCGTAGGGAAATATGCTCTTACGTGTTTTATGGCCAACGACTATGCTGGCATGTAGAATATACTTAAATGTATGTTAACCTATCTGTTCGTGCCCGGCGTGACCCTGGTGAATTTCATGTTTAGGGTGTTCATTGTGTTTTTTTTTGTGACGTCATCCTCATTCGAACCTTTTCCTAACTATGCTGTGGTCGACTTCCAATCTAACTGAATATCAGTATTTTACACGAAGCAACTGCCAAACCTCCACAAACCAATTTCTGAGTAGTACCTGATATCCTGAGAGTGGACTGGTTGTCATATTTTTTGAGCTTCTGACTACCACTTACGATTGGCTACATGTTCAAATGACGGTTGGTACCCGGCTTTACGAGCTCAAAACAAATGACTGTCATCATTAGAACAAATATGTTTGTTCCACAAATATTGGTCTCAGGTCGTTATCAAACCCACGACACGCGGCGCAAAGATAGTTGTCGGTCATTCAGACGGTCTATTTCCGACTTTTATCGACCGATAATATCGAAAAAAATACTTTTACGTTAACTTGACAATTCCAGTTGCAAGCATCTATAGGCTACGGTAACTGCTTACCATCGTGTGGGCCGTATGCTTGTTTGCCACTATAGTGGTACAAAAAAAGTCGGTCGGGCCGTTCTCAAGTGAATCAGTTACCAATTAACAGCATTTCATTTTTGTTTATAGATTGGAGACAGATAGATAAATAAGTATATTACTTTATTACGATCATTTTTAGTAGGCCAAATTTCAAGGCCAAGGTTCTTAAGGAAAGCAAAGGTGAACAGTTTTCCGGAAGATAAGAAAATTCGGGAAATATTGAAATTACTTCTTTTGAAATTTCTGTATGATCTATTGAATTATGAACAAGTCAAATATAAATTAATGAAAAACAATTATTAGCGAGTTACTTCGTTCATTTCCGCAGATATTTGTACATTTTGTCGGAACTCCATGCCCCTTTTGCTGGTAGTCAGCCGTACAAGGCTCGTTTCAAAATCATGAAATTTATCATGGAATAATTAGCAGTCGCATTGGATCAAAAATTGTTTCGACCATTTGGAAGATTAATTAGACCTGTAATTTTAAATTTCTTACCAGACTAATTTATTCCAGCAAACCCAATTTATAACATACCTAAATTCCTTAACTGTCAGTTACTGCCGAATTGAACAGTTATCAAGTTACCTGTCCGTATCTATTTGAACTAGTCAAGTCACTATTCGATTAAAACACCTCGCTTCGAGCCCGAGGGAGTTGGGCCGGCATCCGAAATACCGACATCCATTAAGATTCCTGAAATGGTTCCTTGATTTACTGTGCTTGCCTGATCTTCAATTGTATGCTTGAGCATGGTCCAAGTTATTTCATAGATTTTTTAAAAGATGTTAATTCTGTAATTTAAATGGTATTACACGATTTATTTTTATTATAATGGACATGTAAGAGTGTTAAGCAAGCAGTGATAACCTAGTGGTATGACCATTGGACTGCCAAGTCGAAGGTCTCGAGTTCGAACCCAAGGCACGCACCTCTGACTTTTCGAATTCATGTGCGTATTAATAATTAATTATCACTCGCTTAAACGGTGAAGGTAAACATCATGAGGAAACCTGCATACCTTAGAGATTTTTCTCGACGTTTTATGAAGTCTGCCAACCCGCACTAGGCCAGCGTGGTGGACTATAGCCTAATCCCTCTCAATATGAGAGGAGACCCGTGCCCAGCAGTGGGACAGTATATGGGTTGATGATGATGTGAGAGTGAAGAGCATGTTACCAAGAAACTTTCGAGAATGAATGTGGATCAATATAAGGAAGAGGAAAACAAAGAAATGGTGAATGGACTGTGTCGTCATCATCCTAACCTTTTCCCAAGTATGTCGGGGTCGGCTTCCAGTCTAACCAGAGGCGGCTAAGCCTATGATGACAGCTGTGGCCATCGTTCAACCGCATCTGGATCCCCGTACCTGTTCATATGATAATAGGGCGCGGTATTCGGAGCTTGTTGTCAAGCAAGTCCTGCATAAGAATTGCCGAAACCGAAGCAAGTCCTGCATGACAACAAGCTCCGAATACCGCGCCCTTGCCACAGAAACCGTGTGAAACGTGCCACAGTTGAGCGCTTACCTGCCGTCAGCAGTTTGTGAACATACTCTTGACAAGGCCCAGCATTATATCAGATTTGATAAACCACAAATACTTGCGAAGGAAAGTCGATACCTACCCAGGATGATTCGTGAGGCTATTGAAATTAAAAAACATCCAAATTTCAATAGAGAAGATGGCTGGGTCTTACCACCTGCTTGGAATCCTGTTATAGATTCTATTAAACCAAAATCCAGGCCTACAACTGCAAGACCAAAGGATACTGTGAGCTCGTTCTGCGTGAATCGGATTGCAAATAAATAACAACTAAAACATGATCATTGAATATTTTTACTTTAAAAGAGACCATGATTCTCTGAGTTTGTTTCGGCGTTTCTTCTCAGAGGTCGTCAGCTAGTAAATGCCGGCTCCATCTAGTTTTAATTAATAATTAGTAATAAATGTCATTGATCATGTAACAATAAAAAATGTAGGGTAGCTGTCAGTAATTATATCATCAAGACGCCCACCACCTCAGTCTACCCGTGAACATGGACGCTGTAAAGGGTCCGAAACGTCGGGATTAATAATATCAATATACGCGATAAAATCCGTAAAAAGTAGTTTTATTTCAATGTATAATATTCGCGTAAATGTTAGAAATCAACAGCATAGTTATTTCTTAGCTAGCCCTTTTCCATATTCCATATCAATTTAAATATTTTGTATAATTATATTGTAGAGCAGTGATAGCCTAGAGATATGACCATAGGACTGCCGTGTCAGTTCTCCGGTTCTAACCTAAGAAAAAAAAATTTTAATTACAAACCAATTATGATTTTCAAACCTTTTAACCTCGTGGTATTATAATGATCGGTAAATATATAAGGTTATGTTGAAGTTGTTGTGTTCAGTCCATGGGGTGACTAGTTTTAAACAACACTGGGTCATAATGTTTCAGAAGTTTACCTAACTAATAAGACTCAAAATATTATGTAGGTAACCTTAGAAATGTGTCTTACTTCCAAACCTTCGTATTTATCGATCACAGTCCACATCTCGTGACACAAGCCCATCACTACAAGGTCAAATACAATCGCATGCAAAAATGTTTACATTACTTAACTTTTTATCCTACATTAACTGGGCTATAAAATCTCTGGGTGTGTTGCTTGAAAAATGTGTACGGTGATTTATAAAAACGTTGTGTTCATGAATGTACGCTGATAATTATTTTAGTGATGTTTGTTGGTTGTTTTGACGATGTATGTGGTCTAGTGCGAACCACTAGACCACATACATAGTGTCAGACTGTTAGTTTCGAGGTGAGACAAATATTCATGTATTATAAGAATATATTAACAAAAAAAAATAATGTATTAATTATATCCATTGTCTAGTACCCATAGGACAAGTTCTGCTTAGTTTAGGACTAGGTCATACTGTGTAAAAGTCCCAAAAATATTTAATTATTACAAAATAAAAAAACACAAAAAACTTGTTTTTGTATCACATAGGTAGGTACAATCGCAAACTAATTTATAGCTGAAAGACTGCCAACATTTTCATTCACAATAATTGTTTTTATATTTATTAACGATGACTTTAAGGACTCGGTATGTCGGTCGTGCTCCGTTTATTGTCAACGGAGCACGCGCAAGTTAATTTACGTATTGTCATTGTCAAAATTGATATACGCTTGGAAATCAAAAGTGGAGGCAATGTAATGTTATGTTTACAATCGGTTGTCAGTTTACGGCTTACTTTTTGGCAACTGTAATCCTTACAAACATCCTTACATATGGTATAGGTATAGGTAGAAGTACTGATTTAACGCAACAGTTCACCATTATGTAAACATTAACATACATCATACAGGTCCCATGTAAAAGGCCTATTACCACTAACCGGGCACAAATCCACACTCCGAGCTACTGCTGAGAATTCTATAGAATAACCCAATAACAATTTACTAGACCTGAAAGTCGAACCCATAACCGTAGCAGTCGCACTTAGAATCACTAGACTAACGACGCAGTTTCCAAAAATCTGTGGCTAATTTATACAGTGGGAGTGATCCGGTAGATTTTAATGCACCAGCAAATAATTATAACTAATTGGTACCACCCAATATTATTGTGCGCGTAATTCTACTGACCCGAGCTGTAGATTTCTTGGAGCATTATCGACTAAATTGTACACAGAGTAAGCTAAGGGCGTGGCCTTTGTGCAGCAGTGGACTTGCTGTGGGTGATATGATGATGAGCTTAAAACAAAGTCCCAAAACCATATTTGCATACATCCCCAGGGATGTGCCTTAATAAGCGGTGCACAGGGGGATTGGGCAGTGATGGTTAATATAGCATAAAGCATTAGAAAGTAGCATGTTTATTATATCCCTACTAATATTATAAATGCGAAAGTAACTCTGTCTGTCTGTCTGTCTGTTACGCTTTCACGTCTAAATCACTGAACTGATTTTAATGAAATTTGGTACAGAGATAGAGTTGACCTTGAGAAAGAACATAGGATAGTTTTTATCTCGGACTTTTGAAGAGTTCTCTTGGAAACGCGATATAACCGAACTCGACGGGCGGAAAACTAGTATAGCATAAAGCAAATGATATCGCAGTTTGCACTTTATGCTATAAAGCTATTTGGCTTTATATCGCATAGCACTCTCTCTCTCTCTCTCTCTATCAACCAACTGTCCGTCGGGCGTCGCGTATAGCGTTAGTAACAAGTAGGCATATAAATTAAGCATGCTATAAAAAAGCACATAAATCGCTTGCTTAAAAAATTAAGCATATAGCATTAAGCAAGTTATTGATTTATAGCAACTTTGAACACCACTAGTTCTGGGGTGGTCTGTTAAGAGGACACAGTGACCCCCTCCATGCGTTGATGGTAGCCACCGGGGTAGTTTTAGTGGGTAAGATTTCCACACTCCCCGGTCTAACCCCCGTAGACCGGTAGCCTCTTGAAGGTTTCTCCCGTAAACAAAACAAAAAAAAGGTACTGGTACACTAATCCAGCGCTGGTTTTCTAGATAATAATAATAATAATAATTTGTAGGCAAAAAGCAGTAATTAAAATTAAAGTCTTCAGTTCGAAAAACGCATCTTTGACTACAAAATCATGGGCATTTTAATATTACTCGTTTAAACGGTAAATAAATCCACCGTGAGAAAACCTTCCTGTCATATCTCTCAACAGGCCAGTGTGGTGAATCTTAGTCTAAATCCCCATCATTTTAAGAGGAGCTAATTACCCAGCATTACGACAGTATAAGTCTTGATGTTGAAGTATTGTAGGTAATCATGGCCTACAGTGAGTGTTTCGAGCATCAAATAAAATATGCAAATATAAAATCTTCAAAATAGGTTAAAGACTCGATCTTCTTTCAATAATATTGTAAAAATCGCACAATGATAATATTCTCCTAATTTATCAAATGACGTCATATTTTTAATAGGAAGATCAGAAATTTATTAAACGTAGCATTTTATTGACGATTTGAAATGATAATTTGATTACTTTTTAATTAAAAAAATATATGGGTACCTATACTGTTAACTTAACCGGCAGTTTATGTTTTAGTGACCATAATGATGAACAGTTAAAACGTATTTTAGTTTGAATTTGAATAATATTTTAATATTTTCTTAACCTTTTATATTGTAAGCATCCTCTAAAGAAAGTGTTTTTAAAATTTCACCCTTAGGACGTTAAATGAAGCCATGCAAAGCAGGGGCAGGTAGCTAGTCAAATATAATTCAATAAAGTACGTAAAATAGTAGTTTTATTTACATTTCGTACGCATATCGAAAACGATTACTAGTTCTAATTATATACCTACACAATATAAAGCTGTGCTAGCTTTGAATACAAGTAGAGCGTAAAACGGTGCCTTTTATTAAGCTAACGTTCGTGTTAAAAAGTAATTAAAAACAGTTTAATTTCGAGTCGGCCGATGTGTGTCGCATTTTAAATTCAATACAAAATCAGGTCGTGTGCAATGGAACTAATAGCCTAGTTTGTGTGCTACTAAATATTTCAACATCATCAACCCATGTATTGTTCCACTGCTGGGCAGGGGTCTCCTCTCAGAATGAAAAGGATTAAGTTATAGTATAATGCGAATCACCAAGATTTATAATCATGGCATATTTCCAATTCCTATTCTAAATAAAGGGCGTCAACAACAGCCAACATACAATATATTTTCAATATATTACACTATCCTAAGCTGTCGAGCGATATGGAAATTTATGTTGAGATGCCGAGCGATGCAAGGATGTCATCTTAAGATGCGAAATATATCTTAACATGCTATCAGCCTTAACTAAAAATGAGATAATGATTAGAGCGGATATATGTATATTATATTAAGTTAACAGTGTGTGATACCTTAAGATACTATATTTTATATCCAGGCATCTTAACATAAAATATTATAGTATCTTCGCCGTGTGTGACGCCCTTAACTATTGAGTAAAACATCTGTAATAGACGGACAGACAATTCGAGAGTGATCTTAGAAAGGTTCCACTTTTCCTTTCAAGATACGGATCTCTAAAAATACCAGTAATAAAGCAATAAAGGTTAAGAGGTTACGGGATCAATGGTTGTGTTATTCACTCATCTGTCAACGCACCCCAAAAACGCGGGGGCGAAACGAGTTTGACCCTGTTCAAGGTCAGACCCCAAAGCCCTTTAACCTTGACCCACACTTGACATAAAACCAATTCCCGTCCAGCTTTAAGGTAAACGACTCGTGTTGTGCTCAAAAACATCCATAATGTTAAGAGGGCCGCCTATTTTCGTAGACTGAAGCAGGCGTTCTATTCAATTATGTAGGTACTTAATTAAACTGATATTAAATATAGGTACTACATACTATATATATATTATTCGTATTACTGATAGACGATTAAAAACAGAAGTACGAAGACTAAATGTCTAACCAAATGCGGCTGAATATTAGTATTACACTTTTAATATCTTTTAATATCTTTTAATATCTGAATATTAGTATTACACTTTTACATGAAGCAGCTGTCATCATACCTTCACAAGCCAATTTCTGGGCAATACCGATATCATGAGGGTTATCAAGATTTTTGGGGTTCTAACTACCACTAAATGACAAATGGAACTGATGGCTGTACATGTGGGTCTTAGGGTCTCTTTGTGTTGAGAATGGTCACCCATCCACAGACTGACCGCGGCTAGCGCAGCTTAACCTTGCAGATCCATTGATCACCGCACTTGTTACTTAGCCACGAGCCCCTCCCAGAAGCGCTCTGGGTCATTGGAGAATAATAATAAAGTTTATTCATTTGCGCAACAAAATTACAATCATAACCTATACCCGTCATTTCTATTATACACGTTACATTTCCATAATTGTCTTCTACATATCTTATATTACTATGGGGGCTGGCATGGTCAGCAACACTTCAACCAATGTAAACTGTTGTGTTGTCCCCAGCATGGTACATTCCTTACTCTTCAGAGACGTGGTCCATGAAGGCGACTATTTCACTAAGAGGAAGGAACCTGTAGTTTTATAGTTTCGGGTATCCGTTGCCGAGATGACTCATCTGTTTCATCGCCAGGACGTCACAATCATAGAAAACGTGCTGCATTGTTTCCTTAAATTCACCACAAGCTACATATGAGTACTTTCATATTAACAAAAGCAATAATGTTTGGAATTATGTTGTTATTAGACAGTTGATTCTCACTACCGTCCGTACTAGTATAAACTGTATAAGTATTATAGACTATTATTATTTAATTATAATTGTTATCTAAATTGATTTAAGATATTAAATTAATAACTAATAAAAATAAGACTATTGTTATTGTGGGCTGATGATGATGATGATGATGATGACGAGACCATCATCATCATCAGCCCATATTCGTCCACTGCTGGACATAGGCCTCTCCTAGTGAACGCCATAAAGTCTAATACATTTCATATTCTCATTAATACGGGAAATGAAAACTTTGTACTCCTTTTTAAGAATATTGCGCGCACGGAGTGTGAGATTCGATATTGTTAAAGTTTACATGGAGAAGTAGTGCAGAGAGCTAAAATGTATGTATAATATGTATTACAAATACCTAAAATAAAATAATCATTGTTTACGTTTGTGCTTTCAATGTCAAAGAGAAACAAATAAAATGTGTGTTTATGTCAATTGTTTTTTAAGGATTTTGATAAAAGATGTCTAAAAACCGTTAGAAAGGTGGCATTTCGATCAACGCGGGACGACTTAGTTCCTGAATTGTATTTATGTACTTAATTGCTACTTATCTATTTAATTTATTATGTTTCTAAATACTATTTTAGCAAATGTTGTGTGTGCCTATAAAGATAATGCACACTACTCTGGATTCATGTACAGAGGGCCAGCACATCAAGCTAACCCAATCTGTCAAATTTCTTTGACAAATTTTCAACTTTAACACAAAGTTAAAAAGGTTCATTTTCAATAGGGAAAAATTTGACAGTTTTGGATAGCTTGACCTGCTGGCGTCTGTTGTTATGATCACCTTGTTATGATCGTTGTGTAATTATGGTAGCTTTTGAATAAAGGTTACATGATAACATATCGATAGTTCTAGAAGCTTCTTATCGATGTGTCACGGTATTACTACACGAAGCCCTTGGCCCTGACCACGGAATCCATTAACTTTTGAACTTTTGACTTTGAACACTTAAAAAAAATAGAAGGAAATAAAATAGACGCATGAAATTGCTCGCTATGGGACCTTAGGCAGAGGGGTTCTAATGTAGACTGACAATTAGCCGATAAATTTAGGTCCCATGTAATTGGGTCCCATAATAACATATAATACCTATTAATTTATTATACTAAATGTCAAATGTTAGATTGAATTGATATTACATTAAAAAGTATACCACTTTCGAAGGATTAGGCAGAGGGGTAGTAACACCTAATAAACACTCTCAGTTCGCCGCTGTGTTTTATGTTATGTTCTATATGACGATGTCTGTGGTCTAGTGGTTCAAGTGCCGGACTGCTGATCATGGGGTCGTGGGTTCGATTCCCACAAGACACAAATATTTGTGTGGGTAAAACATGACTATTTATGTTTGTCTGGGTGTTTCTTATGTATTATAAGTATGTATTTACAAAAAAAAGTATATAAGTAATATTGCCTAGTACCCACATTACAAGCTCTGCTTAGTTTGGGATTAGATGGTGTTATGTAAAATGTCCCACAATATGATAGGAGGCAAGCCTATTGCCATTGAGAGGGTACAAATTTAAACTCCAAGTTATTACGGAGAATTTCATAGGAGAAACCCAACAACACTTTGCTCGACCTGAGTATCGAACCAAGGGCAGTGGAACAGTATATGGGTTGTTGATGAGGATGAAGTTTTCACAGTTTAAAAATATGCATTACTTATAGACCAACCAAATGTTTGGTTCACTGATTTCAATAGGTATGTTGAACATTTCATCACGGGTCAACTCACACATCCGTAATTCGAAATTCATTTCCAAATACAAAAGTCGGTTTGTTCTCATCAGTTCAAAGTTAGTTCAGCATAGTCAAGTTCTCATAACATATTCGTTACGCAACTTACCGAAAATACCGAATGCCGAATTTGACCTTCCCATTTCAGTCTTTACCACTGTCAAATCAACGCTCAATTTTGATTGATGGTGGATTTAATTATAGTAATGAAAACGGTCAATTGGGACCTTATTACGACGCCAAAATATTTTGATTGTTAAACAATTATTTATGAAGTGCTAATCAGTTTCTAAGCGTTTTATATTAATGACTTAAATTACTTCAAAGGGATTTCGGATTACTGAAATAGGTGGGTTGGATAATGAAAGGTGGCTGTGATTAGTGATTCAGAGTTGAATTTTCAATCATTTCTCCAAGACGGCGCGGTCTACGTTAGTCGCTGAAAAATTCTTAATAATTTGCATTAAAATTAGAATTTGAGATTCAATTTAATCGTTCCGTGTTTGTTTTGTTTGTCTGAAAAGTAATTAGTAATTGAATTTAAGAGAAAACGTTGTTGCACCGCGATTTTTATTTTATATCGTGGGTGCATTTTTTTCTCTTTGCGTTTTGTTCTTTTTTACTTCTCTTTGATAGAATTTGAATTTGTCTCATTAGCCTAGTGGTGGTAAGAGCCAGGTTCCGGGTTCAATTCCCAGGTCAAGCGTTGTTATTGGGTTTTTTCTATGAAATTCTCAGTAGCAACTCAGAGTTTGGAGTTGTAAAGGCTCGCACTTATTACATGAGACCTAAATATATCGGCGAACTGTAGGTGTACATTAGTACACCTTAGCCTAACCCTTCGGAGAATACTGGAGTAATGGTATGTATTTTTTTATTATTCCACTGCTGCATGATCAACACCATTTTCTTCCACTGCCCTCTGCTGAGTGCTATCCGAGACTACATTGTACGAAAAACTTCCAAATCGCCCCCTGTTTTCTGATACTTCCTTGCCGTCTTGAAGCAATCGTTAGGTTATTATTTTGGCCCGTCTCCGGATACGTTTTACACAAACAATTCACCTAAACCCAGGCCAGCAAATACCCACATGTAGGTCATACAAATATTTGTTGCATGCACTGATAAAACCCACAAACCGTGGCGCTGAAGCTGCTTAGTCTACTCAAAACGTGCTGTAAATTTTGTTGAATAGATTCTCTTTTTACACTTGCTTTTCGGTAAAAAAATCTTCAGTTTAATTTTATTCAAATACTGGCTTTGGCACAATCATTCGATGTCGAAGCATCAGTCCATGTTGTCAGGCAGAAAAGAATAATTCTTCTCAATTGCTATCTCTAGTGATGAATGAAATTTGACATAAGCTCCATAGAATTAATATTAAAATTAGATCTCCAGCAGCGAAAACAATTAAAAGATAGGTAAATTATACTGGCTCATAAGGGGCTCGGAGCTAAGCAACTAAGCTGTTCAACGATCTGCAAGGTCACGCTGCCCTAATCGCGGTCAGTGTGTGGATTGGTGACCATCCTTAACCCAGTGAGACCCTTTCGTGCATTGGAGAGCACGTAAAGCCGTCGGTCCTGGTTGTGATACGAATACCTATGACAATCGTTAGTCAGACGCCCAAAAAGCCTGCTCTGCTTAGACTGGAAGCCAACCACGACACGACACCACAAAGCCTCGGAGGATGGTGATTCATCAATTTCATACTCCGGCTCTGTTAGTTATGAATCTCAAAACCGATTGAAGGTAGGGTAGGTCCAGTAATTGAGTTATTGCGGTCAGATAACGTCGCTTGGCATATTGCAGGAATGGAAGCCAACCTAAACGTGATTAAGGAAGGGATAGGTGGAGAGCATGTTGTTATTTAATAAAACACGATGCAGGTTAACTTTGTCATAACAAAATTAATACATGCTATAAATCCTGTACTATCCCCAACCACTCCTAAAATCTAGTCAAAATTATGTCAATACGGTTAAACTTTAAATTAATAATGAGTTGAGCACTTTCATCAAAACTTTATAAGTAGAACAATAGAACAAATAGATAATATAAGTTAACCCTCTGTGCGGGACGCGACAATATTAATATTCCTAATCCGTCGTCTCTCGATAAAAAGGACCCTCTTGCGTACGTTTTAAGAATTCCATATCGGATGTTTTATTTTTAAACGAAGATGTAACTTTCTTAAGTTTACATCACCTTCAGATCAGTAATTAAAAAGTTCCTAATGTAGTTTCGAACTAATATCAATGTTGTAAATTTCTAAAGATAGTCTTCTAGACTGATCAACGTTGACAGACTTGAGTAAGATATATTGTGCTCTGAGTTTGTATCCACAAATATTGCATTTTTCTTAATTAGGTACGTCATAGTCCTAGACTTTTCCAACTTTGTTGGGGTCACTTTAACCAGGTTTGGCTGATACCATACCTGTAATCCTGGAAGGGTTAGGCAGAGGTGTACCAATGTACACCCACAGTTCGCCGGTATGTTTAGGTCCTATGTAAAAGGGGAGGGCCAATTAACCGGCAAAACTTCAAATACCGAGCTGCTACTGATAACTTCATAGATAAACCGAATAACGCATTGCTCTATCCGGGAATCGAATCCAGGACCTTTAGCATAGTAGTTGCGCTTAGGACCACTAGACTAACGAGGCAGTTTATTATCATTATTTGTCGATGCCCGCCTCCATTTCCAAAGAGTGGTTTTAGTAGGTAAGAATCCCACACAACCTAATCTTACCACCATAGGCCTAGGGTAGCATTTTTAAGGTTTCCCCCGTAAACAAAAAAAAAACAACTGTCATACGATAAAATGTGAACCCAATTTCCAAATAATGATATGCATGAATACTCGGTCGAATAACTTGATAAGTTTTCCCGACACTTGTCACGTAGGGCGTGAGTAACTCTCGCAGCGTGCCATCCAGCGGGTCGACAAGATTAATGCTGCCCGTTTCACTGCACATACTCGAGAAACATAAGGCTTAGTTGCTAAAACCAATGCATAGTGATCTGAAGATATTTAACATGTCGCCTCTGGTTAGACTGGTAGCAGACCTAAACATAGTTGGGTAAAGCTAGGAGGTTAATGACAGTCCAGCGAGTGCTGGATCCTAGCCTGTCAGGGTCGTGGTGAATTTCAAGGATGCCTTGGCCATGACTATTGGGCAAGTGATGGCAAGTGCGGTTTTTAGTGTGGTGGCTGACCCCTAAAGATTTTCGTATAAAAAAGTAGGATGATGACTCACTTAAACGAAAGCATCGTGATAGAACCAGCATATGCATATGTTTCTTATGTATTATAAGTACGTATTTACAAAAAAAAAGTATACAAGTATTATATCCATTGCCTAGTACCCAAAGTACAAGCTCTGCTTAGTTTGAGACTAGGTGGTGTTGTGTAAAATGTCCCAAAAAATATTATTATTATAATATTATGCTGGAAATTTTCTCAATGGCGTGTGAAGTCTGCCAACCAACACTAGGCCAGCATGGTACTTACCGTGTCCAGAGAGAAAAATATGCCAAAAATAAGAGTCCCCAGGGTAATGATAAATTATACAAATCAATTTTGAATATTCGATGACGCCGGTATTTCTGGCGGACGATTAGTTTACTTAAATCGGTGTTTATTTTTCTCAGGTAGAAGAAGCACGAAGAATCATGGTCTATTTTAAAGTTCATAAGTATTCACGGCTATTAAATTATGTGTTATACAATGTAGTGCAAAATCTGAACTAGCCTTTTAAAGAAAGAGCCATAGCAGCTTTCAGTTAACCAGTCATAGCTGATGGCACGCATACATCAGTCAACGTAGCTCAACCATTATTTCGTGAGCTAAGGACCCGTTGGACTCGATACGGTGGTTATTTAGACTGTTATATATAATATATAATTATATTTAATAATAATGATTGCATTATTATTACAAAATATATATTTTGATATTGCATTATAATAAGTACATTTAATACACAAATGACAGTAATATTGAGCTTGCCCATCTGGCAAGCGGCTGGCCTGTCGCCAAACGCAATTTGTGAATTTTAGATACGACCATCGTGTTTGTAATGCATCGGTCAATGACACCAAGTTTTAAGTAATAAGTTTTGTAGAAAGATATTGATGGTGTTTACAGTTTTAACAAACAACTTAAAATTTATGACAAATAACTACATCATTCAAGCATAACTTCGTGTCCAATATAACATACCATCATGCTTCTCCTAATGGTTAGGCAGTGGTGTACCAATGTACACCCACAGTTCATCGGTATATTTAGGTCCCATGTAATACAAACTCCGACCTCCTACTGAGAATTTCATAGAAAAACCAATAATACTTTACGTGGCCTGGGAATCTAATCCAGTACTTTTAGCGTAGCCATCGCGTCTGGGACCACTAGACTGAAGAGGCAGTTCTTTCTAATATATTATAATATTACTTTGCCTAAGACCATAACTCTTGTTAAAGTTAATATTATTTCAGTGTTTTTCATCTTTTATCTTCATTTTTAAGTAAAAGAAAAATACCACTCGCTACCTCACTTTAAAAAGCTTACAAAATTAAGACGTAAGTTAAAAAACGATTGTTAATAATTCAAAGGCCAGAAATTTTACTAAACTTTCTATTTAAATTAGCAAAACAGTATAAAATAGTTTGATTAAATTAGTCGTACACAACACAAATCAACCGATCTTCAATTTTAAGCTGCTTTAGCGACGGTCAGTCTGCAGATGGTTTACATGACCATTCTTTACACATCCAGACCCCTCCGTGCCTCGGAGAGCACGTAAAACCGTCCGTCAGAAGCCTGACAACTTAGTCTGTCCTTAGGATATCAGTATTGCTCAAAAATTTGTTCCACAGGTCTGATAACAGTCGTGTAAAATACTGATATTCAGCCGCATTTGATAAGACTAGAAGCTGTCCCGAACGTAATTGGGAAAAGGCTTAGAGGATGATGAATCTTGCTGAATCTGATACTAACTGGAGGATGGTGAAGGAACATTACCTAAATTAAGTTTACACCTACCTAAAAACTAAATTACTAGTTCAAGCAATCGTAAAGCGTTTAAACCGAAATAATTAAAAAAAAAATTAAGATTATGTTTCACTACTAGCCTAAACATACGAATCATATCAGTCTGGTGGCTTTGAGCTTTTTTTTTATGTGACCTACGCAAATGTTCTTCTGATCTGGTATCGTCGTGCGACGGGTTGTTGAGCTCCCTAAATTATGGTTGAGCTACACAGTGACTGATGCATGCGTGCCGTCAGTCATTGTGTATGGCTCTTTCTTCAAAAGGCCATTTCAGACTTTGCCCTACATTGTAAGACACATATTTTGTTACTATACATTGTCTGGACTTTAAAAGAGACTATGATTCTCTGAGTTTGTTTCGGCGTTTCTTCTCAGAGGTCGTCAGCTAGGAAATGCCGGAGCCATCTAGCTTAAAAAAAAAAAAAGTAATATATTGACTTGTATCTAATATCATTATCATTATCATACAATTTAATATAAAAATTAGAACTAAGAAAGGTAGGATATAGTGAGAGTAATTACACTCAAATTGGAGCTGCCCGACTGAGGAAGTCTTTCACCTTACAGAAAATCGAAGTGAAACAACACTGCTTTGATCTGTGTTGTGTTCCTTTAGGTGAGCAAAGTTGCCAGTGCTCCGCGAAGAAACATTGTGTTGACCCAACTATTCCTCATTCGTTTGACACAGTCGGCAACGCGCAAATGATGTCACAAGCATCTATAGGCTACCTTAACCGTTTACCATCACGGGCGGTATGCTTGTTTGCCACCTTAGGGGTATAGAAAAATGCTGTATTTGAGTGCGGCGGTAAAATTCTCACAGCCACTCGTCTCTGGCTGCCATTTGCAGCAGATGGCTCGACCCAAACTTGTACAAGCTCTTTACAAAAGTACTGTTAACTTAGCGCTGCAACAAATGTTGACATGTTTATTTTGAAGCCGCGAAGTTTATACTGTGCATTGTGCGGTTATAATAAATAACTTTTCGGTTATATTTCGGCTTTATGTTAATATTAATTTATTTATTATGTCAACCGAAAAAGTTAATTAAGATATCACTAAGGCTTGACCCTAAAAGTGATATTCTAATTAAATATTTCGATTCCGATTTTGTGCATTATATGGACTGTAGTGTTTTCGGAAATGAGTCATATATCGACCAAATTAATAAAGGGAATTATCTTGAAAGGCTAAAGATTGATAGGGTATGTGGATAGTGTATTCAATGTTCCTCCTAGGTTTTTTATCAACTATGTTAGGGTTGGTTTTCAGTCTAGCCAGATGAGACTGAATATAATTTTAGTATTTTTTGATAATCAAGCCCTGTACTCAGTATTTTTAATGTCATATCTAAACACAATACTGGGTATTTTAAAGAGACACTTTAAATTAGCTGAAAAGTGTCTTAAGCATATTTTAGATCCAAAAAAGGAGAAACAATTAAACTATTACAGAAGTCTTCTTCGGCTTTAATTTAAGAGTTCAGCTCTAGTCAGTGGAGCAATCACCTGGCTATTATTTTATATTGTGTTAGGCCACAATGCGGTGCATAGGCATTGTGGTCTGGTCGGGACCAAGAACATTATCTACAATGACTGATGCATGCGTGCCGTCAGTTGGGACTGGTCTACTCAAACTCGCTATGGCTCTTTCTTCAAAAGGCCATTTTAGACTTTGCCCTACATTGTAAGACACATATTTGTTACTATTTTATGTCTGGACTTTAAAAGAGACTATGATTCTCTTAGTTTGTTTCGGCGTTTCTTCTCAGAGGTCGTCAGCTAGGAAATGCCGGAGCCATCTAGATTAAAAAAAAATAGAAAATATTGACTTGTAAAAGTGTCTTCACAAGATCTATTTACAGAAATAAATATCATTTATCATCATCATCATTTATCATTACGACTTTCTGGACTTAAACTCTTTAGCTATACAAGGTTGTAATTCCGAAGAGTTTAGTTATTAAAACAGCTCAACCGTGTAAAGAGCGAGGCAAGATTTGTTTGTCATTCAGGCAATTCTCTGTGGAGTTACGTAAGGCCGATGAAACTTTATGGAGACGGTAGGAGGCCCCAGGTTTGTCTACAAAGAAACTAAATTACGAGAGTTTAGACCTAGCGGTATAACAGAGTCGAGAAACTAATTTGGAGTGACTCGTGGAAATTTATAATTAGTATTATTTAGTTGTAATAATTATATTTAATAAAATATTAGCTAATTATTTACTTAAATATTGGTAGGTATCTATATACCCTTTCTTATAAGATATTATAGTTGGTAAAGAGATTTTTGTGAAAGGCTCAAGGGATGGCAATAAATAAGTATGGGAAGTTTGTTATAATGTAGCGGGAGACAATTGGTTCATTGTTTATCTCTCAGTGTAATAAAACCTAACATAGTGAAAAAAACCTACACTGTTTAATAAAATGTTAAAACAATATTTCATTCAAAAATGATTTTATTCATGTACAGAGTACTTAAACACATACCATTTGTCTTTTTTACGTATGTACCTTATATATTATTATTAATTTAGCATAATCATTTTAATTTAATCTTAACTTGTCTTCTACAAATACATAATGATGTTTGCCTGTAAGTGGTTGTACAATTAGCTTGTAAGTCTTAAGACTGTACAATTTTCTGTAAATATTGTTACGACTGTTGGCAATCTTAAATATATAAATAAATTAATATAGCGATCTATTAAGTATGAACATAAAAAAATACAATAAACAAATAAGCTTCACTAAAATGTAACACCATAAATGTACACTTAGTAAGCAATAAATCTTCGAATCTCACTACTTGAGCTCCAGTCTAATACATAATACAGACTTTAGCAGGTATCCTAGATAGCCTGCTGATATGAACATTGGACAGCCAAGTCAAAAGTCTCGAGTTCGAATAATAAAATATCACTTGCATAATAAAACAACATTGTTAAACATTTGCGTTCGACCAAAATACCAATTGCTAAAAATATCTCAAGACGTCTACGCCGTAGCCGCGTAGCATCGTAGCCGGCTCGTAGCGTTACGCAAGATTGCTACGTTGCGTAACCCCGCCCTCTGATAACTTTGTTTCAATGTCAGACATCGAAAAAGCTATTTGTGATATTAAAATTGAATTGATAATGTGTAGGTAATATCCCTTGTATTATCTTTTTTAGTTCGATATAGTTTTTATATTATATTTACGTACTATCCCTACTACCCTATTATTATAATACCATTATAAATGCGAAAATAACTCTGTGTGGCTGTCTGTTAAGTTTTCACGCCGATACCGCTGGACCAATTTTGATGAAATTTGGTATAGAGATATATAGATTGTGAGAAGGACTTAGGCTTTTATCATAAAGATCCCTCCGGCATGCAGGTGAACTTATGGGGTACATCGGTACATCTCTTCCTAACCCGTCGGTGTAACAGCCGTTATCTTTTATTCAATGTTAATATTAAGAAACTCTTAAGATGAGAATAAATGCATATTTATTTATTTAATTACACACAAATATAGTACAAAGGAGGATTTAATGCCTAATGCATTAAGCATAAAGTATCGTTTTGTCTAATATTATAGATGCCTCCTGTCCAACGGAGCTGTCAAAACATCATACATTGTACAGTATGATCATAATTGTAACTCAATACATGCATCTACATCGCTATTGTTCCATCTGGCTTCATCAACAATACTTCATACATATTGACAGGGTTGAGAAGACGCGGATTATATCTCTGGTGGGGTGGGTTTGATTACAAAGTACAATATAGTGTATATGATGTAGCGTAGGGGTCCTAAGCGCGACTGCTACTCTAGAGGTCATGGGTCCGATTCTCAGGTCGAGCAAAGTATTATTGGGTTTTTCTATAAAATTTGAGTAGCTCGGAGTTTAGATTGGTACCCGGTTATTGGAAAAAGGCTCAGCCCTATTACATAGGATCTAAATATACAGGGTGTTACAAAACTACCCGTAAAGTAGAAAGGAGGTTAAATGCTTTATAACGAGTCCATTCACAATATTTAAGAACCGTAGTAACGCTGTATAACATACCCAAAAAAAAGGAAAACAACAACATTTATGAATGAAAAATAGAAAAACTATTAAAGTAGACAATTATTAGGTAAAATAGATACGTAGGCCTTTCTGATAAATAATCTGGTCCCCTGACATGACAGCTTACTAAGGTTTTGGCTTTGATAATTAATTAGGTATATTTTTACGGGGTATTTTGTAACACGTTGTATTATGGGGGAACTGGGTGGATGTACAATTAGTACACCTCTGCCCATCCCCTCGGGGAATACAGGCGTGATGATTACTTATTTATATGAGAAATACAAACTTTGCAAACTCAACAAGACACTATTTCAGTCACTTCGCATCCTCGCAACTCTTAGGTATAGAGGCCAGCGCATCAAGCTACCCTAATATGTCAAATTTCTTTGATAGATTTTCAACTTTAAAACAAAGTTATAAGGTTCAGATTCTATTGGGAATATTTGACAGTTTTGGATAACTTGAACTGCTGGCCTCTGTACCTAGCATATCTCTGGTAAAACCTGCCTAAGTTGGCGACTGACATAAGCATCTCATCGTAAAGTACCGTTCACAACGAACGTGTTACATGACAGTAACAACTATAAATGAATCTGTTACATGACGTTCAAATGATAAAACAGTGTCGATAAACAACACAAATCAAGTCATCCTCCGAAACTTTTCGCAACTATATTAGTATCTGTCTAAGATGTCCAGATGCCACTGAATATCAGTATTGTACATGAAACGATTGCTTTTATACCTCCGTAGCCCAATATATGGGCAATTTTGGCCAATACCAGTGGCTTATGGATAACTAGATGTTAGCCTTTTCAGGTTTCTGACTACCACTAACGATTGTCATAGGTGTTCATATGAGAATTACCGTTACGACCGAGGACTTTACTTGCTCTTCGGGTCACGAAGGGCGAATCCATCTGCAGTCTGACCGCGACTGGGGCAGCTTGACCTTGCAGATCGATTGATCAGTGTAGTTGTTACTTAGCCAGGAGCCACTCAAACAAATATCACAAATGACGACGGCTGTGGTCTAGTGGTTCACGTGTCAGACTGCTGATCACGAGGTTGTGGGTGCGATTCCCACAGAACACAAATATTTATGTAATACACATAAGTGTTTGTGTTTGTGTGGGTATTTCTGTATTTAAAATACAGAAATACCCACATCTATGTATTTACAAAACAAAGTATTATTTCGATTGTCTAGTACCCATAGTACAAGCTCTGCTTAGTTTGGGACTAGGGTGAAGTGTAAAACTGTCCAAGAATATTTATTTATTATCTATTAAATACACCTGCTATATTCTCTTCTCCATCATTGATACCGGAGTATAACCGCACTTTCACTGCCAAAATTGTTTTACAGCTGAAACCATAATAATCGTGTACATAAGTAAATATATTTCCGTGCTGAACAACAACGGGAACATCTGTTGGCACGCACCCTATTTTTTGTGTTGTATAGGAAATGACAAGTTTGGGACACTTTCAAGTGTACAGGGAGAATTATAAATCGCTGGGCCAAAATATGTCTAAATCTGACTTTGGAATTGTTGATTTTATATTTTCTTATTCGTTACTTTGTTATATACGACTCTACGGAGAGTACTACACCTGTATTTTGCATCCGCTAAGACAAACAAAACGCATGACCTATTCAGGACATTTTCGACCCGCCTGTAACTACATTGTGGATAAAGTTAGAAGCCGGAATTTTTAGTGACCACCATCATATATCTAGGTATATTCCTAAATTAAATTCAATTTGAACGTGTAGTTTGCGAACTATTGCAAGTCAAAGTACCTTAATTGTGTCACGGCCACACTCACGCACTAATTCACTAATTCTTACTTACTAATTCTTAGGAACTTCTAGCAGTGTATGTCTGCTAGTAGTACCTACCTTAGAATTATGATGATAAGCTTCAGATTTTTAACATTAGTGTTAAGCCTATAAAGAAAATAAAGTCTAGAACATACTGCAATTTCAGTCCCGTTTTCTAAACATTATGAACTGCATAAGTAATCCGATATAAATTTCATTTATGCCTATATATGATAGTCATACCACTATAGTGTCATAACACTGCTGTGCGTATAAAAGCATTCCAGTACATGTTGTATTCTAGTTTATATGAGAGATACAATCAAAACAGTGACAATATGACAACACTCCACAGTGCTTTCCAACGCCACCTGTTGTGCAGGAATAATATTGCAGTTGTGACAAAGAAAGAACATAATACCTCATCCACAATGGACAGAAAACACAAAAGGGAACTAACAGACGTTTACACAATTCCAAAACAATACTATTCAACATCTGAGCTGTATGCCTTTGACGAAAAAGTTTTTAATTCAGGCATAAAGTTATAAATATAAATAAAATATTTTGGCGCATTTCACACAGCACCATCTAGTCCCAAACTAAGCAGAGCTTGTGCAATTGGCTGGTACTAGACAATGGATATAATACTTACATACTTTTTTTTGTAAATAAATACTTATTACAAGAAACACCCAGACAAACAAAAACACTTTATGTTTGTCACGTAAATATTTATGTCCTGTGGGAATCGAACCCACCCACTCGAACCGCTAGACCACAGAGGTGAGTAAGTATATAACAACGATGCTCACTCATCAGCATTCTCCGAGCCTTTTCCCATGTTGGCGCCGGCTTCCAGTCTAACCAGATACGACTGAATACCAGTATTTTACACGAAGTGACTGCCATCAGTCCTCTGCAACCCAATTTCTGGGTGATTCCGATATTATGAAGATAGATTGGTTGTCAGGTTTTTTGGGCTTCTGACTACTTCGCCTGACAGCCGGGACCGACGGCTTTATGTACTCTATGGCTTTCGATGTATTAAAAATGGTCACCTATCCATGTACTGACTGTAGTAGGTGCAATTTCACCTTGTAAATCTGTTGATCAGCGTAGTTATAGCTTAGCCGCGAGTGTGTGTGATCATTGGACTGCCAAGTCAAAGGTAGTTCAAACCCAAGGAACGCACCTCTAACTTTTAAATCATGATTTTAAACTTTTAAATAATTATCAGTCACACACAGCGGTACACTACGCTAGAAGTCCTGGCTTCAGTTGGGTCGATAGACTGCTCGACCTGGATCAAGCAAAGTGTTATTGGGATATTCTGTGAAATTCCTAATGACAGCTCGAAGTTCAGATTTGTGCCAGTTATTGGCAATAGGCTCGCCTCCTGTTATAAGGACGCTAAACACATTGGTGTACATTAATACACCTCTGCCTAACCCTTCAGGGAATACAGACGTTTTCAGTTTACGCACTTTTCTCAGTTTTAGGCCCAACCCGATGGCTGGTGACGGGTTAAAATAATTATTTGCGATATATCATAAACACTTTCTCTTTTTCAAAACAATGTGGTTTACATTCACATCCATCTCAACTTTGTAGATGCATTCACAGCATGGCATCTATTTACAGTACATCAAATATGTTTTGTACGTTCGGTCCAAGTGCAAGTGTAACAACTATAATTAAGAAAAAAAAAATTACTCAAACTGTCTCATTGGGCTGTGTTTCCAAGTCGAGTAGTTTTATTGGGTATGTCTATGAAATTCTCAGTAGCAGCTCAAGAGTTAGGTTTGTGTCCGGTTAATAGCAATAGGCTCGCCCCTGTTACAAACAAAACGGTGAACTGTATATTTGTTCACCTCTCCCTAACCCTTAATGAATACAGGCTTGATGGATACAACCCATCATTACAGTTTCATTACAATTCAAATATTATTTCGCGTTAAAATCTACTATCTATGTACTGAACAGCATCACAGAGGCGTCAAGTACAAGACTCCGTGCATACTATCAAAGGCTTAAGATGCTTCGTGCCATGCATTATCATAATGTGATTCTGTGGCAAGTCCAGGAGCAATCTACTTTGCACCGCAAGCTTAACATACCCGCGTTGAGTGAGCTTGCTATCAGCTCCTGGATTTTGGTGTGGACCGAGACATAAACTGTACGTGATTTAAAAATAGAATTAGGAACACTGGGCCCGATGAAATAAAGACGGTCGCTGAGTGGTGCTTTGTTGTTTTTTTTTTCTTCTTCAATATAAGAGCTCAGTTTTTGTCGATGTAGCAATCGCCACTGTTCTCTATCTTCAGCTTTCCTTTTTACCTCTTAATACGACTCGATCCCCATCCTTTCCTTGACTTGTTCTACAAAACTTCATCTGGGTCTTCCTCTTCCTCGTTTTCCTTCAACTTTACCTTCTAGTATAATTCTAATATAGTCGTCGTGTCGTATTAAGTGGCCAAACATCTTTCCGATATGATGATGTCGCCTAGTCCGTAATGATTATTATTAAGTAAAATGCACAGTATTCCAGACAAAACTCTTTGGGAACTGTACGAGTATGTAATACTAAGTAAATTTTATTAAGTGAAAAAAAAAAATATTATGTACGTGCTAAGATTGTTGACCTACCCATTAATTAACGCAGTAAGTGCTGATAGCTTTTTATTATTTAAGCTACAAGTATAAACATAATTATCAGGATAAATTATTTATTTGAGACGACATTTTAATTTCAAAGCAGTTTCTACAAGGTAATTAAGGAATTTAGGTTCTTCAAAAAGGTCAGGTGCGTAATACTCGAGACCGGCGTGTGTGTCTCATAAGATTTATGAATTTGGATGAAGCTAAAAGTTAATGTATCCTTTAGTTTCTGCCTTCTTCTATGGGAAAAGGCATGAGTGTATTTAAGTATGGTATTAAGTAATTGGAGGCCAATTCTGTTATCAAAATTGTGAGTCAAATTTGATAACAGAATTGGCCTTAACTATTACGCCTGTATTTTTGAATGGGGTAGGTTAGAATATATACCCACTATTCGCTGGTGTATATTTCCTATGTAACAAAGTGCAACCCTGGTTGTCATTAACCAGATACAAAAAATCTAAACTCCAAGCTCCAAGCCGTTGTCGTTCTACTGCAGAGCAAAGACCTCACTATCCTCCTTCCATTCCTCACGGTTCAAGTTTATTTTGGTCCAATCCTTCCAGAAGAAGTCAAGCTCATACCGCCATCTACGTTTATGCGTGCCATGTTATAATCAGCCTGACCTTTAAGACCAATGTGTCAGTTATCTAAACGCATCTCAATAATAAAACAACTATTAATAGTATCCTGATTATATTCATATTAAAAACTACCAACCCACCAGTATTTATACCTATATTCAAAATAACTGTTGCCAGTGGTCTTACTCGTATTCCAAAGAGCTTTATGAGACAAACAGTTTATGTCTTTTTCCAAAGTCTAATTTATCTCTGTACTAAATTTAATCAAAATCGATTCAGTGGTTGAGGCGTGAAAGCGTAAAAGACAAACAGAATTACTTTCTCATTTATAATATTCGTAGGGATATCGATCTGTCACTAAAACTGATACGATTTTTATTATAAAATAAATAAAAAATAGAGCTCCTATCTGAATTACACGTTTTTTTAAATTATAGGTAAATTATACTTTTAAAAGAAACTACTACTTTGACGATGTAATCATTATTTACCGCCGTGATTATGTTACCCAATAGGAGTAATTAAAGCTTGGCCTTAATTAAACTTTATTATAGCAATAAACAAACGTGCTCCAAAACTTTTTATACGATTTATAATACCAAGTTCAATGTCAAACAATCTACATGGTTTACCTTTTCATGTCGGTGGTTTTCATAAAAAATATTAACACTAAAATGTGTTACTGATTAATCACGATATCTTAAACAACCAGGGACCGAAACCCTTTATAAATTACGGTACAGGTATCGAATAATTTAGCTTACCTAAACGCCTAAAGGTAACCGCTATCTGGGAAAAACCATGTTACCTCTATATAGGTTACCCATTTAATACCGGCTACGTAAAAATGACCTTCATCGAATGACATCATCATCAACTCATTAGACTATCCCACTACTAGACACGGGTCTCCTCTTATAATAAGGCTTACTAGTCTAATACTGCATTCGCGGCACGGTCGAGAAAATCTCTAAGGCATGCAGGCTTCTTCACAGTGTTTTCCTTCACCTTTTAAGCGAGTGATAATTTTATTGTGGTGAGTGTGTGGTGAGTGTGTGGTACGTAGCTTCGGTTCGTATTCAAAACCTTTGACTTGGCAGTCCAATGGTTATATCACTAGGTTATCTCTACTTTTTTATAATGTTGCTTGAAAATTTTGGCTTCCGACTACCATTAACGAGTGTCATTGGTGTTAGTATTACATCCGGACCGACAGCTTTACATGCTCTGTGAAGCACGGAGGGATCTCGGTAATTTTAGAATGGTGACCATTCTAAAATCCACAGACTGACCGCGGCTGGCGCAGCTTAACCTTAGCGTATTCATTGGCCGAGAATTTAATACTAAAATTGAGGAGCTCGTCTCCTGAATTTTAGTATTAAATTCAATATTCTCAGCTTCATAACTTGTGATATTATCGGGTTTCTGACTGAACCGCATCGAAGCGAAACCGTAACCGAAGCTAGTTGGTTATCGTAATCTACGAGGGTCGCCGGGGTCTCGAGGCGAACATAATTTGATCAGGGCAACTTGACCTCGCTAATTGGTTTATCTCTACATGCTTATTATATCTTGGAAACGAGGGAATATTATGTAATACTGTTAAAAAAGTAAATACGCATTATTTTTACTGATAGTATATAATATACAATGTAATAATTTAATTTAATTAGGTTGTACACATTCAACTTTTTTATTGTATTATGCATTTACGCTGACTAGTCCCGTTATTATTTTGTATTTCCTTTTTGGATATCTCGGCATATCTCTCGTGAGGAAGACATCCGGTCATGGAGTATCCAGGGTGGGTGCAGGACTATTGTACTATACGGAACTATAAATTACTGGGATTATGGATGTAGGGTTTGGTGGGCTGATAACCTCTACTGCCGGAGGAAAACGGCGTCTGCCTTACAGCCTCGAACATACATCCGTAGGGATGGCAGATGGCCTTATTATTATTTATTATTATGTAGGCATATAGATCCTTACCTAAACTTCAAATCTAACTGCATAATGTCTCAGATTTCTATACATAAAACTTTACGAATACCTACTTCCTCTATCTAACAAAATGTTTACTCTGTGTTCTTAAGTTTAACTCTCTTGAGGTAAGGCATAATTATTCATTATTTACATTTCTTGTCGCGTACAGCGTGGTGAATCTGTCTGCCCAGAACTTGCACATCAGCTAGTTAGACTTTTTGTACCTAATGTTTCCAACTACGACCGAGGAGATACAGGTTATTGGCTGTGCTAGAATCTAGTACTGTGTCGCACACTAGCTCTCCCCTGGTACAGTCGGGGTCATAAGTGCAGTAGTAGTTTCACAAATCGCATCAAAAGAAGTCGCATTTACGACCTTTTTCCATAACAAACATTTTGCACATATACACGACCTCGTATATCGCACTCTTTCATTATTCTATATACAGACAGAGTGCGATATAATGATCATTTGCCTTAGTGACAAACCACACACCACCACCACTTTCTCGTATTATACTATTTGACCGGTAAATGTTTGCATTGATATCATTCACACGTGTGTATACGCGCAGTACCGTGCAAGCGAATATGATCGTTGACATGCTACTGGACTTGTCGCCCCAGACTGTACAGGCACTTACATAATGCGCTTCTGACATCATCACCGGGGTGTGACTTGTTTGCAATGAGATGGATGGATGTGTGTCGTGAATGATTAAGATTTTCTGAGAAGATGGATATGAGGTAAAAAAATGGTTCTTGTATCTCGTCTACTACATATTTGTTTAATGTGAAGGCTGCAACGTATTGGTTTTATTACTAAAGTTAAGTTGTATGTGTATGCCTGTAAATAAATAATTCTCACATTGATAGCACAAAATTGTAAATATAAAGGGAAACATTTATTATTTAATACAGTATGGGCCCTATCTATGGAGTTTCTTTTCGTCTCTCTTTGAAACCGTGCACCTAATTTTTGACATTCCAAAAGTACCTGTAATATTGGCCTCATTTAAATAAAATATTTGACAGACTTATAATTTTAATAATCAAGCATAATTTGATGCTTAGATTTGTCTCTCGCGTCACAGAATACTTAGTTTTTGATTTGATAATTTATCTAATTGTGTTCTTCTTTTTTACAGGTAAGTCGATGCATCTTGCTGATCTATTCAGTTATTGTTTCTGCAAAGGTAAGCCTAGATTTGTAAGTTGAAATCAATTGAATGTAATGTGATTTTGACTGATTTTAAATAGACTGAATAAAGGAAACTCTGTATCATTCAAACAAAAAAAAGATAAATAAAAGCTTTGTTTTTTAACATACTGTCTGCGTGTCACGTCTCGTCAGGAGACAAAGCAGTGTGGGGTGACATGGCATTTTTTTTTTTCAAAGTCTCGTGCTGCTTTTGATACGTGATCTGCAGCGTGTCAGCTACCATTAACAGAACGCACAGCGTGTCAACCAAAAAGTCGTTTGTTTTTTCGACAAAAGCCTTTTTCATCCACCTAAATGTTTTATTTTTCTGACTGGATAGACGACCAAAATTATTGGCGTGGGCTTCGTTTTATTTGCTTCTGTAGACTGGAGTTTAGAGAATAATGATCGCTAACGTTCTGACAGATATGTTGTTTTTAGTAATTCAATTTTATGTAAGCTTTTACACACATTTATGAGCGGCTAGTGACTAAGTAATAACTAAGCTGATCAACCGATCTGCAAGGTTAAGTTGCACTAGTCGCGGTCAGTCTGTGGATGTGTTACCATTCAAAACACATCGAGACCCTTCCATGCCTCGGAGAGCACGTAAAGCCGGCGGTCTCGGTTGTCATACGGGTACCTATGACAATCGTTAGTGGTAGTCAGAAGCCTAAAAAGCCTGACAACCAGTCTATCCTCAGGGTATCCGTATTACCCAAAAAATTGGGTTGCGAAGGTCTCATGGCAGTTGCTTCCGTATCTGGTGGAAGAAAGGAGAAAAGAGAAAGAAGTCTGACCAGATTCCGCTGAATATCAGTGTTTCACATGAAACGAAATGAAACTTCCATCACACTTCCGCAACCTAATTTCTGGGCAATTCCGATATGAGGATAGACTGGTTGTCAGGCTTGGCCTTCTGACTACCACTAAACATTGTCATTGGTGTTCGCATCACAACTGGGACCGATGGCTTTACGTGCTCTCCGAAGCATGGATGGATCTCAATATGTTAAGAACGGTCATTCATCCACAGACTGACTGTGACTGGCACAGCTTAACTTTGAAGATCGATTGATCAGTTATAACTTAGCCTAGCGCCCATTTTCCCATTACTAGAAAAAAAACTATATTTAAGTCATTTAAATTCTGCCGCTATCGAGTATTAGGGTGTCCAGCGAAGAAGGAGTAGTGTTGAAGGTTTGGGCCAACAATATCGTACCATCGACCATGATTCCACGTTTAGTGGTTAAGTTGGACTCCTCGCCAAGAGCATCAAGGTTCAGGGATCCGATTCCATGACATTCAAATATTATTATTTTAAGTCTGGGTATACTTTATCTCTATCTTTTAATTGTATATTTGTGAAGTCGTCCGCGAAATTTCAGCTTTATGCCCCAGTGCAGTTGTCTTATCCAAAAATAAAAAATAGAAATAAATATACAAAATAGTTCTATTAAAGTCCTAGTTTAATAACAATAATATTGTGCAAATAAGAAAATAAATGAGCTCCTACATCGCTAACAGCTTATCACATAGCCAACCACTGCGGTAGACGATACTGGAATTACCAATCTATTGCTTCATTAACAAAGAGGCAGTGACGTCACTCGCAGCGTGAACATTTGCATAGTTATTGTTTATTAACTCAAATATTATTGAAATAAACGACGTTTCGGACCCTTTACAGCGTCCATGGTCACGGGTAGACTGAGGTGGTGGGCGTCTTGATGATATAATTACTGACAGCTACCCTACATTTTTTATTGTTACATGATCAATGACATTTATTACCAATTATTAATTAAAACTAGATGGAGCCGGCATTTCCTAGCTGACGACCTCTGAGAAGAAACGCCGAAACAAACTCAGAGAATCATGGTCTCTTTTAAAGTAACAATATTCAATGATCATGTTTCAGTTGTTAATTATTGGTGATCCGATTCACGCAGAACGAGCTCACAGTATAAATCCGTAAAAAGTAGTTTTATTTCAATGTATAATATTCGCGTAAATGTCAGAAATCAAATATTATTCCTTGTCGGTAACCGGTTAGGTTCCATTAGGTGCGATAAAAAGAGGCTTACTGCTAAGGCATAACTACATCCTACCAAGTCTTACTTGAGCCAACCCGAGCCGTGTCAGTAACTTTAATTTCATCCCTAAATTATGATCAAGCTGTACCTAGTTGTCCCCTTTACCCCTAAGTCGAGATCCAAATCCCGTTAGGGTAAGACCTTAGCTGCTGTTGCTGATTAGGTTCTCCTGGCTTACGGCATACGACTCCTTGCCATAAAGTCCAGTTAAGTAATGAAAGTTGCCCGAATTATTAGCTATGCCCGACAAAAAAAAAATATTATCATCATCATCATCAACCCATATATTGTCCCACTGCTGGGTACGGATCTCCTCTCACAGAATGAGAAAAAAGTTATAATCGCACATACTCGTAATTTAGGAGATAACCTGAAATTCTTTCATATTAAAATGCAATGCCATTTTCATCCTTATATCTATGTTAAGACTGCCATGCGTTCATTGATCTTCTTTTTTAATATAAACTCACGGCACTTTAAATCTAGAGCAAATGCTAGGTTCGGCTTCCAGACAAACAAGATTTAGCTGAATATCGGTAATTTACCCAAGTTCTGGGTAAAACTGATATCATGAGGATAGACTGGTTATCAGGCTATTCGAGTCTCTGACAAAAGAGTGTCAGTAAGTTAAAAATACTAACGTTTGTAATAGATGTTCGTATGAGAACTGGGACCGACTGCCGGGATCGGAGTGGTTTAAGTTGTCCAAAGACTAACCATGGCTAATTTTGCAGATTGATTGGTCAGTGTAGTTATTATCAAGCTATGAACCCTTCAAAAATTTTTTATACCACTTAGGTGGCAAACAAGCATACGGCCCACCTGATGGTAAGCGGTTACCGTAGCCTATAGACGCTTGTAACACCAGAGGTATCACTTGCGCGTTGCCGACCCTGTAAAAATCTTTTCGCAAACTAAAAGTAAACAATATTTATTAAAATGACTGCACTGCATAAACAGATGGGGCATCTCAAAATCGTCACGAAAGTAATACAAAGATTGTGACCCCGATTCGCTAGGTTGGCTTCCACGAGTGGAAGCTGCCGACCAACGCAACGCCACCGAATTATTTTTTTCTCTATCAAGATTATTAAAAACGTCTTTAGTTCACTCAGCTTTTTTGAGAGACTAAGAAAACAATTTTTGTAAGATCGTAGACTATCTACTAATAAAATTTATTTATTTTGTCCAAACACCCAGACTCGGTACATAACAATATTATTTAGTTTAACTTGCTGTAGTGCTACAACTCAAATTATGGTCATAATTAAAAAAAAATGGTGCTTTCGAATGAAATCCAGTGTATATTTTAAAGAAAATAACTAACAAGAAACTCTATAGATACCTGTTTGTGCCTTGGTGTTATCGTAAGGTCCTCCTTACGACAAGACCAAGGCACAAAGAAGTATCTATAAGGTCCGCCGTATACATATTAAAAAATAATTACTCTACCATAGCCGTCTTGGAAAAGCCTTCGAACCCAGATCGGTCATAATCTTTACAAATGTGGGTTCATAGACGCCTCAGATCTTTAGAGTGCGTAAGGCGTTTTATCGCAGACATTGGCTGGTGAGCCATATCATATACATGATATATTTAGCATGTGCAGTTAACAGGGGATTTGGGGCAAGATGGAATATCTACCTTCCGTATTCCATCTTGCCCCAAATTCCCTGTAAATTGCACACGCGAGGATGTAGTGGCCGCATCAGCAAACCCGGTCCACGTTGCTGGATTCTGGGCCGGACTACTAAGAGCCTACAATATAATATTACTAGCGAACCGCCCCCGCTTCGCACGGATGCAATGTACTAATAAAATACATATATTATACATATAAACCTTCCTCTTCAATCACTCTATCTATTAAAAAAAATCGCATCAAAATCCGTTGCGTAGTTTTAAAGATTTAAGCATACATAGGGATATAGGGACAGAGAAAACGACTTTGTTTTATACTATGTAGTGATAGTGATTATTCCCTTTATTTATAATTCTACATATTTTTTTTTTATATTTTTACCTAAGTAAATATATAAAAAAAACATTTAAAAATGTACAAAATAGAAACCCACCGGCATCGGGAGCAGGGTCCGAGGTACCGGTGGCTATATTATTATTATTATTTAGGTATACACCGTGACTTTATAGTCGTTTTGGAACCGAAACGTGGTAACTTAGGATAATTAATAGTACAAATAAAAAATATTAAGTTGACTGTACAGCTAATAATAAAAAAGTTGGCATTTCAAAAAAAAATTTCACTTGTTCGAGTTTGTTCGTAGTAGTGCACGAATATTTCATTCTAAAACCGCCGCAGTCTCAAGCTTGCCATTTATCAATGATGCGCGGCGGGTGGCGCGGGCGCGGGGCGCGGTGGCGCGAGCGCGGTACGAGTCAGCTCATCAGCTGGTTACCTACCTACAGCAACGCGAGCGACGGACGACGGTCGGATGATTCGTCCGAGTACCTACTACGCGTGATTTAATAGCTAGTAGCTAGACAAGTACATTTTATTATTAAAATAAATTGCATTACGATGCAGATAGCGACGTAATTTGATGTTAGGTTAGTACCTAGATCGCAGTTCAAATACTACAAGTATGGCGCCCAGCGAATCAGCTGATACGGGACACGAACGTAATACCTACATTCTTACTAAAAAAATTAGAATAAGACTGTGTGTAGGTAGGTTTTATCGTAGTTCTTATTTAAGAAAAAAAACGTTGCCCAACACTAGGATTTTCTCCTGTGTCATGGGTGCATTTACAAACATAAATTTTCACATACACAAACACGCAAGCCCAGAACATTCACCCACAGATCATACAAATTTGTTCCGAGCGAGGATCGAACCCGCGACAGGCGCAGCAGTCGCTCGCACAGCCGCTGCGCATCAACATTTTCACGCCAACTACGTAAATTGTACCTACTCCAATTTCTCGTTCATACTTTACACGGGCTTAGGACCGGCAGAAATACTTTATTTGAATTGAACTTATCTTTATTTTACTGTAGGTATCAATAATTAGAAACAGAGAGCCAATGCACTGAGTAGGTACTTCAGGCGTTTGGATTTTTGGAATTTGAGCTATTTACAAAATAATTAACTTATGTACATAGCTAAGTACTTACCTATTAAAAGTTTATTTATAATTGTTTACACTTCCCTGTACCGAAGCAACTACACGAAATGGAGTCTGCCGCGTTCAATACACAAACGTGTCCGTTTTATGCTATTGTCTTTTAGCCTATCACTTTTCACTTTATCAAAGGCGTCCACTATCGCACTGCGTAACTCGTTAAGACTTTCATGTTCACGGGTATAAGTATAAGTCTTTTTATTTCCGACCACAAGAAAAATCCAGGGGCGTTAAGTCTGGGCTCCGTGGTGGGCAAGCCACGGGACCGCCGCGCGACGTGGCCTATCCATCGATCACGGAACTGATTGTTTGGGTAAGCACGCACAACACTTGCATAACTAGCCGGGCAGCTGACATAGGGCAGTTCTTGCCGGTGCATCATTGTTGTTGATGACGTGAGCTCGACGGAACTTACAGGGATGTTAAGCCATTATTATTTAATGTTTTCCATACAAAGCATTGGCTAACATTAAATTCTTGTGCCGCCATTCTCGTGCTTCGCCGCGGAGCCCGCTCGAAGTACCTACTCCAGAATAGCGTCTTCGTTCTCCTGCGAGTCATTTAGGCGCCCTCGAACTTGTGCGTGAGCCGGCACACGGAATTGTCCATGATTGAGAAGGCGCTGGGTTGCAGCCAAGTTGGTAGGGGTTGAAGGTACTTGAGGACTTTCAATACCTCGTAGCCGCAGCGCTTTTAAATGTTCTGGCCGGGAATACAACCGCTTGGCCTTCCAAATTGTAACTAGTAACAGTGTACAGCTGAACCATTGTCAAGTAACTACTCCGCGTTCGAATATTCATACTGAAGACTCATTTTCGCGTGGCTACGTAAAACGTAAACAATGCAACCTTTACCGCGCGCGAGTTGCCGCAAAACTGGCGGGTGCGCGTCGGTTAACGGGGGTGGGTGAGGCGCGGGCGACGGCGCGCGAGCGCCCGCCGCGCCGGCGCCGCGCAGCCTGTTACTAGGGGTAGGTACATAATACATTACAGCTGTGTGCGTGGATTGTAGGCAGCGGGCGCCGCGCCGCATCCAATGGGCGGATAACGTGTCTAGGCATGTTTTACCGCTTAGTGTTGTGTGTGTAACATTGAATGACATCGATCGTAGTGATCGTAGTACGTAACATTGAGTGGAATTATCATGAGTTCTCATTTTTTGTTCGAATATGACATTACTTTTAATAATCAATAAAATAATGTATTTTTATTTAATTTAAATTATATTTTAATAGGTTCTATTACTGATATAGAGTCTAAAATTTTCGGTTCCAAAACGACTACAAAATCATCGTGTATATCATTCTACTTTTAGTTTACCATCGACTTGCTAAGAAGAGCTTCTAAATATCAACTTATCTAAAAGACAAACCAGTTCTGTCGATTTATATATTAAATCGTTTAGATTTCATGACATGAGTTGGAATGGAACCATAGATTCCAAGATACGAAAAAAAAAAACGTTATTTTTTAAAATAAATAAGTAATCTATAACTGTGTTTTGTTCCTCGCCACTGGAATTAGTCTATAATTAAATAACAGCGTTGCGCCCCTGTTGGAAATGGAAGTAATTGAAAAAATCGACTGGCGCTGAGTGAAATGTATTTTAGAACTCAACGAATTATTCAGTACCAATCGTCGTCTGGCTAACTCGACATACTTAGGAAATGGATCAACTACTATTTTTATCTTAGTATAATTGGCCGATGACCTACTAGTCATTTTATTTATTACATATAGTTAATTATTTATTACTATTGATGACGTCTGTGGTCTAGTGATTCGAGTGTCGGACGACTCGTGGGTTCGATTTCCACAGGACTAAAAAGGAAATATTTATGTGGTGATCATGAGTGTTTGTGTTTGTTTAGGTGTTACTTATGTATTATAAGTAGTTATTTACAAAAAAAAGTATACAAGTATTACATCCATTGCCTAGTACCCATAGTACAAGCTCTGCTTAGTTTGGGACGAGATGGTGCTGTGTAAAAGTGACTAATATATATATATATATATATATATATATATATATATATTTACTAGCTGCCACCTGCAGTATTACCCGCCTTTTTTCCTTTTTTTCGACTCCTAATAGTCGTCGCTTGAGGTTATATAGCCTATAACCTTCCTAGATAAATGGACTATCCAACACAAAAATAATTTTCAAAATCGTGTCAGTTGATCCAGCGATCACCCCCTACAACCTCACAAACTTTACCTCTTTATAATATTAGTAATCTATAATTGTTTATACGTAAAGAGAAAACTTTGAATCTCTTTTTAAACATATTGCGCACACGCAGGAGTGTGAGATTTGGCATGGTTTAAGTTTATTTGGAGAAGGAGTCCAGAAGCTAAAATTTATACATAATTTGTTCAAATATATTGAATTAAATTAACTATTCATTGGTTACTCATGCTGTCAATGGCAAACACATCTGTGAATATGTCAATTGGTTTTTTAAATACCGAGACTTTGACGATAACATTGAAACCTATAAACAGCTGTGTGTAACTGCAACTGCCTCATTAGCCTAGTGGTCGTAAGCGCAACTGCTATGCTTGAGATCCTGGATTCGATTCTCAGGTCGAGGAAATTGTTATTGGGTTCTTCTATGACATTCACGGTGGGAGCTCAGAGTTAAGATTTGTTCCAACTTCTAGGTATACATTAGTATGCGGCTGCGGATGCCGCTTAACATCAGTATGCTTGTTTGTCATCTTATAAAAAAGAACCCACATTATTATAAAGGTCAAAGTCTCTCCACTGCCAACACAACTTCTTTCTTAACGGAGCACTGACAACCTTGCTCACCGTAAAGAATACACACAACTCAAAGCACTCGCTTCGATTTTCTGCAAGGCTGAGGTGGACTGGGGAAGACAGTCGGTTAGCTTCAATTTGAATGAAATTACTCCCACTATGGCCTACCTCTCTGAAACTAACCTACTTCGCTCTCGCTGTGTGCTACAGCCCTTATTGTCACATGACTCAATTGTCATAATATGCCCGCGAGCCTCTCAAGAGTTATACCGGTTAATTTATCGTGGCTAGCAAAAGCCCAAGTAGCGAAGAAAGCGTCAACCGCTTTCCAGTTCTTTGTCTGCCACACAAAGCGACAAACGTGAAAAGAATTTCTGCCAATCAACAATGTAGATTCAATAATAGTCTTTAATGAACCGAGGTAGAGTTGGTTTTCCTTTGTATTACCATGCTGTGTTTCACTGGTCGTTCTGTCACATACGGCTATGAATTACAAAGAATAAAAAAGATTGGAATAAGTTGAGTTTGTCCTTCAATCCGAATTATGGCCGGAATTAATAAGCTATCTCTCGATTGTTTCCCCTACTTCAGATAGAAAGATATTACTTCTATGGAACTTATATGTATGTTTCAGATTGCGTGCTGAGGCAACATTGCGGATTAAAATACTATTTAGTAACAAGAATTGATAGGAATATACTGAGATGGTTTGGGCATGTCGAGAGAATGGATAAAAGGTGACTTACAAAAGGAATTTATATGGCGTCACTGGAACCGCCGGGAAGGGACGCTCTAGAAAGACTTACACCGACCTTATCTTCAAAAAGGTCAGGTGCGTGGTACTCACAACACAAGCGAGTGTGTATGATAAGATGTATGAATGTGAACGAAGCAAAAGAAGCATGCAAGAATCGTGGCAAGTGGCGTACTTTAGTTTATGCCTACCGCCATTGCAAACTGTTTTATTCTTTGCGTTTTAAGTCTGCCAACCCACAATAGGCTAGGGTAATATTATTTATAGCCTAGCCCTCTTCTCATAATGAGAGCAGACGCATGCCCAAAAGTGGGGCAAAAAATGAATTGTTGATAATGATCCTTTCGTGAGAGCAATGTATGGTGCTAGCATTGAATTTTATTTTCACTAAAAAAGAAAAATTAAAGTCGTTAAATTTTAAAAGAAAAAACATTTCACCACACAAACACAAACTTTCAAACAAACATATTGTATATTGGATATATTACCCAAAATGTAGTTTTCCTATTCATTAATAGATACAAATAAAGTCGCTGCAAAGAACTAATAACGTTGATTATTCAATCTGCAGGCTGCTAGGTTAGGCTTTTGTCGCTGTCAGTCTATGGATGGGTGACCATTCTTAACAAATCGAGACCTCTTCGTTGCTCGGAAAGCACGTAAAGCCATCGGTCCCGGTTGTCATACGAAGGTCATCATGTCAGTCATGTGTGGTAGTCCGAAGCCCAAAAAGCCTGACAACCAGTCTATCATTAGTATAACTATATTGTCCAGAACTGGGTTGCAGCGATCTGATGGAAGTCGTTTCGTGTAAAATACTAATATTCAGCTGCATCTGGTCAGACTGGAATCGTAAACTAACATAGGCAAAGGCCAACAGGATTATACATAGGTATATAACCAATTGCACCAGAACAATCACATATATTAAATAAAATATTGAGTTCACCAAATATGCCTGGATGGTAACCTACATTTTGATCGAAGAATCAAAATAATAATCACATTGCTACTCCAAAATAGCGTCACTAAAACAGTAGTATCGAGCGAGGCTCGGACTACTTCGTCCCTAAGGATTATCACCGAAAGTAATTTAGGTAATAAATTATCCAGTAGGGGAGAGGAGGGTACATAAATATCACTGTAGACAAGATGGGAGAGATCAAAACACTCCACAAACCGCTGATAGTAGTGATCCATCGTACTCTACCCCAGTAGGCAAAAGTGGACTAATATAATATCAGCCGTAATTACCGTTAATAATTTATACGACATTCTTTTGAAGTTTGAAAAAGGTTTTATCAGTGATCGCGATTAAAAAAGTGTCAGTAACAATTCTCTATGGTTTTAGAAACAAATGAATTTATTTAAATATATTCACATTATATTTATACAATTTTGAATTCAGAACATTAATGACGATGTATTATACCCAGGGGCCTAGACAAGTAGCAGTATACTATTCAAATCGATGAACGAATTGTGGAAATGACATTTATGATTACCTGATTTTATCGTAAGCTTATGTCATCTACATACACATTGCTTCGATTCGACTGTCAGATTTTAACTTGTCAAGAAGCTCAGATGTCATGACAAGTCGTCACCTCTTTTCTTTAAGCTTAGGTTTGGATGATAGAAAATTGAACTCGAGTCCTTTAACTTAGCAATCCAGTGGTCATATCAGTAAGGTAACATTGCTGAAATACAACAAAAAAATATCGTTTTGTGAAAAATAAAGCATAATATCAATGCATTTTTCTCGGTCGTGTTGCTGGTAACATTCTGGCTTACTATTCGATGTGTTGAGATTAGTTAGATAATTATCTACATCCATGGTTATTAATTTAGAGACCAGAAGATGCTTAAGGTGCAGATGGTAGTGTATTTAGAGGTAGGGCACGTTGTTTTGAGGTGTCTGAAGGAACCAGGGGAAGATACGTCTCCCCTCCAAACACAAAAGGAATCTCACGCAAGCGGTGTATCTTGATACACCGCACACCGCTCGCACCGCCAAACTCCTCGTTTCTGTTGACCAAAGCAAAAACCGCAGCCAAAAAACATGGCATCCCTTTTAAAGTTCGGCGGTACTTCACACCGGAACAGTTGCTCCATTTATATCAAGCTCAAACCTTATTCCACAGAATCTTCTCCACATATTATTATGAAAATCAGAACCTTCTTTTTTGTTGCGAGGTAGATACCTTCAAAAGGCTGCCAGCCTGCTGTGGGGGCAGTGGGATGTGTGGGATTTTTACCGCACTAAAACCCTCCTGTGGCCATTTTCAGCACAGTATTGGGGGGCTCCGGGAACTAAGTATTCTTATGGAACTCTCGTGTGTCATGCCTATCAAGGCCCATCCCAGGGCAGGACCCTTCCCTATCCCAATCTCTGTGCGGTACATAAGGTGGCACGCGACCATCAAATACCACCTTCATCCCTGAGGTCGCTTGGTGGGCGCACTGAGCCCCCATGAAAATCAAGACCTAAGATATTTTACTAAAAATCTGTTGCTACCAATAAATCTCTAGCTCTCTGTATAACCTATAAAAACATTTGATTTGATTTGATTCTTTCACAATTAAATAAACCATTATCTTAAACTAGGTTGGTGTTGCCAGTCTAACCAGATGCGGCTAAATATCAGTATTTTAGAAGCAACTGCCATCAGACCTCTGAAACCTAATTTCTGGGTGATACCGATATCTTGAAGATGGAATCGTGGTCAGCTTTTTAGCTTCTGACTACCCTTAACGATTGGCATAGGTTTTCGTTGACAATCGGAACCGAAGGCTTTACGTGCTCTCCAAAGCACGGAAGGGTCTTGGTATGTTACTCATCCACAGACTAAACGCCGCCGCGCCGCTAGCGCTTAACCTTGTAGATTGGCTGATCAGCGTAAACAAATTAAAGAAAAAAAGTTCGTCACACGTATTCCCCGTATGTCTGATGCCATCACAGTTCTGTAAAAAATCAAAACTTGGCACAAAAAACTGCTGGCGCGCTCTACTAAGATATGAATGAAGAAGTTTCCATTCACAAGTGGCAGTAAAATGGGTTTACGATCGCTTTTACGTTCAGCGATTAATTAGCTGAGTTTACATCTTAATTAGTTTGTTGACTGCTCCAACTGAATTTCGGTAAATTTTATCATCTATATTTATTAATTCGTATCCAGAATTTTCCCAATTGAACATGAACTTTATAGATTTGTATTTAAGGTCGTTAGTCTCGCTAAAACTCAAAGACGGCCGAACCGATTACGGTGAATTTTTTTGTGTGTGTCGGAATGGATTCCTCGATGGTTTAGATTTAAAATCGGACCCGGTACGTGGTACTGCAATCGGGTTGCAGGACAACGTCTGCCCGGCCAGCTAGTATTAAATTAAAAGCAATTGCTGTTCTTTAGTTTCAGCTAAATCTCAAAAACGGCTTGACCTATTTTAATGGAGCTTTTTCTGCGTGTTTCAGTGGGTCCCTGGATTGTTTAGATTCACCTATACTCCATTTCCTATAGCATTAGACAGAATTTAAAAAAGGCTCTTTTAGGTGCACACTTTGTAATAAAAACACAACAAACATTATTATAGTCAAGATTGATATGGATTTAAATATAATCAATTTAAATAACAGCTATCACACTTAATTGTACTTTTTAACATGACTACCTTCTGAAATTACGAGGCTTTCATTTAATATTGTTTAGTTTTTACATGATATATTGTCGTGTCGATGTTTAAAATCTAAAAGAAGCAGGGGTGGCCTACGACCTGCCATGCTCGTGGCGAATTTCGCGGATCCCATGGCCATGGCAATACGACACGTGAAGGCAAGTGCGGTTTTTAGTCGGTATGAGTCCGACATACCCTGCCACCTCCCCGGGTGGCAGAGGATCCATGAGGATTACGCGTACTATAAAAAAAAAATTATAAAAAAAAGGGGTGGCCAGTACCGGGTATGTTTTTCACGTCATTATAATTCTACCAAATCTAAAATTTACATATTCCTTTCATAAGTTGTGGCAGCACGTGTTTTTTTATTTTGTCGGTTTATGAGGTCAACCATCAATTCAGTAAATATTCTGCAGTTGTCAATGTCATTCACTTGTGGATACTTGTGAATGCTACGCCTTTTCTTGTTATTATTGCTGATTTTTTGTGATTTTGTTAGTTGTTACTGTTTTTCTTTAGTTATTGTTTTGTTATCGTTATAATTGTTAGTTTTGTTTTACGTACAAAGTGGTACGTTTTGTGGAATTATGGATCCCGATGCAGACCCAAGTAAAGTTAATGTAATAATAATATTTTTGGGACATTTTACACAACGCCATTCTTTTTTCTAATGTTATAATAAACGGAGTATAGTTTATGTATTGCATTGTTTACGTTCGGGCTGTCAATGTCAAACAGAAACATGTTTTATAAATAAACTTTGACAAAATAAACTCTTTAATATTAAAATTTTAAAAGATTTTTTTTTTTTTTTTAGTTATTTGTTATTTTACTGTAACAACACTATGCTACTATATATATAGCTACTATACTGTAACCTATACTATACTATTATAACCTAGAACCGTAACACTTTTCATTATTGATTGTATGGGTTTGTGATTAGTGCCTTTAATATAAGTTTTTTACTATACTTAGCATGGCGTTAGTTGCAAAACACTTAAAGATGAAATTTTAGCCTATGTCAGTGTGTTTAATGTAAATCGTGTTTCTAGGTAACTACATTATTATTATTATTATATTAACATTTGATTTCAATGAATAAGAGATTTTAGAGTTCCCTTTAATGAAGTTTTCCCTGTAAATGTGAGCTATCGGCATGGAATCATCCTTTGTCAAAAGGACAAAGGAAGCTTTCAGTCACATTTTACCTGTGTGCTAATGCTTTCGTAGATATAATTTCAGTACATTGAAAATTTTGTTGGACGAGTGTTTCTGTCGTTATTTTCATCGCATATTCTAATTACTTAATTCCGATTCCTTTATATCCAGATATAGCTGAATACCACATATAAAAAACCTATATTTCCCGAAGAGTGAAGCAGAGGTGTACTAAAGTACACCCACAGTTCGCGCGTATGTTTAGGTCCCATTTAATAGGGGGCTATTGCTCTTAACCGGACACAAATCTAAACTCCGAGTTGTTACTGAAAACTGCATTGAAAAACCCTCTGTCTAACCCCTTGGGGAATGTCCATTTTATAAATTCCTCGTGCACCCATGTATTCAAATTACGTATGGCTTGTGAAAACTGCGCTATTGTAGCCATCGACACATATAGCTCGTTTATCTTACATTCACTACAAGTGTAACACTTTTACAACTTTACAAAGTAATATTAATTTTTCATCATATTTTAGAATAGACGTTACTTCATACATTCCTCCTTTCCTCTCCATTTTGGTTGAATGTATACATAGAAACACAAATTAAATACAATACAATAAATAGACACAGATAAAAAAACATTCTGAACTAGAACAAATATACCGTATACCTATAGATTTAACAAAAAAGATGTTCTGTTTAATTAAGATATTGCAAAGTTTTAAACTGTTATCTTAAATGTGATGTGTAATCTAATTCCTATGATATATTATTTCTATTTAGACACTATATCATTGCTTTATTCTAAGAATAATGATTACCTTAAATTGTAAAATTTTTGCATGTTGGAAAGTAATTATATCCGACGAAGTTGTGTGAGACTAATATAATAATATGTACCTATACCAACTTGTAAGGTACTACCATACTTAGCGAATAAATATAATTCATCCATTCATTCTCCGCGGGGAGCAAACCCACAACTCGTGGCGCAGAAGTCGACCGCTAAACCACTACGATAATTAAATTATACACATTAATAATATTGTGAATAAAAAAGTTACATAAAAGTTTGATATTGCTGCCAAGCTAATTTAATAGTAACACAAAAAAAATATGTGTTAAGTATTTTGATCTGTTGTATTTAATCTATGTAACAAAATAATAAAGAAACATACATTTTCTAGTACAGTCACAGGGTCGAAAAGAGCCCGAAGCAACCTTGAAAATACGATGTCGTCCCTCGCGCTACACGGAGGCACTTCCCGATAATACGGGTCAGGATAGCCCAAAGCTACATTATCGGGAAATCCGACCTTGAGAATATATACATACCATCACGTATGTATTTCCCGAAGGGTAGGTCAGTGGTGTACTAATGTACACTTATAGTATGCAGTGGTATAGCGCTGGTATGTATCAAAAGCAGTGAAAGCCTAGTGATAATACCATGGTACAAGTGCCAGCAGCAAGCTATCCAAATGTTTCCCAATTGATTATGAACCTTATTATTTTGTATTACCTAAAGTTGAAAATCTATCAAAGACAATTTACTGATTTGGGTAGCTTAATGTACTGGCTTCTATACTGCCAAGTCGTCTCGAGTTGGAATCCAAAGCTATGACTTTTCGAAATTACGTTATTTATTAGTCATTAATAATTAATTATCACTCGCTAAAACGGTGGAGAAAAACATCATGAGGAAAACTGCATGCCTGAGAGACTTTCTCGATGGCGCGTTAAGTCTGCCAACCCGCATTAGGCCAGGGTGGTGAACTATAGCTTAACCGTTCTCATTCTGAGAGTAGAGCTGTGCCCAGCAGTTGGACATGTTAAATGACTTGGTGGTGATGTTTTACGTAGCATGTAACAGGGGACGAGCATTAACGGGGCACAAATCCAAACTCCGAGTTGCTACTGAGAATATCATAGAAAAACCCTATAAAATGTTGCTTGACCTGGGAATCAAACACAAACGTAGCAATCGCACTTACCAACACTGGGCTAATCTGACAGTGTAATTCCCTACACATTATAAAAGCGAAAGTATCTCTGTCTACCTGTTACGCTTTTACGTCTAAACCACTGAACCGGTTTTCATGAAATCTGGTACAGAGATAGATTAGAAAATGCCTTGCAGAAAATCGAAAAGAAATAACACTGCTTTGAGCTGTGTTGTGTTCCTTACGGTGAGTAGGGTTGCCAGTGCTCCTCAAGGAAACGTTGTTTTGACAGTAGAGGGACTCTGACTCTTATACTGCCAACCCAACTATTCCTCTTTCGTTTTGCAGGGTCGGCAACGCACAAGTGATACCATTGGTGTAAAAAGTGACCATAGGCTGCGGTAACCGCTTACCATCAGGTGGGCCGTATGCTTGTTTGTCGCCTCAGTGGTATAACAAAAAGATTAGACCTTGAAAAAGGACATGGCAACCCTTTTGGCCCAAAAAGCCCCATGGGATGATGGTGAAACCGCGAGAAACAGCTATTATGTAAATATGTTAATAATTTCTACACACGCCAGGTACAGGTACTCGTATATCTTTAATGTTCATCTATTTTAAGCGAGTCGAAAGGAAATATCATTGTTGGCGCACTGCCAAGGGTGTGTGTTCCACCCTTGTAATCGGTAAGCCGGTCTGTCAAGGGCGCGATTGTTAACAGAAATTAAACAGATTTCACAATTCAGTAGTTGGTATTTAGCAGCCAAAAAGCTTGACAACCAGTGTATTCGCAGAATATCGGTATTACATTTTGTAATTTTATAATAATAATGTGATAAATAATATAATGTGGTAATTAATTTTAAGAATAAGTATAATTATAATTAAAAAATAGTTATAATTCTGTTAGAAAATGTAATAAAATAGGATTTATGATATTTGTGTGCTAATCCGTGACAGGACACAGAGACGCTATTGTTTAATTAACCATCTGTTTTTTTACCTGTGTACACAAATAAAAGCATTTGATTTGATTTGTAATATTATAATATATATGTTAGTCTGTAAGGTATGTATCTATGGGCCAAAGTAGCCTGATAATATAGAGATATTATTCTTGTTATTTATTATTATTATTACCCAGATGTCCCAGATGACCTAATGGAGATTTCATGGCATTCGTTTCATGTAAAATACTGATATTCAGTCGCATCTGGTTAGATTGGAGCCGACCCTAATATAGCTGGGAGAAGGCTTTGAGCTTTATATGGCTTTTGGGGCTTCCGACTACCCCTTAAGACCGACGGCTTAAAATATTATCGGAGGCTCTGGGTGGTCTACTGAGACCACTATTGAGAGGTCAGTCTTAGGATGACAATTCTTAGCATACTGGTGCTAAGAATTGTTACCCATCCAAACACTGACCGTGGTAACCGCAGCAGGTTAAATACAGTAATTTTCTCATTCTGATTAGTTTATTACACTGAATGACAAACGTAAGACATTTTGACGACTTCTGTGGTTCAAGCGTCGGGATAATCGAGGTTTGATTACCGCAGGAATTTTTTTTTTATGTGACTAGCAGAAGTGTTTACCTGGGCGATTTTTTTTTGTATTTACAAAATAAATACATAATACATCCATTGTCTAGTAAATATAGTACAGAGGCCAGCATAATCATCAAGCTACCCCAATCTGTCAAATTTCTTTGATAGATTTTCAACTTTAATACAACACGATAAGGTTCATTTTCAATTGGGAAAATGTGACAGTTTTGGATAGCGTGACCTCCTGTACAAGCTCTGTTAGGTTGGAACTAGATGTTGCTGCGTAACTTATTGCTTTCCCGCGGTTTTACTCGTATTTCCCACACTTTTTCAGATTAAAGGTAGCCCATGAGTCTAATTTATGTCTTTACCAAATTTCATTTCAATTAATTTAACGGTTTAAGCATGAAAGCGTGACAGACATACAGAGTTAATTTCGCATTCATAATATTAAGTAGGGATTTATGACATAATATAATCCTATTTGGCTTTAGTTTTGTGGCTAAACCAAATATGCTAATATGCTACGAAGCTAGTTAACTTCAATACTGCATCGGCGGTGGTTTGAACTTACGACAATTTTAGCCAGTCAAGTACTTGAAACCGTTTTCAGAGACATGTGACAGTACACATTCACAAATAGGATGTGGTCTTACTGTTAGCGAGGAAGCGATTAGTGATGGACTTATGAATGCAAGATCATTGTCTTGCGAGCCTTTCTCCAACTATGTTAATGTTGGCTGCCAGTCTAACCGGATGCGGTCGTATAACAGTATTTTTTTTTAATTTTTATTTCTATAACAGCACACCACTCCCTGCGTTTATGTAATATATTTTCAGTATCATTCACATCATTATTTTTGTCATTATTATTCTCGTATTTATTCTTAATTATTATTTTTGTCATTTTTATTATTATTTCATTATAATTATTATTATTTATTTATTTTTTGTTTATACTTTATTGCACATTGTCCATATTTTTGTTGGTAAGACAAGTGGTACACCAAGGCCACGACGCGCGTCGAAGGACCAATCCACACCATCCGGAACCACCAGGGGACGATTCAGTACGTATATCAGTATTTTACTCGAAGCAACTCGAATCAGAATTCCGCTGCAAAACTTCCAGGCACTACCGATATCCTGAGAATATACGGGTTGTCAGGCTTTTTGGGCTTCTCACTACTACTAACGATTGTTATAGATATTCGCATGACTAATGGCGGGACTAATGGCGTTACGTGCTCTTCAGTTATGGAAGGGTCTCGATGTGTAAAGAATATACCATACTGACTGATTGCGGCTAGCACAGCTTAACCTTGCATATAAGTTTGATATCGTAGTTATAACTAAGCCATGAGCCCGACTTAAGAATACAAGGTAAGGGAACACAAATAGTTCATCGATCATTGACTGTTTATCTTCGTGACATAGGCGAGGATAAGTAACGTCAGCTATCAAAGCGAAAAGAACTTCTGCAAGTATCTCTTTGCGATAAGTGCGGTAGGCAGGATTACCCATTAGGTAGGATAGACCCATTTGGCGCCGGAGGGTGCAAACAGACCTCTCATGAGCTGTGGCCTGCGGGTAGCTGAATTAGAAATTCCGCAGCACGATCAGATTACACGATACCAGTAGGTGTTAGTCACGCGCGTGCCTTTTATGAAGTTACGAGCCATGGCTCCCATGGGTCCCTCGTCAATTGAATGGGTCCCCTTCATTTGACGAGGGAGGGACAACAGCTGGACCACAGCCTGTCGTGGTCGTGGCGAATTTCACGGATTCCATGGGCACGCGGTTTTTCGTCGGTACCAGTCCGACATACCCTGCCGCCTCCCACGTCGATTTTCCGTATAAATAAAAGAAACAATTTTGGCTAACAAAAATATAAGTTATAATAATGTGTTTAACCGCCGGCAAAGTCCAAGTCAAATATTATTTTACAACTAAGAATACTTTTGTAACGTTAAAAACTACATAATTGCACGGTCCCAAAAGTAGGTCTTATAAAAAGAAATCGGCAGGAAATTGCATAGAAATTCTTGTAAAAAAAAACATTAAGTACTATAATTTATAATTCTGCGTTTGGTGAGATATTATAATGTTCGGTGATTTTCCGCGCACAGACGATACGCAACTTTACGGCATATCAGTATTCTCCCGCATCACACAATGCAATCGCCCTGCGACAGAACTATCCTAACTAAACGCTAGTTTCTGCTTACTCGAGTCGACTCATTACAAGTTTCCCGCTTCTCGCAACTTGTCGTTGTTGGGACGACGGCCCAACCCTGTGGGAAATAGACGTGTGATATTGTGCGATAAGCATCGACATAGATGAGGCGATGTGTTGCTTCTTGGAATCATATTAACTAATCGGCGGTCGGAATGCAGGAAATTGCTCAAATTAACTGTAGTTTGTTGGGTGATCGTTTGACGATCTAGGTATGTAGGTGAAACGATAAAAAGTCTGACAAAAATATACGTAACATACCATCACGACTGTATAATGAAAGTTGCGGGTGTCCATGGGCGGAGGAAATCGCTTACCATCAGGCGATCCGTCTGCTCGTTTGCCCGCTATCCCATAAAAAGGTAAAGCAGAGGTTTACAAATGTAACCCATCGTTAGCTGACAAAGTTTAAGTTACATGCAGGTTTCTTGTATATATAATAACCAGATAACGATATTTTATTTTTTATAGAAAAATTACAAGAACACTTTTTAAATTGGGAATCAGACCTCACGCCCAGAGATCTCAGCTTGTAGCATACAGAAACAAATATAAAAAATCATGTGCTTATTAATATTAATTATCACTTAAACGGTAAAGGAAAACATCGTGAGCAAATCTGCATGCTTAAGAGATTTTCTCGACGGATGCGAAATCTGCCAGTAGGCCAGCGAGGTGGACTATAGCTTAATTCCTCTTATTTCGAGAGGAGAACCGTGCCTGAGAGGTCGTCATTCATCGTCAACCCATATTCTGTCCCAATGGACAGAATATGGATTGACGATGAATGTAAAAGGTGATATTTTTATGTCATGCATTTATTCCGTGAAGGGTTAAGCAGAGGGTGTACTGTGGCCAGCACATCAAGCTACCACAATCCGTCAAATTTCTTTGATAGATTTTCAACTTTAATAAAAAACAATAAGGTTCATATTCAATTAAATATTTACCATCTAGATCAAGAAGAAGGTTCTAGTATATTGATTTCTGCAACCAGCACGCAAATATGTCCATTGAAATGAAACTGCTTTTTACAGATTTTATCGCGATATTTTTATTTTATTCGGGGCGTTTCGGACCCTTTGACCATGAACGCTGTAAAGGGTCCGAAACGTTTCTGAATTCGGACAAATTATGCATTATTCAGCCAAAAGAAATTCAACTTTGTATAGAAGTTTTGAACGTTTATTATTACTTTGGCAAAATAACCTAACTTACGGCCATTAACTATAACAAATCGGTCCGTAGATTTGCTTACTAGAGATAAGATTTTGACATACAGTTATGGACCTTATGTCAAGTCAAGTAATATCAAAATCTCTAGTAAGCATTTATCTACACATTGATTTGTTTAAGTAGATCTACTGTTGTAATTAGAGGTAGATAGGATAACCCAACAACTGCAACTAATAAGCGATAAACTTCGCGTTAAGCTAAAACCGCAATCATTAAACTATCATTGACGCTACATTGTGTGTATGCCTCTTAATTAAAACGTCACCACTCAGCGTAAGCCGCTGTTATCTCGCGAGTTCATTAGACGGTGTGAAAATGAAGCGCTTTACTAAGTAATTAAGTAGCCATACGAAAGGAATTTCGTCGCGTGTTGTTGATTTATGAGGTAAAGGGAAGTCGGGATACTTTGTACTGTTGTTATTTTGGGTTTATTTTGAAGTTATGTAGGTATTTAACTGCCACATTAATAATTTCATTGTAAAAACAACTGTTAAGCTAATGGTTCTGGGTCCGGTTCCCAGATCCAGCAAAGTTTTACGGGTTTTTTTTTCCAAAATGGGATATAAACATATCCGGAATACAAGCGATGATATGCTCTGTTTTGTAAAAGTAGGACTGTTCTCTGCGTTTTTACCCGAATCCTAATGGGCTTTTTCAGACAAAAGGTACCTTGGAGAAGGTCAAGATCTAACTGGATTAGCGTTTATGGCGTGAAAGCGTAACAAACAGACCGACAAGGATAGGGATTCAGTAGGGATTAAAAACGCAGCTCGCACACTAGAGGACAAGGTTTGTTTCGCGGGAGACTCCACAAACATACAATTAACGGACACAACGTACACCCGCTCGAAACTCGAAACATATCCGTTGAACACACATATATTTGCCTCAGATGGGAATCGAACACATGACACGGTCCGCAACGGCAGTAAAGCTACACCAAACGTGCAGTCAAAAAGTTATTAAAAACCTCCAGTCAAAGTCAAATGTTTTATTTAAATTAAACCATTAAAATACCACTTTTGAAAAGTCAAAACTAGTTGCACGGTTTCAAAAATTGGATCTTATGGAGAAAAACCGGCAAGAAACTCCATAGACACTTATTTAAAAAAAAACATGATTACAGTGTTCAGTACTACAGTCTAAATCTGAATAGTTCATGAGAACAATGCAGTTTGATGTGTACTATTAAATTAATCTAGTATAATAAACAGAAAAAAAAAGATGTTGCCATTGACAGTAAGAGCTGACCAGCCCCGACAGACGCTCCTGCTCGTTAAAGGCAGTAGATCATTTTATCATTTCTGTTGATTTACTAGTTGGCATGTTAAGTGTGAATGATGGAGCATCAACAGGTAGGGTCGTCCTATTACGGATATTCAGCCGAGTCATGATTACACTGAAATTTCGGACCGGCCACTTTTGGTTAAGAGGTTCTGATGGAGGTATAGTCGTAAATAAGTATTTGTACATCGTCCGACGCGGCTTATGCTCTTTGAGGCTATGAGGAGTCTCGATGTGCCACAGAATGGTCAGGTCACCCATCCAAAGAAAGATCGAAGCATTAAAATATAAACCACAATAAACATAAACATAGACAATAATATTAATTGTAGAAGTGACTTTTCGGAATCATGACATGATGTGTGCATTAAAATTAATGATCACTTGGCTAAACATCTTGAGAGAACCTGTAGGTATACCTGAGAGATTTTCTTCGTGGCGTCTAAAGTCTGCTAACCTGCATTAAGCGCACAATTCTGAGAGGAGACGTGCCTAGCAGTAAGACAATATTATAAATAAATAAATATAAATATTTTTGGGACATTTTTACACAGCACCATCTAGTCCCAAACTAAGCAGAGCTTGTACTATGGGTACTAGACAATGGATATAATACTTAGATACTTTTTTTTTTGTAAATATATACTTATAATACATAAGAAACACCCAGACAAACACAAATACTCATGTTTTACCCACACAAATATTTGTGTCCTGTGGGAATCGAACCCACGACCCCATGATCAGCAGTCTGGTACTCGAACCACTAGACCACAGACGTCGTCAAAATATTATTAGCTATTAGGAATTACCTATGTGGTCGTAAGCCAACTGAACCCAAACTAAGTAAAAATATACTTGTATCTCAGGATTGAATTAGAAACATTATTGGATAACTTTCCTCTTTCCACGTCACCCTAAGTCACCTGTGACGAAAAATGATGCTCAGTACTTTTCAGTGGCTATCCATCATCGTTATCGTGGTTAGCTAACTTGTTGAATGCCTGTCAGTTAAGTCGGAAGGGAAAGAAAGTATTTATAGTAACGTGGAAGTAGTTCATTATTTTTTTGGAACGTTAAGGGCCTTCCTTAACGCTTGCAGTAGGAGTTGCCAGTAGGTAGTAATCGTCGCGTAAGGAAAAAGCGTTATATCGGCGTAGATCGGATAGTATCGTCGAGTGCTTTTGTAACACCTGTAGGTCATAAAATATTGTTCCGTGCGGGGATTGAACCCAATGCTCGTGGCGCAGAACCAGATCCCTCAGCCGCTGCGCCAAACGTGTCGTAAAACTGTCTGAGTGTATGTATAAACTTTCAAGAGAAAGTTACAATCCTGAGAACAAATACCACTTGAACAATATCATCATTATCATCATCATCGTCCCACTACTGGGCACGGGTCTCCCCTATGTATGAGAGAGATTAGGTTACAGTCCAACACACTGCTAACCACAGTGTGGGTTGGCAGACTTCATACACCGTTACGAAAAAGCTCTAAGGCATGCAAGTTTCCTCACAGTCAGTGTATTCCTTCACGAGTAATAATTAATTCTTAATAAGCATATAATTTCGAAAAGTCACGAGGTTTGTCCCTTAGATTCCAACTCGAGACCTTTGACTTGCCAGTCCAATGGTCATGTCATTAGGTCACATACTACTAAACATAACTTACCATCACGCTTGTATCTCAGAAGGGTTAGGCAGAGGTGTATTAATATACCCACACTTCACCGGTATGCTTAGTTACTTAGAGACTATAGTCATAAACCGAGCAGAAATATATCCAAACTCTGAGCTGCTACTGAGAATTTCATAGAAAAACCCAATAATACCTGGGGGTCGAACTAAAGACCTCCGGTCGTGCCGCCAACCACCGGCTATTGAGGCAGTCCATAAAGTTACGAGCCTATAATACTGCTTACTAGACGTATAAGTAATTTACATAAAAACGGATGTGGCTCGGCGGCCTATAGTAGGGTGGCCCTTGAGTGGACTGTAAAAGAATTTTATATTACTACTATATATCACCACTCGCCTTGTTACCCGCCATGATCAAAGACAGAGCCAAATTCAACTAAAGGCCGGCGCAGATTGACTACGCGGCACGGAACAGCACGGCATGCTTCGGTAGCTCGAAGGAGGCTTTGGTATGACGCGGCATGTCGCGTCACGGTGTCGTGGCGCTCCACAGCAAGCCCAGCCACTCACTATTCAACTAGTTTTGCTCTGCGAGTATCAGAAGTTGGTTGTGTCGATAAGATTGCCTGGGATTTAGTATTAATAGCAGTTCTTGCTGAAGATGAAAAGACAAACGAACTGATAGGTTAAAGAAAAAAATCTGGATACATCATTTGTGGAAATTTGATCATTTGTTGAATGAAACGGCATGCGAAGACGTGCCGTGGTATAATTGTATAGTAATATGAACTCTAAACTCGGTGAAATAAATATAAAAATAACTTGATCAAAATAAATGCTTTGCCGTGCCGTGCCATCAGTCAACGGCCTTTAGACTTCTAGGTACGGTCAATAAAAGATTTCGTTAAACATACATGTAAATAAACATTTGTATTTTGACAAAGATTATGTAATAATGTATCACGCAATATGTGCCAAAACGTGCAGGCATTGTAAACCAATACCAAACCCTTTGTTGCGTAATTATTTATATCTCAATCCGTGTAGAGATAAAATATTGTGTTATGCCTCAAATCTGCAACGCCTGTAAAAGGCTGCTAAGTTGTAAGCACCACTATCAATTTAATAAGACCTGTATTTTAAAAAGATGCTTTGAAAGGTCGGGCATTGTGGGAGTGATACCACTCAAATTGGAGCTGTCCGACTGAGAAAATACAAGTAAAAATCTAAGTGATATAAACACTGCTTTGAGCTGTATTGTGTTCGTTACGGTGAGCAAGGTTGTCAGTGCTCCGCGAGGAAACGTAGAGACTTTGACCCTTATACTACCAACCCCACTATTCCTCTTTCATTTTATATGGTCGGCAACGCGCAAGTGATACCCCTGGTGTTAAAAGCGTCTATAGGCTACGGTAACGTAAGTCGTTACCGTAGCCTATAGACGTAGTGGGTCATCAGGTGGACCGTATGCTTGTTTGCCACCTTAGTGCAATGTGAGTGAAACCGCAAGTAACAGATGATTTTCATATATTTAATCAAACTGTGTCTCGATTTGATTTCTCACACATCAACTGACAGGCCACGACAAGCGTAGCTTCACTTGCAAACCGGTTGGTCAGCGTAGTTATAACTTAACTAAGAACCCGCCAGTTACTCAGAAGTTATTGCGGTACCTGCAAATAAATAGCACAATAAACTTCTGACCCTGTGCGTGGTACTTACAACTTGAAGTGGGTAGGTAGGTACTCACCAGTTGCCATTAATATCAGTATTACACTTGATAAACTTTTCAGACGGAGTATACTGTTTTTTTTTATACCACTAATTACCTAAGGTGGTCAACAAGCATACGGCCCACCTGATGTTAAGCGGTTACCGTAGATTATAGACGCTTGCAACACCAGGGGTATTTGTGTATTCCCGACCATGTAAAATGAAAGAGGAAACGGTGGGCAGGCTACCAACACAACATTTTCTCGCGGAGCACTGGCATCCTTGCTCAACATATTGAAGTGAAATAACACTGATTTGTGCTGTGTTGGGTTCCATATTGTGAGCAAGGTTGCTAGTGCTCCGCGAGGAGACATTGTATTGATATTGGGGGGACTTTGAACCTTATACTACCTACCCAACTATTCCTCTTTCGTTTTACAGGTTCGGCAAGGCACAAATGCAATACGGTAACCCCTTACCATCAGGTGGGCCGTATGCTTGTTTGCCGCCTTAGTGGTATAAAACATTTCCTGCAAGGCAGAGGTCAGGTTCCCAGCTCCAAATTGAGTCGAATTACTCCCACTGTACCTCTCTTAGAATCAGTATTACACTTGAGAATCTTTTCAGACGGAGTATATAATATATAACACTACAGGCTGGGTACGGGACTCTAGAGAAAGATATGAGTTTTCAACTTGTTTTATAGAACTTATTGTTTGAATGCTCGTATAACCTTCCCCTGAAAGTTTCAGAACTAAATTACTTCAATACAATACGCTGCAGTGACGTTTACAGCTTACATAAGATGTATTTTTAACGTCTTAAAATGCAATGAAATAAAAAATAATAATATTAATAAATAAATATTCTTGGACAAATTTACACATCACCATAGTCCCAAACTGAGCAGAGCTTGTACTGTGGGTACTAGACAACGGATATACTTACTTTTTTTTGTAAATACATACCTACTTATAATACATAATATATACCTAGACAAACACTTACGTTTAACCACACAAATATTTGTGACCTGTGGGAATCAAACCCACGACCCCGTTAGACCTCAAACGTCGTCAATAAAAAATGTTTCTTTCACTAGCTTTATTTTACCCAAGGTTATGCAGAAATGAGGGGCTCATGGCTCAGTAATAACTACGTCATTTAACCGATCTGCAAGTTTTAATAAAAATAATGATACACTTGTATCAGCATTTATCATCAGGACCATTCATTTGTACCTTGCTGAACCTGTGTTCGGCAAAATACAAATGCAATTTCAAGCGTCTATAGGCTACAGTAACAGCTTACCATCTGGCGGGCCATATGATGGTTTGCCACCTTAAATATATAAAAGGTATAAATAAAAATAATATAGAAAAGTTATAACTTAGCGCACGATCGTGTTTACAGCGCGTTATTCAAATTTCAATTTCTAACAGTGTTAATAAGACACAGTTGGCCCCTAAACAGAAAATAGAAGTTCATTAAAATCATTTTCTATCTGTGGGAAGTCGGGCGGAATCAGTAGTGATTCCGCCAACAAGAAAATAATAAATATTCTCCCTATTCATTATTTACATAGAGTATGTAAATAAAATAAATAGGATATTATGGGAACTTCAAATTCACAGACAATAGTAACTTCATGGCACTATAATATGAATCAGATATTCTAATTGATATACACGTGGATATCATTCAAGTTAATGTTATGTACTAATGTATTATAAACGAGTCACACAGGCTAAAAGCCTATGACCAACTCGAATTCAAAAATATTATGTTTGGGTACTCAATCGGCCACCTTCGTATCCATTCTGTAACATAGAACACGTTTCAGCAGCGACTATATATGGCTCCGATGTGAACGAAACCATAGCGTGATCTAATTCGATCCTAACGCCATCTATCGAGCGAGACCTTAAACTTTTCCTCGTACATTTTGGTTTTGTCTTTACTATTCACAGATACTTATTTTGTGATACTGTCAACGTTTTATTTAGATTAATATAAGTGTTATTGTGTAATCTTAATGCATGGTTTTTTTTTGTATCGTATAATGTTTCAAACTGAAAACTCTAACCCTTATTGCGTTCATGAGTAACAACACAGGTTTTAATATTTAAAAAGTTCTGACATGATTCCCAGTATGGGCACTGCAACATAATAAAATATAATTATCTTTTACTAACCTTTTCAGTGGTAGTTTATGTAGACATGACTACTTTATGGAGTAGTCTAATATAATTATAAAGTACAAATTTTATGATCGCCATCTAGTATTAAAAATTGACTTGTAGAAGCATCTTTAAAAGGTCTATTTACAGAAAAAAAAAATCTCATTTAATTTTATCTATTGTATAGATTTTTTATAATGTTAGTGTTAGTGTTGTAAACTATTATAGTAAATTTGGCATTTCGAGAGACTGATATTTAAATAATAAGTCTAGGTATGTACGTATAATAATATCTAGTTAGATTTCATTTAAATATTCTGCGTCTGAATAAAAGCTTCTTTCTATTAATTTTTTTTAGTAACTTATTAAAGATTTAACTGCCCTGTTACTGTTGTATGGACTACAGTTAAGCATGAGGCCAGAGGGTGGTAAATATAACCTTTTCTGGCATGGGTAACGTGAAACATTGGAAACGTGTTGCTCTTTTTAAAAACAAATGTGATAATAACGTATTTAAATGCATGGTAAAGTCAGTAGGTTTAATTTCTTAAAATGAAGCTTATAATTTCGGTGCGTCGATATGGGCCTGTATCTTAATGCATTTATTTTTCCATTTAAATATATCCTCTCAACATTATACTATATTTTAGCCATGAGTAAGCATAATTCATAGTATCCTAATAGTTCCGTTCCCATATTTGTCCAAAAAGACGTGCTTATTTGAATTTAGATAACATCATGTCGTGTTCTATGTGATTTTTCATGATATTTATTTATAATTCATCTGACAGCAGCCACGAGAAAGTGGATGCGGCGCCCAACAACCTTTGAATTCGTGATGTCCAAAGTCCCATCGGCCGTCGAGGACGAATCCAAGGTATTTCACCATTGACTTGACGCCGATGCGGTCACCTCTCGGCACTATATGGGATCCTGAAGGCGGTTTCCTTCGGGGCCATGAAACTATGGGGCCTCCTTAAGATCCAACAGCTGCATCCTCCCGACGACTTGTGCAACTGCAATGGCCAGAATGGCCGTTTTTCGGTTTGCCTCTCTCTTTGTGGTGGCGTAGCATGTCACGCCGACGCTGGGGAGAGGCACAGCACGCATCACCCAGTCATAACCGATGTTCAACAGGAGCAGACCCCGCACCGAACTCTCTGGAACATCGCACATCTCATCATCAACCCCATAGCCTTTTCCCAACTATATTGCGGTCAGCTTCCAGTGCAAATGCGGTTGAATTAATTATTTGTATCTTAATGTTAAGCAACTTCTATTTATAAAAAATGAATGGCTGCATGTATGAAAGATCTTTACTCGAGCCCAGCTTGGTTGCTTTTAATTGGATTGGACAGGGATTATATTATGAGAAAAAATGTTTTGAATATCTACCGGAAACGTCGGAAATTTTGACGGTATTTTTGTATGAAAATTTGTGGTGTACCGATGTACACATTTCGCCGGTATGTTTAGGTATAATATAATAGAAACTTCAAACTCCAAACTGTTGTTGAGAATTTCATAGACAAACCCAATAACACTTTACTCGACCTGGAAATCCGACCAAGGTCCTTTAGCGTAGCTGTCTAGTTTTTTTTATACCACTAAGGTGGCAAACAAGCATACGGCCCACCTGATGGTAAGCGGTTACCGTAGCCGATAGACGCTTGCAACACTAGAGGTATCACTTGCGCGTTGCCGACCCTGTAAAAATCTTTTCACACCCTTCTTGAAGAACCCCATGCTAGTAGTATATATAGTCTCTCAAGAAAACCTGGACCGGGAGCTGATTCCACAACCTAAGCGTGTTGGGAGAAAATGCCTCTGGAATCACACGGTATGAGACCAAAGTGGTTCCAGGGTATGTGGATGAACTCCACGCCGATGGCGAGAGATCCGGTGGTAGAAAGTAGCCGTTGGCATCATCTCAAACAATTCCTCAGAAAACACAGAGAGACGCAAAGTCTCTCCTCAGACTGAAAGGTGATGCATTGCAGGTACTCTGAAGCAGTGATAACCCAGTGATATTTTCGTGGACTGCCAAGTCTTAAGTAGTCCTTCTTCTTTCTTTCTTTCTAGAATTCACCTCTGACATTTCCATGAATAATTAATTATCATTAGTATAGTTAGTGTGAAGGAGAAATCATGAAGAAACCTACTCAGATAATTTTTCAATGGCGTGCAAAATCAAAATGGTTTTATTTTCATATAAACCATTTACAGGCATTGAAATAAAATTACTTTTTACAGATTTTATCGCGTATATTGCGATAAAATCCGTAAAAAGTAGTCTTATTTCAATGTATAATATTCGCGTAAATGTCAGAAATCAATACATATACAGGCACTTATGAAATCTCGAGTCTAGGTGAACGGTTCCAAATTAGTCGTTTCCTATGGAGAAGAACAGGCAAGAAACTCCATAGTAACTCTTTTAAATTATAGTTTTGTACAATGATGTTCGACACGATAATAATTATAAACTAGATACTTACATGAGAGTACAATTTAGGAATGTTGCGAAGATTACAAATATATGCAGCTGGGCATAAAAGAAAGTGCGAAGTCTGCCAAACCGCACTAGGCCAGCGTGGTAGACTATAGCCTAATCCCTCTCAATCCGAGACGAGACCCGTGCCCAACTATGAGACAGTAAATGAGTTGAAGGTACATGTTTTTGGACATGAGAGGTAGAATAGGTAGAGGGAGCAAAATGGCTAAAGTTACTATTATTCTGAAAAAGAGAAAAAGAAAGAAAAAAAAAAACATTTAACTCTAAAGTAATTCAATACACAAGTTAATATTTACCTGTGTGATTACCTCGTTAGTCTAGTGATTGTAAGCGTGACTGCTACGCTGCAGCTGTTGGGTTTGACTGCCAGATCGAGTAGTGTTATTGGAATTTTCTATGATTTTTTCAGTGGTAACTCGGAGTTTGGATATCTATACGCTCGCGATTACATGAGATCTGAATATACGGTCGGCGAACTGTGGGTGTACATTAGTACACCTTTGCCTAACTCTACTATATTATTATGCCTATATTCCCCATATAGGCGTGATGGTAAATGTAGAACAGATTAACTTTACATTAATCCTCAAACTTACCTAGAGCCTTAGTTCAATTTAAAATATGAACCGTAAGCTACTTGGCTTAAAATTTTCCACTTTAAAATGCTTACTGCAATCCTCTTAAATATTAAGTACCTGGGCTACCGAGCTGACGACAGATGTAAAACGTCTAGCAAGATCTATTTTATAATTATATAAGTCTTCTCTTAGTTTGTTTCGTTGTGCGTGAAGAGAAAATGAATTTACGAAGAAATAAGACCAATACAGATCGTTTTTTCGCCTTAATAAACGTCCATATTGTAAACTAGCGACATTCATCATCAACCCATAATTATACTGTCCCACTGCTGGGCACGGGTCTTCTCTCATATTGAGAGGGATTAGGCTATAGTCCACCACGCTGGCCTAGTGCGGGTTGGCAGACTTCACAAACCGTCGAGAAAAATCTCTAAGGTATGCAGGTTTCCTCACGATGTTTTTCTTCGCCGTTTAAGCGAGTGATAATACGCACATGAATTTGAAAAGTCAGAGGTGTGTGCCTTGGGTTCGAACTCGAGACGTTCGACTTGGCAGTCCAATGGTCATACCGCTAGGCTATCATAGTAAACATTTATATTATAAGCTAGCATATTGTAGCCTGGCTTCACACAAGTATGTTCGTGTTTGTGGATGAATTAATTTCCAAAAATACCTAATTCCTTAGTCAATGCATATGACATCTTCCTCCGAACCTTTTCCCAACTATATTGGGGTTGGCTTCTAACCAGATGCAGCTGAATATTAGTATTTTACACAAAGCCACTGTTAACAGACCGCCGCAATACCGATATCTTGAGGATAGACTGGTTCTCCGGTTTTATGGGTTTCTGACTACCACTAAAGATTGTCGTAGCTGTTCCTATGATGGTCGTGCGACTCACAGATCTCATAATGATATGGCAAGTAAGTTTTCGGTACGAGGCCGACATATCCTGCTGCTTCCTGGTAGGGGACGATACTAGAGGATTTTCGTACTATAAAAAAGAGATGTCTGTATGTATAACAACCGGGACAGACCCGTTACGTGCTCTCCGAAGCACGGAGGGGCAGTTATTTCTTAGCGCCATGTGCCTCGGGTTCGAGCCCCACATGGTCAAGTTTTGTATGACCTATCGGATATGACATATAGTTTTTCTGGTTCTGTGTATGTAAGAACACCTACGATACAGAAATAAATCCTAGTTTGAGAACGCTTAATTAAAAACTAGCTGCCCCCCGCGGTGTCACTTGCCGTTTTTACTTTTTGCTCGGCTCCTATTGGTCTTAGCGTGATTTTATATAGCCTATCCTTCCTCAATAAATAGACTATCCAACACAAAAAGTTTTTTATAATTCGAACCAGGAGTTCCTGCAATTAGCGTTCAACCAACCAACCAAACCAACTTTTCAGCTTTATAATATTAGTCTAGCTAGATAAATAGGATATCGCTGCATCGCTACATTTCAATAGAAACTTACTTCTCAAAAATTTCGCAATTTCTGCACTTCAGTTCGCGGCCAAATTGAAGCGATGAACGCGCTGGATGCTAATTAACATCACTAGTTCGAATGCTGTGCCCAAATATTACGGCAGCAATAACATTATAAATTAGTTTTCACAGTTATTGCAGCAATGTTATTACGATGATTGGTTTTGTGTGTTTTTCATTAAAATTATAAGTTGGTATGTATTACATGTAAATAGGCGAAGGGTCGTGGTTAAATAATAACGCTGATCAACTAATTTGCAAGGTTAAGTCAGTATGATGATAGGTGACCATTCTCTACAATCGAGACCCTTCCGTGCATCGGAGGGCACGTAAATCCGTCAGTCTCGGTTGTCTTACGAACACCTATAATCGTTAGTGGGAGTCTGAAGCCTGTAAAGCTTGGCTTGTAACCTAGGTATAAGTCAATATGTATATCCTGACGATTTCAGGAGCTAATAAATAATAGAGTGGTAAATTGGTTGAGGAAGTCCGATGGCAGTCGCTCCGTGCAAAATACTGATATTCAGCCGCATTTTTACACTGTATGTACGTTACACTGAAAGCCATAATTGGGTAAAGTCTACGAGTATGACGATGTGGGAATAGGCAATTTTATTATTGAACATGTCATATGCGTAAACGTATACTATGCCTCAGCCTTGGGGGTGTTCATTTGCCATGATTCATGATCATCATCATTATTATTATATCAGCCAAACAATGTCCACTGCTACACAAAGGCCTTCATTTCATCCACAAGGAGCGGAATATACGAAGATTAAAAGAAGAATTTTCGACTTTCGATGCGACTTTCTTTGCTGACCGGACATTGCATATAATACTCATAATTATATACGTTTTTTCATAAATACATACTTATAATATAAGGAACACCCAGCCAAACTGAAATATAAGTATTTCAGCAATCAGGTTCATCACATAAAAAATTGTGTCCTGTGGGAATCGAGACCACGGCCTCGTGATTAGCAGTCCGTAATTCAAATTAGTAGACCAAAGATGTGTTTAAGTCGTCGTCATCATCAATAATATCATCATCAACCCATATACTGTCCCACTGCTGGGCACGGGTCTTCTCTCCTCTCATATTGAGAGGGATTGACCACGCTGAACTAGTGCGGGTTGGCAGACTTCACAAACCGTCGTGAAAAATCTTTAAGGTATGCAGGTTTCACCGTTTAAGCGAGTGATAATTAATTATTAATAGGCACATGAATTCGAAAAGTCAGAGGTGCGTGCCTTGGGTTCGAACTCGAGACCTACGATTTGGCAGTCCAATGGTCATACCACTCGGCTATAAAAATATCGACATAACAAATTGCTTCATCTTCCAACTTAATATAAAATTCCCTTTGACCAAAAGTCTATCGCCATTTTGTTTGCCACATTAAAATCTCTTCGAGTGCAGGTGTTCGGGTATGACCAGCAGAAAAGTAGGTGTGACAGTTCAAACTAGTTTACAGATAACACGTCCAAATGCTAGAGTGGATTTGCTAGTATTCGATTTTGAACTTTAAGTCAGAATAAGTCTAAAGGTGATTTTCATCTGTTAGTGGAAACTTGTTTTGAGACCTTGTGACATTTATGAACTGTATTTATTTGTTTGAGTGGATAACTGACGCAGACAACTGTGTACACATACTGATAATCCTCCAAGCCTCTTTCTAACTCTACTGAGGTCGGCTTACTGTTGTGTTACGGCGGTAATCGCTTACTATCATCAGGCTATCCGTAGGCTGGTTTGCCTCTCCCAAAAAAAAAAACAAGATAAAAAAAACATAATTACAAATCTACACGTCTCCTAACACTCGTAAAAATTACAATAATATTGTGTGTAAAAGAGCAACTGAAGTAATTGCAGGACGGTAGATAATGCAATTTGCAGTAGTGAAGTAATCTTGTTACGCAGTGGGGCAAGGTCGGACAACCAACATCGATGATACAGAAGACGAAGCATCTTAGCCCAATTATTGAGATAAATGATATTTATTTCTGCAAATAGATCTTTTAAAGACACTTTTACAAGTCAATGTATTAATTTTTTTTTAAGCTAGATGAATCCGGAATTTCCTAACTGACTACCTCTGAGGAGAAACAGTGAAACAAACTCAGAGAATCATAGTCTCTTTTAAAGTCCAGACATAGGATATGAGCAAACATGTGAGTGTTCCAATGCAGGGCAATGTCTGAAATGGCCTTTGTAAGAAAGAGCCATGGCGACTTCGAGTAGACTCGTCCCAGCCGACGGCACGTATGCATCAGTCATTGTGTAGCTCGAACATAATTTAGGGAGCTCAACAATCCGTCGCACGACGATACTTAAATTTTATGTATTTTTGTATGGCTATGCTAATAAAATATTATTATTATTATACTAGATCAGCGTCGCAGTAGAGTAACAAACATAACAATCACGCTTATATTCCTTGAAGGGTTAAGTAGAGGTGTATAGTAATGTACACCTACAGTTTGTCGGTGTGTTTAGATCCTATATAATTAACCGAGCACAAATCACAAAGTTTACGATGCAACTGAGAGATTCATAGAAAACCCCAATATTACTTTACTCGACCTGGGAATTGAATCCCGGTCCTTAAGTACAGCAATCGCACTTGTGACCACTAGGCTTATGAGGCAGTTGTAGTAGAGTATCGAGGGTATCTTAAGTTTACCAGGTTCAAGTAATGTTTTCTAATACTAAGTATAAACAATTATCCCCATTGTTCTAATTTTAATTTCAAGATAACCTTAGATTTATAAATAAAACTAATTTTATATTGTAGTGTGTCCTAAATAAGTGCTATACACTTTTTTAATTGACAAATTCACCATACTTTCATTCATGTCTAGTTTAAATAAGACATTATGTTTGTTTTAGTGAATAAGTTGTTGAAGTGCCTTAAATAAATAGTTTTTTCCATCCATTTTAGGGTCGACTTCCAGTCTAACCAGATGCGACGGAATTTACACAAAACTACAGACCTCGCCATATGATTCAGTCCACTTCTGAACAAAGGGCGCCTCTATAGACTTTAACAATGACCGATCACATGCCGCCAACATCTCTCAGCGACCTTTTCCAGGTCATCGGTCCATCTCCTTGGCAACCAAATTATACTATTTTCACATTGAAATAAAACTACTTTTTACGGATTTTATCGCGTATATTGATATTATTAATCCCGACGTTTCGGACCCTTTACAGCGTCCATGGTCACGGGTAGACTAAGGTGGTGGGCGTCTTGATTTAATAATTACTGACAGCTACCCTACATTTGTATTGTTACATGATCAATGATATTTATTACTAATTATTAATTAATACTAGATGGAGCCGGCATTTCCTAGCTGACGACCTCTGAGAAGAAACGCCGAAACAAACTCAGAGAATCAATCAATGATCAAGTTTTTGTTTTTTAATTAGTGGCAATAATTTTCGCGTATATGTCAGAAATCTATATTTTCACATTATTATAGTAAACACAAATTGATTTATTATCGACTGTGTTATGTCAAGTTCATTTTCGATTTTAATCTTATTATGATAATAAAAAAAAAACTTGACAAATAACGTTTGATTCTACTCAAAAATTACGCAAAAATTTGCTTAACAACCAATTTCAGTACGCAACAGTGATTGTGCAAGTAACACCTTAGAATTTAATATAACGTTTTTTACTTGCACAAATAATATCCGAAAGTATTAGTTGTAAGAATTCTCTAACATTAATCAAAGTGAGTCATTCGTTTTTTCAAAACTCAAATAGGTACTCTCACCCTATTCTGACCCTTCAACCTTTGCTTGAGCAATCACGCGTATGAATTAGCGAGCGCAAATCCCAACTGTGATTGGAAAAGTTTTTACTTAAATCGCAAGTAAAAAGCCTTTGCAGCGTCACCTGCCCAGAGTTCACGGAAACAAATGCAAGTAGATCAAGGCCACTAAAGGCCACGGAAGGCTGGTAAAAGGTAAAATCTGAAGCTTGGGCCAATGCCAACACAACAGTAATAACAACGCAGAAAACGTTATCTCACAAGATTAAATAATATAGCATTCGTTGCCTACAAGAAAAGTGAAATTATCTCTTGAATTTCTACAGTAGTTGGAATAAAAATGAATTCGCAATGTCACCTGGCGGCGGGTCAACGAAATATATGCAAGTGGCTCAAGGCCATTCAAGGTCAGGCGAGGCCGATAAAAGGGAAAAGCAGAGGGAATTTGGGCCGGTGCCAAAATGCCAGTAATGAGGTTCGAAGTCAAATGGGAAGACGCTGGGCGTACCTAGACTATATTTAGTAAATGTACCATGAAATCACAATGAGACAGTTTCCACGTAGTTAGGTGAACGACAATCTTTTTTCGCTTCGGGCTCCAATTTAGAACCTATCTTATATTTTCTGGCTTAATACATTTATTTTGTGAAATATATTTTCTCATTTCGTTCCTATTCTGGACAAGATTTTTATTACTTTTATTTTTCTTTGGGTTAAACTTTTCTTCAACTTTATCGAGGAGCTGATAAATCGGCCACTAGTTTGATAGCGACGTTAACGGCCTGAGCGATCGTTCACTTGTGGATTTGTACCTTTTTTTTTTGTTTACGGGGGAAACCTTCAAAAGGCGACCGGTCTACGGGGTTAGACCGGGGAGTGTGGGATTCTTACCCACTAAAACCACCCCGGTGGCCACCAGAGTACAATATAAAAAGGCATAATTTGCTCTATCACCCACGTAAGTCAAAAGTTTACAAGTTACTTTAATATTATTACTTTGATATTGAAGTAATCAATAACTACGATGCACTCAGTAATTCGTATGCCAGAACATCATTAAATTAACCCAAAGAAAGTTCTCATACCTGAACTCCAATAACTTTTACATTAACTCCGACCGTACTTACTGGTAACGCCATCTCTCGGTAAGCTAGTGAAACATAACGCACCCCTACCCTTACAAAGTTCCACACTTGATATGATGGTGGCAGCACTAGTCACTTTATCACAAAATTCAATTCTATGTTTTAGACGGTTAGGTTTATAATACAAAGATTTTAACCATTCAGTTAATTTGAGTAGCCAGTTAGTCAGGTGAGTAGTCGTTAAACAATGTTCGGAATGCTCGTACCCCGTCACAAAAGATTAGAGTCCCTTTTATTTTCTACTACAAGTTCAACTTAACCTAAAAACAAACTAAGTTGAACATGTATTTTGTGTGAGGAAAATTCTGTGATATCGAGATGTATGTAGGTAGATATACCTTATTCGGAGGATTGGAGGGTAATAAATTCCTCTGTAATTAGTTCTGATTTAGAGATAACCCATAGCAACACCCTGCCAAATTTCTGTTTAAGAAAATTTAATGAATGATCTTAATTTACAAATGATCAAATTTTAGTACTTATTATGAAAAAAGGTAAAAACTGTAAATAAACAATAAATTTTGTTGTTTTTTTAAATTTTTTTAATTCGCCAATTTCGAAAAGCGTTACTCTGAGGTATATCTGTTTCTTTATACAGTTAATAAGAATGTGTATGACCGTTGTCGTTTATGAAAGCACAAACAGCGTATATACAATCACGATTGTATTCCCCTAGAGATTAAAGAGATGTGTGCCAATGTACACCCACGTACATAGTTCGCCGGTATGTTTAGGTCCCATGTAATAGAGGGCAAGTCTATTGCCATTACCTGGGTATAAATCTAAACTCCTCCGAGCTGCTACTGAGAATGTTATTCTTTTGGAAGGCAATTATTGATCCTGGTCTATTCAAGTTTTTCAGTAAAATTGCATAATTGTCTAATTGATAGAACAAACAATCTCATTAACCTAGTGGTCGTAAGCGCTACATCTGCAACGAAGATAAGGCCTTGGGTTCGATTCCCAGTTCGAGGATAGTGTTATTAGATTTTTCTATTAAATTCTCAGTAGCAGCTCGGAGTTTGGATTTATGCCCCTTTGCCCAGGAATATGCTCGACTTAAACTTACCAGTGAACTGTGGGTGTATATTGTTATACCTCTGCCTAACCCTTCGTGGAATATAGGCGTGACGATATGTTGTGTATGAAAGAACAAAATTGTAATTTGAAGAAAAATATTGTAGACATTAATTATTTATTAGTATTTTAATCGAGTTCTTTGCCGGCTCTTCCCTTTTATAAGACTCACTGTTTGGTACAGGGCACCTATTTTTTGTCATTTCAAAAGTAACTATAATGTTATTATTCTAATTGAAATAGGATATTTGACTTAACTAAGAAGGAAGTATAATTTTATGCTCAGATTCGTCTATCCCACGGAGTTCTTAGTATGCAACGTTGTTTTGTATTTTTAATTATATCTATAATTTTGTTTATTTTTTTTACAGGTAAGTCGATGAATCTTGCTGATCTAATGAACTGTCGTTTCTGTAAAAAGGTAAGTCTAGAGATTAAACTTTTGATCATGAAGTGCTGCCATTATTGAACTAGTGGCGATAAAGCGATAACTCCCAGGTTCAAATTTACCGTAACTGCGAATAAATGGAATGCGTATTAATGAGTTTTTTTTTTCAATGAAAAAGGTAAGTATGGATAGGAGAACTGTAGGGAGCCAAACTCAGAGAAGCTCGGGTCTTAAAAAATCCAGGTTAAGAGAACCCTAGACCGCTGATCAGCATGATTCATGAATGTAGACGAAATGAGTGCTGTGCCAGATTGTTTTTATTTCAAATAAGCTCTTACAAGCTTTTATGAAACGTCAGGACACAAATTGAACGGTTGCAAACAGTTCACCCTATTGAGAATAATCTGGCAAGAAACTTCATCAACACTTAAAATTACATGTGTTACATTTTTCACTGGTTCAATGTTACCAAAAACTAATTCTAAAAACATACTATGTATGAATGCATATCATATCATAGTATAATACTTAATAATAATAATTCAATATAAAAATATTTTTACACAGCACCTTCCAGTCCCAAACTAAGCAGAGAGATGGAAATAATATTTAAGTACTTTTTTTTGTAAATACATACTTATGATACATAAGAAACACCCAGACAAACACAAACACTTATGTTTTAATCACATAAATATTTGTGTCCTGTGGGACGGTGTGTTACTATGCTCGGAGGCTTTTCCCAACTGTTTTGAGGTGAGCTTCTTGTTAATATACATGAGTATTTTACACGAAGCTGCTGCCATCAGAACTCTGCAACCAAATCTCTGGGCAGTACCGATATTTTGAGGATAGACTGGTTGTCAGGCTTCTGAATAATTGTTATTGAAGAATATTCGTAGCTGTTTGCATGAAAACCGGGACCGACGGCTTTACGGGTTCCCCGAGGCATGGAGAGGTCTCGATGTGTTAGGAACGGTCGCCAATTCACAGATAGACTGTGGCTAGTGCACCTTAGCCTTGAAAATCGGTTGATCAGTGTAGTTATACTATAAGTTTAAGTTTCCCGGCGCCTTCTAGCATACAAAATATTCACTTAAGTGTCTTTAAAAGATCTATTTACAGGAAATAAGTATCGTTTCTTTATCTCATTTCATCATCATTTAATTTAACTTTAAGTACAAGATATTAAAAATATACCCAAAAGCGACTTTGTCACCTGTTTTGGAAAATCAAGTCAACATTGTAACAATCGGTGTTTATATCCAACACAGCGCCCGTACACCGCAGTAAGTTAAACAACATTACCGAACGACAATGTGTCGAATCCTTCAGTTTTATTATCATTGGTCGGCGACCGCAATGCGGAGCGATGCGCCCGTCCTTGACACTCAGAATATAAGGATCTAATCGAATGCGGTGACGGCAATTTTGAATTTCTGAAGTATAAGCCTTGGGTACACTGTTACGTAGTCTTCATACTCGTATTGAATTATATTAAGAAAGAAAGAATTAAAAATCGTCTATTTCCCACAAACTTTGACACTAAAGTAAGAGATGAATAGAATTTAGAATATACAATGTGAAAGAAAGTACAGAAGCCAGCACATCAAGCTGCCCCAATCTGTCAAATTTATTTGATAGATTTTCAACTATAACACAAAGTAATAGGGATCTAGTTCGATGGGAAAAAATTGATCATACTTGACAGTTTGTCAACACAACAAACTTTGACAGTTGTCAAAGTTTGACAGTTGTCAAAGTTTGACAGTTGTCAAAGTTTGGCTATCTGTACATAAATAAAGCCTTCTGTGACATGGGACCTAAACATACCGGCGAAACGACGTTAGTGAGAGATCGTTAGTCTTTAAAAGAAAAATAGGAAAAATATTGTAAACCGGGATTGACGGATTTACATGCTCTCCGAAGCTTGGAAGGGTGATAAAAGGTCACTCATCCAAAGAAACACCGCGGCAGGCGCAGCTTAACCTTGCAGTTTGGTTGATCGGCGTAAGTATAACTTAGCCAGTAGCCTCTTTAAACAATAGATTTAATATTGTCTGAAATGTGTTACTTTACGGTTAAGTTCTGTGGCCATTACTAATGTTTAAGATAGGATCTGTTTTGGCCCTGTACGAGGCCGGTGGCTGTAATAAAATGTAGTTCTTAACTGAATTTCTGTACGATTTCAAATAAACGTATTCTTTCTTCTCTTTTTAATATATAACATACCAACACGCTTACTGTTATATACCCAGAGTTAGCCGGTATCTTTAGATACCATCCAATAAGGGGCGAGCCTATTGTCAATATCCGGACACAAATACAAACTCCGAGCCGCTACATAGAGCGTCTTAGTAAAACATAATAAAACTGCTCCATCTGGGAATCCAATCCAGGACTTTTTAGTCCGCAATTTAAATATGTGTGCAGCTCGGAGTTTGGTATTGTGCCCGGTTTATAGTAATAGACTTGCCATTTACATGGGACCTAAATTATACACTACACTGGCAAACTGAAGGTGTACATTAATTCACCTCTATCTAACTCTCCGAGATAAAATCTCGGCTCATTTTCAGTGTTATAAACGTCAAAAATTTCTGCCTGCGTCAATATTCGATCTTAATTCAATCTAACGTGTCGTGTTTGAAGTTTAGAATAAATAAATGTTTTTGGGATATTTTACATAGTTCCAAACTAAGCAGAGTTTGTAAATACTTTTTCTTGTAAATGCATACTTATAATATATTTAAGACACAAGAAAACACAAACACTTATACATCACATAAATATTTGTGTCCACCGAAAGTTAGGAAGCAGAGAGTAAATTGAAAATATATAAATATTACTCTGTACTAGAATTATCTTTCTGTTCATCTAATTTCCATTCGACTAGTATAAAAAGTAAAAGTCCCTTGCAAGTATAACAAAAGGTATACTTCACTATAAATCAATTATTACAACGTATATTTTAAAGTTATTTGCAATTCTATAATTAAACACAACAATAGACGAGAGACCAATTTAACGACCAAACCGATTGACTGTTGAACGCATAATGACGCCAATGCAAGCCACCGAGTGCCGCCATGATGTCAACCCCACTCCTCATGCTTGCGCTCCTCCTACTTCCGGTCAATGCAACAACCGTTTTAACTATTTTATTTATTTTTAAGTGTGGGCGACAACACTAGATTATTCCTCCGGAAAATTAATAAGCATAAGTTGTACCTATTAATTTTCTTAAATAACAGTACTATTAGTAGTTACTTTATGGACTACGCTGATCAATATACCTGCAATGTTAAGCGCGCTTATTAAAAATAAAAAAGTCTTACTTCACGCAAACGGTAACTTTAGAGATTTTTGTTGATTCTCAAAAACAAAGCAACACCATCCTCCGACCGAGGCTTGTCCCAACAACGTTAAGGTCGGCTGCCAATCTAACCTTATTTTTTAGATGCGGCTGAATATTACACAATGTGTTTATCAGTATTTTTAAACGAAACTTTTTTTTTGCTCAGTAACACCGATATCCTGAGGATAGGCTGGTTGTCATACTTTTTGTGTTTCTGACTACCACTAACGATTGTCATAGGCGTTCGCATGACAACGGGACCGACGGCCTTACGTCCTCTCCAAGGCATAGAGAATGGTCACCCCTCCACAGAATGACCGCGTCTAACGCAGCATAACCTTTTATATCAGTTGATGAGAATAGTTATAATATACCTGCGGGTATTTTTTTTATGTAGCCTATTGTTTCCCACTGTAGGGCAAAGCCTTCCCTATCTTAGTCCAGGACTCTCTATCCTGAGCTTCTTGATACCACGTTGGCAAAAGGTGATCAAAATCATTAATTATGTTTTACTCCAATTGTTATAAAGAAGAAAATTAAATAACAATTTCCATTTCCGATCCTTGATAAAAAATATTACGACTTTTGTTGTTTTTACCAAAATGTTGCTGATATTTGTATATTAAGAGTATTAATTAAGTTATCCAAAACGTGGTTAATATTTTAATGAAGAAGTATCTGTTTTTCCTTTGTTTATTTTATTCAACTGTTTCAAAGAGCCCGCGCAACGTTAAAACAGGATTTTAATTATGTACAACATCGGTAGGAACTACATTTTATAAAAAATAAATTGAAAACATAATTAAAAACACAAAAGGAAATACATTTTACTTTTTTCATCTCACTCGTACCACTTGCCTCGTTTGTCTAGTGGTCCTACGCGCTACTGCTAAACTAGAGGTAATGGGTTCGATTACCAGATTGAGCAAAGTGTTATTGGGTTTTTCTATGAAATTGTAGCAGGTCGGACTTTGGATTGGTGATCGTGCATTGTTATTTTGAAACTTCGACTGAGATTTCATAGAAAAACCCAATCACACTGCTCGACCAACGCATCGAACCCAGGATCTCTAGCATAGCAGTCACGTAAAGTACCATCTTAAATAATTACGGACAAAAAAAAAACAGTGATAGCCAAGTGGTGATTGGACTTCTAGTCAAAGTCACGGCACGCAACTGACTTTTCAAAATTATGTTCGTATTAATTAATAATTATCACTTGCTTAAACGGTAAAGGAAAACATCGTGAGGAAACCTGCATGCCTTAGAGATTTTCTCGATGGGGTGTGATGTCTGCCAACCCGCACTAGGCCAGCATGTTGAACAATAGTGTAATCCCTTTCATTCTGTGAGAGGAGACCCGTGCCCAGCAGTGAGGCAGTATATGGGTTGAATATGAATCACGAATAGATACCTATGACGTCTAATGAGGAAATTATAAAAAATTGAGTGAGCAATTTTTTACTTAGAAAACCTTAGAGACTTAAAAAAATACAGCTCCCGTGACAATTAGGAACAAACTCGGGGTGGGTTCTCTCTCGTGGGTGAAATACAAACATTTCTACATCACTCAAAGACTAGTCTCAGGTGGGAACCGAACCTACGACACGCGATAAGGTAACCACCTTAACCGCATCACCAAACGTGCAGTCGTAAAGTTACGCTACGGTAAAATCTTAAACTCGTAGCAACCGTAGCGACTCGTAGCGACGATGGCTACGTCGTAGTCACTACCTTAAAGTTTTCGTAGACTTCGATAAAGTTACGGGACAGTCGTTTTTTGACTTAAAACTGTGAATTCGCCTACATATAAACTGTGTATGTGTGACAAAACTGTCGTAGTAAGAACACCTTTATGAAACAAAGTGAGAGTCGCTGCCAGTTGGGCTCGTGCCCGTACATCTGGCACATTCGCTGGACGGCCCTGCCAATCTTTCTGGCCAAATATCACCACATGGCTTCAAAATGGCAATTTTTCAAAATGTGAAATGAAATTATTGAAAATATTATGAAGCCTTGTTATTCAAATGTACAAGCTTATCAATGATCTCCAAGTCACTTTACAATTTCATTTCGTGTCTGGTTCGTAACCTCACCCATTATTACATAGGACCGTACTATGGAAGTAGATTGGTATACCTCTGCCAAATATTTCGAGTAATACAGGGGAATGATGGTGTGCTTTTTTATATTTATTGGATTATTCACTACCATAACAACACTAAATACTCTTTACCTAGTTTTGAAATTTGGAAGTAATATTCCCAGAGTGTCCTCTTTTTATAATATGGAAAATTCGCCACCTGGAAAGGCAGCAGGGATGTCGGACTATTACAGGCTAAAAATCGCACTTGCCTTTATAAATCTGTAAAATACACCATGTCTATGATAGGCTGTGGTCCTGCAGTCAGTGGACCACTTCATTCAGGGAGGCCTTGACTCACATACTCACATCCTAGTCCTAAGAGTCTCTTCCTAAGAGTCCCTGAGTATCCTGGAGTGCATTAAAATGCATAGCGGGCAACCCTTGTTTTTATTTATTTTTTCGGGTGGGGAAATGCTCCTTATGCATGCCGCCCCGCTTGGGGATATGGAACGGTTATGTCGGGCTCTCCGGCCAGGTGGCCAGCATACCGACTAAAACCACCACCATCGCCACCCTCCGTCTAGTGGTGGGACCACGGGAATCGCTCTCGCATTATCCGCGATCCCACTGCGGACGTCAATGTAGCGGGTAACCCTGGCGCATTAGCTATAAAATATTATATGAGATTGTCCCCATTGGAACCACAATACTCGACAAATAATGACAGTGTAATCAATTTGCTATTACTGCAAAACTAGACTTTAATGTTGTTCTACAAAGAAAGCATTTAATTTCCAGATAATTTCAAGGTAATTTTTATTCTAACAATGTTAACAACATAATTGCTTTATATTTCCTTCGACATTCAATTGGTACTTAGGCTTGTATGGCTGCTTATTATATTATTACAATGGCTTGGAAGACGCGGCGAAATTGTTCCGTCTGCTGTTAAAGTAGTACATTAATGACTGCAATAAAGTTTCAATTACGTAACAGTTGCCCTATAAGGGGCCGCTTAGTCACACAGTCGCTTTAAAAGTGTTACGGGCAGGGAAATTAGTACAAGTATTTTTTAAGACAGATTTCGCACTATTACACAAGCTATATGTTGCGGGGGACTTCACAATCGAAACAAATATCTGTGAAACAAAGAAATACTTGCCTCAGGTGGGAATCAAACACTCGACACGCAGCACTATGGTGGTTGTGAGACGACAGCTTAACGGTTTTAGTCTAGCATTTTATTCGCTCGTGCCGTTCGTGCGTGCGTGCCGTACGTGCCGTTAAAGCTTTGAGGAGACCGGGGCCTCATGGTCCCCACTTTTGTACCCAAATCGGGGCCTCAAATGGTCCCCACTTTTGTACCCAAATATGCAATCAAGTTCAACGTTCATGCTTCAACGGACCTTGAATTAATGAAACGCTACGATCGTGCTCGCTTTTACAAGGTCACAGAATATTAATTTAAATCCCATCTAAATCGGCGCTAAAGTCAAAAGAGTGCAATTTCTGCAATTGGAATCATATTAACATTTACAGACGCGGCCATTTTTAACGCCACATTCTAACTAGGGGTTAAGCGAGCTATGATTGAGGCCTGCAATCAATCATAATAACTATCTCGCCTACTATTACATGAGAACTAAACATATTGGTGAACTGTGGGTTACATTGGTATACCTCTGCTTAACCCATCAGACAATACATGCGTGATGGTATGTATGTTATAATTACCATTCTAACTAGCTGGTCCCGCAGATGTTGACCTGCAGCATCAGGTCTATTTTTTGTGAATCTAAACCATCAAGGAACATCACCTCATGAAATTCGTTCAAGCCGTTTTGGAGATTTAGTGAGACTAACAAACTACAATTGAGATAATAGAATACGCCATTGAATTCGATAACAATTTGCTCTGAAATAAAACTACTTATGTTAAGTGTTTGCTAGTATGTATCTTTGTGTCTATTTTTGTTTCACACTAATGTCTACATTCCTTATATAAATTTCTCCTCTCGCAGGTCTGCTGGAAGAGATTTCTTTAGAAATAAGCAGCACCTTTGTACACTATACTCCTATGTTCTCAATTTACTTTTTTTTTATGTGTGTATATAAATAATATAAATAAATAATAAATAAATACTTTTTACGGATCTTATCGCGTTATATTGATATTATTAATCCCGACTTTTCGGACACTTTACATGGTCGCTGTAAAGGGTATAATATTCGCGTAAGTGTCAGAAATCAATAGAATTTGCTCTGGTTAAGTTACAGATTCGAATTGTCCGATTATCATCATCATCATACTGATATGATTTATACTTTTGTTCAGCATGTATAGTCCACTGCTGAAAAAAAGCTAACAAGCCCCCCCCCCTAGACTTCTACACTTTCTAAGGACTAGAAAAGCCTGACAACCAGTCTGTTGTCAGGATATCAATAATTAGGTTGCAGAGGTCTGATGGCAGTCGCTTTGTGTAAAATACTGATAGTAATCCAGATCTGGTTAGACTGCAAGCCGACCACAACCCAGTTGGGAAAAGGTTCGGAGATTGAAATAAAACTACTTTTTACGGATTGTATCGCGTTATATTGATATTATTAATCCCGACGTTTCGGACCCTTTATAGCGTACATGCTCACGGGAAGACTGGTAGTCCATGGTCACGGGTCTACCCGTAACCATGGACGCTGTATAGGGTCGGAAACATCGGTCCGATACAATCCGTAAAAAGTAGTTTTATTTCAATGTAATAATATTCGCGTAAATGTTAGAAATCAAAGGTTCGGAGAATTATAATGATTTAATATATTATGCAAAATTCTGTAGCGGTGTGTAATACTTTTAAATAACCGCTAGGGTTGCCACAGTCAATCTATCTGGGCAAAAGTTCACACAGAAAAAAACCCATTTAATTTACTATGACGTCACATATATACGGTGTGCCTGTTGGTTCGTTGACAAAATATTCATACCGGAGCTGATGGCTCCAGCGCAGCTTACATTATTCGTGCGGCCGAAGCGTGTGTGGTATTTTTTTTACTTTTTTGTGCGTCCGTGGGTACTTTTATATTGGACCGACCATCAATATGCCGATGCTTCTCTCTTCGTGAAAAAAAAATCCTTTATCAAGAATCCTATGCAACTGAACCTTTGTGTTTTGAAAAAATAACATTATAGGTAATGTATTATTGAGTCTAATATAATTGGGCTCGTTCCAAAAAGACTGGTTCTTAATAGCAACGGACAGAGAGAAGAAGAGTGGGAAGGCCTTTGCCCAGCAGTGGGATATTACTGCTGGGCAAAGGCCTCCCCGCTCTTCTTCTCTCTGTCCTCAAGACTGTATACAGTCTTGTAATAACGAGTACTATGTATAACAATGCATTCTGCAAATATATCTTTCATACAACTACACCTGTTATATTCCCCGAAAGGTGTACCAATGTACACCCATAGTTCACCGGTATACTTTATGCCCTTAACCGGGAACAAATTAAAACTAGGACTATACTACTGAGAATTTCATAGAAAAACTCAATAACACTTCTCGACCTGCGACTCGAACCCGGAACCTCTAGTGTAGCAGTCACACTAAAGACCACTAGGCTAATGAGGCAGTTCTGATGGATGCTTATGATTGTTATCAATTAGACATGATGACTCGCCTACTTAACCCTGTTATCAAAACGATTCGACTATACTTTCTGATTTAACTTTTGAATATGAATTAAAATATATTATATTTTTTTTATACCACTTAGGTGGCAAACAAGCATACGGACCACCTAATAGTAAGCGATTAGCATAGCCTGTAGACGCTTGCAATACCGAGGGTATCACTTGCGCGTTATTGACACTGTAAAATAAAAGAGGAATAGTTGGGTTGGCAGTTGGTCAAAGTCCCCCCACTGCTAACACAATGTTTCCTCGCAGAGCATGGGCAACTGTGCTCAACATTAAGAACACAAATACAGCTCAATGTAGCCTCAAATCAAAGTGAAATACACTTTGATTTTCTACAACGTGGAGGTACCTACTACCCCAATCGGGGAGCTCCAATTTGAGTGGAATTACTCCCACTATAATTATCTCTCTTAAAACCTACCTTATTATTTCCCCTTTTCAATACTGAACTTGATATTAAATCAGATACCGTATACCTACACAAAATATTTGCTTAAAATTATTAAAGCACACAAGATGGCCGCCTGCCGACTGTGCGAACGATAAAAATCGTTCGCCTCGACGGAACCCGTTCATAAAACGGTTAAAAGTTAAAAACAGCTGAACAATAGTTGATCATAACAAATTCAACAGTTTCACAACAAACTGTGAAATTTGTAACTTCTTACTTTGTGAAGTGAGTACAGATTTTTCCATGAAAATAAATTATTAAAGAACAAACCGACTATAATTTCAACTACAGAAAAATATTGTTGAGAAAGGCTATTATGGGGTAAATAAAACTACTTTTTATTATTAATCCTGACGTTTTTGCCCCTTTACAGCGTTCATGGTCACAGGTAGACTGAGATGGTAGGCGTCTTGATATTATAATTATTGACAGCTACTTTACATTTTTGCTAATTATTGGCAATCCGATTCACGCAGAACAAGCTTACCGTATTTTGTTTTTGATTTAATAGAATCTGCAACAGGATTGTTCTTGATACATTGATTCTTGAAATTTACCACGACCATAACGGGAGTACCTTTTTTCTTATTTTTTTTATTTTGTTTACGGGGGGAACCTTCAAAAGGCTACCGGTCTACGGGGGTTAGACTGGGGAGTGTAGCATTCTGACCCACTAAAACTACCCCGGTGGCCACCATCAGCACATAAAGGGGGTACTGTGTTCTCTTAATAGACCACCCCAGAACCCCCCTGTGCATCACCTATTAAGGCACATCAACGGGATGACGGAAGTACGTACACCTGCCCAACACTTCAGGAAATACTGAGTCTGATAGTATAGTTTTTGGCACGAACGCCTATCGATAATCTGATCAGCCTGTCGGGGGCATCTAGCTTATGGAAAAATATGATGCATAACGCTGACTTAAGCACGCTGAGGTGAATTTAAAAATGTTCAATCTCACCGGTCGGTTGCAGGCAACAATTTTTACAATTTCACAATATTCTGAGCTTCAGTGAATATCATGGATGACACGAAATTTAGATAGAGAATACCAACCGTGTTGTTGGAAAATGAAACGCACTTTTGTTGCTTTCAAGGATAAAAATATATTTATCAATGATTTTTAATTAAAATGATTCATAAATAACATTAAAAAAATTTTTTTACTATTTACTGACATTCAAAAATACATTTTGCATAATAACATTCAAGAAATACATTTTTATCTATAAATAATATAAAACAAAGCTGTTTTGCGTCTGTCGTGATGATTCTCTGCTTTCTTCTTCTAAACCAAACAAAGGATTTTGATAAGGTTTTCACGTTTGTTTTTATCATTCACATAATTTATTCCAAAATATTTTTTTTTTGTATAACATTCTCATTGGACTATCTTTTTGTATTTTTTGGCCTTCGCTTTTTAAATTTACGTCACCCTATAGACGTAAATTCAGAAAGCGAAGGCAAAATTCGATATGGCGAGTAGGTATCGCGGTGGTTTAGTGGTCATAGCGTCTGGTGCAGTACCTAACCAGAAGACGCAGGTTCGAATCCTGCCCGTGGTCGAATTTTTCCTTTGCTTAATAACTTTAAATTCTCATTGATTTTTTTGTGATCTAGGTGTCAAAAATCGATTTAGAGGACACTTACATGTCTATCGCTGACTAAACCACAAAAATACCGGTGTAAAATCTATCTCGTGTATCTACCTCCTCAGGTTGTTTTGCAGTAACGATTTTCTGTCTGTGGTCTAGTGGTCCACATGTAGGACTGCTGATCACGAGGTCGTGAGTTCGATTCCCACAGGGCACAAATATTTACCTATGTGATAAACATTAAGTGTTAGTGTTTTTCTGGATGTTTGTTATGTTATTAAGTATGTATTTACAAAAAAAAAGTATTTAAGTATCAGCTTAAGATGTGCGTTACTTGTCAATCAATGTCAGAGTTTATTTTGTGGCATTTAGTTATCTCTACCACAGCCTAGTGAGTCAAGGTGACTGCTACGCTAATGTTTTTAGGTTCGATTGGGAATGGAACCACCCGAATCGATCAAGTAATAAAATGGGTTTTTCTATGGAATTCATTGTAGCAGCCTAAAGTTTAGATATTTGCCCGGTGGGGATAGGCTTTCCCATTATTACGTCGGACCTAAACAGACTGGCGAAGTGTGGATGTACAGTGGCCAGCACACCAAGTTACCACAATCTGTCAAATTTCTTTGATTGAATTTCAACTTTATTTCGAAATAAAGTTCATATTAAATTGAAGCAGCGATAATCTAGTGGTATGACCATTGGACTGGCAATTCAAAGATCTCGAGTTCGAATCCAAGGCATGCACCTCTGAGTTTTCGAAATGATGTGCGTATTAATAATTAATTATCACTCGCTTAAACGGTGAAGGAAAATATCGTGAGGAAACCTGCATGCCTGAGAGATTTTCTCGAAGGTGTGTGAAGTCTGCCAACCCGCATTAGGCCAGCGTGGTGGACTATAGCCTAATCCCTCACATCCTGAGAGGAGACCCGTGCCCAGCAGTGGGACAGTATATGGGTTGATAATGATATTAAATTGGGAAAATTTGTCAGTTTTGTATAGCTTGACCTGCTGGCGTCTGTACATTAGAGTAGACCTCTGCCTAACTCTTCGAGGGAAACAGGCGTGATGGTACGTTATTATATTCGGTTATCAGCCCATAATCGTCTGGCCTCTAAAACCCTGTCATACGAGTACCACATACAGCAAAAACAGAAGCGTACATTTTCCAAGTTGAGTAGTACCTACAGGCTGCCTTGCACACCGTACTGTATCATGATCGAAAATTAGCCCACTACACTCATATTTTGCTAGTACTCTTTTGAATTGCCACAACATTCACTACCGCACACAGCGCTCTCTATTTCCGAGTAGATTGAACAGGCATCTTCTTGTTATGCTCGCTCCATCGTCGACCTCATCTTTGCTCCGAAGCTAAGGTTGAGGTCAAGAACAAGCCCATTTTTAATAAAAAACGAAAACTATGTTGGGGTTGGCGTCCAGTCTAACAAAATATCAGTAATCCTGCCCGCCGTCGAATTTTTCCTTTTCTAAATAACTTTAAAATCTTAAAAAAAAAAAAATTGAAAATGAAAAAAATGGAAAATGCCAAAAAGATAAAATATCAGTATTTTACACGAAGCGACTACCATCAGACGCCTGCCACCCAAAATAAGTGATATCCTGTAAATAGAATGGCTTTTTGGGATTGCTGACTATAAACTATCGATCTTCATATTTAGGTATTTGTATGAAAACCCTTTACGTGCCCTCCGAGGCATGGAAAGGTCTCGATGTGTTAAAAATGGTCTACGTTTAATTTGAGTATGACTCGTTTGATTTCACTGATTATATATGATTAATTGATTATTATTCACTAAAATACTATGTCTGGAAGTTACTATAAAAGAGATCATTCATTATTCATAGAGCAAAGGCATATTTGAGTATTGCTACCATCATAGATTTTTTATTTCAATTCAAATCAAATTCTTAATTTGCAGAATATTTGTGGATTATTTTTGTATTTGTGTTGTATTTTATGTTACAATTAAGAAATATATGTCGCCATACTCAGGCGCACACCGTGGAAATTTTCAAGCTTAATTATTAATTAGGTACTGAATACTAAATGAGTCGACTATAAACAGTACCTATCAAGTTAATAAGTCAATAAATTACAATATAAATGTGAGACAATGTCAAGCTTACTTGGAAAAATAAATATAATATGTCAACAATGCAAAAATAGTTATACAAAAAATATGTTTTACTCATACAACTGGGATGCAACTTGCGTCGATACCCTTGCTCCATCTCATCTTCCAAGCTCAGCTGGCTGTGCCGGGGCTGCTGCTGCGGCCGCGGAGACCCTAAAGCGGCGCAAATATAGTAACCTCAACGGGAGCTATAATTTTGAGCCGTTTGGGGTCGAAACGCTTGGGTCGTGGGGCCCGAGTGCGCGACTCCTTTTTAAAGAAATTACCAAAAAACTTATCGACGCTTCGCGCGACCAGAGGGCTGGTTTATTCTTGGGTCAACGAATTAGCATTGCCATTCAACGTGGCAATGTGGCCAGTCTTCTGGGAACGTTACCAGATGACAGCGATGTGGAGGAATACTTTGACGCTTGGACGTGATAATTATTTATTAGTTATTTTCATTTTCCTTTTTTTTTTGTACATTATGTAAATAGATAATAAATAGAATATTTATTTTTATTACTTAAGGTTTCCTAATAAATGTAACTACTTTGATTAGAGAGGTACTGAGGTTAAAATTCTAACGGTCATAATAATTTATTTATTTATTTATAGTTAATTAACACGGTACAACACCAATTACATTAATTAACTTAGAAAGAAACACAATATATTCAAAAACTATACAATGTAGCCAATTTTCTATAACAAACAATTATTCGCTACGTACTAACATGGAACAGTGGACACCCAATAATGTTACGGTGTAAGGGACGGCCATCATAGTGTCCTTAAGTCCGTAATCCCTGCTTCGGTGTTCCCTCGCTTCATCATAATGTAATGTTTCCCTGTGGCCTTCCGTACCATCAGATCTTTTTTAGGAAGGGACTGTGCCTATTTCTATTGATGCTATGACGTGACCGAACGTGATTTTAAAGGGTTCGAATCCAAGGCTCTCTAACTTTCAAAATCATGTCCGTATTAATAATTAATTATGACTCGCTTGAACGGTATGAACGGAATGCTTTAGAGATTTTCTCGACAGCGTATGACATCTGTCAACCCGAATTAGGTCAACGTGGTGTTTAATTAATGTCTAATTTTTTGGATTCAGAAAGGAGAGCCTTGCGAAGCAGTAGAACAGCATACGGGTTGGTGATGATGATGACGGTGATCATGATGAAAGAATGAAAAAGTTTAATACATACTTCTTAAAACATAACAAAATTAAAAATCTAAAATAATATATGTATATAACAGTTATATGAACCTATTGAGGTACACCCTAATGAGGACCCTTTGACGTCGGGGCATACATAGCCAGTTCGCCGTTATACAGTTCTCCGATATGTTTAGGTCCCATGTTGGTTATACATTGGCACACCTCTACCTAACCCTTCGGGAAGAGTTAATTTGATCCAACAAGATCTTACTTAGACTTACCTAACCTGCCTATCAAAGTTGCTTACTATCAGGCTTCTTATTTATGGCAAGGGACCTGTCCCGGCTTTGCATGGGTGCAATGTACTAATATCACGAATGTAAACCTTCTGGAAGGAATTATCTAAATAATACTGAAAACCATATCAAAATCCGTTGTGTAGTTTAAAAGATCTCAGCGTACAGAGGGACAGACAACGGAATGCGACTTTTTTTTATACTATCTACAGATTAGTTGGCAATTTTCCAATTGATTTAGCTGGTCACCAAACTTGGCCAGTTTGTGCGATTCTTTTTCCTTAACTTATTGGTTTTCCGACCCCATAACGTCTCCATTGTCCCATTGTAAGGGGGAGCGACCGTATCACCATTTTTCGGCTACAATTTCAATTTAAGGATAGAATTGAATTGTTGGAAGACAAATTTCAATCATGAGGCTAGAACTCAGATCAGGTTACGGTCTAAACTTTGAAAATATTAAACTAATAATTATGATAAGAATCACTTTACGACGAGCCGTGATATAGCCTGGTGATATCATCATTTCGAATCATCGAATCCAACCTCTAAATTTTACAATTCGCGTATTTATAATTAATCATAATTAATTATTAATACCCACATGAATTGAAAGTGACAGTAGTCACTCACTTAAACGAAGAAAGAAACCGCACTAGGCCAGCGTGGTGGACTATAGCCTAATCTCTCTCAATCTGAGAAGAGACTCGTCGACCCGGCAGTGAGACAGTAATGGGTTGATAATGAATAACGCCTAGAAAAAAAAATCCTCACATCTTTTTCCCAACTGCGTTGAGGTCGACTTTTGGTCTAACCAGATGCGGCTGAATATCAGTATTTTACACGTAACGTCTGCCCTCGATTTTTGTAGTACCGATATCCTTAAGATTGATTGGTTGTCATTCTTTTTGGTCTTTTACCTACCACTAACGATTGTCATAGTGGTTTCGATGGCTGGAACTGGGCTTTACGTGCTGTCTGAGGCACGGAGAGATCTCGGCGTGTTAAGAATGGTAACCTATCTATCTATTTAACTAACTTTTTTATTATTAATGCTTAACTTGACGACCTCTGTGGTCTAGCGGTTCGAGTGCCGGACTGCTGATCATGGGGTCGTGGGTTCGATTCCCACAGGACACAAATAGTTGTGTGGATAAACCATGAGTATTTGTGTTTGGGTGTTTCTTATGTATTATAAGTATGTATTTACAAAAAAAAAGTATGTAAGTATTATATCCATTGTCTAGTACCCATAGTACAAGCTCTGCTTAGTTTGGGACTAGATGGTGTTGTGTAAAATGTCCCAAAAAATATTATTACATTATATTATATTAACTATATTTTTTTTACCTTAAACATGACGTGTACGTTATGTCAATTTAAAAAACGTATTTGTTTCTTCTTCTTATTGTCATTCAAGTGACTATTGCTTCTTAGTATTAATAATTTTAGAACACCTATTTTCTTCTGTCTGTGTTAAGGACTAGAAGACCTTCTGGTCTTTTCTGATCAACCAGTCACATAGCGATAAGGCTAAATTTTATTTCGTTTTTATATTACTTCCTTTAATTGTATGTACCTAAGTATGTTATTAATTAAGAGTAACAGATTTTCTATTATAAATGATTTATGGTTAAAGTAACAACAGGTTAAATAAACACTTTAAGCCCCATATAAGACGAGACTTTGAAACTGATACTAACATAAGTAGGAATCGATAAAACTCGTTTTAACCGAAACTTGTTCTTATTTTTGTCTCGATGGTAAATACATAATTGATATTGAGCCCAGTAGCCAGTAAGTGACCACGTTAATTGGCGTTCTTTAGGTCTTCAAATGTGCAGGTGTAGGGGCATTTTGGGCACAGAAGCTGAAATCTCTTCTTATCTGAAGGTGAAATCTCTTCTTAACCGAAGCTGAAATATCTTCTTAACTGAAGCTGAAGTCTATTCTTAACTTAAACTGAAATATCTTCTTAATTGAAACTGTAATCTCTTCTTAACAGAAGCTGAAATCTCTTTTTAACCGAAGCTGAAAATAATACAACATAAAAAGGAATCATTTAAGTCGTTAGTTTATATATCATTATTTTGTAGTTATTTTATGTATCTATTTATTATTAAAGTTTGTAAACAGAAATAATTGAATTGACAACCTCCTACTTTTTGAACTCGGTTAAAAATGGCAAGAATTTAATCATACAAGTATTTACAATTATTCGGGGAATAGTTGGGCACCTCAACGGGTAACAAATATATCTAACAATATGACCAACTCATTCATACCTCACAAACAAGTTTCAAGAGCCATCTAACAAGAATTCTTTAGTAGACATAATAAGTTGAAAATCCTTGTCAATTTTGATTAATTTAAGCTATGTTTGAACATTGAGTGGCTCGCGCCTAACTAATAATTACGCTGATAAACCAGTCTGCAAGGTTAAGCTGTGCTAGCCATAGTCAAATGTTTTATTTAAATTAGACCATTAAAATACCACTTTTGAAAAGTCAAAACTAGTTGCACGGTTCCAAGAAGTGGGTCTTATGGAGTAGAACCAGCAAGAAACTCTATAGACACTCTTTTTAAAAAACATGATTGTTGAATGTTAATCTTAGTTTACAATTTTAGTCATGAATAGTACTGAGAACAATGCAGTTTGATATCTACTTACTAATAAATTAATCCAGTATAACAAATAGAAAAAAAAATGCCATTGACAGTAAGAGCAGACCAGCCCCGTCAGACGGTTCCCGTTCACAAGTATGACGTGTGTATCGGCATCGATCGACTCAACCATGTTTCAGGGAATAAAACGACCCGACACACAACGCTACCATCAACAGGACATTTTAGTGACAAGCTCAGACCGCAAGGCAATCGGAAGGCACAATGGCTGCACGACACTCATACTTTACAAAATTCATAAATAATAAGTGTATAATTACCTAAGTCGTTATAATAGGAACTAAATGTCATAGAATATTTAAATGTGTATACACAATGTCAATGGTCAGTTTGTAGATTCTAGACTACTTTTGTATATTTTTTGCATTTTCCATGCTAAGATTTTAAAGTTATTTAGAAAAGGAAAAATTCGACCGTGGGCAGGATTCGAACCTGCGTCTTCTGGTTAGGTACACCAGACGCTATGACCACTAAGCCACCGCGATACTTACCCGTCATGTCGAATTTTTCCTTCACATACTGAATTTACGTCTTTATGGTGACGTCAGTAACACCTATTGAAAAGCAAGTTTTTGCTTTACAACCGACACAACTTACTTTACACTAGACTACTGCCAACATTACATTTAGTATGTAGTTAAAAGGTAAAACACTACGTATTTATTTGTGTGCTGAGTAGTTTGTTGCTATAGTGGAGCGCCTCTTTTGTCAACAAACTATATCCCCCAGTTTGGCGAAATTGTATAAAAAAAAGTTGAGTGACCGTCCTTAACACATTAAGACCCCTTCGTGGGACTCATGTAAAACTGTCGGTCCCGGTCGTCATTTATGTATTATATTTATTTTACTATTACTATTTTATTTATTGGATTAATTAAGAAATTACATGCAAAATCAATTCAAAACATAATTATTAAAATATTCTATGAAAATTGACACCTCGATTGACACAGACATGGGTTGGAAGATTGACTTCTACGCGCAGTGGGGAGACTTGAACCTTACACTGCCAACCCAACTATTCCTCTTTCATTTTACAGGGTTGGCAACGCACAAGTGTTACATTTGTTTTTCAAATGTCTATAGGCTACGGTAACCGCTTACCATGTGGTGGGCCGTATGCTTGTTTTCCACCTTATTAGTATAAAAAAATCACAGAGGTGATTCCACCTATGAAAACAAAATGAAATAGTTTACATATTATAATGTCTGGATTCAATTTAGATTGTAAATGTAGATTTCGTGTGAGCTAATGTGGTAGAAGATAAAGTATGTATGTGACATTAAAAAAATCGACAAAGGAAAGCACTTTTACATTTTAATAAGGTGACTTGACAAGATTTCTCACTTCATAAGTGGAGGGAAGCCATGGAGCTTCAATCTCATCGATTATTCATTGCCTTAAAAGGGATTTAAAGTACCTTAATCTGTAATAATTCCCTTAGGGGTCGGCACAAGGTACGTTTATTTTGAGTTTAATACCACTGACTTATCTTGAGACCATTTTAATATTTATCGTGTCAATTAGAACCACTTAATGTTTGACTTGGTCGATTGGTACAGAAGCCACCAATTCAGACTATCCAATGCTGTTAAACTTTCTCAATTGAATATGAACCTTAAAGTTTTGTATTAAAGTTGAAAATCAACTAAAGAAATTTGACAGATTGTGGTAGCTTGATGTGCTGGCCTCTGTACTTTTGAATTGACCAAAACCAGTTGCAATACACTGATCATGTCGATTAAATAAAATTATATTAAATGAGGTATTTAAAAAGCTTCTCTGGTAGATATACTTGGTACTACCGTAGGTTTTCATCCGCTGCTGGATGTAAACCTATTTCAGTGCACGCCATTGAACCAAAACATAAATTTATTTTCATCTGCTACACCAATCATCCTCAACTCATACACTATCCCTCTGCTGAGCACGGGTCTCCTCTCAGCTTGAGAAGGATTAGGTTATAGTCCACCATACTAGCCTAGTGCGGGTTAGACTTCACACACCATTGAGAAAAATCTCTAAGCCATACAGGTTTATTAATTAATTCGCACATGAATTCGAAAAGTCTTTGATTCGAACTCAAGACCTTTGATTTGGCAGTCTTAGCAAGAGTCTTCGCAAGACTTGCATTCTACACCAATACTGACAGAAAAATAGAAAGAGTTATTCAAACCAGTATTTATTCGCAATGACGATATGTAGGTAATGCTTACTTAGTTACTATTAAATTAATTAAATTTATATGAATATCTTGTCATAGAATATTCCATGGGGGTTTTACGACGCATGCGCGACCCAACTCCATACCCAACGGCCCAACGGAGTAGCAGCTCCAGTAAACAAGTTCGTTCGGTCGGGACCAGTCGTCGGCTTGTCCTGGCGAGATTTCGCGCGCAATTCGCGTTCCCAAATATTTAAATTGTATATTTATTAGTTTGAAAATACTCTAAGTTTGAATTTTTAAACATTGTTTTATTTTTTTTATTTCTGACGTCAATTGTGTGTTGAAAGTGTTGCGTATTTCTTCGAAAGTTGTCAGCTAAGTATTTTTTTTATTTAAATTTTTTTAAATAATTCGGTCAGTTCCAGGTGGATAATTATTTAAGTATAAACTCTGTTTTTAAATAATTTTGGTATAGGTACGTTTTGATTTTTTTTTAAATTATAACGTAAAGTGCAATTTGCTAATTAAATTATTTTAATTTTAATAAGGCGGCTAGGAAGTCAACGTTTTAGGCATCGTAATTGTACATAATTTTATAATATTAAAAATAAGATATTTTGAAGTTGGCGATATTTTTATCGAGATTAAAATGATATGGTTTTTATTAGGAGGCCAATAAAATACAATCTATTTGATATTAGACTACCACTGGATTCCACATTTCATAAAAGGATTACAGGTGTCTGAAATGAGCTTCTAAATCCCTAATACATGTTGCTACTTTATTCTATTTTTCTTCTCATTTCACCTATTGAAAAAACATCATGAATAAGAAAACTAGTCTAGTACATTGACACAAAAAAGCGTCATGAGCATAATATAATAAAATAAAAAATATTAGGTGTGATTGTACCTAATAACATAATTATTGTAGCAAATCCGATTATTGGATTTCTTTAAAGTTTTCAATAGCTGTTCGGAGTTTTGATCCGTGCCCGGTTAATAGCAATAGGCTCGCAGCTCGCTTCCTATTACATGGGATCTTAAAAATACCAGCGAACTGTGGGTGCACATTAGTACACCTCTGCCTAACCCTTAACGGAGTACAGGCGTGATAGCATGTTATGTTATGTATGGCCAAATCAAGCTGTGTACAGTTTCTCTTCGGTTACGAAATTCTCAAAGGCAATATGAAATTTGGTGGCACTTTCCGTATTACGAGGAATCTAAAAAATGGGTATTGGTAAAAAGTGCACTTTGGGGACTACCTTAGTACAGCTTATAAGGAAAACAAGTAAATTAATGTATCTCTTAAATAGTATAAAACAAAGTCACAGAGCGTCTGTCGTGATGTTTCTCCGATTACTCTTACTCACTTCTTCTTAACCACGCACCGGATTATTACAGTTTCCACTATCATTTATATAATTTCTTCCGGTTACATTTTTAATACATGCATATTAATAGTACAGTCAACAAAAGACACATAGCGAACGAAATCTGCACCTTTATACAGATTGCAATATCAATAATTAAGTGCGAAAGGATTTGGTATGTAGCAGCTTACAATATCTACGTTTTGACAATTGCGTGATGATTTAATATTACACATAATCTTTATCAAAACAGACGTTTAATTAACTGCATGTATACCTCTTTTGTCGACTGTACATTGTTTCCGTGAGCCATGAAGCCGGAGTGGGTCGCTAGAATCATATGTACCTAGCTTGGTAGGTAGGTATAAGCACACAGTGCATGTTCGACATGTTCATTTTATAGTGGTGGCTGTTGTAGTAGGTAACTAAAGCTAATCCTAGGTGTAGCAACTGGAGAACTTGTTAAGTTCTTAGAGTAGGATGGACGATACTGAAATGAACACTCATAGTAGGTATTAATTTTATTGTAAAGGGCTCGTAATTACGCTAGTTTTTGGGATAGTATGCTTTTAGGAACTGAGTACATTAAGTGGTATTGTAGACACTATCTTCGACATCCTGCCCTTAACATAATTTACATGGGGTCGGCGCAGTACGGCTTTGTCTTCCATTGTATAAGAAGTTTTTTTTAATATCACTTTCGCGGTTTTATATTATATTCTGAAGAGATTTTTTCCTGGATTTCACTCAAGTGAGTGGAGTCAAGAGAAAAAAAAATAAAGATTGCTCCACGCCCCAGTGTTTCTAGTACCATCTACTAATGGATTAAACTAATCAAATGGGAGATTTCTTTAATTAATTTACGCCAGACATTCTTCCTCGCTCAAAATTCAATGTAACAGTTGCAAACTCTTTGCTACTTTGGACTTCTCATAACTTCACTCATTCATTTTGTTTTTGACAAGCAAAGTCGTTGATTATATGCATAGTAGGATAAATCATTCTTTTTATATTTTAAATAAAGAACTGATATTCCATTAGTTATTTTTTTTAAATATGGCGCGATTATCATTTAGTACATCCAATTTTTACGTAAAAACTACTTACCTAGTGAGTTTAGAGTGACTAGAGTAAAGATTTGTCTAACGGCCAATCCCAATATGAAATCTGTCTATGGATTTGCTTATTAGGGAAAGGATTTTGACATTAGCATCATACAAGTAATGCCATAATCCTATCTCAGAATACTAGTAGTAAAATAAAAAAGCTACTACGACAGGTACATAGCATTCTTATTCTACCATGAATAATCCTGTAAACAAGCAAATATATGCGTATAGGTACGCATATATTTGCTTGTTTACAATGTCATCTTCAATTATACTCCATTTACTAGCATTAGATTACAAATAACAATCAATGGTTAAATTGTGTTTTATTGTTGAAATTACTGTTTCTTTTTAATGAAAATATATATAGAGATTGTATTTATTGTGAAAAAAACAAAATTTATTAAACGCTTTCATCAAAATAACGATGGCATTATAACGTTATTGGTTTATTGTTAAAATTAATAGAGTTGCTACAGATATTGGTTTTGGAAAATTTCGATGCTCTGAGGTGTTGTCGTAGTAAAACCAATTAAGTACCTATGGGTACAGTAACTAATTAAACATCGTTTCAATTTCACAAACTAGCGCAGTTCTATGCTAGGCTAGGAAAGGTATATTCATAATCCTTAAAGGTTTATGAAGAATAATTTTGAACTAAATCTAACCTTGTCGATTATACCTAAAATAAGAGGCCCTGGATCGACAAGGCAATCTACGAAACCCTTCAGTTTCTTTTAAAAAACACTGCATGTTTAATTATCTTTTTAACACTTAAATACATACGTCATCATCATTTACGCTACAACTCTGTAAGTAGATTTCTTTGACGCGGGTATGTGCCTTTTAGTCCTTTTGCAAATTCTTACAGAGCACGCGGATTAAGTTTGCTAACTATATTCAGAGTAAATACAGTTTCTAAACGACTTCAAGAAGAGCATGTTCTCATTTTGCTTGTTTGCGCGTAACTTATAAGTCACTCATTTTATATTCCATGTGAAGAGCTCCTGGTTAATTTACAACTGCACTGATATATCGATCTGCGATGGGTGACCTTTTTACCACATCAATACACTCGGAGAGCACGTTAAGTCGTAGAAACTTGAAGAGCCCGACAACTACTTTATCTTTAGGCTTTTATACCAATATGGTGGCAATCAAGCATACGGCCCAGAGGATGGTAAGCGGTTACCGTAGCTTAAAGAAGCTTGTAACGACAGAGGTCACTTGCGTGTTGCCTACCCTGTTTCCCTGTGAAAAGAAAGATAAATTGTGGGGATGGCAGTATATACCTATTGCCAATACAACGATTCCTCGCGGGGCATTGGCATCCTTGGTCACCGTAAGGAATATAAGACAGCTCCAAGCGGTGTTATTTCAGTTCGATTTTCTGCAAGGTACTTCCGCAGTCGGGCAGCTCCAATTATAGTAGAATTACTCCCACTATGCCCTATGTAGCGACTACATACCTGCACGTATTGACTGTATATTTTCACGTAGTTAGATAAGCCACATTTTGAGATAAGTTTAGATAGTAATACGCACGTGCCACATTAGTATATAAGGTTTAGTTTTACTCAAAAAAACAGACACAAATACCATCTCGTGTCTCACTTACTCCCTTGCCAAACACTGGCAAACTCTACCTCTTTTAAAGGCTATTGGTTAATAAAAATTGGATTGCAGAGTTCTGATTGCAATATAATCGTTAATTTTTAACTGTTAGCCGAATCCAACGAAGGTAAGAAAATATTAAGATGATGATGATTCCGCCCAAAAAATAGGAAGTCATTAATACGTCTGAGTTTTTTATATGTAAAATTATCAGATTATATCCGAAATTTCGGAGATAGAGAGAGATTGTACAAGTGCATTATCTACGCTATCTATTTAGGAAGCCTGTCGACGGGTTAGTCGCATTATTCTGTCTTTGAGACTGACGACGCGCTTCATGTCGAAATTCTATGCCCAAATTAAAGACTTCTCGTTACAGAGATGAGCTGAATGACTGTTATAAGCTTGGGTTTGCGAGAGTCGTGAAATAAATAGCACGTATTTTAAGGTCTGTAATTATCAAGTTGGTTTGCACAAAATATATGCCACTACTTTTAATTAAAACGCGACGCTGTTATCATATATTCATAACTCATAAAGTTAGGGTGGTCGGAACTTAGTGCTGAATTTTTTGCGTGGGTTTTACCGCATTGGCAAATGTTATCTGATGAACACTAGAGATTTTAGCGGATGACACTGGCATACTATTAAACTAACACGTCACTACACAAAGAATATTAACAAGACTCTTGTCTACTTCTGTAAGAAAACTTACTGTCACGACCCCTCACTCCCATTTTATGAATCCACTTTCGACTTGTTGCTTTTAAAAATGTTATGACTTAGGCTTGCACTAAAAGTTTTCCCTAAAAGTACGTGTTATTGAGATTCCGGAAATGAAACTTTTTAGGTGCCGAGTTTGCCACAAATGTGCCACATTCGGGCAATCTTGAGAATCTATATTAAGATTATATACTACTACGGCGTACGTTCTTTCGCAGCATTTTTCACATCGCTGTGCACAGCGTTATTGCTTGGGATTTAAAATATCTTAAGTATTTACTTATTTTGTTATTACTTTAAAATCGAAAAGATAACTGAATATTATAAGCAAATTCCTGTCCCAAGGGGTAAAAAAAATATTGCGGGGACGAAGGCGCTAGTAACAGTTGCTCTTAATATTTTTGTGGTGTGTTTAACTAAGTTAGCTATACAAAATATTTGATAGGTACCCCAGCGTCTATGAAGTGTCTACAAGTTCAACCCTGTCAGATCATCAGTGATCTGAAAAACACAAATAATACCTAAATTATGTATATTAAGTTGTTGTTATCTCCTCCGATCCTTTTCGGTCGGCTTCCAGTCTAACCAGATGCGGCTGAATATCAATATTTTACACGAAGTGACTGCTATCAGACCTACGCAACCCAATTTCAGACTAATACCGACATCCTGAGGATAGACAAGTTTTCAGGCTTTTTGGCCTTCTGACTTCCGCTGTCGACCGTCATAGATGTTCATAATGACAGCCAGAACCGACGCTTTACATACTCTTCGCGACACGGAGGTCTCTATGTGGTAAAAATGGTCACCCATCCATTGACTGGACGCGGCTAGCGCAGCTTAACCTTGGAGACCGGTTAATTAACGTAGTTTTTACTTTACTACGAGACCTTTTAGCTTGAGTCGGTAGTGCAGTTGATAAAACAACAAGCACAGTCAATGCAACATATCTTTCTACCCATATCTTTTTGTTTATAGACTAAAGCAATATTGCCTAGTACATGAAACCCTCAGCAGCTATATTTAGATCACACAATCGATGGGCTTAAGAATCTATGTCACAATATACAGTTGCCACAATATATTATATTAATATATTATATTACCCCACTCAACCTAAGTTCCTTCTTCACGCCCCGTTCGTGCCTCAGAGAGCACGGACCATTGATTCCGAACGCCTATGACAATCGTTAGGGAGTTAGAAGCCCAGAAAGCCTGACAACCTATTATCAGGATATCGGTATTGCCCAGAAAATTGGTTGTGGAGGTTTGATGGCATTTGCTTCTTGTAAAATACTGTTATTCAGCCGCATCTGGTTAGGCTGGTGGCCGATCTCAACATAGTTAAGAAAATGCTCTCGGGATGAAAATGATGAACCTTAGTTCGTTCACATTGATCGTTGAACAGTTGGGTGTCTCAAATATGGCACAATCACATCAAACACACATCGGGTGCAGCTACTATAAAAAAGATTTATTTTAATACTGTTGGACACTTGCCCTAGGCTTATGGAGACTGACTTAACGTTCCAACAATTTATTCATAGGAAAATATTGTGAATGGATTACCATAGTGGAATGATCACGACGTCTGCCAAAAATTTTATAGTAAGCACCTATTTGTCTTCAAAGAAATGAATTTCTTATGCTCGAACATTTTCCGACTATTGATTCGGAATTTTTAGTATTTACTAGCTACAGCTAGTAAGTACTAGTAAATACTAACTACATCTAGTACGTACAAGTATACGTGTTAATGTTAAATTTGTGTTGAATAAGAAAGTTCGCGCTTGTTCCGATATAGCCGAGTGGTTTGTAACTTAAGTTTGGACGGAAGGGCCATTGTTACACCACAATAAGCCAGTCCTGCTACGCGTTGCAACTTTAAACAATTTACTGCACCAAACACCGAGTGCTAACACTTATTCTATTAAATCAGGACGGACACAGTAATGGTTTTCCATTTGGCTATTGTTATATATACGTTATATGTTGAGTTCCATAAACGAATGTTTAATGCATTTTATAATATCAGGTGGCTCGACTCCATTTTGAAAAAGAAACTGGCCAAAAAAATTCAATTTAATATTTGAATAGTTCGAACAACACTAATTGATTGAGAATAATTACTTAGAAGAAAAAAGAGTTTTTATCTAAGTTTAAATATATAATATACAATAACATACAACTGTTAAATAAAAACATAAAAAATGTTAGACCGTCGCAGTTATAAGAGAAAATATCCAAAGGAAACATTAAAATCAGTAACAGCACTTACAAGCAATTCATTTTGCAATATTTTATTGAATATAAAAGACAAGAATAAACTGATAAATTATTCACGCAAAATTGAAGCGTCCCTCACCTAGTTCAAAACCAGTCACTTTATATATTGATCGAAAGTACTGCTTGTCAAGAAATGGTGTGACTAATAGACAGACTTTATCGTATGTTATTAGGTCTATCCTGACATATGTCACAAAATTGTCGTATATTTTTTTAATAAGTTCATCATATCCTGAAAATATTTAGAATATAATAGAATATTCTTTATTGTACACCATAAACAAATGCCAAGTAAATTTTTAATAATGATAGAATGGTACAATGGGCGGTCTTATCGGTAAAAGCGATCTCTTACAGACAACCTTTAGGATAAATAATATAATAATATTTAGGATAAATTTGTATTTATCATGTCCAACTTAAAAAACAAGAAGAAAAGTTTTTACGTTTCTTCTTGTTTTTTAAGTTGGACATGTTTTATTTTTTTACTTTAGAATGTAGGTCGACGGGTGTTTTTATAAACAATATTTAAGTAATCCACAAAAAAAAAACAATTCAAAATTAGACTGTTTTTAAACGACTTCAAAAAGGAGGAGGTGCTACATTCGACTGTATGTATTTTTTTTATGTATGTTCACTGATTTCTCCCGCATTTTTGGGCCGATTCTCAATATTCTTTTTTTATTTGGTTTTGTTCAGATGATAATCATAAATAAAATAAAATAGTTTTGTTTCATACTAGCTGATCCGAAAGACAAATCCCGTCCAAGTTATAATAAATTTCACCCACCCTGACATATTTCTTTTCATTCGGCTCCTACAGGTCGTAGCGTGATGTCAAGCACCCTATAATTAGACTTAATTATAGGGTGCTTGACATCATGCTACAAATGATGACCCAATTCTTGAGGACTTTCGAAAATTGGGCCATCATTTGCAAAAAAAAAGTTTTCCAACCCAACTGATAGTTATAGAGATTAGCGCGTTCAAACACATTAATAATCTTCAGCGTTATTATCCAAATTGTTAAGAAAGAGAAGAATTGTTAAGAAATTTCATGGTTTATTTTTTGATACGATAATTACGATTGAAAACATACATAGTATGTAAAAAAGCAATATATTAAAACAAAAGACTTCTCGTATGTAATCCTAATCACTTAATCTCTAGTAACAACTTGTAATTATTACATAATTAGCATATTATGTGAATATGCTGCATAGGTTCAGTGATTTCTTTCGAGTTTAGATAAAAATATTGTAAGTAAAAACACTGATATTAAACGTTGCAATTTTCACTTCACAATGTCTAGAACGTACAATCAATAAGGTAATTTATAAGATTCATAGCCTATTCATAGATTTGTAGCCGGGTCATAGACGTGTTATTATTGAACTAATAATTCACATAATGTCAATCTGCCACAAAGTAATGACTCAATCAGCTAGTGGACTGATTAATGTTTATGATCCCATGAAAGAATTATCTATAAATAGAGTCAATAAACGAAAACAAATTCTAATCGGTTTACCTAGACATGAAATATAAAAAAACATTCTGCGGAGTTAAAACGTTATTCGATGAATCTTAATGGATATGATTCATACTAGGAAACAGAAACGGATTGGCTATAAATTTTTAAATATTTTTTTTCCATAATCTCTGAATGTAGCCAATTTTTAGCCATGCTAAACCAAAAACAAAATATTTTTCGGTTCTTTTAAAAATCACAAATCCAAATATTATGGGGAAGAAACAACTAGAAACTCTAGAGTCTAGTATTGCTTTAATAAAAATGATTAACTATTACGTGTTGATTTCTGACATTTACGCGAATAATATACATTGAAATAAAACTACTTTTTACGGATTTTATCGCGTATATTGATATTTGTCAAACTTTGACACAATAAATATTAAAAGTATCTGGGTACCTTTCAGCAATATACACCCGATGTTCAACGCAAGAGCTGGATATCTGAGTGTGTTTGACAGATTTCGATAGCCAAACAAGTGACAGAATAATTCTGTAGATGAATCAGCTCATACGTAATCACGGCAGTCGATTTGTTATGCCATCGCCTAATGCTTATATTATCTGAATTTTATTTCGCTTACTATCGTAGGCTATGATGAAGTATTCTTGCGGTGTTTCATGCGGTGTATTATGTTATTTTTAGAGTCAAATACGCGTGTATGTAATATTATCGAGTAGGTCAATTTTCTCAATGTTCGTATTGTAAGATTTTTTAGGTAAATATTGTACTTTCGGTTTGTGGTGCGGTGGAATATGTTATTCCAGGCTGAGTAGCCCACAGAAAGTGGTTTTAGGAACGCAACTTTTATTCAAAGTCCATGTCAACTTCATAAACATTTTTTTTAACTTTGAAATAAAACTACTTTTTACGGATTTTATCGCGTATATTGATATTATTAATCCCGACAAAATCCGTAAAAAGTAGTTATTATTTCAATGTATAATATTCGCGTAAATGTCAGAAATCAATTTTTTTAACGTTCAAATCTTCTAAAAAAATGTATCAGAAGAGTTACCGGTAATCCCTACTAATATTACAAATGCGAAAGTAACTGTCTGTGTCTCTATCTGTTACGCGTTCATGCCTATACCGCTGAACAGATTTTAATGAAATTTTGCACAGATATATATTAGACCTTGAAGAAGGACATAGGTATACCTTTTGTCTCAAGGAGCCCTTCGGGTGAAAGCGCGAGCAACAAACAAGCTAGTATTTAATATTTCGACAATGCGCTTCATAATTTCCAAAACCTCAGTATCATTTTATTTAACTCTAGCAGCGCATTCCACGAATGTATTTCGTGATGTTCGAGAGCTCGTAATTACTGAAGCTTCTGTTTAACCCTTTTAGCTTACCAGAATGTAGTTATTATATACGCAGTGGAAATGGAACAGGCACGCGGTTTTGCATTATTTCTGTAATACCTACGTGGATGTGGAATTTATCGAGTGGATTCAGGTCTAGTTTTAATCCCAATAGAAAGAATTATAGTAATATTACTTCTAACTTTTAGATAAACTTTGGAATAATTGTGTTAATGTTATTTTTTTTGGATCCTCCGGCGAAAACTTGTAAATAAAGCAATATTTATTTGGAACAAATAAATACATTACAAACAGAAAAACTGAAACGATAATAGCTAGAAAAGTAAAATACCGTGCGGTTTAGTAACACTTTGACATTGACAGTGGGCATTTAATGATTTTTTTAAAAGAAATGTTACAGGTAAGTTACGCTGTATCGTTGTGTTCGACGCAATGTTCACTCGCCGTGAGCATTACATCAAACACAGTATCGACCATTCGCAAGCACGTTACATGGAAATATTTTTAGAAAACAGCATTTGCCTGTATTGTTAAAACGTGACATTACAATGTAAATGTTGTCTATATCCACCTTAATTCAAATGGTGGGTGAGTGGGCTGAATTATAATTTACAACGATCTCATAAACGATTATTTTGAGAATCAATGTAAAATAGGTACCGATAGAGTAGTGAAGCGTCTTGGTCAGGTTCTATGCAAATTGTACCGTAAATATTACATGAGACTTAAAACGGCCATCGAAGTGATGTAGGTCAGCGGTAGTTTTTAATAAACCTTCATCAAACCCTTTGGGGATACTAGCCGTGGAATGGTAAATATTAGAAATTGATTATCACTTTTAAATATAGGAACTCTTAGACAACCAACACAAAATGCTTAACAGTGTGTGAAATGTGTGTGCCTCGATGAGAAAAACAACCTTTTTATTAAAAAGCAACATTTAATACAAAAATCTAAATAAAATAATTTTATAAACGTATGTTTCTAGAATGACCTTTTAAGAATAATCTTATGAGAATTAAGCTCAAAGCTTAATTACCTGATCATGGGATTTAGTAATTATAAATATAAACCATTACGAAATGAATACAGAAATTTTATTTTAGCGAACGAACTCGAAATAATAAAAAAGTAAAGCTAACTTTATTAGTCATATTACTTACATAATATATTATTTTAGTTACGTTTAGTAAGTCTGTTTTTCTATGCCTATCCGTGAAAATCTGTAATTGGCTTAATGTTTATACATTTTTTTTTGTATAGCTGTTGGTTTTCCAAAAATAAATAAATGATATTAAAATATTTTATTTTTATCCATTCAAGATCGACCTCGTCGTCGCTTACCATCAGGTGAGACTGAGGTCAAACGCAATCTGTTTAACAAAATCACTATCAAGTTCTCCATTTGTGATAAGAGATACGAGTCAAATGTCATTTTTGAGTATCTGTTCAACAGAATCACTGTCAGGACTACCGTTAGTGGTAAAAAGTAAGTCAATCATTACGTTTGACTAGGTATAACAAAATCGCTAACAAGTCTTCCATTAGTAATCAGACCTGAGGTCGTACCACCACCTATCATTGTTTCGATTGAGAGAGAGGTATGTCGCTCTATAAACTAAATAGCGCCATCCCTTTCTCACAACCTAAAAATGATTGCATTAACACGTTGTGGTATGGCCCCTGATAATCAAATGTGACATTCATTTGTCATTTTGCTCTCAAATAAATAGTGTTCGTTTCTTCTTCCATATTAAGAACTAAGAGTCAAACAACACGTTTTACTATCTGCTTGGCAAAATCACTATCAAGTCTTCCATTAAAGATAAGCAGTAAGAGTCAATCATCTAGTTTGACTATCTGTAATACACAATCCTTGCAAAATCACTATCAAGTCTTCCACTAGATTTAAGAACTAAGAGTTAAACATCACGTTTGACTATCTATTCAATCTGTTTTATTCTATAAAATATTCAGTACAAACTGCGTGGACACGCCACGATAGTGGCGGTAAGGCCGATCATGGATGAATGGCATGAGAGGCACTACGGTGCCCTCAGGTTTCAGCTGACGCAGGTACTCTCGGACATGAGTTTCGGGAAGTACCTGTCGCTTACGCTGGGAGCCAACGCCCGGTTGTCACCATTTAGTGGAGCCGCTGTACTGCCCTGAGGAGTTTCTAAGGGTAGTTCAGTGTATGCTGCGCCGACGCAAGTGAATGCTGTGCCGGACTTATGGGTTCAGAACGCGTCTTTTGTCTCAAAAAATGTTGAATAATATTTGTACAAATTTTGAAATGATTTTTATATATAATCATTTAATATTTGGAATATCTGAGCTATTTATTAATGCAAGAAATATATATTTACCGACAGAGTATACCAAAACATGCACGTGTTTAAAGCTTTTACTTAATTTGTTAAGATGAATAAAAATATTAGCGATAGCAGTAGCAGAGTAGCAGTTGCTTGTAAGGAACAACTTAAAAAAAAATGTATTTTGATGTATACAGAGTTTATTTTTGGGAAACCCAAAATTAATATTAGTTTATTACCATTGAATTCATTTATCACATTCTTTTTTTATTATATCTATTATGAAATTCTGTTAATGTTTTACTATGTTTTGTAAATTAAATACCGATACAATTAAATAAACGATTATTCTAATCTTGCAGCTTAAACTTATATCCAAAAATATTTATGCTACATTTTATGCAATTCCATCGAAATCCAAGAAAGTGTTTGATATGAGCCCATATTGCACCCTGCCGCATACTCTGGAGGTATTCCTGCTTCGGCGGAGCAACGCCGTGATCTAGTTGCGGTAGTGAATGGTGACCTCTCGCTTCCAGCCGTTATTTGGTCTATGATTACAAGCGAGAGCGCGTGGGAAGCCGCCGCCTTTTATTGCGAGCAAGTAATGCTTACAAGAGAGGCGGCGGAAAGGGAGAGAGGAGCTTCCACCTTTTTCCCGATCCTTAGTAGACGCACCGGGTGCCGGAGGGCGCAAGCAGACCTCCGGCCTCCATGAGCTGTGGCCTGTGGGTGATTGTGGTCAAAGGTCACGACAATTTTTTTTCAAAATCACTATCAAGTCTTCCATTAGCAATAAGAGCTAAGAGTCAAACAACACGTTTGACTTTCTGTTTTGCAAAATCACTATCAAGTCTTCCATTAGTAATGTGTGTGCCTAAAATAAAACAAATTTGTGCTCCTCCAAAACTCTTAGTGGATTCTACTGAGATAACAGACCCTAATCAAATATGCAATATTTTTAATAACTATTTTTCAACAATAGGACAACTCTTAGCAGCCCAAATACCTAAAAGAGTTCACGATAAATGCATGCAAGTACCACCAATACATACTACTCAACTTCCACACATGTCGTCTTTCGAACCATGCACCGAACGAGAAATCTTAAATATAATAAATGAACTTGATTCAAATTGCAGTGTTGGCCTCGATGGAGTAAGTACTAAAGCTATAAAATGTGTAAAAAATTTAATACTAAACAAATTAACTGATTGCTTTAATAAATTGCTTGAAACCGGAACATTCCCCGAAACACTAAAAATTGCTAAGGTCACACCAATATATAAGTCAGGTCCAAAAACAGATCCAGGTAACTACCGACCAATTTCTGTGTTGCCAGTATTATCAAAAATTCTTGAGAAACTTCTACACATACGGTTACAAAACTACTTGAACTCTTTTGATTTCATCTCCAAAAGACAATATGGTTTCAGACCCAAAAGTAACACACTTTCAGCTACGGTAGATCTTGTTAACAAAATAAAACAAAATATAGATAAAAAAAATATAGTTCTCGGTATCTTTATCGATCTAAAAAAGGCGTTTGATACCGTGAGCCACAAACTGCTTTTAAACAAACTAGAAACCATCGGAATAAGTAAAACAGCATTTAAAATGTTTGAATCTTATTTAGCAAATAGATCACAAATAGTCAAAATAGAAGGCTTCCAAAGCAACTCACTGCCTATTACATGCGGCGTCCCACAGGGCTCAATTTTAGGCCCCCTACTATTCCTGATCTACATAAATAATATACATGAATTAGGTCTAAACGGTCATATCACTCTTTATGCGGATGACACCTGTTTGTTCTACTTTGGTTCCACCATTCACACTCTAATCTCACAAGCCCAAGATGATTTGAACATTCTTTACAATTGGTTTCAGTGCAACTTACTAACTATCAATATTTCCAAAACGTCATGTACAATATTTAAGCCTAAAAATAAAATAATACCATCACATGCACCCTTAACTATCAATGACATTCCTATACAACAAAAAACCGATGAAAAGTATCTAGGCCTACATATGGACACTTATTTATCCTGGAAAATCCATATAGACCATATAAAGTCTAAATTGGTCACACTTATTGGCTCATTACGTAGTATTGGGCGGTGCATACCACACAAATTGCGATACACAATATATAACGCTTTAGTAAAACCGCACCTAACTTACCTTATAGAAGTATGGGGGAATTCGGCAAAAACTAAAATAGATGAACTTCAAATAATACAAAATAAAATAATAAAACTACTGTTTAACTTTCACTATCTCACGCCAACTAAAACAATATACAATGAAACAAAAATACTAACTATAAAAAAACTTTACAAATATAACGTCTGCATTTTTATTCGAAAAACACTCAATAGGAATATCCATACTAACATATCGTTCACGAAGCATAAACAAGTCACCAACCGTATTACCCGCCGAGCTAGTTTTCTTGTTCTACCCAAGCCTCGAACAAATTACGGCAAATCAATGATTACTTTTGAAGGAGCACAAATGTATAACAAAATACCCTCACATATAAAAAATGTAAGCTCGCTTAACGTATTCAAGAAGAAACTTGCTCAGTATATCGCATCTAATTAATGACAAACTTTGAAATGAATACGTTGAGTGGGTTCTTTTATAGTATACTTAGTAGTACTTAACTTATAGCATAAATATAAAAATTTTATGAAATGTGTTAATAGTGCGACACCAATGAACTACAAATTACTTTTAAATTACGTTCTCATGTAAGTGACTATGTCTTTTTCGAGAATAAATTTCTTTAAACCTAAACCTAATAAGAACTAAAAGTCAAATAACACGTTTGACTATCTGTTTTGCAAAATCACTATCAAGTCTTCCATTAGAGATAAGGAGTAAGAGTCAAACATCGCGTTTGACTAACTATATTCCAAATCACTATCAAGTCTTCCAGTAGTAATAAGAACTAAGAGTCGAACGTCACGTTTGACTGTTTTGCAAAATCACTGTCAAGTCTTCCATTAGTAATAAGAACTAGGAGTCAAACAACACGTTTGACTTTCTGTTTTGCAAAATCACTATCAAGTCTTCCATTAGTAATAAGAACTAAGAGTCAAACAACACGTTTGACTATCTGTGTAATAAAATCACTATCAAGTCTTCCATTAGTAATAAGTACTAGGAGTCAAACAACACGTTTTTACTTTCTGTTTTGCAAAATCACTATCAAGTCTTCCATTAGAGGTAAGGAGTAAGAGCAAACATCGCGTTTGACTAACTGTATTCCAAATCACTATCAAGTCTTCCATTAGTAATAAGAACTAGGAGTCAAACAACACGTTTGACTTTCTATTTTGCAAAATCACTATCAAGTCTTCCATTAGTAATAAGAACTAAGAGTCAAACAATACGTTTGACTATCTGTATAATAAAATCACTATCAAGTCTTCCATTAGTAATAAGAAATAGGAGTCAAACAACACGTTTGACTTTCTGTTTTGCAAAATCACTATCAAGTCTTCCATTAGTAATAAGAACTAGGAGTCAAACAACACGTTTGACTTTCTGTTTTGCAAAATCACTATCAAGTCTTCCATTAGTAAGTAATAAGAACTAAGAGTCAAACATCACGTTCGACTATATTTATAACGCAATCACTATCAAGTCTTCCATTACTAGGTAATAAGTCAAACAACACGTTTGACTTTCTGTTTTGCAAAATCACTATCAAGTCTTCCATTAGTAATAAGAACTAGGAGTCAAACAACATGTTTGACTTTCTGTTTTGCAAAATCACTATCAAGTCTTCCATTAGTAATAAGTACTAGGAGTCAAACAACACGTTTGACTTTCTATTTTGCAAAATCACTATCAAGTCTTCCATTAGTAATAAGTACTAGGAGTCAAACAACACGTTTGACTTTCTGTTTTGCAAAATCACTATCAAGTCTTCCATTAGTAATAAGAACTAGGAGTCAAACAACACGTTTTTACTTTCTGTTTTGCAAAATCACTATCAAGTCTTCCATTAGAGGTAAGGAGTAAGAGCAAACATCGCGTTTGACTAACTGTATTCCAAATCACTATCAAGTCTTCCATTAGTAATAAGAACTAGGAGTCAAACAACACGTTTGACTTTCTGTTTTGCAAAATCACTATCAAGTCTTCCATTAGTAATAAGAACTAGGAGTCAAACAACACGTTTGACTTTCTGTTTTGCAAAATCACTATCAAGTCTTCCATTAGTAATAAGAACTAAGAGTCATACAATACGTTTGACTATCTGTATAATAAAATCACTATCAAGTCTTCCATTAGTAATAAGAACTAGGAGTCAAACAACACGTTTGACTTTCTATTTTGCAAAATCACTATCAAGTCTTCCATTAGTAATAAGTACTAGGAGTCAAACAACACGTTTGACTTTCTGTTTTGCAAAATCACTATCAAGTCTTCCATTAGTAATAAGAACTAAGAGTCAAACAATACGTTTGACTATCTGTATAATAAAATCACTATCAAGTCTTCCATTAGTAATAAGAACTAGGAGTCAAACAACACGTTTGACTTTCTGTTTTGCAAAATCACTATCAAGTCTTCCATTAGTAATAAGAACTAGGAGTCAAACAACACGTTTGACTTTCTGTTTTGCAAAATCACTATCAAGTCTTCCATTAGTAATAAGTACTAGGAGTCAAACAATACGTTTGACTATCTGTGTAATAAAATCACTATCAAGTCTTCCATTAGTAATAAGTACTAGGAGTCAAACAACACGTTTGACTTTCTGTTTTGCAAAATCACTATCAAGTTTTCCATTAGAGGTAAGGAGTAAGAGCAAACATCGCGTTTGACTAACTGTATTCCAAATCACTATCAAGTCTTCCATTAGTAATAAGAACTAGGAGTCAAACAATACGTTTGACTATCTGTATAATAAAATCACTATCAAGTCTTCCATTAGTAATAAGTACTAGGAGTACAACAACACGTTTGACTTTCTGTTTTGCAAAATCACTATCAAGTCTTCCATTAGTAATAAGAACTAGGAGTCAAACAACACGTTTGACTTTCTGTTTTGCAAAATCACTATCAAGTCTTCCATTAGTAATAAGAACTAAGAGTCAAACATCACGTTCGACTATATCTATAACGCAATCACTATCAAGTCTTCCATTACTAGGTAACAAGTCAAACAACACGTTTGACTATCTGTATAATAAAATCACTATCAAGTCTTCCATTAGTAATAAAAATACATTTTAAATGTCATATTTGATTGACCACACACAACATGTGTTTAATTATGTTAATTGTGCTGTTTGTCACGACATAGAGGACGTTGTGTCCCATCCCAAAGAGCTTTTTTAAGACAAAAGGTAGTCTATATTCCTTAGTCTAATGTATATCTGTATTAAATTTAATTTAAATCAGTTCAGCGGTTTAGGTGTAAAAGCTTAACAGGCCTACAGACAGAGTGTATAAACATTTGAACCTACAATCTGGTAGGTGAGTAGTACAATCTAGTATACCTGTGCTGTGTTTGAACCATTCCCAACCAGTGCCGGGTAATCAACATAATGAGGAGAATACAAGGGCATAATGACTCTCTGTTGAGTGGAGTGACTTATTACTGTTCTGATGGAACGCTTTTGCAACGAGGCACGACTCAGTCCAGTGGGTCGTCCAATTTTTCATTTTTCTAATTTGTAGGGGATAAATAAATAAGTGTAGTACTTTTTCATTACAACGTTCCTATCGTTCCCTAATTTCTGATCTTATTATATTAGTCCTATGTCTTACAAATAAATAATTTGAATTTGATTATTGATTTCTGACATTTATGCGAAATTTTCATTAAAATAACGTATCATTCCCGTTAAAATAACGGATCGGGATTAATAATATCTTAACGCGATAAAATCCGTAAAAAGTAGTTTTATTTCATTGAATTTGATTTTCGATAAAGAGAAACATGGATTAAGCTGATCGTAAAATTGAATGTCAACCGCCCTTTGAAACACCGCACGCTTTCAAATATTTTTATGTCATCTTTTTGGAATTTGATTAGAATTTCGCCGCATCGGTAGTGTGAACAATCCGTTTTTATTCTATTTTATTGCAGCCGTTTAGTGATTGGACGAACTTCTCTCTCTGAGCCTTTTCCCAGCAAAGTTGGGGTTGGCTTCCAGTCTAACCAGATGCGGCTGAATATCAGTATTTTACATGAAGCGACTGCCATCAGACCTCCACAACCCAATTTTTGGGCAACTCGATACCTTGACGATAGGCTGGTTGTCAGGTTTTTTGGGCTTATGATCACCACTAAAAATTGTCATAGGTTTTCGTATGACAACCAGGAGCGACAGCTTTACGTGTTCTCCGAGGCACGGAGGGTTCTCGAGGTGTTAAGAATGGTCACCCATCCACAGACTGACCGCTACTAGCGCAGTTTACCCTTGCAGATCAATTGATCAGCTTAGTTATTACTTAGCTACGACCCCTCAAAGTCCAAGTGATTTGACAAACTATTTATCGTAAACCCTGAAAAGATCCTTATAAATAACTATCGAGTACCTAATCAGTAAAATATTGATATTGATTAATTGTTAATCGATAGTAATATAATAATCCTGAAACGTTAATTTCTATTTGCATTTGATAGCCCAATTCTTGAGTAAGGTTACAGGGTATTTAAGATCACGCTGCAAACTTTAGGAACCGAGCAAAAAGGATGAAACTGCGGGGCACAGCTAGTCATAAAGTAATTTTCAATTGGTATCTTAATCGATTATTACCAAAAATGAATTATGGATATTTTCTCCAAACCTTTGACCTGAAAAGTCAGTCTTTATTAAAAATAAACAACATAATTTTAAGTCTAAAAGCCACTGTCTCATCCTAATGAAATGAAACAAATTTTCAGTACAAAATCCGCCAGGAATTGATTTTCTTCATCACAAGAAATGACTGGGTTTAAGCAAACACAGGTACAATACGAATACACGTTCGTAACTCCAAATATTGTACTTATTTCCAATCCCAGGCAGCCGAATCCTTCGCCTTCATCTTATTGAAACTGGGGATCACAAGGGAAGCTATTTACAGGAGATGTTATTGCAAATGTCTGATTAAATTACTGAAATATCTTTGGAATTCAGGTTATCACTATATTAGAAACATATTTAGACCAGTTACCGTATTAAATAAATTATTTTACATTCGATGTACCTTTTTCTAATTTCTTAGCTCACACGTCCTTTTTGTTTTTGAAACTTGCAAAGAAACAATAATTCTGTGGCAGTTTGTTGGTCTTGCACAATGAATGTTTTCCTAATACTGCTTCCATTTCCAAAACATTTGGTTTTATTCAAAAAAATTTTAAGAAATGTTTCTTATATAGAAAAATCATTTATTTTACTGTTGAACTTTTGCTTCTCTCTCTGTCCTACCAGCATGAATGGAAAACGGTGCCAGATCATTTTAACACATTACTCGGCGCCGATATAAATATATTCTAACTGCACTTCAAACGCTAATGATAAATTCACTCTCGACTATGAATATAATCTTCGTATTAAACTCAATTCAGAATTAGATAGTAAATATTACTAAAAAGTGGTATAATGCTTAATGTGACCCATTCCTCATTCATAATAATTATTACATACATGCATAGACTCGCACCTTTTCTCATAAGATTAAGCAGTAAACAAAGAACACCACTTGCTATGATTCTTCATTACTTCTTTTGCTTCATCCAAATTTATACATTGAGTATTACGCACCTGACCTTTTTGAAGAACCTTATTTTTCACCATTTAACCTTTGCACATTATTGCATATTGCGTAAACTTTAGGAATTATGCCATATTTTTATGTCAAACATATGAGTTAATTTTTCTTGAGAAACAGTTAGGAATCTTTAAAGTTTTTACGAATCGTACAATAAAGGCAAATGCTCACTTTTCTAAACATTTCCGTGTAATGTAACGTTCTTGGGAATGGTCGACGCTGTGTTCGACGTAATGCTAATGGCGAGTGAGCATATTCCTGTATATTAAAAAAAATAACAAAACTATAATGTTCACACAAGTTACCCGAAGAAACCAAAGTTACCCAGATTGACTGTGATGCACGTACATCAATACCTAGTGAACTCGAATAGTAACGACCTGCTTCATCCCTCGGCCCGCGCACCCTATTCCCAACCATGCCCCGCGCTCGTGCGTTTGCTCTTATAAGTGTATCACCAAAACGCTCGTTGTTTTTTAATATTAAGTCGTAACAAAACGTCATGTTCGAAATGTAGTTTGAGTAAATCTAAAAACTCGATGTTCTATTATAAGTAAAATAATTATGCTCTAGTCTATACCCACTATAACATAATTTAATGTGCAGGAACGCCTGACAAAGTAAAATTATTATCAACTAGCGCGCGTGAAGCGAGCGACCAGTTTAATTTGACATTTGACAAACCGCCATATTGAATTGGAGCATGCGTATCTATCGCTCTTTACCATTCCCTGAATAATTTAAAAATGCGTTAGAGCACTGGTTAGAGAGATAGCTAGACTTCAAAGTTAAACATAGCCTTATAAAGAATGACGTTTTTATTAGTCAATTACTTTTAAACTATACACGTTTTGAAGGAATTGAATAAAGGTGCAAAATTTTCGTGTGTTCACAAATTCACTTAATTTTTAAAATTAACATTTTGTATAATCTTTTTATTATGAACGGGATACTACAAACGTCAGAAAGAAATAGAACAAGCGTTTCTAGATACTTGAATTCTACTGAATTCAATCGATCGAATCTGATTTCTGTAACCTATATATGATACCTTAAACAAAATGTTATTTCGTACTAAGTTGAAAAAAAAAAAAAAAAATTTTCACAAATTGACAAACAACCGAAATACACACATAGACGACACAACAGACAACACATACAACTTTAGGGCTAATGATTTCCCACTTTTATTGAACATACATAAGATGTACAACTATTGGAATAAATACATTCGCGCATTACGTAACACGCAGAATAATAGTTGTTTAATGCAATCGTATCTTAAATGTATCGCGCCAATTTCAATTCAGAATTCGCTGGTAACATTTCAACACATTGTAAAATTAATCTGTAGCATTAAGCATTGTACCGACTTGCACGAACGATAATTCATTTTACGATACAGTCAACAGAGTTAGGTACACAGATAGCGAACGTAATTTGCATCTTTATAATGATTACAATATAATAAATACGCGCCAAAGGGTTTGGTGCATATTCACACATATTTTCATCACATTGTCGAGCTTGTCATCATCATTCTGCCAACTAAGTTGTGGTCGACTTCCAGTCTAACCAGATGCGGATGAATATCAGTATTTTAAACTAAGGGACTGCCATCAGACCTAAAACAAAACTGGTCGTCCTGGGCAAAGTTTCGAAGTAGTAAAATTCAATATGGTTTTATTTCAATTAACTAAACTTAAACTTTTACTATCGTTTACCACACGTTAGGACACTTGTTGCACGGTTATGAAAAGTTAATTGTAAGAAGAAGAATCCAGCAAGAACACACATAAAGGACACTCTTATAAAGGAAGGAAGAGAGTTACCTTCTTCACTGGTAAAGTTGTGTAATTATAAGATTTGTGTACATTGAAAGCTAACGTCTTAGACATACTGGGGTCAAGGTTATTACAAGAAGGTTCCAATCATCCGAAAAATTAACCTCATTTTTTAAAATAAATATTAAAACTAATAATAATAGTAGGCACTAATACTTAGAACATTCTAATAAAATGGAATCGCAGACCATTTCCTTAATATGTAATTCTGGATATAAGCCAAAAAAGATGTCGGTACGTATTCCGTTCACTCAAGTAGCCATGACAAACAAATGACTTGGCATTATTCTTATAAGCAAAACTAGTTTTGTCCGCGGCATTGCCCACAGTAAATTAGGTTTTAATTTTTAACAACGAGGTCGTGACATTTACACTTATTACTAATTATCGATTGTAACTTCGACAATGTTTGCCTCCTGTATTAGTTCAAGAACACCTGCCCTTTACTGTTATTTGGTGTTGTGACTGGGAATTGTCTCAACACGATTTGAGTGGTAAAAAAAGGTTAGTTTCGTCGTAAAATGTTACGGTACCCTTTAGGTAGCTCCACAAAGAACCACGGCCTGTCTCCATACCTCCTTAAGGTTGGGTTGGGTACTTTTTTTTTTTTTCTTATTTAATCTGCAATCAGTCGTAAGACTATAAGCAGATGGGTTGTATGACTATGGCGTTTAGGCGAAGAGACCAATATCTCGACTGCCTTTTTAGAGGACATCCTTCCTTTTCAGCCTTTTCACAATTGGGGAAGGTTTTAAAAGATCATTGGCCAGGGTACTTGGATGTACCGATAGCTGAGTAGCATATTTCCTTTTGAATTTTTCGATCTCGGACAGAATAGTGGGAACGCCAAGATATTTGTGGATCTCGTCATTTCTGGAGAACCATGGGGCACTTGTAATGGTACGCAGAATGTTGTTTTGGACACGTTGGATGACCGTGACGTTACTGTTGCTGGCAGAGCCCCACAATGAGATTCCATAGGTTGGATACTCCACCACTAAAACAAGGGTCAGCGGGCGAACGAACGTGATGCAAGATTATGTCATAATTTCGAACGCGGAGCAAGATAGTCATAATATCGAACGCGGAGCGAGATAGTCATAATATCGAACTCGAAGCAAGATCTTATAATAATTTCACACAAAAAATACACGCATGGACACAAAGTTAAACCCATCTGTTTATGCATACTTCCATGCGCGCGTGTATAAACGTAATATTGCTACTGATTGTGCTAAGCGATATCGGATTTATTTAATTAAGACCTTTTCAAATATAAAGACGAGATGCAAAACTCAAACTTAAGCCCGCAGTCGTCATCATAGCGTAATTTTATTAATGCTCCTGACTTACTTGCATATCAAAACTTTGTGCCAAGAAGAAACTTAGTAAAAACTTTTAACGAAAAATGGCCATTCCTAGGTATTCCGTCTTGGAGACCATTAGTAAGATTTCAAATAAGAAGCCACGGAATTCATCGCAAAATGTATAAAACTAGTAATGTCTTTAGGAACAACAATAAAGCTTCTTCATAGCGTGTCACTAGTTAAACTTAAGAGAGGTAGGGCATAGTGGGAGTAATTCCACTCAAATTTCAGCCGCCCGACTGGGGAAGTACCTCCGCCTTGCAGAAAATCGAAGTGAAATAACACTGGTTGGAGCTGTGTTGTGTTCCTATAGGTGAGCAAGGTTGCCAGTGCTCTGCGATGAAACGTTGTGTTGGCAGTGGGGGGACTTGGACCCATAAACTACCAACACAACTATTCCTCTTTCATTTTACAGGGTCAGTAACGTGCTTGTGATACCTCTAGTGTTGCAAGCGTCTTTATGCTACGGTAACCGCTTACAATCAGGTGAACCGTAAGTGTATTTGCCACCTTAGTGATTTAAAAAAATAAACAATTTTAAGGGCACAAGCAACACACAACAAGTGTGATGTAGTTTGCTCTGGATCGGCACAGTCACATTAAGCAAGGTTATATAATTATGATAAATGATATTTATTTTTGTAAATAGATCTTTCACAGACACTTTTAGAAGCCAATATTTGATTAATACTAGATGGCGCCGGCATTTCCTAGCTGACGATCTCTGATAAGAAACGCCGAAGCAAACTCAGAGAATCATTGTCTCTTTTAAAGTCCTGTTAGTTAGGATCCTTGAACCCTTACAATTCGCACATGTTGGTACTCCATCTACGGTCTGTACGGAGTCGATTTAATAAGTCCGTACCCAGACAATAAAGCTTATTCAGAAACATTTCTAAGTGTAAACTTTTGCTTCCAAAACCTTTGCACTTATAGAAATTTAACTGGCTACTATTCTTTCATACTTCTTTTGCTTTGTCCACAATCATACATATTAGTACCTACTACGCACCTGACCTTTTTGAAGAACCTCTCCAATAATGTCGGTGTAAGTCTTTCTAGGGCGTCCCCTCCCTGCGCTTTTATAAGCCAGAACATTATTACATTTAAATTTGAAATTATTATTTGAAACGTCAAAAACTAGTTGCACAGTTCCAAGTTCAGCGAGAAACTCTATTATGAGTTTAGAACAATCTATTCTAATGTTTTATGTTTGTTATTATTGATTTCTGGTAGCATCTCATAGCAAACTGTCCACGTTGAATTGAGTCATATTGCTAGACTAGATATACTTCTCAGGGTTGTACAGTGAAAGTATTTTATTGTTTTCCATCCACAAAACGATTTGGTACAAGGCACCGTGCCTAAGCTCGGGGACGCGGCACGAACCGCGGTGAATATCAATTTTTATTATATATTTATTTTCCAGCTACACGATGTCATGGTTACCGATGTTTTATTTTTGCGTAAATGTACCAGAGTGGTAGGACTGTGTAGGAGATGGATATTGACTTTTATCTTACAACAGACATTTATAAAATTGAATCGAGTGTACATGGTCGGAGCTATTTATGACGTAGGTACCTGATGTCGCGTGTATGTTACGAGGAATACATTCTTTCGTCGGTTACAATCAATTGTAACATTCATCCTTATATACATCCATTACAGGTAGTTATAGATCAATTATTGTTGAACCACTAGTACTGATTAATGGTGCAGTACAAGTCTTCATTTCGATGTTTTTACTAACGTGAATTGACATTATCTTGACTATAAAATTCAAAATAAAATTTAAAAGTATGATTGACATATAGGCCGAATAATCGACTTCTATGCCCGATTCAGGTTAGTTTCCCGCGCGGAAACATAACCAATCGAACATGAACCCTATAATTCTTTATTAAAGTTAAAATTCTGTCAAAGAAAGGATGTCACCAAAATATGCCCAAATGATATACTGACGGTACACTTATTGGAAAAAATACCTTGTAATACGCTGATAAAAACTACAGTCATACTTTTTTTTATGCTCTAGGGGATGAGAAAAAATAACTTTAAATTTGAAAAAACGCACGCCATTTTAACACACCTGTATGTGTTGACAGTTTTATAGTAAAAACTGACAACTTGATAGCTATCTGCTGTCAGTTTCAGTTTTGGAATGTCAAACGCACGCCATTTTGGCACATTAATAACAATTTCTTAATGATTTCATAGTAAAAACTGTCAAACTGACAGCTGTCATGTATCTCAGGTACAAATTTGGGACGAGTTGTATGAACTTTTGATGACCTCCTTTGACAGATTGGGATTGCAGGATATGCTGGCCTCTGTACCTACATATATTAAAAAAACCAGTTTCTTAAATCTTATAACAATAAAATTACAAATATATTTCCTTGTTCACCAGCTTCCCTAACTAAATCATAAATTACGTGTCTCATAGCGGACTAAGCTTTTTCTACCTTAAAGCGATAGTATTTCATTTCGTTTGAATGGTAGCTCCTATTCAATGAAAATAAAATACAATCATCCAAATTGGTTGCATAGATAAGCGACTTATGCAATGAATGCTCGCTACACTGCACTGTGACGATTAAACATAATAATCCACACATAAGTGGAAAATTACTAGCAGATTTATCATTGCGTGCTAAAGTTGCTGATAAGAATAACAATTTCATACGGAATTGTGCGTATACTAGTAGTATTGCATGCATGCATGAAGCGAACATAAGTGTCATGTGACGTAAACACATATAACGATCAGTTCTGTTCTATTTGTAAATTTTGAAAGCTTATTTTTTTATTCATAGAAACAATAGCGATTCACCTGGGCTTCGCACGGGTGTAATGTAGGTACTACCTAATAAAATGTATATTATATTATACATTAACATAGCATACGACACTTCAAAATAATGTTGCTTTCTATTGGTAAAAGAATTTTCAAAATCGGTTCAGTCGATCCAGAGATTACCTCTGCAACCTCACAAACTTTACATCTTTATAATAGTATAGATTTTTACAAAAGACTGCAAGTTTAGCGTACCGGTAAAGGTGGTTACATCGCTACTACCGTTGCACTGGGTGTCGTGGGTTCGATTCTCAGCCGAGATAAACTTTTGTGTGATCCACAAATATTCGTATAAAGTCTCGGATACTTTGTGCTCCCGCGGCACACGGCTTGTTGCCTAGTGAAGGCGTTGTCTTTTAAAAAGAACTGTTGACACTTGAACACTAAATGAAAAAATATTATATAATATTTGAAAAAAGTAAAAATTTTCTCTCTCCAGATCCAGCACAGCGGTACTCTAAAACTTCGTGATGAAAAGTACAATTTCAGGATTAAAACCGTCCTTGTTCGAGCTATACTCGCTGTCCTATGCAATTTCATATGGGATGGACTGTTGTTTGTGCAATGGAGCACAAACAACAGTGGTTTAATTTGTTCTAGTTAAGTGTTAGATTTCAGATTTTCATTCCAACAGCTCAAAAGCGCGAGGCTCGTAGACAAGTGAGAAGTATGGGGATCAATTGATCCGCAAAGGTAGTCTGCGATTTCCACAGTCATTCCGTGAATAGGTGACATATCTAAGCATATCCAGATCTCTCAGTTCCTCGAAATATTCAAGGGCGCAAAAAACCAACATACATTTCACAAAAAATAAATAAAAGAAGATGTAGTAGACGATGGATGAACAGAGATTGACTAAAGAACTACATATATTTGGCGAGTATGAATGGAAGAGTAGGAACAGGCTAACTTCGGTGAATGTACTATAATCAAACTGCAGACTTCTTGTAAAAGGTCAGGTTAAGAGCATCCTAAGCCGACGACCATGTATGAGAACCTCCTCTTGCATGATTGTCAGTTTAGGGTAATAAATGTAGATGGAGCGAAAGTGGTGTGCCAGAGTAGTAGGAAGTGGAAATCTATTGAAATTGCCTACCCTAATGGAAAATAGGCATAAGATCATCATCAACAACCCATATACTGTCCCACTGCTGGGCACGGGTCGCCTCTCACAGAATGAGAGGGATTAAGCTGTAGTCCACCACGCTGGCCTAGTGCTGGGTGGCAGATTTCACACGCCGTCTAGAAATAGTTTAATGCGTAACATAATAAATGTATGGATGTGTATAATAATATATTTATGTATGTATGTACGTAAGTTTCACAAACACAAGGTTTCTGTGCCGTCTCTCTGACCATTGTCTCTGATTAGAATTTGGGCCAACTTTGGCTCAACCAAACTTAGTTAAACTCAAGCCACACGTCGGGGTCGACCTGACAATTAAGACAGGCTTCCATGTATTACAGATGTACGACATTCAGTGTACCTAGAAGTTTAATAGACGTTATATTAATAAACCAAACGTGAAATATTTTTGTAGGAATAAGTTGCATAATATTGTCATTTGTGTGTCATGCAAAAACCATTAATTAAGAAAATTATATAATAATATATATAATTAGCTGTTGCCGGCCGGTTCTACCCGCATTCCAAAAGGGCTTTTCGAGACAACATATAACCTATATTGTTCCCCAATGTCTCAGGACAAAGGTTTAGGCGTAAAAACGTAACAGACAGACGGACAGAAGTACATTCGCATTTATAATATTAGTGAGGATATTAGAAGGGATTATTGGGGTAAATATTACGTAGATATTCGATTATTGAAAAAATCGTTTATGAAATTATTGCAACCATTTCGAAACTTAAGCAAATACAAGACCAAATTTTTTTATTTAGATTAACCTCTTACGTAGCACGTATGAATTCACTAATCTATGGATACGGTTCCTAAACTTTCGGCAAATTGTGCATTCATTGTAATTATCACATAATTTGTTGTTATCACTTGCTTAAACGGTGAATGAAAACATCGTGAGGAAACCTGCATACCTTAGAGATTTTTCTCGACGGTTTGTGAAGTCTGCCAACCCGCACTAGGCCGGCGTGGTGGACTATAGCCTAATCCCTCTCATTAAGAGAGGAGACCCGTGCCCAGCAGTGGGACAGTATATAGGTTGATGATTGTTACGATTATTGATCGATTCGAATATTATATTGCAACATGTATTTTTACTACACTATAAACACCATAGACAAGCGTAAAATTACAAGGAACTTCATAAATAAGCGTCTACAAATTGTTTCATAATTATACATTATGAACAGTGTAAGTGACCAATCACCAAGAAATATCGCCTTATTTCCCTTCTATTTGTGTGGGAATATCTCCAACTGCTGCACAAAGTTCTTGTTACAGTCTTCGGACTCAAATAGAAACAAACAAAAACTGACTGTAAGACGCTAACAAATTAATCCATCATTCTGATACACACAACTATAGATAAAGGACAAAAATCTGGAGGACTTTCTTTAGCCATAGACAAGCTGGAATAAAAAATGCATATTATCGTAACACCGCTTGAATGTTGTGTCTTAATAATCATATTGAAAATTGAAAAAAGGTGAAAATTCTCCTCTGCTAATAAAAATGATACCTAATATTCAATTTATTACATGATTATATAACTATTTTTATTTAGTTTAGTTCTTTTTATTGTAATGTCATTTCTTCTTTATCTTACTTTGTTCACCAAGCTAGACTATAAGTGCATGCTGTGACCTTCTATAATTGGAGGAACACACCATTATAAAACTACGTCCACTTTTATATTTAGTGTATTGTGTGTATCCTGTGTTGATGGTCCATAATAAATAAATAAATAAATATTCACTGCAGCCATCCTCCGAGATTCTGTGAAAGGAGATCTAACTATATCGGGTCGGCTTCCAGTCTAACCAGATGCGGCTGAATATCTGTATTTAACTCGAAGCGACTGCCATCAGACTCCGCAACCTAATTTTCTGGGTAATACCGATACCCTGAGGATACCCGATACCCTGTCAGGCTTTTAGGCTTCTGACTACCACTAACGACTATTATAAATGTTCGTATGACAACCAACCGACGGCTTTACGGCTTTCAATCTTATTCACAAATTCAATAATATTGCGATTTAAAAAAATGTTTAGCCCCTGGATCCCTCATCTAATACCAACCATACCGTGTACATTAGTACACCTCTGTTTTGACACCTCTGCCAAGAAAGTTTAACTAAAAATATTTTATTCTGATATACATTTCACAGGATTACTGAAAGTACAGACGCAAGCAGGTCAAGCTATCCAAAACTGTCAAATTTTCACAATTGAATATGAACCTTATTGTTTTCTATTAAAGTTGAAATTCAATCAAAGAAATTTGACAGATTGTGGTAGCTTGATGTGCTGGAATCTGTACATAATTACAGTCGTTTACCGTATCGAATGTAGGTCCCTGTTTTTTAAGAATACTTAGACCTGAAAAAGCCATTTTATCCGTTTATCCTTGGGGTATCATTACCTACTGCATCTATTTGGGTATAAAAATAATACTAACATTATTCTCTTCATATAATAATAAAATTATCTCATAATTTACCAACAGTGGAAAACATAAACATATAATATATAATTATGTTAGTAATTTAACATGTACTATGGGAACAATGCAAAACTTTAGAATCGAGCTGAAATGGCAAAGTTTTATATATTCAGTATTGTAGTAGCTTTGTGAAAAATACTTTGAGACCCCGGCGTGTCCTGGATAGCGGTAAGTCTGTAGATCGGTGACCATTTTTAACACACCTAGACTCGGCCGTGCCTCGGAGAGCACGCTAAGACGGCGGCACCGATTGTCATAATATAATTTAATATAATATTTAATATAATATTTTTGGGACATTTTTACACAGCACCATCTAGTCCCAAACTAAGCAGAGCTTGTACTATGGGTACTAGACAATGGATATAATACTTATATATATATATAGACGACGTCTGTGGTCTAGCGGTTCGAGTGCCGGACTGCTGATCATGGGGTCGTGGGTTCGATTCCCGAAGGACACAAATATTTGTGTGGGTAAAACATGAGTATTTGTGTTTGTCTGGGTGTTTCTTATGTATTATAAGCATGTATTTACAAAAAAAAAGTATATAAGTATTATATCCATTGTCTAGTACCCATAGTACAAGCTCTGCTTAGTTTGGGACTAGATGGTGTTGTGTAAAATGTCCCAAAATATTTATTTATTTATTTATTTATTATTTATATACTTTTTTTTGTAAATACATAGGTACTTATAATACGTTGGAAACACCCAGACAAACACAAATACTCATGTTTTATCCACACAAATATTTGTGTCCTGTGGGAATCGAACCCACGACCCCATGATCAGCAGTCCGGCACTCGTACCGCTAGACCACAGAGGTCGTCATAATATGAGCACCTTTTATAATTGTATAACAGAAGCTTGAAAAATCTGACAACCAGCTTACCATAACGATATTATAGGACCCCAGAAATAAAAAAAACTGACATTCAATCGCGGATATAGCTATACAATAATTTGTTTTTTTTTTTATGTAATTATTATTATTATGTTATTTAATAGCTTCATGTATTACGGACGTTCTCAAAAAGGCCAGGTTGAGAGCACCCTAAACCGATGACAATGCATGTGGAAGAAATTGTAGCAAATAAAAATCTCTGCCTACCCCAATGGGAGATAGGCGTGAAAATATATATGTAATAACATATTCCATGTTTACAAATACCTAGTCAGTCTGATAAATCATTAAATGTTTTCAAAAGTGAAGTCGTATACGCAGTTTGATTGATTATCCCTGGTTCAGTGGGATAGCGCGAAGGAGGGGTGGGGAGGGCAGTGGCGTCATTCTGTCTGGCCCGAGAGGCGCCACCGAGTCTCCATGCTCTCCGAGACTATCTACAGTCCCCTTTCACGAAATTATATCCTTTTGCGGTTATGGACTTTTGTGTAGTAGCTTATAGTGTTATTTTGATAAATATACAGTCCATAATTTTGGAATTTTGCAATGCAGGTGATTCAAATGTTTTTCAAAGTAAAATGTTTTATTTCAATTACACCATTAAAATAGCCCTTTTAAAAAGTCAAAACTAGTTCCACGGTTCCAAAAAGTGGGACTGGCAAGAAACTCCATAGACACTCTTTTTAAATAATAACATGATTACAATGTTAATCTTGGTTTACAATTATATGAATAGTTAATGAGAAATACAACGATACGCGATAAAATCCGTAAAGAATTATTTTGTTTAACCGTCTAATAATCGCGTAAGTGTCAAAAATCTATATTTTATTAGTTAAGTACAATAAAAAAAATCAGCAATGTCAAGTTTTTCATAGAACAAAAATATGAGAAAGTAGGGTAGGTATGCGTTTTAAAAATGTTTGCTTGTGGAAGGAAGTGCAAAACTCTGTATTTGAAAGTTTAGTTTCACGTCAGCTGTTCGGTTGTCTATTTGAAGTTTATTTACTAGATATTTTCTAACAAAGACTTTTATTTCAATAGAACAGATAAATATAAACATAACGTAACATTTCTCGTCTTTGGGAAGTCAGGCGTGATGAGAGAAGAGAGTGAATATGAGTCTAAAAAATTATAAATTCATTTAAAATATAAAAAATAGAAACCCACCGGCATCAGAGCAGGGTCCAAGCTACCGGTGGTCAGGGCCCCTGAGAAAGAAACCTCCTGACTCCAAAGAGTACTTAGCCTCCTTAGATGTTGTCCGAGGCTCTTAGCTATTACACCATTGGCTGACACAAAGATTGGTCAATTGGACAATGATCGCTGAATTCACCCCCAAAATATCGATAAGCTTATGTGCCAAGTCGAGAAACTTTATTTCTTTCTCTGTCTCGGATTTCATGAGGTTCTCGTCATGTGGGACAGTGATGTCAACAATCATTGCACGACTCTCTAATTGATCTACTCATCATAATATCCCGTCATGCGGGACGGTAATGTCAACCTATTATTGTTATTATTAATTGCTGTTTGTTAGACTGGCTAAAATTCGAAAACAGCTAGAGAATTACAATGGGAACCGGTATGGCATTGCAATCGGGTTGCAGAATAATGTCTCCAGGACCAGCTAGTCCACAAAAAAAACATTTTGCACATAAAAAATAAGATGGTTTATGAACAAACTTTCTATATGTAATGGAAAGGCACGACTTATGTTCGCCATAATCATATCAGCTGTGCTCCGGCAAAATGTATGTCAGCATTTGTAGGAACCTTGTCAGACATAATCCGACATCTCGCAAAATGGAACGACGATTTACCTTATCTTACGGGTGTTCGTCAAACATCTTTGACATTTTAGTCTTAGTATTCGGTATTTTACTAGAAAAAATACCCTATATTACTCCATAGGGTTTTTATGTAATGTAAAACATACGTAAGTACGAGTACATACTGTAAGAGTTTGGAACAATAAGTTTTACATTCTGGCCGGTTAAATTATGTGGCGGACAAAAAGTAAGTAGATTTTGAAAGATGTCTAGAAAAGAATGTATTTATTATTAAATGAATTATGAATGGCTTGAGGAAACTAAATAGAACTCATATAATACTATTATTGCGTTTTAAATTAAAATACGCCCCCATGAAAATCCGCGTACCACAATACCAACGTGCACTCACGCTTTTTTTCAGTAGGGAGGCAGAAATCACAGAATACGACTTGCTACGAATCTTGCATATTTGTTTTTTTTATGGGATAGGGGCAAACGAGCACACGTATCGCCTGATGGTAAGCGATTTCCGCCGCCCATGTTTTGCTTCATACACACGCAGTGGTTGAGAGTTTTACACACCTGACCTTTATGAAGGACCAAAGGTTTAGCATGATAATTCAAAAATTTTTAACCACCATCAAATAGGCATTTTATTATTATAATGCATAATTCAATATGAACGTGCCCGTCCTCCACGTGGTCGCAACACTGAGTCAAAAGTCAAAGTCAAGTCATAGAATATTGTTACTTTAAAAGAGACCATGATTCTCTGAGTTGGTTTCGGCGTTTCTTCTCAGAGGTCGTCAGCTAGGAAATGCCGGCTCCATCTAGTTTGAATTAATAATTAGTAATAAATATCATTGATCATGTAACAATTAGGGCAGCTGTCAGTAATTATATCATCAAGACGCCCACCACCTCAGTCTACCCGTGACCATGGACGCTGTAAAGTGTCCGAAACGTCGGGATTAATAATATCAATATACGCGATTAAATCCGTAAAAAGTAGTTTTATTTCAAAAGTTAAAATCAAAATCAAACATTTTATTTCAATTAGACCATTACGGCACTTTTGAAAAGTCAAAACTAGTTGCACGGTTCCAAAAAGTGGGTCATATGGAGAAGAACCGGCAAGAAACTCCATAGATACTCTTTAAAAAAAAACATGATTACAGTGTTCATCTTGGTTTACAGTCTAAATCGGAATAGTTCATGAGAACAATGCAGTTTGATGTGTACTATTAAATTAATCTAGTATAATAAACAGAGAAGAAAAAAAAGATTGCCATTGACAGTAAGAGCTGACCAGCCCCGACAGACGGCACCCGTTCACGAGTATGACGTGTGTATCCGCGTCGATCGACTCAACCAGAGAATAAAACGACCCGACACACAACGCCATTATCAGCAGGACATTTTAGTGAGCATGACAAGCTCAGACCGCTAAGGTATGCTGAAAAAAGATAAAAGCATATTTTATATAAGCGATTGATAACATACCCTATGACGTCACTACATATTAACAGCCAACGGTAATGGAAGGTAGTTTTAATTATACAAATGGAGCTTACACTATTCCAACTATGTTTAGTCTTAATTTATGGTCACGCAAAATTAATAGAGGTAGCATTTGATACCTATGTACCGTCATGTTAGTGATGGGAAATTATTAATTAATTGTCTGTGTCTGGAAATGCTTATAACATCTGAAATTGATAATGTGAAAAGGGTTTCATACAGTTATTATTATATAATTTTTAATAAAATAATCACTTAACTACGTATACAGGGCCTTACAAAACTACCCGTAAAGCCGAGAGGATGTAAAATGGGGCGTTATAACGAGTCTATTCACAATATTTAAGAACCGTAGTAACGCTGTATAACATACCCCAAAAAAAGAAAAACAACAAAATTTAGAAATAGAAAAACTATTAAAGTAGATAATTATTAGATAAAATAGGTACGTAGGCCTTTCTGTTAAATAATCTGGTTCCCTGACATGACAGCTGACCAAAATTTTGGCTTTCATAATTTAATTATATTTTTTACGGGGTATTTTGTACCACGTTGTATAAAGTGGTCTTAATCTTCCGAAGATTTTCTCAACTGTGTTGATATCTGCTCCCAGTGCTTCTCAATGCTTCCAACAAGATGTGTCTGAATATCAGTATTTTACAAGAAGCAACTGCCATGAGACCTCCGCAACCAAATTTCTGGTGCAAGAGCGATATCCTTAGGATACCTATACCTACCAATTACTACCACTAAAAGGGTTAAGGTACTCTCCGTAGCGCGCATGATTCTCGATGTGTCAAGGATGGTCACCCATCCACAGACTGACCGCGGATAGCGCAGCCTACTAGATTAGTTAATCGGTGTAATTACAAGTTAGCCATGAGACCCTCATTATATATCATAAAATGGTATTATGTAGATTGTGACTATTAAAAATCCAAAGATTGTGCCACCGGCAAATATTACTCGTACAGCTATAAAAAATGCAAAGTTTTTTTTACTAGTTGCATTCTCAACAGTAACAGCATCCTGGGTGCATAAGTTTTTATTATCGAGCATAGCTCAGACGAGTTTTGCCTATAAGGCGCCTTGAGATACCACACTAAAGAACTCCTTACTCCAGCTAATGGCGTGAGTTGTTCTCCTTTGGTAGAATTAACAGTTATTTGACAGCTTTTTTATTTTCAAGCTTCTCTCTGGGAAAAAATATTAAACCCAGTACTGTTTGCGGAAAAGCATCAACAACTTTTTTAATACCTACGTTCTGTCCATCAGAAGATTAACGGGATTTTATATTGTTAAATATTTTTCGTAATTTTCTGGGCTGAGCTGATTTCTGTTGTGGCACAATGATGAAATTCTTTCCTTATTTATCATAACACCATCACGCCTATATTTCTCGAAGGGTTAGGCAGAGGTGTACCGATGTACACTAACAGTTCGCCGGTATATTTAGGTCCCATACAATAGGGGGCCATCGTGTACTCATTAACCGGGCACAAAATTCTCCTGAGAATTTCATTGAAAAACCAATAACACTGCTCGATCTGAGAATCGAACCCAGTTCCGTAACAGTGTTTTGTTTTAAGTAAAATGTTAAGTTTAATTCCAACTTATTTCAAGGCTGCAGCTTTTCTATCTAGAAAAGCTTCTTTTCAGAAAACTTTACTTGGCATTTGTTTTTGGTATGCAATATTAGATTCTATTCTAAAGGTAGACGAAGAACAAAATTTACGGTCATTTTAAATTTATTTATTAAAAAACTTACGTCTAGCTTACCAGTATTTGGAAAAATAATTATACAACTTTATATTACTTAAAACAATACGTTGCAGCATTAAAATTACAATAAAAAATACGAGTAGGCACATGACAAACAAAAATCTTTTTTTTTTTTAATGTAAATATCTAACCATTATGTGCTCCTCATGACTTAACGTCGCACCTCAAGGAACTACAAACTACCTTAGCGTTTATTGTTAACTAGATTTATTCATAAAAATTTAGTTGATGATTGTAAATTTATAGCCAAATTATCTATTATATATATTATAATATAATTATAATTACTATATATTATTATATATTATAATTACTTATTTTTTGCTTATTATTAATTCTCCAACTGGAATTGACCGAATCTGATGTGAAATGTTTGAAGTTACATGGCCAGTCCATGTAATTTCAAACGTTTCACATTAGGCGTGACACAAACGAAGTGAATCAAGCAACAAAAACTAAATACCTAAGTGAATCATTTGAAATTTATATCTTTGTAAAAGATATCTAAAATGTGATTGTAAGTGAAAAAATGTGTTTTGTTATACTGTGTAAGCGATTAAAATGAAGTGTAGTATGAAGTGGTCGTCAGTGATGTTATCAGCGAAATGATTTGATATTGCGATGGTATTTTCTCCACGGACTGGTAGCAAGGGAAGCTGGAAGGATGCAGATGATATTAGTAGCAGGAGGCGGGTAAGTGACACTCGTGATCGTACATAGGTCAGCAGGTAAAGCTATCCAAAACTGTCAAATTTTCCCAATTGAACATGAACCTTATTATTTTGTAGGTATTAAAGTTGAATATCTATCAAAGAAATTTGACGGATTTGGGTAGCTTGATGTACCGGCCGCTGTACATTTCTTCAACGCCGGTATTTTTTTTTGTATTTTCTTTCGTTCTTTCCAAAAGTCAAATGTTATATTGAACCTTCAAGTTATGAAGAAAAGTGGCGTATCCTGGCACACTCTTAAGCATACATATGCTTAAAAGGAAACACTATCAGTTATAATTATGTGTAAGCCGGTGAATAACGAAATAAAATATTAATTTGTTTTTTTTTTATATTGTTAAAATTAAATATGTATAGTAAAATAGCATGTAAAATTAACAAACCGATAGAATATTATTACTTACTAACAACTTGTTAACTGCGCATTGTTGTTCATGCTCTCACAAAATCTTACACGTTCACGACACACTTCCATCCATCGCAGGAGAGTATTAATATTATGAGAGCGCCACCAAGTGATATTTTTTATTTATTTCGGTATATGCGCTCATGTTAAGATGTTAGGGAGCTGTGCGCATGAATTTATATATATTACTTATAATATTAAAACTGTACTATATTTTTTATACCATTAAGGTGGCAAACAACTATACGGCCCACCTGATGGTAAGCAGTTACCGCAGCCTATAGACGCCAACACTGTTAATCGAAAGAAGAATAATTGGGTTGGTAGTACAAGGGTCAAAGTCACCCACTGCCAACACAACTTTTCCTAGTGAAGCACTGGCAACCTTCTTCACCGTAAGGAACACGACACAGACCATAACAGTGTTATTACACTTCAAAAATCGTCTACGTTCTAAAGAACCGGTGATAAGAATTTGTACACAAATTCAAATTCAAGTACAAAGGCCAGCACATCAAGCTACCACAATCTGTCAAATTTCTTTGATTTATTTTCAACTCTAATATAAAGCAATAAGGTTCATATTCAATTAGGAAAATTTGTCAGTTTCGGATAGCTTGACCTGCTGTGTCTGTACATTCGGGTGCAAAAGTTGAAATAAAAGTCTTAGATTTGCATATTCTTTAAAAAATCAATCAATAGAAAATTTAAATTAGGTAGGTAAGTAAATATTTCTTATTGTTGTCTATTTTATTTTCATGGATTTGTGATGTTTTATGTAAAACTGTAAAAGGGTTACCTTCTCTTGGTTTTTATAGATGCACTGCACGTGTTTTGCATAACGCCAAAGTTGTGTGCTGTGTTTGTTCTGCCTTTTCCAGTTATAACCACCTCTAAGTAAAAGGCGACCACCATTTCTAGATGTAGGTACCCTCACTTGCACATAATCATTGTGACGTAAAGGGGTGTGCGTCATCCATTTTCTTTGATCTAAAACAAGAATATAGGATATAAGCATTAAAAATGTGTACATAAATTTGTGTGTATATTTATTTTGAAATGCTCTGAAATCTAAACCCAATGATATTTTATATCATGTTACGTTTACATTATAAAAAACCTAGCTGATTATACAGACGTTGTCCAGTCCAGACTATAATAAATTTGACCCGCCCTGACTTTTCCTTTTTGCTAGCCTCCTAGGGTCGTAGTGTGATGTGAAATACTATATTCTTCTTCAAGAATTATTCTATCAAATATATACCTTACCTTACATTTGCAAAAATATTGTTTAAAATATTTCTTTCATATTTCTGAAAGGTATTTTCAGAGATTAGTGCGCTTAAATAAACAAACAAAATAATCATACCAAACTGTTTATATTCCTCGAAGGGTTTACGCAGAGGTGTACCAATATACACCCACAGTTCGCCGGTATGTTTAGGTCCCATGTAAGGGCGAGCCTATTGCCATTAACCGGACACAAAGCCGAACTGCGAGCTGCTACTGAGAATTTCTTAGAAATACCCAATAACACTGCTCAACCTGGGAACCAACACAAGATCTCTAGTGTAGCAGTCGCGCTTAGGACCTCTAGACTAACGAGATAGTTATAAATACTTAAGAAATATATTTTGGTAATAAAACAAATTACATTTACGACGAAATGTGGTACGTGGCGCTTAGTATTTTGCTGAACTGCATCACAAAATGCTTCCAACACGGCGTAGCGCTGATTTTCGGTGTCCACCTAATAATAAACCGGTGACGACTGACGTCTGACGTCTTCCGGTGCATGGCCTCATAGCCTTTTCCGTCCACAGAGCGTTACTGGCTGCTATTCCTACATAGTTCACATTCATATATCTTGTCTGAAACAACCGACTGTTTCGCGTGTTACACTTTTGACCCCTTTAGAGGACCTCACAAGATCGGTGTGTGTCTTGTTTATAGCTCGTAGAACTGATGGGCGCTTAGGCAAAATGGTTCTGGAGTGGAAACCATGCACCGGAAAGCGCAGCGTAGGACGGCCTCCAACAGAGGACCACGTAAAAGTTCATAAATTCATATTCATTTATTTGCTTTCCATAATGTGTATAACAGATAGTTAAATATAATATTTAATTAAGTGACAAATTATAGAACCTGTCATAAGTAGGGCACAACAAAAAATCTTATTTCCGTTTTTATTATAATGATATTAATCAATTCTTACCGTATATAATAGATTATTATTTATATTATTTAAACAATTATACATTACTATGCTATTATTTTAATCTTAATCGTAGTAAAGAAGAAAATAGAAGTAATTTTAAGTTAATTAATCTTAGACCAAATACTAATACTGTAAAGTTGGAGGCAGACGGTACGAACCCGGTCCTTATGGGAGTCTATGGGGACGGTTTTGTTCCTTTTGTGGTAATATGAATCCACAGACTTAAAAAACCAACGGGTCCTAAGCGCGACTATTACGCTAGAAGTCCTGGGTTTGATTCCCATGTCGAGCAAAGTGTTATTGGGTTTCTATTAATTTCTCCACAGCAGCTCAGACTTTAGATTTGTTCCCGGTATTGCATGGCTCGTTCCCTATTACATCAGACTTAAACATATCGGCGAACTGTGGGTGTTCATTTCTGTATGCCTCTGCCTAACCCTAAGGGGAATACAGGCGTGACGGTTTGTTGTTTATGTTACATCGTCAACCCATGAACTGTCCCACTGCTGGGCATTAGGCTATAGTCTACCACGCTGGCCTAGTGCGGATTGGCAGATTTCACAAACCGTCTAGAAAAATCTCTAAGGTATGCAAGTTTCCTCACGATGTTTTCTTTCACCGTTTAAGCGAGTGATAATTAATGATAAGACGCACATGAAAGTCAGAGGCGTGCCTTGGATTCGAACTGGAGACCTTCGACTTTTCTTTTCCTTCCTTTCCAATGGTCATACCACTAGACTATCACTGCTCAATGTTTACTTTATGTTAGTAGGTTTTTAATTGGTCCCGTCTTGGTCGTGGCGAATTTTATGGCTCACATGGCCATGACTATAGGGCAGGTGAAGGCAAGTGCGGTTTTTAGTCGGTACGAGTGCGATACCCTGCCAGCTCCCCGAGTGCCGAAGGATTCTTGAGGATTTTCCATACTTTAAAAAAAGGTGTTTAATGTGGTAAATAAGCATACGGCCCACCTGATGGTAAGCAGTTACCGTAGCCTATGGACGCTTGAAACACCAGGGGTATCACTCGCGCGTTGCCTACCCCGTAAAAATCCTTTCACTCCCTTTTTGGAGAGCCCTATGCTGTAATCTCTTGTGTTTGTTTAAGGGTGGTATTTGTTTTCTAGAGACCCGGTTTTAAACCGCTTAAGGTTGGGGCACACAGTAAGCGTGTGCAGAGCAGCAGTTGTAATATATCCAACGATATACAACCATCTAGTGTGGTTTCAATATCCTTTTAGATAGTCGAGTCTGTGATTAAATTTTACTTGCTATTGCCCACGGCTTCGCTCACTTGGATTTAGAATCAATAAGATCAAAAATTAAAGTATAAGAAAAAAAAAACACGTCAGAACATAGCGAATTTAACCGTCGGTACCCATTAAAAATTATAGACTGGATCAAAGTTTTTCAATATTAGTAATAGCTCCCGACTGTTTAAGTCGGTATGTTCCTGACGTTTTGTGTTTTATTTCTTTTCAGTCGGGTTTTTTTAATTTTTAATTATACTTTTTTATTTTAAACTTTTTGATAATTATTGTTCACCGATTATAATATGAGAGGAGACCCGTGCCCAGCAGTGGGACAGTAATGGGTTGATGACGATTATAATAAATGAAATTTATCATGGCTTTATTATAATAATGAAAAATAGTCATTCGAAATGAAAAATGATGTGAGAAACAAAGATGATTTTCAAATATCTATTCAATGAATTATTATTTTAATTTTTACATTAAGGCATCTGGTTGTCACCATATTGAATTTTGATTAGGTGCTGTCATGTCTTTACTGACAATTGCAAGAATAAGTATTCAAAAAATCGATTGACGAAATCAAAATAGACCCACGCGTTGTCATTTTATCAAGCCATAATTATTATTATTCTCTAGGTAGGTAGCTACAGTCTACAGTGCGACGACTGTTGCACAAGGTGACTGCTCATTGCTTTCTGTGTAGCACAGCCTTTAGTGTGGTCTTGTGCGCCTTTATTTATGAAACTAAATTTCTCTGTTTATTTTTGGCAATGCGAGAAACGTGACTTCTCGCCCTTAATTTTTGCAATCATTTGTAGTAAAAGCCATTGCCATTACTGTTTTTTAACTAAGTAATTGGGAGTTTCTCAATTTATTTGTGTACAGGTTGAGTAATTATTATTAATTATTATTTATTACTTTTTTTCACTTGTTTCTTAACATGCCACTATCAATAATATTTATACTGAAAATAAATTATGAGATATTATTAATTTATTTTAAGTGTACTAAATTATCGAATAACAGACTAAAACTTAATTAAGTACAAAGTAAACTCTTGACTAGGATATTTAGAATAAAAATAGTAAAAGGTATCAAAAATCTCGTTCTCATCTTTATCGCCTGGAAGCGTACCCAAAAGGCAGTCTGTATTACCACGTTGAATGGCACTGCTTATTATCAGGCTGAAGTAAAGGCCAGCTTTTGGGCCACGTGGTTGTTGTTTTGATAAAAATGACAAACGATTTATATTTCTAAGTCTAAGTAATAATTACGCTGATCAACCGTTCTGCAAGGTTAAGCTACGCTAGCCGCGGTCAGTCTGCGGATGGGTGACCATTCTTAACACATCAAGACCCCTCCGTGCCTCGGAGAGCACGTCAAGTCGTCGGTCCTGGTTGTTATACGAACACATATATGACAATCGTTAATCGTTAGTGGTAGTCGAAAGCGTAAAAAGCCTGACAACCAGTCTATCTCATATAATAATATGTAATAGTGATTATAGTGGCCCTAAGTGCGACTTTTACACCAAAGGTCCTGGGTTCGACTTCCAGGTTGAGAACTATTATTGGCTTTTTCAATGGAATTCTCAGTAGCTCGTAGTTTGGATTTGTGCCCAGTTAATAGCTCGCCCCTCGGCTAGGCTCACCCCTATTACATGGGACCTAAACAAACCAGCGATCAGGGGGTGTGAAGCAGGGAACCCCTTGGGGAATATAGGCGTAATGGTGTAATAAGTTATCTTAATAATAAATTACACACTATTATTATGTATTTTTTTGGAAAATACAAAAAAAATAGTTAGTAGGTAAGGTGGCATCCTTCGACATTGAACTAACTGGAAAGTAAGTCACGTCGGTTGAAAAACAAAAATTGCTTTTCAATAGGTGTTACTGACGTCACCATAAAGAGGTAAATTCTGAATGTGAAGGCAAAATTCGACATGGCGGTTGGGACTCGGGGTAGCTTAGTGGTCATAGCGTCTGGTGTACCTAACCAGAGACTGCCTTTTGGTTACGGCTTTAAGTGGGTTGGCTTCCAGGCAACTTACGACTACTTTTCCTATCCTTGTCTGGCACACTTTACTTTGTATTTTACTTTATAAAGGTTTAGTTTGTTATTAGATAATTTAGTTCACTTGTAAACTCTTGCCGAATCTAGATACTTCTACTAAAGCTAAATCATAGCTTCGCTAAAAATCGCCTGACACCTCTATATTTCCTGATTTCGCAATAAAATGCGAACGGGGTCTTGTTTCGGAATGCCGTACCAATTCCGATTGTCGGCAATCGACATAGCGACGGTATCAACGCGCCGTTTTCAGCTTGTTTCCAGTTTGCAGCTTGCATCCAGTTAATTTGATTTCCACTTCAGGAATAGGATTTCGCATTTTTTTTTCCAAATAAACGCATGTTATGTAACAGAGAGGATCACTTGCGCGTTGCCAACCCTGTATAATGGTACTGTGGATGGATAACTATTCTTAACACATAGAAACTTCTCCGTGCCTCGGAGAGCACTAAAGCCGTCGGTCCCGGTTGTCATACGAACATCTATGACAATCGTTAGTGGTAGTCAGAAGCCCAAAAAGCCTGACAACCAGTCTAAGCTCAGGATAACAATATTACCCAGATATTCGATTGCGGAGGTCTGATGGCAGTCGCTTCGTGTAAAATACTGATGTCCAGAAGGTGAGGTATCTAATTTTTATTATGTTACGGAAAATCCAAATTGTTCGCCTGCCATGCCTCCCCAGCCACCTCAGGGTGTATCGGACTCGTACCGTACTATTAACTGCACTTTCCTTCCCTTACTCTATAGTCATGGCCATGAGGGTTCAAGACATTCACCATGACCATGACGGGCTATAATTATTAATATTGCTGATTGTCATTATTTTTTAAGAAAAAAAACTTTACTGCTATAGTAAATAAATAAATATTCAGGGTCAATTTTACACAGCACCATCTCAGTCCCAAATTAAGCAGAGCTTGTATTATGGGTATAAATAATTATATACTTTTGTGGAAAGGCGAGGTGTATAGCCCCTCCAACGAAAAGGGAGGATCCTCCAACCAGGCGGGTGTTTTGCCTGGCGGGCCACGGTCCGACGGTTGATGTCGGGCGGTTGTATATATTCAACTTTCGTTGCGAATGTCGCTTGCGCGATTCAGGACCGTATCGTGGTAGATGTCGCTACATCACTCCCCCCCGAGATCGGAGGTCGATGATCTTGATGAGTCAGCGATTCGTTAGAGCTTGCCAGTGCCAGGAGTGCGTGTTCCAGTGCATCGGAACGGATGCCGTGTAGTCCGCAGTGAGTCGGGACTGTGTTATGGTGAGTGCGATGAGTACCCAGTGAGTCGGGGCGATGCTGCGTAGACCAGGAGAGACGGCCTCTGCTTGTTGACCGGCCGAAGTGTAGTGTGCTGTGCCAAGTCATTGATGTCGGCTAAGGGTTCTGACCAGGCTGCATGTCTGGTGCAGGCATGTGGTCAGGCTGCCCATTGAAGCCGGAAGAGTGCTGGCGGGCTGTGTGACTCGCTACTCGATCCTGCTATGAGGGGAAGATGATAACGAAGGTGCTGGTTTCCGGAAGGCTGCGCTGATGTTCTACTCGGGGTCACCAGTGTGGAGACACTGGGATCACGTCGGGGTCACCAGTGTGGAGAGGCGAGGTGTGTTGCCCCTCCAGCTAATGGAGAGGATCCTCCAACCAGGCGGGTGATATGCCTGTAGTATAGTTTGTCATGAATTGCTACTGGGGTAAAGGTTATTTCTTTATCCAGTTCAATATTTTACTCAAAGCTGTTTGCGCGTGTAAATAAATATAAAAAAACGACTGCGTTGCATTGTGATTGCATAAATTTATTCGCCCGAGCGCGCGAAAAGATTGAATCGCATCATACTGTCAAACCGAACTGGTCACGTGTAATCGTCCTGATGAGACCTACAATGCAGAAACCCGATAAATTCAATCGTCAATTTAGAATGTCGAATGGAAATATTGGAAAAGTTAGGCTGCACACACACCAGGTTTTTTGACATTCAGCCTGCCATATTCAGAGCTTGACCTTGCTCAATGTGACTGATGCGATCCAGAACAAACTATATCACACCTTTTGGCGTATCCCTTGAGCCCGAACACCTGCACGAAGGACGATCTCGGGCCACGCCTAACGCTTATTGACGTGGTTTTACATTACTCGCAAATTGTTTAACCATTGACACGATAAGAAGAAGCCTGTCCCGTGGCTATTACTATAGGGCAAGTGAAAGCAAGTGCGGTTTTTACCCTACCACCAGAGTCCAGAGGGCCGAAAATCAAAGAAAAGGGTTTTTGACTTCGACTTAGATTCTGGCTCGAAGTGAGACATAGTTACTGATAGAGAACCATACTAATTATATAAATAATCAGAATAAAGCATAGTACTCATATAAAACAGTTACATAGTCTGGACTCGCCCTTAGGCACAGCTTTGCCTGGATTATCGGGAGCGTGACAAAGTGTCGACGGAACACGGTCAACTTTTTTATGCATTTTTACTAAAAAAAAATCAGTACAGATGTGTTTTTGCATCCTCTCCGAGCTACATAAATAGATACATGTACTTATTCAGCTTATATAGGGGCGCAAGTCTGCTTTTTATTAAATTGCTCGTCTAAAGCCACTATGTTCCATAGAGTAGACTTCAGGGGAGAAAACATTTAAATATATATGTATAGGTATAAATTTTTGCAGAAACATACGTAATAATAGAACCAAACAAATTTTCACACCCCTAACCTGTCAAAAGGCCACAGAACCGGCTTATCTGTACTTTCAAGGGTCCAATTAACAACAGTTTCTATTTATAATCTATGAGGTAACCACTTAAGTTTGACCTCTGTTTCATGACACCGCACGAAGTTGTAGTAATGCCATTAGGCGAGTGTGTTAAATTAAGTAAAAGCCGCATAACGTAACAATTAAGAGTGATGGGACACATTTGTGGGGTCAAACCTGTCTAGAGCAGCCTTAAGAGGAGATGGCAACGTCAGGTAAAAGTACAACAGACTGTCTTCCTTAGTGATACGATAAAATAATATTACACTCGATGCGGCCGGCCCTATCTGTCGGGGCTGGTTAGCTTCCTATAGCAATATTTATCTGTTTTTATTATTGAAATAAAACTACTTTCTACGGATTTTATCGCGTAAAAAATGTTCGCTTAAATATCGGAAATCAATCCATCGAACGACAGGTTGTGCAGGGCAAGGTTGACGTACAAGAATTCGCGGTTGGTCACCAATGTAATGGACTGACCAAATTAAGAACATAGTGGATGTCCCCATAAGCGAGGGATGACGGCAAACAGAGAGAGATGGCGGAACATCGTGACGCGAATATCATTAACCCCAACACCACTACTACATGACGGCAATGACTTAAACGATTTTAATATACTGTTAGATAAATTATACGGAATAGGGATACGAGGAAACGCCCATAAATTGTTTACATCATACCTCAAAGATAAGGAACAACTGGTAGAAATTGAATATTTCAACAACTGCACAAAAGTTGTAGAAAAAATAAGATCCGACAGTAAAACAGTTAACGCGTCAATCCCTCAAGGAAGTGTAATAGGGTGCCTTCTGTTTTTATTTACATAAATGACCTTCCAAAGACAGTAAATGAACCATGTGTCTTGTTCGCAGACGACATATCCTTGCTCACCTCATGCCAAAATATTATAAATTTAAATGATAAACTAAACCACCTTCTCACTTCAGTCACCAATTGGATGGACAACCATAACCTAGAAATAAACTTCACCAAAACAAAATTAATTACTTTTCATCCCCATCAAAAGGTCCACTAAAACTAAATTTCACCTTTAACAACACAAAATTAGAACAAGTAAACGAATTCAATCTTCTCGGGCTATTATTAGATACGCATATAAACTGGAAATCCCACATACAAAAAATTTGATCAAAATTTTCATATGCCTTACGTGAGATCAAAAAGACTACAAATCTGCAAACTGCGCTCGTCACCTACTACGCGTATGCCCAAGCATGGCTTAACTATGGCATTATACTATGGGGAAGTAGCACAGATTCACCTAACATTTTTACCTTACAAAAAAAGCTAATCAGAATAATCACAAACAGCACAGCATTCTAATACTAGTAATACTTTTGTTCACTGGGTTAGTTATACCTATATTATACACAATCCATTATTATTGTTGTGAGGGTTCCAACAAAATAACTGTCATCAAATGGTTAAGTCATTATTGTATGCATAATATTCTCATAACCTTTAAATCAATATTTGCTTTTTTTAATAAAAAATATATCGGCAATAAACCAAATACGAATTATCAAATAACCTTATACCTTTTTAGTTTAATATTAATCAATATTATCAATAATAATTGTATATACATGGAGCTTTCTATATTTCTAAGCAATAAACTATGTCTGAAGCATCGGATATTAAACATTAGAGACGGGCACAAGATATTCCATTCCTTAAGTTCTTCTGCAGTTATTTATTACAATCGCTATAATTATGTCAAGTTTGTATTCATTCAAGTGGATTTAGCATCTGTGTTTTATTTAACTAATAACCAATTAACTGGGCTTAATACTTCGACATGTGCATACACTGTCAACAAACTGAACCTTACCTACTGTGACTCTGAGTATCTGTACACATTCCTTATATTATTTATACGCAGAATTCAATAATACAAATAATAAAGTACTATCAGTCTATTATCAAAACTGCCGTGGATTAAGAACTAAATTAAATACTATTTATATGAACATATTATCGCATAGTTATGACATTATAATACTGACTGAGACATGGTTGCATGATGGCATAATAAACAATGAGTTTATAGACTCCCGCTACACTGTGTTCCGATGCGACCGAGACCGCGTAGCAACGAAGCGTAGTGATGGTGGTGGGGTACTGGTGGCTGTGCTGCGCTCACTATGCGCCGTCCGTTGCGCGCCCGCGCCCCCCACCGCCGATTTCTATATTCCACCTATTATTGACTATATCTTATTAGAACTGCGCATCGGCAATGTTGTCTATTTACTAGGCGCGACCTACATACCACCCGGCATAAAACCTGACTTATATCTCGGGTTCTTCAATGTTATACAAGAATTTATTCAGATAAAAGGCTATGATAACTTTCATTTAATTGGTGACTTTAATTTGCCATATCTTGACTGGTATCTTGATGGGGTGCAAATGAGACTACCTAGTATAAGCAATCCGACTCCACCATATTCTTACTTATTAAACTTTATGTCCACCATGGACTGTGTACAAGTGAATACTTTTAAAAATAATCTGAGCAGACTACTTGATTTGTGCCTAACTAACGTCCACAACAGTAGTACCTTCCCCGCACCCATCACCCTGGTTCCACCGGATTTACATCACCCCCCATACTGCGTTTTAATACCAATTGACAATAATTTGTCCAAACCTATGCCTACTAAATTACTTAATATTTTGTGCTTTAAGAATACTAATTATGAGTTAGTTAACAATGAAATTTTAGAAATAAATTGGTGCGAACTATTTAAAAATAAATCCGCCGAAGATAGCGTCAATGACTTCTATGAAACCATATATGATATTATACGTAAACATGTCCCCTCTAAGCGCGTTGCCAACTCTAACTACCCAGTCTGGTTTACCCCTTCTCTAATAAAAATATTTAAAAATAAGAATAATGCTTGGATTAAATGGAAAACATATAAAAACAAATCAGATTACTCAGTATTTTCAATGTTTCGTGACCGCTTCAAAAAGGAATCACAGACATGTTATAAAAAATATATGAATTCGGTAGAAAATAGTATACCTAATAATATCAAATACTTCTGGAATTATTTAAAAAACCGTAGGGGTCAATCGGACATTCCTATTAGTATCCATTATGACGACACAGAGGCGGATACTCCAGAGGGCATTTGTAACCTGTTTTCCTCCTTCTTTCAATCGGTTTTCCAGCCTTCTGATGTTTCCGACTCTTTCTATATTGATGACATGGTTGATGTAGATACTGGAATGCCTGATAGTACTATTATTGCTGACATTCGACTATCGGAGGCGGATGTTTTGAAAGAACTAAAGGCTCTAGACAGTACCAAAGGCCCAGGACTTGATAATATCCCCCCCATCTTCCTTAAAAATATTGCCCTAACCATAAATACCCCTTTGACTATCTTATTTAATAAATGTCTCACAGAAGGCATATTTCCTGCAGTATGGAAATCAGCCAGAATAATACCGATACATAAAGGAGGTACTAAAAGAGATGTTGCTAACTATCGCCCAATCTCTATTCTTCCCAGCTTGTCTAAGCTCCTAGAAAGACTGGTGCATAATAACATTTATCCGCTATTACATAGGAATATCTTACCGCAACAACATGGTTTCGTCTGTAAACGCTCCACTGTCACAAATCTTATAGTTTACACATCTGAACTGTTCGATAACCTGGATTCTAATAAGCAAACGGATAGCATCTATACAGATTTTCGGAAGGCATTTGATCGAGTAGATCACAAAATTTTATTAGAAAAAATTGCCTTCAACGGTATTCGCGGTAATCTTTGGAGGTGGTTTAAATCTTATGTGACAAACAGGACGCAAAGAGTGGTTATAAACGGATACGAATCTAACACGGTTCTCATAACATCTGGAGTACCGCAGGGATCTATCCTGGGCCCACTGCTGTTTATCCTATTCATTAATGATATACACAGCTGCTTTCACAATTGTAAATTCTTACTATATGCGGACGACTTAAAGATTTACCGTACAATACATAATACCAATGACCAGCTTGAGCTCCAGGAGGACCTACACCGATTTGCCAGCTATTGTAATAAAAACAAACTGCAACTCAGTCTCAATAAGTGTAAAATTATAACATTTACTAGAAAACTATCGTTTAGCTCGTACACTTATTCCATAGGAGGCCACTATCTTGAAAGAGTACAGAGTATTCGCGATCTTGGAGTCACTTTGGATACTAAGTTGACACTGGATGCACATGTCGATAAAATCTGCAGTAAGGCTTACAAAATGTATGGTTTTGTTCTGCGAGCCAGTAATGATTTCATTCGCCCAGGTACATATCTACATCTGTATAAAACCTTAATCCGCTCACAGCTGGAATATGCTACATCCATTTGGGACCCACTGTACATGAAATACTCAGATAGCTTAGAAAGAGTGCAAAAGAAATTTCTGCGTTGTATGCACTATAGATGCTGTCATAGCTACCAATCTTATTCACAACTTTTAAGGAAGTATAAGCTCTTAGATTTAAAATCCAGGAGAACTCAAATGCAATCTATGTTGTTATATGATATTTGTCATAACAGGTATGATTGTATTGATATTATAAATCATATTAACTACAGAGTGCCCACCAGACTAAATACACGAGCTTGTCGTAATTATCCAGTATTTGCCACACGGACACCGCGTACTAACGCGGGTAAGCGTTCACCAATTTACCTTTTACTAAATTCTTACAACTGTAATTTCAATCACATTGATATTAATGCAAATAGTGTGAGTGCCTATAGAAAACTTATTATTCAGAAGCTACATGATTTGAATACCATTCCGTAAATATTGTATAATTTCTACACTATAGAACTATCTACATACTACATACTTTATTTTGTAAAGACGAGTATTACTTCTCTCAACCTGTGAAAAACCTACTTGTGACAAACGGTGTGGATGTCACAATCACTCATATTGTATAACAACAAACTATTTTAAGCCTTTGTTATTGTGATATTGTTTGTTTGTCCAATAAACTATAAAAAAAAAAAAAAATAGAACAAATAGACAGCTGCAAACCACTTTTTCAAAAACATAAAATACTAACGGTCACATGTCTATACATTCTCGAAATATGCAAATTTGTCCGAAAGCACCCAGAATTTTATAACACCCGTGAAGAAATACAAACTAAATACACGTTAAGACATAAAAATAGATTAAAATTACCAACATCCCAACTTAAGATACACTCGTCCAGCCCTTTGGTTATGTCCATAAAAATTTATAACAACTTACCCAAAGCCATCAAAGAGGAACTTAAATACAACACATTTACTAATAAATTAAAACACTCCCTGATTACTAAATGCTATTATACAACATCCGAATTTTTTGACGATAAATCATTTAAAAAATAAAAATTTACACAGCTTTCTTACTTCCTTCCTTCCCTATGTAAAGACATTATTAAAAACCTAGCCTTATTGTAACTACCAAAGAAAATGAATAAAATCACGATGCAATATAATACCATACTAAATAAAATATAAGTAATAATTAATAAAAATATAAGTATATAAATGAAAACTAAACATAATTTAATAAATAAATACAATTAAACGTTATAAATAAATACAATTAAATGATAATAAATAAATACAATTATAAATATAACAAGTAAATTCACTTATGAATGTTACAAATAAATACAAAATTTATCTTATAAATGAGTTAGAAATGAGATAATAAGAATATAAACACCATAAATATAATATTTTAATGTATACTTTTTTAATGGGCAATCAATTTGCAAATGATGCTAAACCCTCTTCCTCTCTCCTAATTTTGCTGTGCCCGACAGGGTCCATAATGATCTAAGTTATCTATAGTCCACCTTTATAAAACATTATGGAATGCAATAAAGTATTGAGTATTGAGAACGACCACTCTGCCAAGAGCGAATCGGCTGAGAAGATGAGAAGAAATGAATAAGATTCCATTGAATTACTTGTATTAACGCAGCAGTCGGCCCCCAACGAGATGGATGGAAGACCTGGTAAAGCTCGCTGGGATTCGTTGAATGCAGGCCGCATGTAACTGGTCCTTGTGGGTAGGCTAGGTTAGTAGCTCTGTAGCTGATTATAGTGATGATGATATTCAATTATAAGTAACATAAGTAGTTTATACACTGTAACTTCTGTTGGGTCTCAATTACAATATTCGCTATACGAAATTAATGAGTACATGCAGGATGAAACCGATGAAAAAGCATTAGTGATATACTGGTGTTGCTAACTTCTATAGACTGCGGCCTCCGCTTACCATCTGGCGGCCCGTATGCTTGTTTGTCATTTTATCACAATCAAACAAATGTATAAAAACAAACCTTTACTAAAATTGAATAGGAATTCCACCGTCAAAAACTCACGAGTATTTAATATTGTCGTCGTGTAGTCAATATTGTGTAGCCTGACTTGATTGGAAAAAAATTCGGCTTATTATGAACATCAGCCTCCCTTGTTGCGGTAATTGCACCGCAATTATCGATAATTATGATTAAATTGATTTAATGAAATTAATATATATGTATTTGATATTATAAAATTATATTAGTTATTAATATAAGGAATCCAATTTGCTGTGTATATAAGTAGGTCAATCTCCGGAACCACTGCATTTAAAATTACTGTAACTATACGAACACTTTTTTTGTAAATACAGCTTTCACACAATATCAATCCGTGTCGCGGGGTCTTTACAGACATAGTAACGGACACAAAGTGCACCTAGACTCGAAAAAAAAAACATCTATGGATGACACAAAGACTTGACTCGAGTGGGAATCGAACTACACCCGGCGCAACGGTAGTGGCAAAGTAACAACCTTAACCGCTACACCAACATATCAATATCCAGAGGATAGACTGGTTGTCAGGTGTTTTTGGGTTTTTGGGCTTCTGACTACCACTAATGATTGTCATAGGCGTTCTTATGAAGACCTACAGCTTTTCGTGGTCTCCGAGACACGAAGGGGTATCGATGTGTTAATAATGGTCACTCATTGACCTTGCAGATGGCCTAATTCACGTACTTATTACTTAGGCCAAAGCTCCTCAATTGTTATCAATATTATAATTATTTAAATTGTATCTATGATCTTTCTCTTTCTTCTCCATGACATTAGTGCACCTAGTTCCTGAAAATTCAAACGTGAGTAGTAAATTGGTCGAATTGAAATAACAAAATTTTAATTTACAGCGCAAATGAAGCAGCATGCACCTACATTTTCCTAATAAACCGAATAAGATTTTGAAGGCAAAAAAACAGCCGGGACAACAGAAAAAAAAACAAAATGCTTTCATTTGTCGAAATTTTGACAAGACAACGTCTGTAGGGTCAGTTAATTATTATTGAAACAGAAGATAACATTGTTAGCCACTATGAAAATATAGCAATTTTTTAGTAAATCTCAGACATTCCAAGAGAATCAATACCACCCGTCACTCGACTCGAGATGTAGGATGCAAGATTGCGAGACTCAATGTAGGATTCAACGTTCACATGAGACATAACTGGTCACGTCAATCATATACACCCAGACGCGAGGGGCTATGAGATGATTAGGTGCCAACAGCGGATCAGACCGCGTGTTGACCTGGATCGATTCTGTTTTCAGAGACCGGAGATAACTATACACCGAACAAAGGGAAGGAAATGAGGGGTATCTTTGTCCAGCAGAGGGGCATTTACTTAGAGAATATAACCTCTTTTATTTCATCTGGGCTGATATGTTTTCCTAGGAAGGTCCAGCGGTTGTGTAATGCGATCCGCATTCCGCTATAAGGTAAAGTGATGTTTCATCAGCCTTCTCAGAACGTCAGCTGATATGCGTGTCACTCAGACAGCTTGTTTAGGCAGCAGTGTCTTGATAAGGCTCTTGTTTAAGTATGTTATCAATACTAGGATATTCATATTCATATTCTTTATTGCATACCATAATGTACATTAAGGTGTTGTAATTAGACAAGAATCATTATGGACCCTGTAGGGCACAGCAAATTTAGAAGAGAGGAGGATTTATTTTTACTAGCTACCTACGGTTACCAATTACAATTATTAAGTATTATAAAATAAAGGTATGTTATTATATTAATTATAGGCTTTGTCTTACATTATTTATTTGAATGATTAAGTATATTAAGTATATATAGCATGTATTTATATATTTATGTGATGATGACTAGAATATTACGATACAGATATGTTAGTTTATTTTTTTGAAACTATTCATCACATTACATTTGTAGAGATTTTTGTTTCATTTAATTAGGCTTACCTACTTTATTTCATATTATTGTAAGTATGTACTTATAAGTAATTATATATATATAATAATAATAATAATAATATTTTTGGGACAAGATAAATAAATATAAAATTAAATATATATATATATATATATATATATTTAATTTTATATTTATTTAAAAGTAACACGTGATATTAATATTATTCGAATAGTTTTATTATATATTAATTGTTATTTTTTTATTATATTATAAGTACATATATAAATTATTAGGATATGGTCGGTGTGTTTTTTATTGTAGGCTTTTAATTAAAGCTTTGCAGTGGACCGTGCCTTATTTATATAGTAAGAAAAATCCTCATTGGTCGCCCGCCAGAGTATGTCGGACGCATAGGTAGGTTGGCACTTATACTGCCAACCCAACTATTCCTCTTTCGTCAAAGTCCCCTCACTGCCAACACATTTTTTCCTCGCCGAGCACTGGCAACCCTGCTCACCGTTAGGAACACAACACCGCCCAAAGCAGTATTATTTGACTCTGGTTTTTTGCAAGCTCCAATTTGAGTGGAATTAGTCTCACTATGCAGACAGTAAAATGTGATAGATTTATTGTTATGTTTAGTTTGAACTGCAAAACTATCTTTTGTAATAAATTAGTCTAAACAGTACAGTTTGTATGTTCTAGGCATTACTTTTCTCATCCGGAACATTGCTCGAGGTATAGGTCAACAAGACGACGGCTATTCATGCTTGCGTGACGTTTGCACGCTTTGCAGCCAACGTAATTACATAACACAAGGTGCGCTTTCAATATGTTTACAGAAGCATATCATCATGCCTGTATTCCCCAAAGGGGTTAGGCAGAGGTGTACCAATTGTAAAACCACAGTCCCCCAGTACGTTTAGGTCCTGTATAAGGGGGCGAATCATTGATCAGTCACAAGTCCAAACTCCGATCTGCTACTGAGAATTTCATATAAAACCCAATAACAAAGATTCTAATATACAACATAGTAATTAATATAAAAGAAGGAATAAATTCTGTTTTCTGAAAGAAATTATCTTAACTAGATGTAGTGAAAACTGTATCAAAATCCATTGCATGTTTTAGAAGAAGTAAGTAACAGTGATTGTTTTTTATACTATTTGGAGATTAAAAATACTTTTAGAATGTCTCTGCCCTGGCTTGCTGGTGCCCATTAGCTTAGTGATCCTGAGCGCGATTGCTACGGGTCAGGTTCAGATCGAGATGTGTTATTGGGTTTTTCTATAAAAGTTCAGTAATAGCTTAGATTTGTGCCTGGTTAATGGCAATAGCCCTTGTTACATGGGTCCTAAACATGCCGGCGAACTGTTGGTGTACAATTAGTACCTACACCTCTGCCTAACCCTTCAGGGATTACAAGCGTGATGGTATATATTTTATGTTTAAGTTTAAAATGTCAATAAGTTTTTGCACTGTTCCAAACAGTGGGCCACTTGGAGAAGAACCAGAAAATAACTACAGACACTCCTTCAAAAAAAAATTGTAATGTTGTTTTTTTTTTCAATCTTGCAATCAAAACAACCTCTTCGCAATTACTGACGGTGCCATGAAAGTGGCACAGTTCTTGACGAATAGCATTTACAATTATTCGTACCATCAACACGAAGAAACATTTTGTTTATTTGTTTACTTTGAGAAAATCATAAATGCATGCAGGTCTTCATACGCATTAAAAAACTCTGTGTCGATTTTATATTCGGTCGATGGTGGAGTGTATCTTAGGAATTTGCATACAAAATGTTCAGCTCCACTGTTCAGTATATGTTGCCAATGTTCCTAGATCGAACGGAAGCCACGGCAGAATTTAAAAGATGGATGTATTTTGTAGAGGAAGTATGTGTCGAGATAACGGATAGAAGGGTTGAACGGAAGAAACACGCGCGCTGCACTGACCTCGAGTGATGGAGAACAGTATAGGACGACTAAGTATGTTAAACGGCAGGCCACCCCGTAACTATAAATACACATTTATATCGATTTTATACAGAGATTGACCTACTGCATTTTGTTCAAAGTGATATGAACAAACCATTTCTAAGGAAGAAAAAACGTGAATATGTGAGCTCATACCCATACCTAAATTTCAAGTTAAAATCCAAATCACTCATCTCTGACTTGTCAAAATCATGTGGTAACTTCCTCCAAGCCATTTTCCAAGTATGTTGGAGTTGGCTTTCGGCTAAACTGGATCCAGCTGAATATTTTAATTTTACACGAAGCGACTGCCATCACATTTTCGTAAAGACCGCAACCCAATTTATAACCGATAAAATTGTTGTCATACTTGACATGACAACGGGAACTAACGGTTTTACGTGCTCTCCGAGGCACGGAGTGTCTTGAAGTGCTAAAAGTGGTCACCCATCCATACTGACCGCTGCAAAAGCAGCTTAAGATTGTAAAAGTCATGTGCGCATTAATCATGGACAAGGGACAATAATATTAATAAATAAATGCATCAGAAGAATCTAAGTCGGCTAAAACATAGTTTACCGGGTGGCCCAGGAACTGGGACAAGGCTTCAGACACGTTAAGTGCATTTGCCTTTAACATGTTGCGGGCAATATCACCCCACTCTAGTAGTTGTTCGGCCAAACTTCTTGGCAACGAGACTCGGCCAAAGGCCTGAGCGAAGCCAGCTGCCATATGAGCGCCCCTCTAATGGGAGAGATGTGTTTTAATACCGTCATAAAAGTTGTCAAGTGCCAGTGGAAGTGTATGAGTTGTGTGTTCCAATTGCATAATGTTGAAATATGCGGTTTCAGTGTCTTCCTCTTTGTTTGGCGTGCTGATGGCGTTTGCAAGATTTGGTCCTAATTTTGTTTAGGTTAAGTTACTTTTGGCAAATTGTATATACCTATTCATGGCAACAACGTTCATTGGGATTAATTACGATTATACTTACTCTCCTTAAAGGTTAAGGCTCTTTAATGCTTTGCATGGCAAATATTATCTAAAGTCCATTGTTGTAGGTAGGTAGCCAAATTTTTTCAAAATCGATGGTCTTCTTAGTCTGTACAAGACACATGCTTCCTTTTTATATGTAATATGGGGTAGAAATAAAGGAAGTAAATACCTATCTTATCGCCAAAATTTAGATTTCTACCTACCTAGTAATATTTTTTAGTAAACTACAAAATACTTCATAGCTATAATCAGAGCCATCTGTGAATACAATGACGAACTATTTGCTTTTCAGAGTACACGAGCGCCACCTATCAGAATGCTAGGCGCAACAAGTGTATAGTTCTACAACTCCTTACTAGATGGCGCTACATACACCCAGTGTTACGCTCTAGGGCATTTTTCAAAAAAGATGTACATAGCGAATTTGGGGTGTCCCCTCACTTTAGCTATTTTTTATAATTTTTGTATGCACCGTACTCAAATAAACTGCATATTTATTTAATACTTACATGTTTAAGTTATAAAATTGGCTAAAATATGCAACCCAATTATCACTGTTATTAAAATATCATAAAATTAACATTAAAAAACGTGTAAAATATTCGTGTCCCAACTGCATGTTTGGAACTTTCAAGTCTCAGGTAAGATTAGATAAATTAAATGGAGTCACTGTTTTAGGCTCAGTAGACGTATGTTGAACTCATAAATACAGTTTAGAGCTTTTTATTTCGAATTTGGGTTTTAATAGTTCAGAATACTATATTTATTGTTGTCCCAGGAATATGACCGAACCGGAATTCCGGCATACGTCACGATAATTTTTTCAATACTTCAACGCAATATTACCCTAAAATATTGTTATTTTTCATTTCTGGTAACATTTATCTTGTATGTGGTGTCAACCGTCATTTTGAAACAAACCTCAGTGTCAGCAAAATCTGTGACGAAAGTGGGCGCGTTACGGTGGTGCCGAATTGGAGTTCCAGATAGTAACAGGATTTTATGAGGTATGTAGCAAATTTTCAAGTCATTTGCCGTAACACAATGACATTTCTATTTATAACTTATTGTAAAACAAGTCAGAAGTAGTCATAAAGGGGATACAACAGCTTGAATTATTGGTAGAAGTTTTGTAGGTATGAATTCGTCACATCGGGATCGTCACGTATTGTATAGCCGGAAACATTTTGTGACGCACCGGAACTATTAGGCTGGGGTTACATTTGATAAGGGAATAAAATAAATAATCATTCTGACATTTAAAAAAATGTTAGATTGGATATTTGGATGTTTGTTACCGCTAATCTTCGAAACGGTTGAACCAATTTGAATGAAAAAAATATAAAAATACGAATTTCGGAAAATCTTCTCTTAGTGCTCCCCTAGATTCCTTATGGAACCTACATGCCAAATTTGACCTTACAACCAGTAGTTTTGGCTGTGCGTTGTTTGTCAGTTCCTCAGTCACTCAGTAATTCGGTAAATAATTAAGAGTTGTGTATATATTGATTAAGTATATAATGTTATATTTAAGTATGTCTGCTATATTTCAGTAAACATGGCTCTCTCGGCAGCAGAAAGAGCTAAACGCTACCGGGAGAAAAAACCCTGAAAAATTTGAAGAACAGCGGAAGGAGCAGTTAGAACAACTTAAGAAGAGTCGAAAAACCATAAGTGAGTTGACAGAAGAAGATAAAAAATGTAGAAGAAAACAATGGAGGGAAGAAAAGAGAAAACAGAAAGTAAAAATGAATAAAAAAGAAAACGAAAATCAAAGAGCTACCCAAAGTTCAATGAAGTCCCAAAACAGCGCAGCTCCTGTCTTAAAAATTCGTTACAATAAAATATGTAGGAGATAATGAGGAGCTTTTAATTTTAATTTGCGAACATTTACTTTAGTAAATTTTCGCAAATGAAGCAGTTCGCAATATAATAACCTGTTTTTACTTTAGATTATTAATACGACTTAAAATAAAAATGTTCGACCAAATATTACTCCGTGTAAACTTTGCTTATTTTTTTCCAGTTAGTCACATAGAATTCCAGATAGTCACTGTCCCATATTTTACCGAGACAAAAAACTTATCCTATTTAAGAAATATTTAGTTATTTGATAATATTTATATAGTTGTAGTTGACCCTGAATTTGTTGTTTATATTATTAGTAATCTCGTTCAATTTCATTTTAAGTAGTAGGTAGAAATGTAAAGTTTTAATGGTCAAATGTTCCGTCTGTTACGATCTCGAAATTAAAATGATTGCTAAGCTATTATTATAGTGATTTATCTATGTTTAGATGTTTTAGTTCAAAGATTTGAAGGTTTATTAAATAAATATTACAAACAAATTATCATAACAACTCATATTTTGCATTTTATTTACACTTTTCCTTTGTGACAAACCGGAGCACGTTCCTGTGAACCCTTGCATCAAAATAAATATTTCCACGTTGTTTTGCGTAATACTGATGTATTTTTTTAATTTTTAACTTTTTAAGAGTATATTTAATCAAATGAGATAAGAATTTACAGTAAAATTTAAATAACACAAACATCTGTTCCGGTTCGTCACGTGTACATCTTTTTTGAAAAACGCCCTCTAGCGGCAAGCGGCTGAACGTAACCAAGCTAAATAGATTCACTACCACCTTATAGATGGCGCTGATAGTATGCAGCAATAATATTGACTGGTCGAGTACCACGTTTTGGTATAAGTTTCAGCTATCTTGCCAAACTACAGGCCAATATTGTAAGCATTGTGATGACGTCACTGCACAGTCTTATCATAAGCATTGCAGTGCTTATATCTTGTACTTTTGGCCTATATTTTCGGCGAATTAACTACTTAAGTATGACGCTCGGAATTAACTTGCTGTATTTTTTCAGTATACGTTTGTAAACTGTGACGTAATCACAAGAAAACATTTTACAGCGGTAGCGTGCCTCTTTCAAATTTGAACTACTTCTAGTATTGAATGCACTTAGATAAGTAGCTGGACACTAATAGGTACCTTGACACTTTTCTATTCCCAGTTTGGGGAAAGTGTTATTGGGTTTTCCTATGACATTTGAGTAAAAGAAAGAAGAAGGACAGAAGTTGGATTAGTACCCGGTTAATGGCAATAAGCTTGCCCCCTATTACATAGGACCTAAACATACCGGGGAATTGTGAGTGTTCATTGGTACACCTCTGCCTAACCCTTTCGGGGAATACAAGCTTGATGATATTATGAATCAATAACCTAAATAAAATTAAGCTTTCTGGTTTGGTAGATATTAGAGGGATCCGTGGCTAAATAACCACGCTAATAAATCGATTCGTTATTTTAATCTTCAATTGCTGCGATCAGAATACGGATGGGTGACTGCTTTTACCCGACTGCGCGACGCAGGGAGGGTAATATGTTTATCAGCCTATGTATTTATATACGTATTTGTGTCCTTTGTGGCACTCTAACCAAAAGCGAGGGTGACTGAAAATTTCAAAACTTATAATAAAGCTATGATAAAGTTCTTAGATAATCAGTGAAAAATAATTATCAAAAACTGTAAAATATTTTTTTTTATTTAAAGTTTTGTTTAATGCCTTGATTTTCCACAACAACAAGTAAAGCCGTCAATATATTTTGTTATACAAACACTTGGTCTATGAGAACACCAGTACCTATAGAGTGATAATGTTATCCGCCCTTGCCTCTACAATTTTGAGCTGCTATAAATATTTGTAGCAAAGTTTTGTAAAAATGCAGTGATAGCCTAGCGGTATGACCATTGGACTGCCAAGTCGAAGGTCTCGAGTTCGAACCCAAGGCACGCACCTCTGACTTTTCGAATTCATGTGCGTATTAATAATTAATTATCACTCGCTTAAACGGTGAAGGAAAACATCGTGAGGAAACCTGCATACCTTAGAGATTTTTCTCGACGGTTTGTGAAGTCTGCCAACCCGCACTAGGCCAGCGTGGTGGACTATAGCCTAATCCCTCTCAATATGAGAGGAGACCCGTGCCCAGCAGTGGGACAATATATGGGTTGATGATGACAAATATTTGGTAGAAATAACGCAAATAATTTGGGTATATTTCTAAGCTAATCGAATACCAATTTTTAAGTAACCCAATCTCTCTCGTGAGAGTCGAGCTGGTTGTGCCACGTCCGTCTGGGCCATGTATGAAAAAATTCGATAGGCTCAAGCCCCAGCCGGCTGGTAAATCCAATACATAATATAATTTGAGCTAACGGTAACAATCACTAGGTAACTCAGGCTCATGGCTACGTAACAACTAAGCTGATGAACCGATCTGCAAGGTTAAGCTGCGCTAGGCGCAGTCAGTCTGTAAATGGCTGACCATTCTCACATCGAGACTCCTTCGTGTCGTAAAGCCGTCGGTCTTGGTTGTCATACAAATACCTATGACAATCGTTAGTGGTAGTCAGAAGCCCTAAAACCCTGGCAACCAGTCCATCCTCAGGATATCGGTATTACCCAAAAAATTGTGTTTTGGAGGTCTGATGGCAGTCGCTTCGTGTAAAATGCTGATATTCAGCCGCATCTGGTTAAACCGGAAGCCAATACAGTTGGGAAAAGGCTCGGTGAAAGAAGAAGGTAAAATTCACTAACATTTTGTCAGCCCAACGTTTATCTGATAACGTTCATTACTAGGCACTTGGTTTTAAACTCTTAATGTAGTAATAATTAGATAATCTAGTTTTTTGCTTTTGCGATTGTGTATACATAATTATTATGAAACCGATGTATTCATTCGAAACATCTTGCGCCAATGCGAATTTTACGTACAGAGGCCAGCACATCAAGCTACTACAATCTGTCAAATTTCTTTGGTTGATTTTCAACTTTAATATAAAACTATAAGGTTCATATTCAATTGGGAAAATTTGACAGTTTTGGATAGCTTGACCTGCTGGCGTCTGTACATAATTGTTATGTTTTTTAATCCTGTGTGGAAATCGTCATAGGTAGTACTAGTAGATACCACCCGCCACATAGTCTAAGGGACATGTCGGACTCCATCTGTCTTAGTACCTACAGTACAACATGGCGGTTCCTGCGCAATTAAATAAACATTACTCTGCTACATTCGATTACGTTACTTCTTCTTCTACTTCAATTTCAGAGCTCGGCTCTTGTCGGTGGATCAATCGCCACTATTCTCTATCTTCTGGTTTCCGTTTCACCTCTTGATACCCCACCATTTCCTTCATTTTTTCCACAAAACTTCGTCTAAGTCTATTACATTACTACGTTACTAGGTTTAGGTTTAAAGTAACTTTTTTTCCCAATAAAAACATAACATCAGTTGAACAATACTAAAATCTTAAAACTACCATAAGTTTGTCGTTGTTTGTTGTTGTTTTACTAAATTACATTATATTACCACATTACTTCTTGTACCTCAATATGGCATTTTAGGGTTGTTTGCGAGTGTTATGGAATCCCAAATAATCATAATATTAGGTTTATTGACCATCGCATCTCTGGTGTGCCAGTGGTGTTGATATTTACCTAATATTGTTAATAGTTAGTCTCGTGTGTCGATTCTGAGACAAATGAAAATTTTTATAAATAAATAATAATCCTGTTTTTCTGTCATTTCAGGTAAGTCCGCCATTTCTTTTGTCGACTACAGCTTTATCTACAGTAAAGGTAAGATTAGTTGTAAATAGTGTAAGTTAGGCTTTAGAACATAACGCCATGTATGTTGACATTATTGTTTTTTTTGTTATTATTTATGAAATATCTTATAAATGACCTAGTTGATATTTTTTATTAAAAACTTCATTTATCATTAAATTTATTTCCTGATTCACTAGTTCTGAATTAACACGGTTATAACAATCTAAACCTAACCAAAGATGGTGAGGATCATTTAATTCTCCTAAGCAATTTGTTCAGTGAAATTGAACAAATAAACAGCTAATACAGAAAGAAAGAGAAAAATATTTATTTCTGCACGATAAAATATATAATAAGCATTTAAAAAAACAAAAATAGATCCGTGCCGAAAAGCCCGGTTTAGCTTAGCATATTGCTGTGATCAGCAGCAGCAAAACAATGATTTTCAGCTATAACCTAAGAACTGTGTGACGTACTGGCATAAAAAACAAAACATACCTATTAAAATAAATAGAAATAATTATTATGAAAACATACCTATTAAAATTAAATTAAACAAAATCTGAGACTGAAAGAAAATAAAACTATTTAAAACCCATTGACAATATTAGAAATGAAAAACTAAATTCATTCTAAATGACATTTAACATTGACAATGCCAAACGAATGTGACGTGTCAAAAATACAAGGAGATAGATCCCATTCCAATTAATATCTCATGACTATTAACTTATTCTTGTACCCAAATACTTACTTACTGAGCTGATCAGTTGTTGGTTTGTTGGTATTGGTGCGTTCCATACCGCAATATTCACATTGAACAACAATATTACCAACTATTTTAACTTTCACTTTATCTTTTTAATTTTTTATCTTAAGCGTTTTTCTGTAAGTGTATTTATACAGAAAAAATAAGAGATGTTTATTTTTTTTCTGAAACAGCGCTATAATAATAATAATAAGCGGTAGGTGCAGAGGTCAGCACATCAAGTTACCCAAATCTGTCAAATTTATTTGATAGATTTTCAACTTTAATGCAAAGTAATAAGATTAATTTTCAATTGGGAAAATTTGGCAGTTTTGGATAGCTTGGCCTGCTGGCGTCTCTACTTCTAGACACGGTATGTATCCTCTCGCTGGAGGATCCAGGAGGTTCCTCTCGCTGGGGCCGTGCCCACCGGTAGCTTGGATACTGTTCCTGATACCGGTCTATATTTTTAAATATTTTATTGTCTTTTTATAGTATTTAGTATTTAAAAAATATCCAAAATATGTTAAATTAATAAATACAAGAAATAATGATAATTTATTTCAAGTTTCATAGACTATTATAAGTCAGATTATATTAGATTAAATAAATATACCTACAGATAAAATTAAAGTTATTATAAATTCGATACGTCTGAATGCAAACCGGCTACAATTATATTTTAAACACTATTCAAGAAAAGTAAACTGTCTTCCTGTGGCAGTTTGAAGACAGGTGAAGCAGTGCGAGTCACACCGAAGTGCCTATAAGGTTCTGTGAGCTTATCTTAAGTACTGCACTGCATATATTATTAAACTTATAACCGACCCTGAATTAATGTGTACAATACTTTTCACGCAAAACAAAATCTTATTCACATTATTAATACTATACTGCCAAGCTCTTCATCTTTTTAATATCGGCGACGAAACTAAGAGGAGTAAATATCTCATAAGTCATCTTTGATTTCATTGAACGCGTGGGGACGAAGATAAGAAGTTGTGATCCTACTTTCAGTACTTCTCTTCGGGAGAAATGAAAAGATTTTCAATATCACAGTTTTGTCAGAGAAGTGTTAGGATTTACTGAATATTTCTGAGCTAACCAAAACATGAAATAACAAACTCCTTTTGACACTTTTGGAATAAAGTTTATTAGGAAACTTATAACGCACAAGACAAAATAAGACACTAAATAATTATGTTTGGTAAGTAATTAAGTATACCAATAACTGGACTGGTCCATTTGAGTCACGCTGTGTTGTCCGAGACGGACCTTTGTATGCTACCTATATTATTTTGTTTCCAGTCTGGTCGTACTTTGTGACCGTTAATTCCACACGGCTCGATTCCCAAGTGCGGAATTTTCGTTTAAAAAATCACCTGCTGATTTACTGTTATGGTGTCAATGGCCAGTAGATTATAAGAAAGAGCACCAATATTAAACTCGTGTTGAACGATACCATACATTGCAGGGATAGTTGCAATCACAGGATAAATTTAATATTAATTAGAATTAATATTTGGGAGATTTTATAAAGCACACACTACACTGATATTCAGTTGCATCTGGTTAGACTAAAAATCAGCCCCTACATACCTAGTTGGGTAAAATTAAGGACATTTTACATAGCACTATGGGTACCTACTTGACAATTTAAAATGTCAGAAATCAATATCTTATATATTATATTTTTTTGTTAATATACACTTATAAATAAGAAACACCAGACAAACACAAACAATTATGTTCATCATATAAATATTTAACCCTGTGGAAATTAAATCCACGACCTTCAGCAGTCCGACACTCGAACCACTAGCCCACAGACCTCGTCATCGTTGTCTATAAACTAAAACGAAACTCAAGCCACACTGAGCTGAATCACAAACGTAACACAGCTAACTACATCACTACTTGTACAACGAGATCGGAGTGTGTATCCAATCTGAAATAAATGGCTATTACGTCCGTACGTCATTAGTGGCTTGTCGCCAGCGATTATCAGCGGAAAATAGCTCAACAAATCTAAACGTCACTTCCTCCGTTCTTCCGTTTGAAGCACGCTAGCGTAATGGCAGGGGGTCATAATTACACTGGTTTTACTTTGAACAAGTTCATTTGTGAATAGCGAAGTGTTGTATTGTTACATAGTCTCTACTTGGGATGTTAGGAGTAAGTGTATGACCTATATTCTAGGTTTTCCTGAGTATCATTAAGCTGAACTGAGCGTATTTGGCGCAGACGTGAGCTTCACAATATTTTTTTTAATAGCAGAGTTGTAGTGTTGTATTATGTTGTTAGATACCCGAAAAAAAACAGAACATGTCCATTGGACTCCCAAGTTAAAGGTCGAGTTCGAAGCCGCACGCATGACTTTTCGAAATCATGTCCGTATTCATAATTAATTATCATTCGCTTAAAAACGGTGAAGGAAAACATTTTCTTGAGAACGTGTTAAGTCTGCCAACCCGCATTAGGCCAGCCTGATGAATATAGTCTTATACCTCTCAATCTGAGAAGAGACCCGCAGTCGTTTCACGTTAAATACTAATATTCGGCCGCGTCTGGTTAGATTGAAAGCTGACGCATACAGTTAGGAAGAGGCTCGGAAGATAATTATATGTATAACATCTACTCGCCTCTGTTTCGCACGTATATATTGATAACTATGTTCATTGAACACCTTACATTTGCTTTGCGCTGCCAATATTAAATTTAAAATAAACAATATAATATTATTATTATTTTTTCCAAACTACTGGGTTATAAAAACAAGGATATTGTAAATTATTAACTAAAAACGAATTAATTCCTACAAGTTTTGTTGGTAAAGTCCAAGACAGCCAAATAGCGTGCTTTTCAAGACGTTATGGGCACAACAAAATAAAAATCAAGTAATTAGCCCAGTGTAGGGCCAGCGATCGATAACCACTGGCCGACGCACGTGCTCACACAAAATCGATTGCTTACATGACATTCTAAGTTTAAAAACACACGGAGCAACATTTTCGGCGGTGCAGCTATGATTCCATAAAAAAATCATATTTCATAAAATATAATAGTTATTGCCTCTGATGAAATTAACTGCGTCGTTAGTCTAGCGGCTCTAAGCGTGACTGCTACGCTAGAAATCCTGGATCCTGTGTCCCACGTGATACGGAGCGAGTCTATTACTATTAAGCGGCCACAAATCCAAAGTCCGAGCTGCTACTGAAAATTATATAGAAAACCCCAATATCCCTTCGCTCGATTTGGAAATCGAACTTAGACCTCATTATATAGGATGTGCTAAAAATCATCAATATTCATCTACCTAGAGATACATAATATGCGATCAACGTAGGTACAAGATAATAAATTTAATTTTCTTGTTTTTAATTTGACCATAGTTGAGCGCCCGCACCAACTTCTACGTTAAGTATGTTTTTACAATACGTGTATCGAAACAAGTATAATTTACAACAAAACAGCATTGCGTTCGAACGAAAAATTCACAAGAATATGTATTTGTTTTGTATACAATCATGTATAATTTATGCCTTTTAATTACTTGGAATGTACATACCTACGCTTATGTAAGCTACAGAATATATTTTTTTAATAGACAACTCCCGCTCAAGCCCTATTTCGCGCAAGACGTAAAGTCGCATATAATTAACGGACAAAAAATACATCTAGGTTACAAACAAAATATCTGTGGATCACGATTTGTTCAACTTTCACGGCAACATATAACAAATAACGTTTTAACTTTTTGTATTTTTTTTTGGCATTGTCCATGCTAAGATTTTAAAGTTAAGTTGTTGTTATCGGATGTTGCCGTGTAACATTTGGCAACGTTGCTCCACAAACAGTAACAGCGGTGTGGATGCACCATACATCAAAATTGTTGTCCCAAATATTTTCATAACATTGTAGATGAGATACATATTTTATTTTGAAACTCACTGAGTAGGAAAGGGTTCGGAAATGAATGAAACTTCGTTCTGCATTCATATGAATAGCAGTCGGACTCAGATGTAGCTCCAACGATGCATGAGTGCATTAAATCCATTGATCTATGAAATAATATGAAAAATGAGGAACTTGTTATTGTAACATTTAGGAGCTAAACGTAGATATGAGCTAGATTTTACTAGTATATCTTGTTACTGAAATATTGTACCATTTAAGTTGCTATTTAATTTGGCACCTCTTCCAAATTTCTTTCCAACAACTTCATTCATTAGAATTATGACAGAAAAACTGGCCAGTCCCATTTTTAATGATAATATGGCATTTGAAAGTGATGGATCTAGATATTTTAAAACAACCTCTTTGATAAGGTCCAGCTATTGAGTAATTGATTGAAACGCGATGAGTCATTTCAGTCACCATAGAGCTAGATAAATCATCAGGTATTCATTTTTTTTTTTTTTTTCAAGTAAAGAATAATAAGTGTGGGAACTTATGTTTGCTCCTGCAATGTGGGTGCGTTTACAAACATAAATTTACATTCACAAACACCTAGATCCGGAACAACTGAATGTAGATCATACAAAGTATATTTTTGTTCCATGTGGGGATGGAACCCACAACACGTTCATTATTATCATGCTTGCCCCGAAGAGTTAAGTTTTTTTTAAATTTATTTCTGGACCACGATCAAGTCGAAGTTACGTAGAGGGCTAGTATGACCCACAGCTGGTCTAATTAATGTCATTAACCGAACACCAACTAACTATTCCTCTATCGCTTTACAGGGTCGGCGTCTATAGGCTACGGTAAACGCTTACCATCAGGTGGGCCGTCTTCTAGTTTGCCACAATAAACTCACATAACACTTTGTTCTACCTGGTAATCGAATCAGGACCTCGCCCTTGTCTACTGGACTCGTTTAAAGCTAAAGTGCATCTGACGGAGGCAATTGCAATTTCAACCCACAGATCTTAGCAATTTCAAGCAAATATTAGACCAGTTAGATGGTATCTAAAATTGGTTTATCCAATTACTGAAGCTGCAAGGCAAATTCTGAAGCGTCGACTTTCTATTGGACGATGGCTTAATCCTTGAATGGGACAATATTACGGCAGAACGTCCGCCTGCCCTCGCATATTCAGACATTTTCATAGGTTTTTTTATATACCTACATAATAATATATTATTATATAATTGATGAAAATTATTAAACAAAGTATTAAATACATATAATAATGCTATGGTCCTAAAACAAATCATTACCAAAAGTGGGAGACTAATTAAGAATTATATTAATTGTATCTAAATACGAAATATTTTATTTATAGTGATGGGAATCCGATTTTTTTTTAAAGATGAGTTCTAAATTAAGTGTGGGACATTGTATGGGACATTATAATATCCCGATGCTGGATGCTAGGCCTCTTCTAGTGAACGCCATAGAGCGTTTACCTATAACCTATCATAGTTCTAAGTTAGGAGCCTAAGTTTGGAATGACCAACCGACTGACCGACCCATTTTATTACTCGCTCGATGGTTAGTCTCGTACTATCGGACGTACTGTGCTTATTTTGTCACTGTTTATAATTAAAAAGGTTGATTTTATTGGCAATCCGATTTAGCTAACTAAAAAATAAAAAATAAGTAACATAAACGTGGGGTAGCTGTCAGTGATATTATTTCAACAAAATTTTATTTTTTCTGACTATATTAGGTAGGTACTTATACATTACACATTGCTATTATGTCAGCCAGTACACAATGTTTTAAGCATAAAATTATAATATAAGCAAGCCTCCTCTCTAATATAATTATACAAACGGTGAGCTGGCGCACACAAACAATGATAAAACTATGCAAAATAACTACGACCTACAAGGCGATTCACTTTACATGAGAGTCTAAACGATTCTAACGGTAGATTGCGGCTTGCATCCAGATGGTACGTCATTTTTTTTTTGTATCATGGTAGAATAATGACAAGTATTCTGTTTCCGTTACAGCTAAGTCACATGACATGTTGTCAGTATAATGTAAATAAATTACCTCAGCGAAATGCATTTTTCCACTTGCTTGCATTCTATAATGAAGCAATTAATTTTTAATCAGTAATTGTATATAGTTGACCTTATAAAACTAAAAAATTTAAAAATACAATATAAGGTTTTTAAGCAATTTATATTATAGGTAATAGCTTCTGCCCGCAACTTTGTGGGCGTGGAAAAGTTATTTTTAATTATCGTTGTAATTTGGCAAAATAAATCAAAATCGTTATATTATTATAGCCTATATGTTATTCTGATGTATAAATACTAATACTGTAAAGTTTCATCAAAATCCGTTCAGTAGTTTTAGCGTGAAAAAGTAATAAACATCCATCCATCCTCACAAACTTTCACATTTATAATATTAGTAGGATAGTAGGATTTGTCTTGAATCATAAATCTCCTTAATGTTAGGATATCAAGAAAAGGCAACAATTATCGTGACTTTCATGACGTCACCGCGAACCGACGTGGAAAGAGATGGCGTAAGCTCAATATTCTACCATGTTTGGCACTATTCCGATGCATAGTAGGTAGTATATAATATAGTCCAGCTGCTTAGCCAATTGGGGGACCTGATGGTCTCAAGTGCTTTCTGCGTGCCAATAAGACGTTCCTGTAATAAATCAAAATATATGTGACGGTAAATTGTAACAGCATGGTTGTTAATTATTATTATTATAGTAATGTTTCTTAAACTGATATAAAAAAATATTTTTAATACGATGAAAGTGTATGTAGGAATGTATTAATAGGAGTAGGAGTGTGTAATGTATTAATTAAAAAAAGACGTACAAATAATAATATCAACAATATATTTTTTGTACGTCTTTTTTTATACCACTAAGGTGGCAAACAAGTATATGGCCCACCTGATGGCAAGCGGTAACCTAGACCTAGCGGACATTTTTTGTACATGTTTTTTTTTCCACTAAAGTGGCAAACAAGCACATGGCCCACCTGATGGCAAGCGGTTACCGTTACCGTTAACCGTAGCCTATAGACGCTTGTAACGCTAGGGGTATCACTTGCACGTTGCCGACCCTGTAAAATGAAAGACGAATCGCAGTGCAAGGGTCAAATTCCCCCCACTGCCAACAGAAAGTTTACTCATGGAGCACTGGCAACCTTGCTCACCACAAGGAACACAACACAGCTCAAAGTAGTGTTATTTTACTTCGGTTTTCTGCAAGGCGGAGGTACTTCCCCAGTCGGGCAGCTCCAATTTCAGTTGAATAACTCCCACTATGTACCTCTACCTGAGAGAGGTAATTGTTTCATATAAAGGTAGTTAAATATTTCTTGGAATATTTCTTTATTATTTATTTTCGGAATCTTAAAACAACGTTGAAGGGTAACATCGTGAGGAAAACTGCATGCCTAAGAGATTTTCTCGACGGTGTGAGAAGTCTGCCAACCCACATTACGCTGTCGTGAGGGACTATCCCTCTCAATCGGATAGGAGACCCGTGCCTTTGCAGTGGGACAGTTTAAGGGTGGATGATTAGATGGAAATCTTTACCAATTTAAAAATAAGTAATACGCTTTCACTGATTAAATCAATAATCAAATAAAAGTGTTTCAATCTCACGATAAGAATTTTCCTATAAATTTTATTATACTTAGAATTATTTTCTTTACAATAAAACTAGAACGAGTCCATCACTATTTTAGGTATTGAAGTTGAAAAATGGCCATACCGCAAACAGCTTTCTCATCAATATTCAGATGAAACTGGAACCGAGTGCATAGTGCGACGATACTCAGCCAAAGCTAAATATTTGACGATCTTCATTGAGTTATTATATTCATGTTATTACGACATTATCATCGTAGCCTTTCTTCAACAATGACGACGTCTGTGGTCTAGTGGTTCGCGTATCGGATTGCTGATCACGAGGTCGTGGGTTCGATTCCCACAGGACACAAATTTATATGATGAACATACGTGTTTGTGTTTGTCTGGGTGTTTCTTTTATATTATAGGTATGTATTTACAAAAAAAAAGTATTATATCCATTGTCTAGTACCCATAGTACAAGCTCTGCTTAGTTTGGGACTAGATGGTGCTGTGTAACATTGTCCAAGAATATTTATTTATTAGTATTATTATTTACGAAATACGAATACGAAACGATAGCCATCAGACCTCCACATCTCTATTTCTGGGGCATCATAAAGGTAAACTGTTTGTGAGCCTTTTTGGTATTCTCACTACCAATAACGATTGTCATAATTACTGTTTGTGTGATAATGTCAACTTTGTCAAATCAATTTAGTTAATCATAATATAATATTTTCATTTGAATTTAATAAATACACGAAAAACAATAATTTTGAAAAAAATACATAGCCTAACTTTCCATATTTAATAAAACACCTTTATTAAATTGGATGCTTTAGTACGACACTTCATTATACTTCAATGAACTCTCTGCTGGTATAATCATAATATATTTCCATGTAGAGCTTGAATCAAGTAGCTCAATATTTGTACGAACTGTGATCAACGATAAAGTAAATATCAGGCGGTGATTGATTTTTGATCAAAGCTTCGCCAAGGTTAATACGAAATTCTTCTTTATGAGTACTCGAGGACTGGAAGGGCTCGTGGTTAAATGATAACTACGCTGATCAACCGATCTGCAAGGTTAAGCTACGCTGGCCGCGGTCAGTGTGTGGATGAGTGACGATTCTTAACACACGGAGACCCTTCCGTGTCTCATAGAGCATGTTGTCTTATGAATATAGTCAGATGTAGTAGGTAGTCAAAACTCCAAAATGCCTGACAACCAGTTTATCTTCAAGATATTGGTATTCCAGCGGACAACTCCAATTTGAGTGGAATTACTGCCACTGTGCCCTACCTCTCTTAAAATAATATTAAACTATATCTTATAATTATATTATAATTAGTTATGGATAAAATCATATCAGCCAATCCTTATTGTTTAATTTTCTGTTATATCCAGCTTTAAGTCTTCGACAGAAATAAAAAAATAAAATCAATTTATTGTGGATAGGCAGGTAAATAATACAGATGTTTATGAACATTTTGTAGTTAGCTGTAGCATTCAGCTATGATGACGTACTTATGAATTGTTAGACCTATTAATTTATCATTTATGGTCACGGTCACCGGGCTCTATAGTTGCAAGAATGCGCAGTAAGTATCTGCTTGTAACAAACTGTGACGTTCAGAAAATTCAGAAGAATATAAATATTAATGATTATGAATATGATCTCCTTGCCTTTTTTGAAGGCTCTGGCTAGAAAAACTTAATAACAAACGGCGAAAATAAAAATGGTTACTTGACACCTATTAGAAATACAAAGGACCGTGTTTTGCTTTTTTTTAGTTTAGTTTTTTAATCATTTATAATAATAATAATATATTTTGCTTAGTTTTTTGTGCGGTCCTTAAAATGATTCAGAGATGAAATGAAACAATTGTAGGGTTAGGTGTATTAAACCAAAGTAAGTTAAAGTTCTGCAGACGATTGCTACAGCGCTCCCGTAGTCCCGGCACTAAGGTGATGACGCGAAACGCCGAGGTTGGTTTTTATCGGTAGATCGCTCTTTTCAGAGCGGAGTCCGACACACTCCACTGACGATTGTCATAGGTGTTCGCATGACAACCGGGACCAAAAGCTTTAAGTAAGTTTCCGAAATTAATATTAAACTAGCTACATTTTTATAGCCAGCTCACTTCACTGACTCGATACCAGAATAATCCTGGATGGTGGCAAGCATGCGGCCCCTCCTTGGCACGGGGTGGTACGTGCCCTGGTGCACTAAGTGACATAGTGTCGGGGTACAGTGTTGCAACGCTAACCTTATAAGTATGTGGATTATTGAGTCTAGAGAAATAATATTTATGTGCAAACCAAACTTTAGTCCACGAATTTCGTTCGTATACGTTAAATTATTTACTTACTGTTTATAATTTGGCAGCTTTAACTGAACTCATTCACCATGTTTTTGTGAGAGAACGTTGATCCGTTCTTTCACAAAATCATGGTGAATGAGTCACAATCCAGAAGGTCACAACTTGTAAATATTAGATAGATTATAGTAATTCCTGATAATATGTAAGATAATTATTTTCGATATTTTAATAAGGCGGATCGACAGTCCGCGTTTTAAAAGTATATTATACTTTACCTTTTCTCGATTATTAAATTTTTAAGAAACATCAGTAAATATATATTATATATATAAATAATAATTATAAAAAGAAGAATTCAGACTCTCTGCGTTTAAAAATATAACAAAGACTCCCGACATATTTTGACATAATTTCGCTACTACAAGTACGTCATGTAAAGCTAATAGCACAAAGTATCGCTAGTAATTCAATTTTCATAGCACAACCAGTGGATCTCGAGCTCCGGGACCATAACTAGACTAAGTGGCAAGTCAGACTCAATTGTGAAGTTTCTCCAAAGAGGTTTAGAGCATGCAGCCTTTATCAATTGAATACTGTTAATATTATACGATGCTCCATTTAAAGGAAGAATTTGATGTGATGAGAATCCTTTTAAAATATTATTCAATGCATGTGTGGAAAACACAATAAATTTAGTAAATCACATGAAATATGTATCAAATTCATAAATCAAAGAATCAATAAGTGTTATTGGATTTTTCTATTAAATTCTCAATAGCAGCTCGGAGTTTGAACTTGTGCCCGGTCTAATACAATAGGCCTACCCCATATTACATGGGACCTACACTCCTACACCCATAGTTTGCCGGTATGCTTATACTGGCAAACTGTGGGTATACATGAGCAAACCTCTGCCTCCAGGAATGCCAGCGATTATTTTTGAATCGTGTCTGATACCAGTGACTTGTCCCCTAAATCCATACCATGACACGTGAGTGTAACCCTCCGCCTAACTCTTTGGGAATACAGGCGTTATATTATGTTTATTTTTTAAAGAATATCAGTATATCGATACACGGTAGGTTGGGAAGAAATTCAGTGCACGTGCCCGTAAAAGCACTAAACAGCAATATAGCGACACTGCAAGGCAATGGAGAGCATATTAAGGCGACGATAGCGACTCTGCTAATCCACGCCCAATATTTAGTCAAATAATAAAAATTTGCTCTCTCTTAAGAAAACGCGTAGGTATACTAAATGATAGATGAATAATTTATTTCTAAAATTGTGCAGGTTTCACTATATGATACTTTTAGTGTGGTCATCGCTTCTTTGGTCCCGTTAACTTTATAAATACACCATAAAATAAAAACACATCTAAAATATTCACATATCAAATTATTATGGAAATTCTGTAGTTTAACATTTATATTTATTTCAAATCAATAACACTATTCGTTTATGCGTCTAAACAAATAGTATGTCTCCAATTTAAAATTATTAAAAGTATTGTATCTGCGCCTTAACAACTTAGTTTTTATCTGTTTCAGTTATGGAATAATTGAAAAGTATAGACGTTCTTTATCATGAAATCCGTTGATTAAAGACCTGTGTTACGATGTCAACCGGGTTAAATTCCTTTTTTTTTTTACCAGCCTAAAGTGTTCCTGTCTCCCCACTCTTCTTCCACTTCTCTCTATGCGTTGCTAGCTCATCCCGTCATCTACGTATGGCGTGCCACATTGGGGTCAGTTTCTGACATGTATTTGAAATGCATGCGTCATACTTCAAGCGTGCAATGCGTCATGCGTGAAAAGGAATGAAATACTTTATTTTATTAATTATTTAAACATGACCTGCCCTCGCCTGTGTTCCCCAAAGGTCAAAACTGTACTAGTATATGCACAGTAACATATTATTATACACAGTTTTCCGGTACAAAGTCTCTTTTAATAAGGTAAGCTAGCAATATGGTACATAGCCTATTGTCTTTAACCGGGCCCAATTCCGGGCTGTCATTATTTCATTTCAAACTACAATAAGTAACACTTTTCTCTCCCTGACTATATTAACCTAATTTATGGTTATTAGCACTACTGTTACGCTTAAAATGTTATTAGATTTTTCTATAAAATTCTCAGTAGCCGCTCGGACTTTGTATTTGTTATTGTATTTGGTTTGTTATTATTGTATGTATTTGTTTAATAGCAATAGCCTCGCCCAACACAACTAGTACAACTCTGCCTAATCCTCTAGGGAATTTAGTCGAGATAGTAAGTTATGAATTTGGGTACCTGGCATTCAAACCCAGAATCTCACGCACAGCAGCCGCACCAGCGTCCATTTCCAACGGAAACTAATTTAGAACGAGGAGGATAGAAAATAAAAGATAGAAACTTTCTTTATATTACTCAGTCGTGAGCGTAAACATTAGTAGATAAAAGTTGCCCGCGGCCCGGGCAAAGTAACAAGTATCCAGCAACAAGGTAAGCCCGGCAAACTTGTGTTATAATTTTAAACAGTATTCTTACCTGTTATGCACTTTAAGACTATTTGGAATACGAGCATAGTTGGGTTCAAGTTTCGGTTGAAGTACGAATATCATTGAATTCTACTATACTATACTATTATAAAATTTTCTAAAGGTCTGTCCCTGTACATTGAATTTATTAGAAAAATAAGTGAACTATAAACTACAAACTATATTAATGTTCCTGAATCCGCAAATATGATTTTTGGAATTCTTGTGTGTTTATTTTGCACAAAAACTATGGAATATATTTTAATTTTGTGTTTTTCGAATTTTCTTAGGAAAACTTTAGGGTTAAGCAGGTGTGTTCTGCTTTACACCCACAGTTTGCTGGTATATTGAGCTATTGCTACTAATCAGGCACAAATCCAATCTTCACACTGATATTGACATATTTAATAGCTAGAAATATTAAGTACCTACAGCTACACATATTCAAAACATTCCACAAAAACAAAAGACGCCCTTTAACCTTAGAAAATCAAAGTTCAATCAGAAACCCATCAGTACAAAATCTTTCCGACACGTGATATTAAAACTCAATTAATCAATTAATAATTGGACTATCCTTTGATTGATACCATGAATTTTAATTGAAGGACAGGTTCCATTTTATTGATAACCTACATTATATTTCTAAGGCATTGGAATGACTTGGAACATATTTATTATTCAGTAAGGAACTCTTGACATTTGGTTAACGATATAATTGTTTCAAGGCGTTGTATGTCATTACCGCGTAGGCGTAGGCTAATGATACATATCTACCACAATTATTAAAGCCTTTTCCCAAGGTAGGGGTCATCATCCAGACTAACAAAATGCGGCTGAATACCTGGTTTAATATCCTAGTGGTCGTAAGCGCTACGCTCGCAATCCTGAGTTCGATTCCCTGTTCGAGTGTCATTGGGATTTCTATGAAATAGGCTCGTCCTCTAATAAATGGGAGAGAGGATATGATACTCAACAAATCCTAAGAATATACCGAGGACTACAAGTACTCTTGATCTATATTTATTTTCAAATAAAACTACTTTTTACGTACTTACGGATTTAATCGCGTTATATCGATATAATTTAATAATATATTAATAATTAATTATCACTCGCTTAAACGGTGAAGGAAAACATCGTGAGGAAACCTGCATACCTTAAAGATTTTTCTCGACGGTTTGTGAAGTCTGCCAACCCGCACTAGGCTAGCGTGGTGGACTATAGCCTAACCCCTCTCAATATGAGAGGAGACCCGTGCCCAGCAGTGGGACAGTATATGGGTTGATGATTGATATCGATATAGGTAATTATTAATCCTGACGTTTCGTACCCTTTCCAGCGTCCATGGTAACCGACAATCTCCCCGTCATCATGAATTCTAGTTTTATTTCAATTTCTAATATTCGCGTAAGTGTCGGAAATCTATAATTGCTTTTTTACAGACCAAACCATGCGCAAATGGAAAGTAGCTAAAATGTAAAGGAAAATTCTAAAAATTAATCACTAAAGTAGAACAACTGATTAATACATTTCGTAATAATAACATAATTTAACATTTATTTATTATTATTAGGTTTAATTATCAGCCGTGATCGTCCCACTACAGGGCAACATAACATTATGGGTATAAAAATAAAAACGAATAAATAGCTTTATTTTATAAATAAAAATATTTTTATTTTATTTAACTATTTTATGCAATAGTTATTAATATTATTTATGTAAAATAAAATAAATTATATAAAAACCGGGCTGCATTAAGAAGTACTAGATACCAAAATAAATAAGTATTAAGTGTAACAAAAAGACAATAAAAAACCGATAGTAGTTGCATTATCATACTTTAATTAATTTTACAAAAATAAAAAAAAAACTACAAAAAACAAGTATTCATATTGCTAGATGAAACGAAACAGATTGTTAAGAGAACTGCTCACTGTTATTGCTGCAAGTTTAATTAAAATTCACTTTATTGTTTTGACTCAGCATCCGCAGGAAATTCTACGTGGATTACCACTATTGCTTGGAGTCGAGCAGAAAAATAATAGCATAGGACGATAATCCTATGACGGTGCTTACAATTTTAAATATATTTAAAACTAGCTTCTGTCTGCGACTTCGTATGCGTGGACTTTACCTGGATAAAAAGTACCTATCTAATCGTTGAGTTTTCTGAAATTTTCCAATTTCTTGTGCAGTTTTCTTTAGTTTTCTTAGAATGGAGCTATCAAACGCAAAAAGAAACGGTTGTATGTATATTGATTTCTGACATTTACGCGAATATTATACATTGAAATAAAACTACTTTTTACGGATTTTATCACGTTATATTGATATTATCCTGACGTTTTGGACCCTTTACAGCGTCCATGGTCACGGGTAGATCGATATAAAATCAATATAACGCGATAAAATCCGTAAAAATTAGTTTTATTTCAATATTGTTGTACTTTTAAAAAATGTTGCCCTAGGATTTTCTCCTGTATTGTGGGTGGGTATACAAACACAAAGTTCACATACACAAATACCCAGACACGGAACAAGTAGGTCATATAAATATTTTTACCGTTCGGGGATCGCGGAACCCAAAACCCGTGGCACAGAAGCCAAATGCTCATCCGCTGCGCCAAACGAATCTCTCTCTTTGGGTCTCCTCTCAGTCTTAGAGAGATGAGGGTATAGTCCACTACGCTGGCCTAGTGCGGGTTACCAGACCACACTTCGTTAGGTTTAGCAGAGAGAGTTCGTAGGGTTAGCAGAACTGACTTCACACACCGTCGAATAAAATTTCCGTGTAAATGAGTGATACATTTAATTATTAATACGCCCTAAAGACCTTTGATTTGGCAGTCCAATGTTTATATCGTTAGGTTATCAGTGCTGCGACGGAACCCTGGCCGATCCATATTCAAATCACTGCTTTGATTTATTTTGCGATTTGTCACTGTCACAGGGCTGCCACACAACCAATAACAGTAACAGTAGCAACCAGTAACATCTATCAGCTATCTACTAAATTAATGTGACAAACAATCGTACTGCCTTTGATGGCAAGTGGTATTAAACATTAACCAGGCACAAATACACATTCCGAGCTGCTACCGGAAATTTTATAGAAAAACCCAGTAACACTTTGCTTTACCTGGGAATCGAACCCAGAAGCTCTAGCGACGCAGTTGTGCTTAGAACACTAGACTAATGAGGTATTTACCTAATACAAACTTATAAAAATAATATAGTGGTGGTAGCAACCTTAATGTCAACCCTCTGACCGATTGTCGGTGCCAGGAAATGTCAACTAGAACATTTGGAAGGAGTCTACAAAACTAGGTTACAGACAGTCGGTGGCTTACTTCCAGACATATAAAAAGTCTATTGGCAAACCCGGTATCATTTAGTTCATTTATGTCCACTGTAGTCGTATCTTTCGAAGACATTTTTTTTATTACACTCTTTTTTAAACCTACTTCGACTTCCAGGTTATTAAAGAAGCCAGTTACAAAACCGGCGAACTGTGTTTGTAAGTATAGCAATACAGCTCTGCTTACCCTTCGAGAAATGGTGCTGATAATGTCCTCCTAGTCGTAAACGACGGCGACAACCTGTCAAATATTGGCAATCTGTCACCCCTTACGTGACTCGCGAAGCCAAATTTTAAACACGCGATCACAAACAGTACATTGAATTTCCCCTTCTACAGGAAACCCACCAACAACTGGTACCAACCAGGAGTACCATCAAGCGTACATTTCAGAGATTAATTTCATTACGTTTCATTCATTTAAGACAGGTAGCGATAGTGGAAGTAATTCCACTCAAGTTGGAGCTGCCCGACAGGGGAAGTTCATTCATATTGCAGGAAATCGAAGTAAAATAACACAGCTTTGGGCTGTGTTGTGTTGCTAACGGTGAGCAAGGTTGCCAGTGCTCTGCGAGGAAACGTTGTGTTGGCAATGAAGGGAATTTGACCCTTAACATCATCATCATCATCAACATTATCGTATCAGCCTACTGACGTCCACTGCTGAACGTAGGCCTCCCCCAAAGAGCGCCAACCATCCCGGTCTTGGGCAGCCCGCATCCATCCGCTACCAGCCTATTTCTCTTTCGTTTTACAGGGTCGGTAACGCGCAAGTTATACCCCTAGTTTTGCAAGCGTCTCGTATCATCAGGTGGGCCGTATGCTTGTTTGCCACCTTAATTGTATAAAAAAAAACCCATTGGGAGAAATACAGGCGTGATGGATTTTTAAAATACCTAATGTTAAAAACTGCTTACCTAGAGTAAATTAAATCGGTATGGAACAAATATGATGCAGTATTCTTCTCAAAAGGGAGAAGGCAAGGTAAGTTCAGGTATATGGTATAGACACCATCATCCGCAACTATCTCTGTTTTCGTTTCGTCGTTTTCGTAAAATCGTAAATGAAAGATCGTGATTATATACTTTAAGGTATAATCGTAAAATAATAAAAGTTACAAATTCAGTGTTTGTTTTAAAGATGTTGTTCGTGTCGTGGTTGTAAGGCAAAGAGGAAGAAGACCGAGCACCTTTTTCTCGCCACAGATAATATATATAGCTAATGCATGATTTTATACAAATCAATAATAATTTAAAGTTTGTGGCGCCATCTGTCTGCAGAACGCGCGCAACACCGCTAAACAACCGCGCGCCCCTGCAAACAGATGGCGCTGAACAGATGCAGTCCTTTTCTGAAAAGAGGAAAGGCAACTCGATGAGATGGCATATAATATGTTATGGAGTCAAATTTTTATAATCATCATCCTCCAAGCTTTTTTCCCAATTACAATTTTGGGGTTGGCTTCCAGTCTAACCAGATGCGGGTGAATATCAGTATTTTACACGAAGCGACTGCCATCAGACCTCTGCAACCCAATCAAGATAATGTAGGAAATCTGAAGTGACCTTTCGTTTGTTTCGGTTTGAACGAAGTGAATTACTGAGCAAATGAAGTTTAACATCTAAAGTCTCAAGGTGACAGCGCGCGAGTCCACGCGATACCACTGATGTCGCTGGCTTTGGATATGCTGAGATAACAGCTTACCTCCAGACGACCTGTATGCTTGTTTATTATGTTAGTTCATACGAGTAAAAGCTTAAAAGTGATAGTGTCGGAGCAGCTTGGTGTCTTAAACCTGACTGTTCATCAGATCTAAGCAAAACGATGAAGTGGAATGCAGTGAAGTGTGAAATTGAATTCCAGCGAGATGAAATAGCTGTTTGAATAAGTATAGTGGCAAATGCTTGACAAAATCCGTTTGAACCTGCAGCCTAACCAGGAGCTTAGGAACTGATAACTTTGACAAAAAAAAAACATCGATTACGTAACGTGTTTTGAATTCTCCTTATAAGCAAGTGATTCACTTGTCCAGTTCAGACATCCTTTTCCAGTTTATAATTTAAGTATTAAGTTATTGAAAATATACAAACACATAGAACAGGAATCCAAGTAAACAATCTAATTTAAACGTAATTTTTTAAATAATAAAAAAAAATATTTGGCACGTTTTATAAATCACCATCAAGTCCCAAACTAAGCAGACCTTGTACTAGACAATGGATATACTTATATAGTATTTTTTTGTAAATACTTTGATAAAATAAGTAACACCCAGACAAACACAAACCGTTTTTTACCGTGGGAGAGCCATGCTTCGGCACGAATGGGCCGGCTCGACCGGACTTGATACCACGGCCTCACAGAAAACCGGCGTGAAATAACGTTTTCGTTGTGTTTCGTCGAGTGAGTGAGGATACCGGACGCCCAAACCCCTTAAAAGGACGGCAACGCACCTGAAACTCCTCTGGTGTTGCGGGTGTCCATGGGCGGCGGTAATCGCTTACCATCAGGTGATCCGTCTGCTCGTTTGCCCACCCTATCACATAAAAAAAAACAAACACTTATTGAAATAAAACTACTGTTTAAGGATTTTATCGCGTTATATTAATATTATTAACCTTTTGACCGCCACATCAATAACGAAAATCCGTGTTCTCTACGCTAATAATAGGTAAAAAAAAATAACAAACTTTTGTATAGGTATGTATTTTGAACTAAAAAAAGTGGTATTATTGACGTGTCATGCCGTCGTTGGCGTCGTGACGTCTATACACGTCCCTTTACAGCGTCCATGATCATGGGTACACAGTGGTAGTAGGTAGACAATCATTATTTTATTTCAATGTCTAATATTCGCGTAAGTGTCGGAAATCAATACAAACACTAATGTTTATTACATAAATATTTGTGCCCTGTGGAAATCGAACCCACGACCTCACTCGTTGTGATCAGCAGTCCGACACTCGAACCACTAGACCACAGACGTCATCACAATGTAAATCTAATTAAAAACTATTTTCGTTTTGAGTCAGATTGTCTATAAAAATATGTATAGGTTATTTATAGGTATAGCTTTTATACTTCACTGCAATGCTATCGAATATCCTAACTTTACGGAAAACTTAGATAGCGCATCGAGCAGTCACTTAAAGAACTAGGTTTTTCAAAGCGACTACGACTCTAAGCTCCAGGGGTCCAAGTCTGGGACATATTTCAATGGTATCAAAATGGTCGCTCCATGGTTCTAAAATGACATATGTAATGACAGATTTCATAGACAAAACTTTCGAAAATCAAGATTTAAGTAGTTGACTGGTGTTTGATTTATTCAAAATGAATAACTAATTATAATGTGTATACTGAAAAAAATAATTCAAAACGAGTATCTAATAAAGTTCTAAGATATCAGCGTTTCGAATTTTTGGTGGAGATTGAAAGCTCGCGTAGAGCTCCCGCACTAGAGAACAAATGCTGTGTCGCAGGAGACTACAAACACAAATAATCGACACAAAGTACAGTCAGCAACGAAAGTCACTGAACACAGCAAAATTTTTTTATTGTCACAGCTCCAGAACTTGGCAACAGGTCTTTATACTAAGGTAACCTAAATATTTAATGGTCATCTATGCAATTATTTCGCATAACCTTCGTAGGTCAGTAACTTCATACTTGTTAAAAATCATATTGAAGATTGCAACATGTTCAGCGACTTTCGTTGCTGACTGTACATCCAGACTCTAAAAAAATAAAAATTACTATGGATCACTCAAAGAATCGTCTCGACAGATTTTTTTTTTAAGTTGATTGGTTACCGTAGCCTATAGACGCTTGCGCGTTCCCGACCCTGTAAAACGAAAGAGGAATAGTTGGGTTGGCAGTATAAGGGTCAAAGTCAACCCACTACCATTGTGTTGGCAGTGGGTTGACGTTTCCTCGGCCAGAAGTCTGGGCCTAGTTTTGTGTTAAGACTATGACGTGGGCCGTATGCTTGTTTGCCTCCTTTATTATTATCATCCGTGATCGTCCCACTGCAGGACAAAGGCCTCTCTTTCCTTCTTTCACTGTTCCCGGATGACCGCTTTCAGCATCCAACTCCCGCAGTATGAGTCAAGTTCTTGCCATCTTATTTTGGGTATATCGCGACGTCTTCTTGGTTGCCACCTTTACAAAGAAAGAAAGAAATTAAATTTATTTGTAAAGGACACCAGAGTACACAAATGGTAATAAAATGCAATAAGTACTACATACATATAATAAATTACCAATAGATATAAAAAAGGAAATAAAATTAACACAATTTAATAGAAAATTGATGAATATTTTGAAACTACAAAAATTAATAAATAAAACATTTTAAAATACAAAGCCAAAAAAAATTATAATAATTTTGTTATAAATAGAATTAGATAGGTACTTACATTATTATATTAATATTATAATTAATATTATTCTATGCTGTGCCCTAACAGGGTTTCATGTTGCTTCTTTCTAAATGTAAACCTATGTATATTTACATATATACATACATATATATTAAATGTCATGTACAATAAAGAACACTTTGACTTTACTTATTTTGCTGTGGAACCCTTTTGCATCTTACAAATCGGTCCCATCTCACATAATGCCGATAACGACGATTCATATCGGCGCTGGTCTTCCGACAAGATCGGTTTGGTGTCACCACGGTAGATTACTATACTTACAATTACATTATCATTATTACATTACAATTACATTATAGTGGTTTAAAAACACAATAGGGGCGGACAGAAAAGATTGAAGCTTACACCTGTTCTGTGTGCAGATCGAAATTAAACGAAATGATTTGTGGAGTTTTTCTTGCTTGCCTTGCGCTAGTGAACAGCCAGCCTTACCCGGCTGCTAGCGGTTAGACAAATATACACAATATATTTCTATGTCGTATATGAAATATGTGTGGCAACACATCATATGTTATGAGCGGAATAGTGGTTGAGAACCGGGTATGTAATAATGTATCTACATTCGCAATAGTGAGGGCAATAAGTATATTCTGTTATCATCTTGAAATTATAAATAATATAAACTCAAAGTAATATCGTAATGAATTCTCTTACCTGCCCCAGAGAGAATAGAACGTTAAACCACCACCAATGACAAACGTTAGGTAATGATGATATAAGCAGTGATAGCTTAGTAATATGACCATTGGACTGCCAAGTTAAAGGTCTCGAGTTCGAACCCACAGCACCTCTGACTTGTAGAATTCATGAGCGTATTAATAAATAATTATCACTCGCTTAAACGGTGAAGGAAAACAACGTGAGGAAACCTGCATGACTTAGAGATTTTTCTTAACGGTGTGTGACATCTGCCAACCCGCACTAGGCCATTGTGCTGGACAGTGGACTATAGCCTAATCCCTCTCTTTCTGAGAGGAGACCCGTGCCCAGCAATGGGACAGTATATGGGTTGATGATGTTTCGCAATGAGTTTATTATTCTGTTATCATCTAGAAATAAATAATATAAACTATATGTAATATTATCGTAATGAGGCACCTGATCGATCAATATACATATAAGCGACTCCTTAGGGCGAGCCTATTGCAGTTAACCGGGTACAAATCCAAACTCGAGTTACTACAGAAAATTTCATAGAAAACAGAAGTGCCCGGTAACAACTGGAAAATTCATGTCTCAGTTTGGCTTAAGATTTTCTGTGCGGTGGGAACCAGGCGCCTTTTGTCAGGACCACACTTAGTGGTTACGATACCGCTTAATTAAGCCGTCTGCTGTGACATTGTAATGAATTTACAACACCATTAAATGCGGCTTTAAATTCAGTTAAGAGCGGAACATTGAAAGACATTGTGATTGCTGATCGAAAAACAGCATTATGTATAATGTTGTTTTTCGATATTTCCGCATTTAATGGTGTTGTAAATTCATTACATTGTCACAACAGAGAAATAGTGTATACATTATTTCCACGTTTCTTCTAAATCGTAGGAGCGCTTACTAACACAACTTCAATGTACCTTCACTTAGTTGAACATTGTAACATTTTATGATCACTTATTTAAGTGATGATGAGTGATGATGAGTGTTAAAAAATGAGCTATATAAGTTATTTGTAAAATAATAATTCACTGACTGCTTACTGTGACCGAGCTTGATGAATGTAGGGCGCAAATGATTCGACACCTTTTCTTGTTAAGCTAATCAGAATTTATTGTGTATCTTATAGGCACAACAATTAATTAATTGATCACTGAAAAGTTGTACGTGCTATCCAGTGGGTGGTCTTTAGCAAAAGAGTTGCTAACCTATAATAATAAAATAATTTGTGGAAGCCTAGTTTATATAGCCTAGTTGTATGACCATTGGACTGCCAAGTCGTAGGTCTCGAGTTCGAACCCAAGTCACGCACCTCTGACTTTTCGAATTCATGTCCGTATTAATAATTTATTATCACTCGCTTAAACGGTGAAGGAAGACATCGTGATGAAACCTGCATGCCTTAGAGATTTTTCTCGACGGTTTGTGAAGACTGCCAACCCGTACTAGGCTAGCGTGGTGGACTATAACCTAATCCCTATCAATATGAAAGGAGACCCGTGCCCAGCAGTGGGACAGTATATGGGTTGATGATGAAATGAATTTGTGTTGGTGTTGCCAACATGATTTACTTAATATATAATGATTTAAAATCTTAATTTAACATACCTATCATCACGCCGGTATTTTCGTAGCTCCTAAATGGCTTATCTATTTACCACAGCATGTAACATTTAACTACCTAATTATTACTCTAGCAATTATTTTCCTGAAGGGTTAAGCAAAATCACGCGGACACCCATATTTCAAGGGTGTGTTTAAATCCCATATAATAGGGGGGCAAGCCTATTGCCATAAGACGTGCACAAATCCAAACTCCGAGCTGCTATTGAGACACTGCTCTACCTGAGAATAAAACCACTAGGACATTGAGGCAGTTTTGTACTGGCAACTTTGTCATAAGCATAATTGCCAATGTTATATGTATGTATTGTGTTTTTTGAGACGTCGGATAAACATTTTATTTTAGTTCTTTATAAATTATTATTTATAAATACGAAATTACTCGGACTGTCTGTTTTTTGGTATAAAGATAAATTGGATCTTGAGCGAGTAAAACCGGGGACAACAGCTGGTAGAAGAGTAAGCGAACAACACGCATCGTAAAGCTGTTTTTAGTAACTAAACATGTACTTATTAGGAGACGGATAATTGACGCGGAAGTCTATGAGGGAGAGCTAAATTTAAGCTGTGGTGCTGCGTTGTGTCACTAATATAATATCACTGCGCAGGCGCACCAAGTATGTGTGCCTTAGCACGTGAACGCCTTAACGCGTTCTTTTTGGGGAAAGATTTAGGTTGTCTATCTTAGACCCTCTCTGTGCTTTTATCTGGCAAGACTAGAGCAGTAAAAAAAAGTTAATTATTGTCTCATTTGACAATTTCACATTACAGGGAATATCTTGATCAAAACTGCACATAACTCTCTCTGTTTCTTTCTCTTGAAGTGCAGTTAGACCTTATACTAAACTCAGCTGTGGACTTCTTGAGGCTGATACGATGATGATAAGACGTTTAAAATGTATTCTTAAACAAAGACTAATGTAAGTCGCTATGAAGTTTCTCCGCCTACTTCTTCCAAACTACGCAACGGATTTGATACGGTTTTTACATAATTTTCTTCCGGATCATTATACATATAGTTAATATTATAGTCGACCTTAAAATTGCTTTACCACCCTTAGAATTTCGTTTGCATATCACAAAACAACAAGGTCTGTTTTTGCTTACAACAGCAAGTGATAGTGACTTAATGAGTCTTACTGAACTATACTTTGGATGGAAGTTTGTCAAAACTGGTAAAGTAATTTTATAGTCGACTATATATTGCCCCCACGTGCGAAGCCGGAGCGGGACGCTAGGATATTATTGAAGTGGGTAAACACGAGAAAATTGATTTCTAAACTATATTACGTAGAAGGAAATAATACTTCTATTTTCGTAGTTGGCAATACAGATCGTGACGGTTTAGTGTTGCTACAGCTTAAAGTGCAGTGGGGTAGATGCGGGGAGTAGAGACGCATGTAGTTGGATTAAGCCTTGTGGTAAGCAGAAGACGAGTTTGTGTTGAGAATAATTATTCTTTTAGTATTTTTTTATACTACTTTGCGTTAACGCATGCTAAACATTTTTAGATAACAATTTAAGAGAAAGAGAACCTGCCTCCCTCCGGTTAAGTAAATACACCGGAAAGCTACAGAAACCACTGCCTCTTATGTCAAATTTCTCTTCCTCATTCTCTTCTAGTGTACTTAACCGGAGAGACGCAAGTTCAAATCCAACCTTAGATTGAGTTCTTCTTTCTCTAAAGTTATTCTATAAACTATCGATGAATATGAGTCACGGACACAACACTATTCAACCTGCCTTACTTTTCCAGTATCAGCTGGCCTCTTACATTACATACCATCACGCCCGTATTCCTCGAAGGCACAATAATATACACCCTCAGTGCGCCGATATTATGTTTAGGTCTCATGTAATAGGGAGTGACATAGACCTAAATTCGGAGCTGCTTAGAGTTTTATTAAAAAACCAAACAATTTTTTTCTTGAGCTGGGATTTGAATCCAAACCAGACGTAGCTAAACCGTACCGCTAAACTAAAGAACCAATTGTTAATAAAACACGTTTAACACAATTATAATTGCTAGGTACCTATTTTCCGTGAATGTCAAATGGTGTTGATGAATATCAATTGCTCCTAATGAATATGAGTTAAAGTAATGAATGGTGTGTTTCAAAGGATCTATAATTTTGTGGTTTCCTATTATTTTCTACTTAGCTTTTTAACCCGCCATTTTGGTATTAATAAGTAATATCAAAAGTGATTAAATTGTAGGTTCTGTAATAAATTGAAATTCTATCGAAATATAATATTTGTGGTATTCATGACCCTGAAATTATAGTCAATAGTATATTTATTATATTTATACTTTTTCCCCGCCTTTTCATCATCATCAACCCATATTCCTGGGCACGGGTCTCCTCTCAGATTGAAAGTATATTATATATGGTTATAGTCCACCACGCTGGCCTAGTGTGGTTTGGCAGACTTCACAAACTGTCGAGAAAATTCTCTAAGTCATGCAGATTTTCTCACGACGTTTTCCCTCACCGTTTAAGCGAGTGATAATTAATTACTGTTAATACGCACATGAATTCGAAAAGGCAGAGTATGCCTCTGCCTTAGTTGTTTTTTTTTCGTTGAAATTAAACACAGGAAATATTGGAATTTCCGTTCATCTTCCCCCGAACTTGTAATCAGAGAAAGACGGGAGGTAAAAATTTCATTTATCACAGAAATATTTTTTATGTTTCATTTCGTTTCGGAAACCTAAATACTACTGCGCTCAGCTGTGATTGAGTCTATTACAAGAACAAGAAAAAAAACATTTGATTTATAGAAATTTTAATGAAACAAATTATATTTTTTAAAGAAATTTTATTATATTATTATTTATTCATCAAATTTCTATAATGATTTAAAAATATGGTGAAATGGAACTTTTACTTCTCAATTTACTCAGATTATAAGATAACACGAAAATTATCATTTTACAGGAGAAGAAGCATTTGTGAATACTTTCCTAATAAAATTACCTTGTATTATGTTGCTAACGGAACTTCAAACTAGTGCGAATACCTTTAAATTTCTCGTGGGATAATAAAAACGGGGTCGTCAACTTTCATCGAAGCATTCTCTTGTGAAAACATAAGCGTTTTAACTTCTCTTTTCCTTCGAAACTGTTGAAGTTCCCGTAAAATACTGTGATACGCGTCAAGATTTAAAAAAACTTGATTTACATTCTATCGGTTGTATTGTTATACAATAATTTATCTAGCTACTATCTACTGGCATCTTACATTTTTCATTTGAATATAATATAATTGAAAATGATTGTTATTTGTGGAACATGACAGACACGCAAAAATCTTAATCATCATAAAACAATCATCTTTTGATTATTTTGAACTTTTTCAGGTATTTCAGCTTCTTCAATATATCTGACCATTTATTGATTACTATTGTACCAACAAATTAGACAAGTAACTTCTTCATATCATATCGACAGCAAATGGGAAGAAAATTGGCCCAGTATTCTGTAGCGGCCACGAGGTCTTGATGTATGCACCTGCCAGGAATTTTATTTAAGCGTGCTCCGTTTTTTAACCTGTCTGATAGCATTTGGGCAATATCTTCCATTGTACTTTGAATAAGTTATCTCCACTGGAGAATTCCCACCGGAATATGTTACTAACTTTAAAAAAAACAACCTTGAACTGCTTCCTAACACAATACGTCACCGTAAATCTAGCAATTACTTAATAAAGAATGCCTAATTATTCCAGTGGTCCTAAGCGCGACTGCTACGCCAGAGGTCCTTCGATCAGTGGGGGTCGAGCAGTGTTATTGGGTTTTCTATGAAATTCTCAGTAGCAGCTCGGAGTCTGGATTTGTGCCCGGTTAATGGCAATAGGCTCCCCCCTATTACATGGGACCTAAAACATACCGGCGAAATGGATGTACAGACGCCGGCAGGACAAGCTATCCAAAACTGTCAAATTTTCCCAATTGAATATGAACGTTAACATATTGTATTAAAGTTGAAAATCAATCAAATAAATTTGACAGATTGTGGTAGCTTCATGTGCTGGCCTCTGTACATTAGTACACCTCTGCCTCGCCCTTCGGAGAATACAGGCGTGATGGTATGTATGTATGTATTACTTAATTAATATTTTTCAATAAACTTTCATTCTGCCGTGGACTCAGGCTCGACACCTTCGTCTTGGCAGACCAAGGGTCATATCACTATGCTATTCACTGCTCATCCTGAAAGGCGGCAGGATATATCGGACTCGTACCGACAAAAAACCACACTGGCCTTCACTTGCCCTATAGTCATGTCTATGGGATCCATGAAATTTGCCACGACCATGAAATGAAATGATATTTATTTCTGTAAATAGATCTTTTAAAGACACTTTTACAAGTCAATATTTTACACTTTTTTTTTTAGGCTTGATGGCTCCGGCATTTCCTAGCTGACGACCTCTGAGAAGAAACGCCGAAACAAACTCAGAGAATCATAGTCTCTTTTAAAGTCCAGACATAGAACAGTAACAAATATGTGTTTTACAATGTAGGGCAAAGTCTGAAATGGCCTTTTGAAGAAAGAGCCATAGCGGCTTTGAGTAGACCAGTCCCAACTGACGGCACGCATGCATCAGTCATTGTGTAGCTCAACCATAATTTAGGGAGCTCAATAACCCGTCACACGACGATACCAGATCAGAGGCACATTTGCGTAGGCCACATAAAAAAAGGCACAAAGCCACAAGACTGTTCAAAGCTGAGTATGTAAATTTAGCCTACAAAGTACTCACATTTACAGTTAGTCAGTTACAGTTGAACATTATTATAAATATATAATCACAGTAATAATTTCAGTAATGTCTGCTGATATCAAATTAATATAAATCATTGTTATGTCAGACGAACAAGAGAGCAGTGCAGCTTGATGCGTACATGACAGTCTGTGGTCCAGCTGTTACTGACCCCTTCACTCTATGAGGCCTTGCCACACATTATCCATGAGGATTTTCCGTACCTACTATAAAAAAATGCTATCACTGCTCATTAGCCCGAAAGAATAGGTATTTACCTACTTGAATTCAGGGCTCCATCGAATTTGTACTTTCCTCCAGGTAGGACTAGAAAGAAAAACAAATTTTTAAATGTTTGTAAAATGGTCTCAACCCTTTGACTAATGAAATGTATCACCCAGTCTTATTTATAAATATTTTTAAATCTTTCTTCTTTCTTTCTTATTTTACTTGGATGATACAAAGCAAAAGATCAGCGATCGATCTCCAAAAATCAACAACACTTGGAATTATTTTAATTAAAGATCCTACGTATTAGTACCAGTATAGATACGCTGGCAATCGCAGTCTTGAAATATATATTTGTCTCACACCGGAGTAGACGTCTAGATAATATTAAAATAATATATTCTTCAAATTAATTGAATGCGTCTAGTCTACTTCAGACACGGAACCAGGTTACACATTAAAATGAACGTGAACCAAACTACGTAAGCGCCATAGATCAATAAAATTGTCAAAGACGTGATTTATAACATTATGATATAAATAAACGTGCCTACGCGTCTAAGTAGACTTGAGTGCCAATGGAAGATGTGTCATCATTCGAAAATAACAACTGGCAGGTTTGAATGACTGGTATTTTGGTGATGGGTATTATGATGACTAGAATTTTTATGATGGGTAAATTGACATATAATGCTGTCCCATTGTTAAAAATACTGTGCTATTTTAAATTTAACTTTGAATAAGTACTACTCCAGTCTAGTGATCGTAAGCGTGAGTCAGCTAGGGGTCTTGGGTTCGATTCTATATATATCAGTTCCTCCTCAAAGTTTGGTGTTGAGTCCGAATTATGGGACCTAAACATACCAGTTAACTGTGAGTGTACACTGTATAGTAGTATATTTGTCTAACCTTTCGGGGAATACTAGTGTGATGGAATGTAGAATTCTTGAGTAGGTACAAATAATACAAGAAAAAAATTAATCACAGACCATCTTTAATCTTCCGAAATAACAGGTACACCAAAGATTCGTTGTTCCTCCGAACCATCAATTACGTTCATGTCATTTAAAACTGAAAAGAATGTCCGATCTGCACATTTACGAGCCAACTCTATCAAAACAAGATTATTATAAACGTACATATTACGTGTTTCTTTTATAATCTATGGTCGTGCGTACACCGCGCGAGTGTCCCACTGCCGTCTATATTCGACGTTTAGATTATTTTTATTATTGTCTTTGGGATTATTTTCGCTGTCAATGTCAATAAAACGCACGGGGAAGTGTGGATTAGGGCGAGTTCACACGCGTCAACTATTAAAAATTATTTATGTTACGAGATACATTTATTTTATTGGAAATAATAGGGCTAAATTTATTTATATTATAATACTTACAGTGTATGAAACTATTTTAGTCACAATTACTAAAGGTATTTTTTTAAAGTGGTTTTAAATTTTAGACGACACTATTTCACTTTATAAAATTTAAAAAGATTTCGATGAAGTTATCAAAAAAATCTGTCCTCTGTATTAAGCATACGGTCTTACTGCACTCCAAGAGAGAGAGAGAGACTTGTGCAGTTTTGATCAATATGAACCTGCAGAGTTAAAACAAGACACAATAATTAACTTCTTTTACTGCTCTAGTCTTGCCTGTTAAAGCACAGAGAAGGTCTAAGATGAAGCAGCCAATTGAAATAAATAATCTTTAAAGCTTTCCCAAAAAAAGAACCCGCTAAGGCATTCACGCACGGCACTCACACATGGTGCGTCCGCGCAATGACAGTATAATACCGACACCGACTAGTGATGTAACAAATATTCGCATTCGCATTCGCATGCACGAATATTCGCGCCTTTTTTAATCACCAACGACCGACATCGCGATGCCAGTTTATTCCGTCTGTCAATCGTAACGAGACCCCGTCAAATGATAATCACTGCATTCCTTTACTTATTTCATACATCAATTTGATTATTTATATACTTTCGTATTGATTTACGTTTAAATGCTTACGTATAGGACTTTTTTAGCTGACGTAACTAAAGTAAGTGTAAACGATTACTTTCGAATCATTAATTTGCAGCATATACTTTCGATCCCACCACTAGATACCATAGCACCTAACATATTTTTTTGTCGGTGTATAATTATGTTTGTAAAGACGGACACAGGACTCGATCCCTAGTGCAGGAGCTGTCTTTTTTACAAATATATAGATTGTCCCTATAGCGCGTACTGTTTAAAGAAAGTTTCAGGGCTCTGGCATTAAACACTGAAACTGGCACTGGCACAAACAATAAAACTGCTTGGAGCCGCTCTCAGATATGAGAGTGGTAGCTAGCCAAGCGGACTATCAGACCCTGGATCATGCGTACTGGGTTCTGTTTACATTTACACTCATTTCATCCCAGCGTGCAGAGACGCAGTTTAGTCTTCCTAGCCTGCTGAATCTCCGCGGAAAAATCTTAGTTCAGGAGATAGCCTTGGGCATAGACACTTTACAGTCGGTAAAGAAAAATAATTTCAAATGTCACAGTAGCCATGTAGTTACAAATGACGTCATTGGACGTGTAAAGACGCACAATTCCTGACGTAAGACTGTCAAGTACTAATAATGATGCCTTACAGAAATATAACACAGAAATAAAGAGAAATATTTCTTTTAGTAAATTATGAGGAACAGGGTTATTTCGGGCAAAGTTTATTAGAATTAGAAATAGATTCAGTAATAAAAGATGAAGCTGCAATGGGACCCAAAGTTAACTCTGGTCTCTGAAACTAGAGTCTTCGACTTCTTTAAATGCTGTATAAAGGTGTTTTCAGCCGCTCATCATCGGTTCGATGATGTTCTTCTGCTGTACCGAAGGTGTGCTGTTGGTAATAAATAAAAAATAAAAAAGCCTTATATTTCCCATGTAAATGGTTTCATCATACAATGTCTCGTAAAAAACAATATTTCTAAGGAACCCCATATGCCTCCTTGGTCCGGTCTTTTTGACCAGCAATATTTTTTATATTGTCGTCCCATCTTGACTGTGCTGTTGGTATACACTAGTAATGCACTTTTGCCTAACTGGGGTTATAGTATGATATGTTAAAAAGAACAATAGAAATAATTTATTTTTCATTCAATAGTTGGTCCTGGGAAAGTAATACGTAGCAGTTCTCGTGGCCCCTTTATGAAAGCGGACAGACAGGCACAAACGGAGTTTTTAGTGGGTACGAGCCCCACATAACCTCACCGTATCCCCGACGGAGTCGTATGTGCACAGGCATTTTGTTCGCCCTAAAAGGCTGAACTGTCAATTAAATTGACAGCTGGAAGATTTGAATGATCCCACAAATAGAGCCGGAGACCGCAACGGGTGGTCGGCTACTGCTACTCTATAAGATTCTCAGTAGCAGCTCGGTGTTTGGATTTGTGCACAGTTAATTGCAATACGCTCGCCCTTTATTACATGAGAGCTAAACATACTGGTAAAAAAACATTAGTATATCTTTGACTAACCTTTTGGGGGATAAAGACGTCATGATATGTTATGACAAAAGTCGGTTTAAAAATCAAGAATTCAAAAAACGAACGAAATTTACAGCCAAAGCAATTGAAGTGGTCAAGTAATACTCGTATTCCTAAAGGTAGAGGTTTTAAATGAGATTTATGTAAGCCAACAGTCTAACCAAGCACAAATAGAACAAACAAAATGAAAGCGACTTAGACCGTAATCAGATTCTAGGCTAGGAGTTAAATTTTAATCCACCATATTGCAGCCAAATGTGGTTTTGGGACGTGTTTTATAAATGCGCTCATTTATAACTGGAAAGGTAAGCTTTTCAGCTTGAAAGCTTTCCGTGCTAAAAATATGAATCAATTTAAGCATTATTTATGATTGGCCTGATGAGTCTCATTGCTGGGTAAAGGCCTCATCCTTTACATCAGCCAATATTCGTAAACGCCACAGAGCCCGATCTTTGGTTCTCTCACACAGTCACTGTCAGCTGCATTCCGCAAATCATCACCCCACTTGGCCGATGGGAGCCTTACAATACGCTTGCCTGGACGTGGTCTTCGCTCGAAAATTCGTTTGCTCCAGCGTTCGTCAGTCTCCCTCTCAATCCTCCATCTATCTCTATCCTGGGCTAGCTGGATCCAATCTAGATTAAAACTCATAAGGTCGTCACGCCATCTGTTTTCGGCTTATGGGTAGCAAATATAAGCATACTAATTTAAAAAAAATGCTTACTGACTTAATACAAAATTATAATCATTTTTTTGCTCGAGTATGATATTGTAACAGATGTTTTGCTTATAATTAGGTACAACATATTCTACGCCCTGGGGCGTGGAATATGTACGGCACAAACAACATAACACACACATCATGAAATCTCAGAACCAACTTATGTTCGTTCTTAGATCACGTGATAAGTCAATGAATATTCAATATATAATGATAAAAACAACCTAATTATACATAGTTAAGTATATTCATTCATTTTTTACTTAACTTATTTTTAAATACTATCTATTTACATAATGTACAAAAAAAAAACTAATAATTATCACGTCCAAGCGTCAAAGTATTCCTCCACATCGCTGTCATCTTGTAACGTTCCCAGAAGACTGGCTGCATTGCCACGTTGAATGGCAATGCTAATTCGTTGACCCAAGAATAAACCAGCCCTCTGGTCGCGCGAAGCGTCGATATGTTTTTACATAGTTAAGTACATCGTACATTTTCCTACTTCTTTTACTTGTTCAATTGTATCTCGGTTTTATTTCATTTCTGCTACAAAGAAAAGGCACGAAATGTTATGTGTAAATTGTTTACAACATTATGTAAACTAGTCTCGGTTTCATTGAAAGGGTTAGTGAGAAAGCGGTCTGAAGTGATTGACCAAGGCGCCGCGCTGAACGGTATTTCGCTTAGAGCGACTGGATTGTACCTAAAGTTAAACCCTGACAAAAGGATAAACTTTAAATTTGAGTACCAATCGTTACTGAGTCTTATTAAGGAAAATTGTGATTTACAGACATCCTACTAATATTATAAATGTGAAAGTTTCTGAGGACAGATGGATGGATGGATGTTTGTTACTCTTTCTCGTTAAAACTACAGAACTTTTTTGATGAAACTTTACGGTACCATTATTTGTACGGTCGACAAAAGAGTTAAGTATACAGGCAGCTAATTAAACATCTGTGTTTTGTTAAATATTGTGTAATAATGTATCACGCAATATGTGTCAAAACGCAGGTATTGTTAGCTGCTACACATCAAGACCTGCCCGGGTAATTATTTAAATCACAATTTGTGTGAAGATGCAGATTTCGTCCGCTACTTGTATACCGATCTCTTTTGTTGACTTACGTCAGAGTAACTTAAATAAAAAAATTTGATTCGAAACCCTACTGATAAACTTCCAGCATTGCCGGTTACTGAAAGTCATACGCCACGAGCAATGTCTAATACATATGTCATGCATCCAACTTTACCTAAAATTAAAAAATCATAACCCAGCTCATGACACTACGATAATTCCTTACCTCCTACTTGTGAATCCTTCCTGTGCTATGATCTTTCATCCACCGATATCAAGACTGAGCGTACCGCCACCAGACTTTAATATTGGAACCACACTTGTATCAAATTTTAAACAGGCGGGATACTAAGCTACTTATCAACCGGTATCCGCTCCTGGCGCCTGGTTCAGACATGAAAAAATAAATGAACCAATAAATCGAATACTATTATGAAGACAACAGTGATACAAATGTGAGTTCGAATTTAGATAATAAATAATATTCACTTTAAATATTTAATATTTATGCTACCGACCGCACGGCTATAATTTATAACGATTTTGATTTAATTAGACACATTACAACGATAATTAAAAGTAACTTTTCCACGCAGACGAATTTGCGGGCAGGAGCTAATATTACATAATCATACCTCCATGTGTGTATTCTTTACTTTATTTCCCGTATCATCATGTCCCTAGCCTTTTCCCAACTATATTGGGGTCGACTTTCAGTCCAACCAGATGCGGCCGAATCAGTGTGTTACACGAAGCAACGAGGGGCTTTTGGCTAAGTAATAACTAAGCCAATCAACCGATCTGCAAGGGTAAGCTGCGCTAGTCGCGATCAGTCTGTGGATGGGTGATTCCATTCTTAACACATCGAGACACCTCCGTGCCTCGGAGAGCACGTAAATCCGTCGGTCCCGGTTGTCATACGAACACCTATGACAATTGTTAGTGGTAGTCAGAAGTCCAAAAAGCCTGACAACCAGTCTATCCTCAGGGTATCGGTATTACCCAAAAATTGGGTTGTGAAGGTCTGATGGCAGTCATTTCGTGTAAAATTCTGATAGTCAGCCGCATCTGGTTAGACTGGAAGCCGTCCCCAATATAGTTGGGAAAAGGTTCGGAGAGAGAACAAGACATGAACTGATTGCCATTACACCTCCGCAACCCAATTTCTGTGTAATATCGGTATCCTGAGGATATAATATAGTATACCATACCTACTAACGAATATCATAGGTGTTCGTATGATAATCGGGTCCGACGGCTTTACGTGCTCTTCGAGGTACGGAGGGGTTGATAATTAAGGATGGTCACCCATCCACAGAAGCAGCGCAGTTTAATCTTGCAGATCAGCTGATTAGCTTAGGTATTACTTAGCCACGAGGCCATCACTTTATATCGCTTATCTCTGGTATTATTTATATTGAATTGAATTATTTATTTTGAACAAAGCATCTTCTTTAGGCACGCTCTCTGCAAATTCTCTTTCTTCTCTTCCTCTCAATCGGTTTCTTTCTCTCTCTCGTTTACATTCCGTTCCATACATCTTCAAAACATTCCATATTCTCTCTCATTCATCCTACTCACATACATGTTCATATCTAAAAATGTTGCTGCGGCCGAGTTCCGATAAAGCTGCGTAACATTTGGCAAAAAATCAGGAGATCAGTCATTCCTGCCTTATGTTAGGCCATTTATGGGATTCCCGACGGCAAGTGTCCGGTAAATCACGGCTCCTATTGTATTGTATTTTTATAGGAATCGTATGTTCTCATGCATGATACCATTGATATTGATGGTGTTTTTATTTTCCGTTTCAATGAATTGATTAATGATTTGAAAAAACGGCATACCATTACGCCTGTATTCTCCGAAAGGTTAGACAGACGTGTTTTAAAATGTACACCCACAGTTGGCCTCTATGTTTAGGTCCTATATAATAGGCTCGTCCAATCAAACTGCTACTGAGAAATTCATAGAAAAACCCAATAACATATAAGCTTGCTAAGCTTGACCTGAGAATCGAAGCACCTCTAGCAGTCACACTTACGTCCACTAGATTTCCTCAAAACGAGTCATTTAATGTAACTAATTAAGAATAAAAGCACTAGCACTACTAGGAAGCTCGTTTATACTATAAAATAAAAAAGAAACATCAATATCGATTCACTATCAGTGAAGATTTGGCGTAACAATACACACAACCAAACATAAGTACAGTCGAATTGGTTTTTTTTTCCTTTTTTAAGATGGTTGATAAGGAAGAAAAGAGTATGATATTTCTTAAGTATTATTATTTCTTAGTGAAACTGACGACGTCTGCGAAGAAAGGCTGAAAAAGAAGGCAATTCTTCAAAAGCTTACATATGTCATCATGCGCCCTCATCAGAAGACCCTAGCAGGCCTATCAGTGCTGCAGCTTTGTATACTTGCTGCAATATAGTGCTGAGCAGCATAGGAATCTATTCTGACGTCACACAAGATAACGTACCTAATTAGTTAATATAATCGTCTTGTTTTTGTATAACTAGCTTCTGCCCGCTACATCGTCTGCATAAACTATAACTGAAAGTATCTCGTTGTTATTTTTTTTAGTTTAATTACCCACACAATTTTTTAAATTTTTTCTTTCATATGAACCTTCTTCTGACAATAATTAACACAACAAAAATGAATTAGCGAAATTGTTCCATCCGTTCACGCGTGATGCGATGACCAAGGGAAATAGAAATTAATTTTTTGTCTGGTGAAATTTAGTATAAGGTATGATGAGGCTGATTTGCCATTGTGGATAAAAGCCTCTTAAATAATAATAAATAAAAAAATTAATTAACTTTTATATATAAAGATAAATGTTGTAACTGTCACAATATTCTTTTTTTCTTGCTTACCTCAACTATAAAACACAACCTGTAATCATGAAAATAAGCCGCTTATTACCTTCTATCATTGACCTCGAACTTAATTAGTACATCGTCAAAAAAAATTGAAGAAATTCATCACTTGCCATGGACACGCCCTCTCGAATTCATTATTCAGTTGTAACTTGTAAGTCGAACGTAACGCATTAATTATGTAAGTAGTTGTCTTGAAACCAATTTGGGACGCAGTTTATTTATTGGTTACCAATATTACCTGCAATATTTAAATGAACCTAAGTATTGTGGGGAATGTTGACTACTAGTAACGTCTGTGATAAAAAGGGGCTTATGGCTAAGTTATAACTATGCTGGGCACCCGATTTGCAAGGTTAAGCTGTGCTACCCACGGTCAATCTGTGACCATTCTTATCAAATCAAGACCCCTCCGTGCCTCTGAGATCACGTATTTTAAAGCTGTCGATCCCGGTTGTCTTGCGAACACCTATGACAATCGTTATTGGTAGTCAGCCCAAAAAAGCCTGACTAGACTGGTTGTCAAGCTTTTTGGGTTTATTTTCTGGCGTACTTAGTATATACGGTATTACCCAGAAATTGGGTTACGGAGCTCCTCCCCCAAATAGTATACATAGCATACTGAATTCAATTAAAAACTTACTTATCCTTTATTACCGCTCCAACGTAGTCTAAAAGCAGCTTTTTCATTCCCAAAACCAGCCCTTTGGTTTTAAAATTCCTCTAAATGGTTTGTAACGTATACTGACGGTCAGACGTTTAATTTTAGTACTGACCACTCTACTGTCTCACTGCCCTGTCAGACATAGTCTGGACAATTGGTCAGTTTGGGCTAAAATCAGAATAGAACGGACAAATTTGATGCCAAATGGATAAACTCGAAATTGCTTTTAGGCGAATAGTTACATTCGAAATTTAGTTTCCAAATAAACTGATACGTTGCTGATATATTCCCTTTTAAATCATCAGCATTATTAATATGACTGACCATTTATGAATCAGAATGATCCTTTGAAAGGCCTAATTATGCTATTTTCTAAAATCATTTTATTATAATAAGATGATACACCACAGCCTATAGACGGCAATCTAATTGCCTGGAGTTCTCGAGTGGCGACCGCGTCTAGGTAAGTGTAGTGTAGGACGCCCGCCGGCCACGTGGAGTGACGACTTGCGGAACGCAGCTGGCAGTGACTGGATGAGGAAAGTCGAAGATCGGGCTTTGTGGCGTTCACTAGAGGAGGCCTACGTCCAGCAGTGGACGAATATGGGCTGATGATGATGATAGATTACCCCGTAATTTTCTAGCTACACTACTCCTCAAATCGAAACATAACATTAGAGCTTAGCAACGGAAAATTTGACAGTGCGATTGCATTAAGACCGAAGAACTGGGTAGCAAAGATATGTGTTCCATGGAGGGATCAAACCCACGACACGAGGCACGGTATAGATCCCATCGCTTAGCCACTACGCCAAACGTGGGTATAGCAATTTTGTGATGGATGAACAGATAACTTTATTTAAATGAATTATAATTTCCTCTGTTAAAAGTTCATTATTGAAAATAAGCCTTCAATCCAATACTTAATAATTATGAACTGTTTACGTAACGTTTAAAATCAGATCACGAGTAGGTAATTAAAACGGTTGTGGTTTTAATTTCTCGTCATCTGATTTTAAACGTTCGTTAATAACATTAAGTATGATGTCAACCACTTCACATTGGATCTTTTAAAGTTTATGGCTTGTTATGTATCCGTCTTTGAGAGGTTACAAAGGATTAAAATGCTTAATCCAAATAATGTTAAACTTCCTTTTGCAAGATTTCAATCATTACATGCATTTCAGTCCTAATATCATAAATGCGACAGGAACTCTTGTCTGTCTGTCTGCCTGTTGTTACGCTTTCAGGCCTAAACCGCAGAACCGATTTTGATGAAAGTACAAAGATAGATTAAACCTTTGAGTAGGAAATAGGCTACCTTTGTCTCAAAAGTTATTTTGTTAAGCGAGTGAAACTGGGGGCAACAACTGTATTATATAATACCTTCTTGAAATAACTGTATACTTTTTTACTAAAACTGTAAAATTAGAAGATAATTAGAAGATTCTATAAATCCTACAACATTTCAACTGCGATAAATACAGGTTCTCGTTTCTTATTTCAAACTATGTAGCTTCTGCCCACGACTTCGACTTCGTAGATTTCTGAAATTTTCCAATTTCCTGCGCATATTTGCTAATTTTTGTTTCCGTAAGAACCTTCTACTTACTAAGTGTTAGAAAACTTAAAAAAAAGGATGAATGAAATCGTAAAGTCGTTCTCAAGTTATGGCGTGACGTTATTTATATAAAAATAGTAATATAAAAGATAAAGGTACAGAAATATACAACTATCCTGCACGCTGCCTTACAATATGAAATACAACAATTTTATGAGTGCGCCCGTTATAAAGTGGTGTCGACACTGAGAGCCCACGCCGCAGACACCACGTCAACTGTTACAGAACACTTTTATTAAATTAAATGCTTCTATGACGCTGCGGCTACAACGACTTTTTCTGTCTATCTATCATAAATTATTTCAAAACTTTAGCGAGTGAGAAAAGTTTGTTGCCGTATAGAAAGTCAGTTCTATGTAATGTCTCTTTCTTTCATATACTCATATCCTTTATGTCATCACATTCAAAAGAGTCTAGAAAACCGGAATCCATAGCTAGGTCCAAACGTGGCCACCTACTGGGCTCAAGTAATATAAATAATGTATTTACCATCGACACGAAAAGAAGAAGAATTAGAACTGTGGCTTGAATCCAGTTGCGGCAGAATATCAGTATTTTACTCGAAGCGCTAGCTAACAGACCTCCGCAACCTACTTTTTGGGCTTTTGACGACCATGGACGTATCATAGGTTTTCGTGAGACAGTCAGGGCAGACTACTTACTTAACGTGCTCTCTGAAGCACGGAGGGGTGTCTAAGCGGTGGATTGGTGTTCTTCGAAATATAATTCCAAATTTGTGCCATTGTTTATCCTAGGGTTCGTTAGCCTTGGATATGGAATGCTGTTCTTTATATTGTTACTGTTGCATCTCTGATGGCTCACATCACAGGTTCAATTACGGAATTAATTATTGGAACTTTGCGATCATCAACATTATCGTCATACACAGGTTGTATGAACCTCTGCTGGGAATAAGCTTTCTTAATAAAATCTCAATGCTCTATATTTTTTTTATTAAAATATATAATTTATTTCCTTTTTTATGACTTTTAGATAACATTTAATTAAGAGCCCCTTATTTGTTTATGTAAACTCAAACCTTTTTGATTTGTTCTCTTTAAGCCGTGTTTAAATTTCAAAGGTTAATCTGAAGCCTTCGGATGCCATTTGGTGTCCACCCAATTTAGGGCGAGACTTTGAAAAAGCTTGTACATTGTGAAAAAGTTTGTAAGATTGGACATATCTTACAAATACTTTGACAGTACTTTGATCTTTTCATTTGCTAAAGTTATAACCTATATTGTACTAAAATTATGTGGGACCAATTATTCTCGAAACTTTAAGTACTACTAAGCCAGTGCCAGATTAGTTTAATTTTTTTGAGCAATCTTGTTACTTGGAGTTGGAGTTGACAAAAAATATATAATTAGTTTTTTATCACCCATCTAATTATTTTTGTTTCCTTAGTCTTTTCCTATCATCGAGGGTTGACCCTTGATGATGGAATAAAGCTAACGTAAGCTCTACCCTTCGCGTTGTTCTCTTTTTAAATATAAAATAGCATGGACTTTTAAATAAAAATAAACAAAATTGTTTGCAAATGAAGCAGTTATTTATTTTGAACGTGCAATGTGAACGTGCAAACTTTAACAAAAAAACGAATTCACCATAAATAACGTTTTTTAGGCGCGCAAACGTGCGAAAACATACCGTTCATCAGCCGAAACTTCGTAACCTATATTCAGGGCTATGGGAATGGTGGAAGCATTGTGCCCACAACCCTGACAGAGGATCTACTTCTATTAGAATGTTTAACAAAAACACCCACAGACGATGTACAAACATACGATTGGAAATATTATACACAATATTTGTTGTTGATTATAATCTGGATCAAAAGAATAATGACAAACACTTCGCATAAAAAAAAGGAAATCTTTTAGGTACAATAAGCAAAATTTCCAAAGAGAGAAATGAATTAAGAAAGTAGCGCCTAACAATCTTAACTGAAGAACTGAAGTCTTTATACTGTATAAAAAGCCTCTGAAGTCTTACAAACAATGGTCAAAAAGTACTTTGAACCACCACGAGCCATAAAAATGGCGGAACTTAGAATGAAAGTGATCCTTGATAAACGTGGAGTACCTTTCAATTTTCTCAGTGGGATGTGAAGTATGCTAGCGCGTTGTCACTCCTAGCGATGGTGGACTATTAACCCTAAAACCTCTCATTTTGAGAGAAGACCCCTGCCCAGCAGACAAAATGGATTCGTAATGATTAGAGAAAGTGAGTCTAGAGAGGAATTTGACAGACACTCCATGGAAGTAGTATCAAATATATGTGTTTGGTAAACAATTAAAGTCATCATCAACCCATATATACCTACTTTTATATTTTAGTTATAATCCACCACGCCGGCTTAATGTGGGTTGGCAGACTTTACACGCCGTCAAGAAAATCTCCTAGGCATGCAGGTTTCTCACGGTGTTTTGCTTCATCGCTTAAATTGCATGGTTTTTCCTTGGAAGTTCAATAACTAGGCTATCACTGGTTATAAGTGACAATGGAAGTGTATTTTATTAATTTATTTCCTTCATAATGTTGCTGATACGATAAAAAAGTTCTATGTAAAAAATACTAACAGTAAAGTTATGAAATCAATTCAATAACTCCAATATTTATTAAATAGTGCTCGATATTGGCAGTAGACTTCAATAGTGCGGTCACATAACCACGTGTTTGAAGTTTGGCCTTTGGGTCGTAGTGTATCGGACACTGCAATGTCCACTGAATCAAGTCCAATAACTTTGGACTGGGAACTGTTCGGAATCCGAACACCAGACCATTGTTGTTGTTGCGTCTGATGGATCATCCGTCAGGTGTTACAAGCTCCAATGTTGAAACTTTAAACACAGCATGAAGTGTCACTGCTCAACACACAGGCTTCGGAACCCATAAAATGTTCGAATTTCAATCGGTTCCGGTTCGGCACTAGTTACCCCGCATCCCATTCAGCGGTCCTAATTTACTTTTAGACGCTCAACGTCAAATTAATTGCACTGCAGTGAATTCCAGCTGTTTAAGCCAAGTCGTTTTGAATACATTTAAAAACCCCTCCCCTAAATACAGTATCAGGTGGGTGCAAAGTTTATTTTTTAATTGGTAACGACATCTGCAATGTAACATGTGGCGGTTGCTTATTGCCCGCGAGCGACGTACTGCAGAAAGCGTGGAAATAGTCGATGTGACGTAGCCTCGAGAGTGGTGTAGGCTCTTTGTGCGGGTCGGATCCGCGCTTGAGGGCGGGCTGAACGCAAGAATGCGGCGTGCGTGCGGGCGGTGGCGCGGCAGGGGTGCGGGGCGCGCGGCGCGGCCGGGGGATGCGTCGCGGTGGCGCGGGCAGCGCGGGCCGGGCGCGTGCCGCAGTAGCGTGGAGGCGCCGCCGCGGCCGCTCGGCATAGTCGCCACAACACGGCGCCCAGCCGTCGCCCGATGCGAGCGCGGACCCATCGCCGCGCCGAAACGGCCCCGTCGCGTTGACAGCCGTGAAAGGCCAGTTCCAACTTTCCCGGCGTTGTGGTTCCCGCGTATCAAACGCCAGCAACCGACATGTGGACGATAGTTGAGCGCGTTAAAAGTGTCGCTTTGGTTTCCGCAAAGAGCGAGTACAAATTCGGGCAGAATTAGTGAAATAATTCTTGGAGAATCCAAGTTCGGGTGGACAAAGCGGGCGCTGGAGAAGCCGCTGCCTTCATTGTTGCGCTCCTGGCTCTCTACATTACTGAAAACTTGGCTTTCTTGTACTGTTTTCATTTCAAATCTTGCAGTTGTATCGAGGTATTGATGACATTGCTTCGCATTTGCGAATTAGAACAGGCGAAGTTATAATGCCAAACATCCAGCGCCGAAGTTATATAAATGGTAATGGTCTCCAAATATCATGTTCCATGAACATTAGACTTCGTTGACGGAAAATGGGTATAAATCCTGATAGAATTAGGAATATCAAACAGGGTGACTACACATCTACATTATTTTTTAAGTTTAAATATATTTAAAGAGTATTAAGTGTCGCGTCGCACTTTGAACGAAGTTGTAGCTGTTGTCGCACGATGTCACACCTTTAATTTAAATGATATAACCGATTTGTTATATTAAATATAGTTTGCGGTAATATTTGAAATGCCGCCAAGTTTCGGTAGAAAGCACCATCTACAAATATTAATGTCACTAAATACGCCATTAAAGCAAAGATAGCACCTCAACGTCATAATTTAACCTTTATTATAAAATATCCTTTTTATTAAAATAAATCTTTGTGTTGGTTTCCGTTTGAGACGTAATTTATTATAATCATTGAATTTAGAGACACTGTCTATTTCGGTCAGGTTACCTTTACATTATTTTCGCGTAAAAATATGGCTATATAACCATGTCTGTGTGTTGAGGGACATTGGATTATCACTATTATTCTTGCTCTTTAGGACTGTTCCTTTGCCAATTAGATGTCTCTTTCTCTCAAAATTGTCAATTCTCTCTACGTTTTATAGCCATGCCTAAGATTAGAGCTAAGTACAGCAATAATAATTTAAATTACTTGTCTAATAAACTTTAGGATTTCTCTTGCTTCCTGACCAATGTTTATAACACTTTGATGATAAGCAACTTGATAGATGTAGGTGTTTATACCTGCTCACTAAACTGTTCACTTTATAACCATAGATTTCAGATAAAAATTAATCCTTGACAATCAAAATATCATTTATTAATAAGGTAGATAGCTAAGAAAACCAAATTGAACAATTTATATATTTTAGAATTCGAAACAGATCCTTAACAATTTTCAATTTGAATCACATTAGATACGATTAATCGAAGTGTTCTTCTAACCCAGCTGCTCGTTCATTATTTTTTTAACACTACCTACTATTTACTTAATACAGGATTTCCTATTATGAAGAAATAAGTATGATTAATTCATATCAACGTACGAAAACATAAAAATATAAATGCTTTGCAGAATTAAAACTCAAGGCAGGCTATATGAAACTGACGTGCTATTTACATTATTTTATCGTTCGCACATGTATCTACATAAGCTTGAATTAATTACGAACAAACTTAACTGGAACCTACGGCATGAACGTTTGGTCTACAAACAGTCACTTAAATATTTACCATTATTTGACTCTTAATGTGTTTCATAATTTTGTTAGAGAAGAAAGGTTTGAAATGAAAATTAACTGGTATTTAGTTAGTTTGTCAATCATTGATAATTACTTTACGATCAAAAGAAACCTTATAATGGTATACAAATGTTTGTAATTTGTTTCCTATTCATTCTGAAAAATTGTGTTGACACTCGAGAAAATGTTTGATATGTATAAGTAAGTCATTATTAAAAATGGTTCAAGATTTATTTTCAGTTAACTGTTATAGCTAAAATCCTTCTCATAATAAGTATTTTTTAAGTTGTTAGTTTGGCTTTTGTGTTACTGCGAGTGCACTGCAAAATCTAAATACTAAATCCCTGTGGCTATAATAATCTGTATGGTTTGCTTAGGGTGAGCTCATTTATTTCATCTGCGCTTAAAAGATGTTTCCCTAGATGAGCACTGCGCTTGTGTATTAGTCGTCCACATTCCCCAAGAAGGTGAAGTGGCGTTTAGCAGCCTTCTCATAGCCCCTGCAGGCTCAGGTGTCGCTTAACTTAAGATAGCATATACGTTTGTAAAGACAATTTCCTGTTAATCTTATACACATGCACGAGAAGATCAATCTAACCTAACCTAACCAAATGCGGCTCAATGTCAGTATTTTACACGAATCGACTGCCATCAGACCTCTGTAACCCAATTTATAGCTGGGTTATACCGATATGAGGTTAGTCTGGTTGTCAGGCTTTCCAGGTTTCTGACTACCACTAACAGTTGTCATAGGTGTTTGTATGACAACCGAGACCTTTTTACGTGCTCTCCGAGCCACGGAGGGGCCACGATATGTTAAAAATAGTCACCCATCTATAGACTGACTTCGACGATTGATCAGCTAAGTTATTACTTACCCACGAATCCCTAAAAATCTAATTCACAAGACAAAATCTAATTCTATAAACATAAAATATTCGTTAATGAAATTGTGAATGAGCAAACAAAAACTGAAGCAATTTCTAACACAAACAATTTTCGTCACGTCTCACATAAGAAACGTAGGGTGAGAAAGAAAAATGTTTTCTAAAATGAAAAGAGAAGTCTTGACAGCATAGAACTAACACTAGAGCATAAAACTTGATGCACTATGGAGGAATTCACAGACACTATTGAATTCAACCTGGACTTAGATCCGGATAACGTATTGACGACAAGGAAACATTTTATAACCACTTGGCCATAGCGAAGCTTTTAACATTCATAGGATGTAATATAAAAATGCAAAATGATAACTGCAGAACTATATAATATGATTCAAAAGCCAGAAACATAATCACAGAATAGAATAGTAGAATAGAATGAAATAGAGAATAGTAAGATTTCTACAACAAAATAATGTTAACTTACCTCATTAATATAAGGGGCTTAAATTGTATCTAATCCTTAATTCATCAACTGAAGTCGGAAGCGAATGCTTGAAAGCTACTGGTTGGAAAATTCATGATCGATTAATAAAAGCCTGCCAATACTAAATCCCTGGGGTGCAATCCACACTGAATGTTCTTGAGGAAATAACTAATGAAGAACAACTGCAGAGCAGGGTGGTATTCAATATTGCGATTATAGTATTTATTTGTTTGCAACACCTGAGACCTGTATTCATGGAAGTTTATGATTTATGGTTTGTTTTGTTAAAAAACGAGCAAGCCTAAGAGTAAACAATACATAAATAGAAATTTAAATTGAGACCTTACGAAATAACAACGTTTATCCTTATTATAAGGGTATTGTCCGAAAATGGGACCTCCGCAACCGATTTTTTAGCGAGTACCTGCGTCGTGTATAATGCTGATATTCAGCTACATCTTTATAAGTTAGACTAGAACCCGACCTCAACATAGGATAAGATTGTGAAATACATTTTAAATTTAGAATAACAACTTGCACAATATCCAATACAAAATGAAACCAAATATCAACGTTCACTAGACTGTATGAATAATTCTTTCCTTAAATCTGGTAATACGGATTTTCTGTGTCGTTTCGTAAAAGAACAAGAATTAGGTTTAGTTAATAGTCAAACTTTTTAATGATCATTTAAATAACTTTTTATCCTTCCGATATTTTGGATTTCAGAACGTTCTGTTCAGTCTGAAACACTTTCGTAAATCGTTAATGTTCAGCATAAGAAACATATTTGCGGCAAATCAATAAATTAATTCTGTGTTTGTTACATTGCCAAAAGCTATTTTACATAATAATTCAACAGTGATCTGAATTATAACGTCGCTTACATGGGCATTAATAACAAATGGTTTAATAAAAAATAGAATTCGAAACATATCTTCAACGATAACATTTTTTTTCAAAAATCATATTTGTAGTACACGAGATGAAAGACACATTGGTATAAATAGAATAATTTAGGAAAAATAAACAATTTCCAGTCTCGAAGTGAGACGTTTAGAAGAAAATGAATGGTTCCTATATTTAAATGTACTTTAATTATAGATCCAATTTACGCATCTCGAGAATATTGCAATATATTCAAACTAGTGACATTCATTAGTCGTTTCCTCTCAATATCTTTGTCGTCAGCAGACTAAATGTTATTTAATTACGAAGATCAAGTTGATATATGGACGAAATGTTGTGTCATCGTGTTGTCTGCGGATATTAAACTGAAGCTAAAAATTACGAGCAGCCATGTTTTGTTATGACAAATGTCGTATCATTGGTTCGAGGATATTGTAGCATTTATTTTCGTATGCCATTCAAGCAGGCAGGGGTTAAGGTCATTGCCGACTGTTTTCCTCAACATTATCGGTCGATGTTGCTTCTTCTGCTACGCGCTTTATGATAACCACAGACGAAAATATTTTTCTTATAGAAAAAAATATCACAAATATTTTTAATATTCATTAAACTATAATGTAAAATTAAAATATGACTTATAAAATAACTTTTCGATGCCTTATTCAAGTACGGAAATATCTTGAACACTTTTTTGCACACACACACACAAATATCTTTAACACAAATACTCCAATTTAATTAGCATTTTAATGATGAGACTCTGAAAACATCTGAAACGATATTCAATGGGTTTCTGCTAAAAATGACAAAGACAAGCCTGTCTCCTCAGGTCAAATCTATAGCTTAATATAATTCTGCTGCCGCCACCTATGACACGGTCACATCACAAGGCGTATTAGTGAGACTGATCTTAGCACTTAGCATACCAAGAGCATCAATAATAAATAAAATGGGTGTTCCCTCATTGTGAAGGCGATGTTCTGATATTATGAACTCAAGCAGTGTTATTGGATTATTCACAGTGCTACTGAGAATTTCAGTTTGTTTTCTTGCCCATAAATTTGACTATGACCATGTGGTCCTCATCCTCTATATTTATAAATGGGACCAAAAACATACCGGTGAACTCATTGTGTTTATTAGTATGCTTCATCACCACCATCATCAGCCCATATTCATCCATTGCTCGACGTAGGGCTCTCCTAGTTAGTATGCTTAAACGTTGCGAATACAGGTGGTATGTTATATACAGTGCACAGTAATCCTGAATTCGACTACACTACAATAAAAAAGGAACTGCAACCGTAAATAATCTGCAATAACAGCAAATACATTCTCCAAAGGAATATAAATATTTATGGGTCAAACATCGGACAAAGATGAGAGATTAAAACACCAAGTTACTTCCACCTGCTGATTACAAAAGAATCGGAATTCTGCGGGATACTGATTGCATTTTATCTCCGCTGCCCTTTTTTCCACAAAGCTTCGCCTTTTCCAGTGCACCCAACCATTTTTAACTTTTCTAATGGCTTGATGAGTATCGGGTGTCTGGCCAAATGATTTTTTTCTTCTTTTACATTGTTTTCACACACCTGCACAGTGTGATTGTGAAATACGGTCCGCAGTATTTCTCGGGTACATTTTCTCGTTCTTTTATCTTTGTTCTATTGTTTCCTTGATAGAACCGTAGCTCGAAAGATGCAGTGTTTGCTTAAAGCATTTAGGAACAAATTTGGAATACATTTGTATTAATTATGAATTTACCTAATACTGTATTTATAGTTAAATATGGAACTAAAACGCTACTACTGAATATGAATAAAGTTACTACTGCGGTACTACCGCAAAAATTGTCCTAGTGAAGTGTCCCACTGGGATTCTATTCATTTAATTTCCTTCATAAGCTGGTAGGAGAAACCCGAGTTTCTATTATAAATGAAATTGCTATTCTCAAAAGCCAATGTCTATTTAACGGAGGGATGCATTCGGAAGCTGCGGATGACGCGGCATATTCGTTACCATCTGGGCAAAGCTGGAGCCGGGGCTGGCCTCCCCCAGCCCCCACTGCCCATTTCGCAGTAACAATAAATTTGCCACTCTCATTCACGCTTCCCTCGGATCTTATTTTACGAAGTTTCTCAACTCTGAATTCCAAATATAAAATATTTAGGACTTAAATCATTTTAAAAACATTTCCGTTGTTCGGTTGTGACGGTTGCGGTGTTTTGTTCAACGCTCCACTGATCAACGTTCACAGGTCCTAAACAAATGTTAAGTACAGATATCCCTTCGCAATTTTAAGATAAAGGCCACAAATGGGAAAATTTCTCAGTTTCAAAAATCATCCTCCGGAAAAATCCATTACGCAACGATTTTTACTTTGGAACTTTATTTGCTGGAAGTGACAATAACAGAAAGCGACTTTGATAAACGACTGCACATTATTCCTGAGATCCCGACTCCGATGGCGATGCTGCATAATGCATTTTCCATTTGCACTTTTCGACAAAATAAAGAGAAATAAAGTATTCAACGTAATGTTGTATTGGAATCGATTCTAATCCAAGCAAGCATTTTCTAGCCAGAAATGTTAATTGTTACAATAAAATTTAAAAAAGGCTTTTGCCTTCAGTAACATACACCAAAAACATACCATAAAAACACAACATAACATACCATCACGTCTATATTCCTTTGAAAGGGTTAGGCAGAGTACCAATGTATACAGACAGTCTGTATGTTTAGGTCCTATGTAATAGGGATGCGAACCTATAACCATTAACAGGGCATAAATTCAAACTTCGAACTGTTACTGAGAATTTCATAGAAAAATCTAATAACACTTTTCTCCACCTGGCAATAAAATCCAGTGTAGCTTATCATTCTCGCAGTTTGTTAAAGACACTTTAAGTGTATAAATAATTAATAAAAAAACTATAATATTATGTAAAATGACGTATACTCGAGTGATAAAATATATAGGTGACTTGTAAGAGGTAAAATGAACTTATTGAGCGTTAGTAGAACTATTATCTAATTGTTGCTCATTAAGTTATTTTAGCGAAGGGAAAATTCGACTGTGGGCAGGACTTAAACCTGCGTCTTCTGGTAAAATACACCAGACATGGAAAATACAAAAAATAAATACAAAAATATTGTTGCTTCTTAAGTTTCGTAAGCGCTCCAACACAATTATTGTGCTAGGCGCGTTGAGATAAATAAAAAACAACTGTACTGACGCTATATTTTCGGGTTACTCTAAAGTAAGATCCACATTACGCTCAGCGCTAACTACGAACATTTCTTTTTTGCAGCGGTAAACCGAGAGCTGTTTGGAAGCGAGAAAATTACTCAACTTCACTCATATAATTTCGCCCGATTTTAAAAAAAGCTCATACAGCCCTTACGCTTTGCGTTTATACACAAACAACCGTACGTTAACTATGAATGGATATACATAAAAACTTCATTAATTGGACTTTTTGCTCGATGTCGCAACGTTTAAATTTTTCAATCCCAAAAATCCATTTCGTCGTGGCTTGTTTTTCCAAACAAGTTTTGTATACACGTCGACTGGTGGGAAAATTTATTACATACATACCTATAGACATAGATATACCATCACGCCTATATTCCCTGAAGGGTTAGGCTGAAGCATACTTAGTTACAAACAGTTCGCAGTATATTGATTTCTGACTCTCACGCGAATATTAGATACCTATTGAAATAAAACTACTTTTTACGGATATTATCGCATTATATTGATATTATTAATCCCGTCTTTTCTTTAGTGTACCGGTGACCACGGACGTTGTAAAGGGTCCGAAACGTCGGGATTAATAATATCAATTTATCGCGATAAAAACTGTAAAAAGTAGTTTTATTTCAGTTCGCCGGTATGTTTTGTTCCTGTATGTTCCGGTATGTTTAGTTGAGAATTTCACAGAAAAACCCACTGCTCGCCCTGGGAATTGAACTCACGACCTCTAGCGTAGCTGTCGTGCTTAAGACTACTAGGCCAATGATGCAGTTTTTATTATATCGCATGTAAATGTCATGTTTTTACGAAAATACTTGTAGCGTCGCTGAATCGTTGTAAACTGTTCTCCTCAAGCTTTTCTTTATTGCGTAACTAGAACTATATCGTTCTTAATTCAGAAGCCTGTTGAAGGGTCATTTTAGAAAATTTTGCAATAGAATTACTAATTTATTTTCCTTTGAGCATCCACCACATATTTAGCCCAAATTTGGGAGGTCGCGAAACTCATGCGTCCTTTGTTTTTTGTTATTTTCAAGGTTAAATAACGCAAGCTAACATAACCTTGAACATTTTTTGAATACTAAAAATAATATAATTTAGTTAATTTACTACCTCTTTAGCCTGGTCGTAAGAGTGACTGCTACGTTAGAAGTCCTGGTGTCGATTCCTGTATCGAGCAGTGTTACTAGGTTTTTCTATAAAAATCTCAGTAGCAGCTTGGAGTTTGGAGTTGTGCCCGGTTAATGGCAATAGTTTAAAGTGTACTAATGTAACCTGCAGTTTACCAGTATATTTAGGTATATAATAGGGGCGAGCCTATTGCCATTAACCAGACATAAATCCAAACTCCGATCTCCTATAATTGAGATTTCATAGAAAATCCCAATAAAACTTTCCTCGAACCCAGGACCTCTTGTGCAGCAGTCGCGCTTAGGACCACTAGGTTAATGAGGAAATAGTATGACGTAACTTGAAATAAAAATGCAATCCAGTTCTACATCCAAGAATTGGGTCAATTCAGGAATAGTTTGGAGAAAGACGACTCTAAGTGGATAAGATTCGTTTAAGTTTTGATTGCAACTGGTACGGGAGATCACAGATGTTCTTGTATGTCTTTGAGAATTCTTCGCGACTGTACCAAGGGACCGTTGGTGAATGGATCTAGAGATACCCGTATCTAGCGTTTTTGCTATGAGACGGAATCCAAGCTAATCTACTATTCGCTCGTTATCGTTTATTGGTGATCTGAGTTTAGAACGCTTAAATTATTATTGAGTTATTCAATACTCCATTCGCTTATTGCACTCGACAATGATAACAGTTTTTATATAATTAAATAAAACTTTTATATTGATGTTTTGACGACGTCTGTGGTCTAGTGGTCGTGTCGGACTGCTGATCACGAAGTCGTGGGTTTGATTCCCATAGGGTACTAATATTTATGTGATGAACATTAAGAGTTTTTGTTTGTCTGTGTTTATTAAATAATTTAAGTATGTATTTACAAAAAAAAGTATATTATTATCTAACTCAGTAAGCGGAATAGATTTATATGGCCGTTTAACATTATTAATGTAATATATTAAATGAGTATCAATTATTCAATGAGAATTGATGAATTTTATTAATTGCCTCATACGCGACTACTACGCTTGAGGTCCCGGGTTGGATTCCCAATTCGAGCAAAGTGTTATTGGAATTTGTCTCTGAAATTCTCAGTAGCGGCTAAAAGTTTGGATTTGTGACCGGCTAATTGGCAATTCTAAGGCAATTGGCTCGCCCCCTATTACATGGGACTTAAACAAACCGGTAAGCTGTGTTTTTAATACACCTCTGCCTAAACCTTGGGGAATACGGGCGTGATGATATAATCAATATAATAAATGATATTTCGTTTTAAATAAAATATCATTATTTTTAAAGACAGTTTTATAAGTCAATATTAAATACAAGGTAGAACCGGCATTTCCTAGCTGACGACCTTTAAGAAGAAACGCCAAAACAAATGACGACACGTTTGGCGTAGTGGCTGAGCGATCGGCTTCTGCGCCACGGGTTGTGGATTCGATCCCCACACGGAACAACTATTTGTATGACCTACATGTAGTTGATCCGGGTCTGGGTGCTTGTGCATGTAAAAGTTTGTGTTTGTGAACGCACCCACGATACAGGAGAAAATCCTAGAGTGGGGCAAATTCTTGTAAAAAAAAATATATAGAATCATAGTATCTTTTAAAGTCTATAATGATAAGTTAAAATGAGAAAAGAGGACTTGGTTAGAAGATGGACTCTATAAGTCTAAATAAAACTAGATAAAAACACCACATACATAATAAACACTACCAATAATAATTAGTGGTGACGAAAACTTTTACCTGTTGTAATAATCGACATTTTATGTGAAGCCTAATTGATATAATACTTTTTTAAATGCTACCATTTAAGTGGATAGTTTACCGTAGTGTCGGTAAACGCCTTTCATTCAACTATATCAACGTCCTTCTAACCTTTTATTATGTTGGGGTATGAAAACCAAACATAAAGAAATCCAATCCGATCCGGTCTGATATTTAGCCGCATATCGAGCCTCCGCAACCAAATACTTGGGCAATGGCAATAATTTAAATAATATCCTAAGGATAAAATGGTTGTCAGGTTTTTTGAACCTTTGTCAACCACTTAAGATTGTCATATGTGTTCAATGATAACCGGGACCAACGACTTTACGTGCTCTCCGAGGCACGGAGGGTCTCGATATGTTAACAATGAACACCCATACGCAGAGTGACTATGACCAGCGCAGCTTAAAATTGCTGATCGGTTGATTGGCGTAGGTATTACTTAACCAAGAGTTCCTCACATCACTACTTCACTACTCATTCAAACTACATAATACATATACCGAAATGGTTGTTCGGCCAAAATCAATAGCGTGGCTTGGCCGTAAAACCAGACCACGTCCTTGAAACATAAATTTTAAACCGGGCCCCGTACATTTTCATCTTCTAGTTGAACACAAGAATTCGTACCGTGCGGAATCGGAATTCTTTTTAATGATTTGATTCTAGATAATAGACTTCTCGCTAACCCTCATTGACTTTTTGGTTATTCGATTGTGCAAATAGACGGTTGATGACCGCGTATCTTTGTAGGTACAGCGAAGACCGTTGACTGTTGATCACTTTTCGACTCTATCCTCTTAATAATTAGGATAATTAGGATGAAAACTGGTCACCCGCCAAAAATCTCGATTGTACATCTTGATTTTATTATGCCAAACGAGTTGGTAGATTAGTCGCTAGATTAGTCTTAATTTTGAGATTACTATTAAAGTCAAAAACTTTAAATTGGCAGCCTCCGCTATCCATTTAATTAATAGCAGTTTATAAAATATTAGTCTGAAGAGCAACTTCTACGCTAGAACTCCTCGGATTCCCTGGTAGAGCAAAGTGCTACTGGGTTTTCTAATTTCTCAGCAGCAGCTCGGATTTTGTGCCCGGTAAAATGGCAATACGCTTGCCCCCTGTTACATAGGACGTAAACATACCGGTGACTGTAGGTTATATTAGTACACCTCTGCCTAACCCTTCGGGGAATACAGGCGTGATGGTATATCCTAATATATTTATATAGCGTTTAGGTGCCCACCTATTCACCGTAGCCACCATGGCCTGATTGCCCATGCGTCACCAGCAAAGTAAATCATACATGCAATTAAGCATGCGGTTCCTAGGCCATAGAATATCTTATCGCTAAGAACATTTAACAAGCATTACCTAGGTATTTTAATTATATGGGATGGAGTTTACAACATTTAGACATTTATTTGCCAAACTAAGTGTAGGTTCATTATAGGTGTTTTTAATAACATAGTTCTCTTAAACTTAGTAGCCTTTTTCAGGCACTGCAGAATTTGAGGGCTTTATATTCAAATTCAAAGTCTTTATTGCGAACTAAGTGTACAGTTTGTAGATGTTACAATAGATAGGTTCTTAGAACTTAGTTGGCTGATAGGGCATTGCAATCTAAGTGTTTACATAAAATTATTAATTATAAAAATTTACATATTTAGTAGGTATTATAGTTATAATTATATAGGTACTTTACATTGTAATATATTATGTCATACTAATTTTATAATTTATCACATTAAATTACATAATATCACAATCTTTTTTTATATTATTATTTTTCTTCTAGAAATTCTTTTACAGAATAATATGCCTTTTTAATCAGGAAGTTTTTTAGCTTCCTTTTAAAAATACCAATCAACTGTAGGTTCTTAATGTCTGTGGGTAACTTATTATATATTTATATTTAATTAGTCCACATTGAAAGTATTACAATATAATAATTAATCATTCAAACATAATATCAACATTCATTGCTATAGCACCAAAGTTACCTCACGGTACAGTAGTCGCAAGCAACTGAGCGTGTCCACGGTTCAATTCCATGGTTGTACAAACTATGAAATTCTTAGTACCCAGTAGCTCATGTGCCCGGTTAATGGCAATATTCTCGCCGCCTTTAAAATTAAACCTAAAAGGTACTGTTAGTGTTCATCAATAAACCAATATCTAAAATGTTATGCGTGGTCATAACATAAAAAAAAATATATGATCCATGGAACCAAGACATACCCGCAAACTGTGGTAGCAGTACACCTCTGCCGCACCCTTCAAGGAATACGGGCGTGATGGTATGTTATATGCTACTTATTTCTGTGTGTTTTCTGTCCAGTGGTATGACCACTGTACTGCCAAGTCAAAGGTCTCGAGTTCAAACCCAAGGCACGCACCTCTGACTTTTCGAATTCATGTGCGTATTAGTAATTAATTATCACTCGCTTAAACGGTGAAGAAAAACATCGTGAGGAAACCTGCATACCTTAGAGATTTTTCTCGACGGTTTGTGAAGTCTACCAACCCGCACTAGGCCGCCGTGGCGGACTATAGCCTAATCCCTCTCAATATGAGAGGAGACCCGTGCCCAGCAGTGGGACAGTATATGGGTTGATGATGATAAAGTAGTTAGTTAAACTTACGTTCCTACCCACCTTTTTAATGTTATAATTATCATAATAGTAGACCATTAGAAACCTCGTATTAAATTTGACAACACGTTTGGGACAGCGGCTGAGCGTTTCTTCGCCACCTGTGTGTTCAATCCCCGCATAGAAGAAATATTTGTATGATCTACAGGAAGTTTTCCGAGTCTGGGTGTTCGTGTATGCGAAAATTTGTGTGCACCCACGATGCGGGAGAAAATCCTAGTATGCAGGAACGTTTAAAAAAAATCAATGCCTTTAAAAAGAAACAATATTGTTTTCTCTTTAAATAAATCCTATATGAAGACTATCTCGGCTTCTTAAGCATCATAAGTGGTTATTCACTTCCAATACGGAAGAGTGGCCATTCCGATAGCGTAAAGAAGCTATTGAGTACACGGTGAGCACACGTCCACAATACTAGGGACATCTGTGCGAGGAATGCGTGAAATGGACGAGGTGCAACCCTAACATGACTTGAACTATTTATTACGGGGACGCTTTAGTGTTTAAAAATGGTCAGTTGTCAAAGCGGTCAAAAACGCGACTGCTGCGCTACAGGTTCGATTCCCATTTCGAGCAAAATGTAATTGGGTTTTTCTATGAAATTCTCAGTACTAGCTTGGAGCTTGGATTTGTGCCAGGTTGATGTCAAATGGCTTGCCCCTATTACATGGGACCGTAACATACTGGCAAACTGTGGGTGTACATTGGTACACCTCTGCCTAATACTTCGGGGAATACAGGTATGTAATGTTAGGATACATATTAATCTTTAATTTTGAATTAAGTACCAAATGTTTATACCGGACATTTTACACAGCACTTTCAAGTCCCAAATAAGGCAGAGCTTATACTATAGGTACTAGACAATAGTTAAAATACTTATCTATATTTTTTTTTATATACCAACATAAAAATGAGACAGCAGACTGTATTATTATTCTGAATTCAAATTCTGCTCAGAACGTAACGTTTTTGAAGTAAAATTACAAAGCTACATAAAAAAAGACACTTTTGGACAAAAATACATGATAGCTGTCAGGTTTCAAAATTCTAAACGAAACATTTCTGAAGCGTTCGACTTGATAATATACGTTTTTCGCGTCGTTGGACATTCAGCAATCTTTCATGGTTCCTGACTGAATATTTCATTCCTGTCTGTGAAGCAATTGATCATACATTTAATTTGAAGGATGCAACAACGAGTGGTGTTGCTGCCTTGAGCGAGAACAATATAAACTACGTGTCATGATCGCTTATCAGACGACGCGAAGCGGGGTTTTCCCGCCACGACTGCTATAGTAACGTTTATGTTTCCTGTATATACAGGGTGGAAACGATATAACAATTTATGTCGATATTAAATTAAATTAAAGCACTTTAAAGTATATAATGAATAAGCTTTTGCTAAATCCCTCATTGAAAAACTTATCGTTTTAATGGAGCGTTTTTGTGGTATTGTGCCTTTTGAGTAGGTCCGAGGTAGCTAGTGCTTTGCATACTGTTTTTTTTGTGATGATGTGGCAGATATATAAGTCTAGTGGTCCTAAATGCGACTGCTGAGGTCTTGAGTTCAATTCCCAGGTTGAGCAAAGTGTTATTGTTTTTTTTCTGTTTAGTATAACACATTAAATTAATGAGCTAACAAACTTGTACGGTAAATTGTGGTTGTAATTACCATTTCCTACTTTAAAGTCTTACTTTAGTAGCCTTAAGAACCTTTTCAAGATGTCCTTAAAAAAAATATTTGGTATGTAATCGTCTAATATCTTCTACACAGGGTGTAACAGGGGGGGTGGATCACCATAAGTCCAACGATGGGGGACTTCAATACCTATCGATATGACCCCATATATTTTTCGCGTTATTCAATGGTTCAAAGTTATTGAGATTTTTGTGAAATTTGAATAAAAAACCGGAATTCAGTATAAAAGTCCTCACTATAGCTTAACTACTAGACCTGCCTGCATGTTTTTTTTTCTACAAGTAGTTCAATAGTGGGTCTTAATGATTACGATACCGATTTGAGTCATAACCCTATCATAGATAGATAGATAGATAGAATATTCTTTATTGTACACCAAGAAGCATAATAAAATTAAACAATAAAATAAACCTAAAGTAGTACAATTGGCGGTCTTATCGCTAAGAGCAATTTCTTACAGACAACCATTGGATGGACACAGATCATTTAAGAAAAACTTAAAATGGGCAGTTGGCGGTGTACATGGTACATGCATAATTATATTTTTTGGTAATAAATAAGGCTGAATTAAATCAAAAATAAGGCTGGCAACACAGTGCAGGTTCTTAGAATTCCATGCCTCCCCGGATCTTGATATGAAAATGGGGTAGGTGAAAGTAAAGCTATTTAGCGACTTATTAGCTAAATTAGTGTTATAACGCAAACGTTATGGTTTACGTGCCAGCCCTAAGCGGTTTGTCGTGTAAAGCGGTCTTACGATGTTGGTCGTAGTATTTACAGTGTAATAATGTTAATATAATATATAATAATATAATATTTTTTGTTAATACTTTCGTTTTTCTACGGATCTCCTCATTTCAGAAATAAACAAAGAGAAAGAGAAAATTATAGAGATAGGTACAAAGAAAGAGACCAAGCACAACTCTCTTCATAGCTCCCTGAATGATCTTGAGGTTTCATATGAGACCTATAGTGAGCGACCACGTCTTTGCACCGTATGTCACCACTGGTAACACACACTGGTGAAAGACCTTTGTCATCAAGCACTGCGAAATTGGGTACTGTCGTTGGTTGCATGAGGCATGTAACAGGTCCTTGTAGAAGTCTACAGGGAGGCCTTTGCAGCGGACCTCTTATGGCTGATATGCTGACGATGACGAATGCTAGTACATGTATCATTAGTCTAGTGGTCGTGATAGCGACTGCTACGCTAGACTAGTTCCAGGTTCGGTTCCCATGAGAATTACTTCGAGCAAGGTGTTATTGAGATTTCATATGAAATTCTCAGTAGCAGTTTGGAGGTTGGATTTGGTCCCGTTTAGGGCAGTAGACTTTCAGTGGGCAAGCCCACTGTTACTTGGGAAATAAACATATCAGTCAATTGGGCAAACACCAACTACCAGGCATAGGTGTATTAATGTGCACCATTCGTATACCTATCCCGTAACGCCTGTATTCCCCATACAGGTGTAATACTATGTTAATACTGTTTAGCGCTAATTTATCTTTATACTCTGTAATAATAATAGTATTAGATCATCATAATCATTATCAGCCTATATCCGTTTACGTGAGCCTGCCCTAATGAAAGCGACCGATTTTTTCCATTTTCTGGCCGTTTCCCAGCTTCGGCGGTCATGCTTGAATGACTAGATCCGTGCCTATAACAATTATTGCAGTGTACATTCATAAATCAAACAGTAAAAATGACAATGTCAACCGATTTGATTGGTTGCTAAATTTTTTAATGGTTTCGTTCAACCAATCACAACATATGATAAGCATTAATGAGGAATGTTTTGTGATTATTTCAGAAATTCTTAAAATAAGCAACAAATAAAAATAAAACGTATGCAGTCGACTGCGCCGACCAAGTAATAATTTGGGAAAAGGGAAGATAAATATGCCTTGTGTGTTATCTATTATGGGGGTAGCTTGATATTAATAATTAAAAAAATACTGACATCAGTACTACCACTAGATCAATGAGGAACTGGTGAACTAGATAACAAACAAACTTAAAACACTTTTAAACGTAAAGGATCTGTCTGTCTCTGAAACTTTCAACTGCTTGAGAAACTTCCAAACATAGCGCCACGCAATTAATCCTGTTGATCTGTAAAAGCAAACTTTTGATGCTCGAAATAAAGTACAATTTGCAATGACAAACACAATTCTTTAGATGGCATGGTACAAAAGAGATTAGCAATATTAATCGTGCTATAGCTAGTCTAACGTATTCAAGTCAAAATAAAAAAATGAGCGATAATTTCAGCTTACGTTAAATAAATTATATATAGCAATCAACCAACACATCTTTTATAGTTTATTTAACAATACATTTAACATACAAAATGTTCATAATAAAAAAGTCGATGACAAGAGAGTCTATAGTAAAAAAGTCTTTGACCAAAAAAGTCATGTCAGCAGATAACTAAACCACTGGAGGACTGGTCTATTGAATTGGAAATTTCACAAAGGCACATTGTGGATGCAATATGCCTCTCCTTTCTATATTGTCGCTGACACTATGACTACTCGTCTGTAACTTACACTTGGTATTAAAAGATATCACAATATTTTCCAACGTACAACTTTTGAAACTTCGCGCAACGCTGCATGCAACTTCTGTCGGAAGTCGGAACACCCCACCGCTCATAAAAAATCTTGTAGTTGCGCAAAATGGGTTGCATTAAGTTCCGTTTTGCTGCGAAGTTCCTAGCCGTTATATGTTGCTTTACTTGTGGAGAGACTAAATGGCTAGCGGGTGTTTCCGGATTAACACCCTTGTTGATAATCGCATTATGACGTGTTCTTTTACTTTAAAACTTTTAAGCATCCAGAAATATATTTTCTTTGTCTCTTTTCTCGTTATATTTAACAACAAAATTACTAATAAAACGTTTTGCTGTAAACTTCTCTCTATCTCAAACAAATAAAGAATTGCGTCATTATAACGTGGCAAACCTCATTGCTCTGTCTCGTCTAAGATAAAAAAAAACATTATTTAAAATAGCTTCGATATTTGAATTGATACAGCGTGTAATGTTCCGCCGCACCGACCACATGTTCTTCATCAGCGGTAACCAGCAAACAGTGGCAATATGTGGTCGCGTGTGGCATTCACAACAAAATTTTTACGATCGCGTTAACGACAGTTTTGTGGTCATAAGTTGGTCTTTGTCAACACTTTGTCTTTATGGTTGAAAGAGAAAAGAAATAATGATATGACCCCGTTTTGGTATTTATAACATTGCCTATTAGTTTCATTATACCGTACTAGCACTTTGTGACTTTGCCGAATTGGTAATTTTTAAATTGACCTTTCCAGTGTTTTTCTAAAAAGTCATTCCTTACCCAGTTGACTTATTGTAACCCACAATTTTGCCTGCAAAGATCTTGTTTTTCGTGAAATATTAATCTCGTGGGAACTTTCAAAAATCACGTTATAGTGCTCATCTTCGTGTAAGGAGCTCCTGTGCAAAATTATATAGGTACTGTTTAAGCTATGCGTTGTCAGTCAATCTATTTTATGTCTATACTAGCTATTGCTCGTGGTTTTACTCATTCTCTCCAAGGACATTTTGACACAAATTAGCTTACCAACATGTCTTGTGTCTTTGGCAAAAAAATCTGTTCAGTGATTAAGACATGAAAATAGAGTTATTTTCCTTTATAATTGGTACATGATACTATCTATACCAATCCAAATTTACTATGCGACATCTCTTCAGCCACTTAATTGTAAACATCCAAACTTTCAGATTTTCTAAAATGCTTTCAAATGCAAATTCTATTCAGCTTGTCGCATCGACAGCTGGGCGCAGATAGCTCGCTTCCAAAAAAGGAAGTTACGCCCCTAGTCACTTCGGCCCGAGCACGTTACCGACCGCACAGCCGGTCATTATGCACCGGACGTGTTGCAGAAAGGCATACGTGAACAATTTTTATCGAAATGAAAAATTTTACAATTTCACACGTAGCTAAGAAAATTTCATGCCACGCCTATTCGGCGGTACGTTTAGGCCCCATAATAGGGCGAGCCTATTGCCAATAACCGGACACAAACCAAAACTTAACTTCATAGAAAGACAGTATAAAATTTTACCCGACTTAAGAACTAAACCGAGGACCACTGGTGTAACAGTCACGCATACGATCACTAGACATAATTATTACATAATAAAATTTACTGTAAGTACATAATAATCACAAAAATATCTGCAAAGGTGTTACTGAGTGACTGCCTCATAAAGCTAGTGTTCCCATGGCTGCTGAACGAAAATCCATGAGTTCGATATTTTGGTCTAAAAAGTGCTATGGCTTTTCCATGTTTTTTTTATACCACTTTACTACACCGGATAGTAAGCGGTTACCCTAGCCGCTTGCACCATCAGAGGTACGCCGTGTGCGAGTTGTCGACCCTGTAACAGGAAAGAGGAATAGTTAGGTTTCCAGGTCCCCCACTACCAATAATGTTACCACGTGGAGGAAATTTTTTAGCTCGTTTTCTAGTTACATGGGACCTATAAACAGAGAAGGAAAAAAAGAAAATTAGTTTATTTGCTACATACAAAACACACTAAAAGTGAGTAGGTACAGAAGACCCCTTCTTCTTCTGAATATATCCATATTCACTGAAAACTAAATTTTATGCGCTACGTTTCATTATTGGGACAAAATAAGTTCAGAACTGAATCGTCGTCGTTAACCTTAATAGAAATATTTATTTCTTGTTTACGAAAGCTGAAAGTGTAAACACAAAAGGTTTTGTAACGCAGTACACTCACCCCAAAAAATTTTAAACTTTTAATAAAATAACGCTTTGTTTGTGTTTAGGCGCCGGCAATGGTCTTTTTATATTTAGGATCTGTATTTATAAACACCTAAATGTAGACACAAGTTTATTAGTCACTGTCATAAATCTGAAATCCAAACTAATAATGCTTACAACAAATTTTGAAAATGAATAATTCCATGCCTAAGTTCCTAACTAACTAGGTTGGCTAGGTTGACTAGTAAATACAGTCGTGACCTAAACCCTTAGCAATTGTCTAACTAAAAACTTAGACGAAGAACTTTGTCGTAACAGAAAAACATTTGGTAAAGTTACACTTTTGAAACGTCTTTCAGTTGAGCAGTTTTCGACATTTGACTAGTACCATTAATCTATGGCCTACCTAGTGGTACTAAATTGTAACCGTCATAGGGAAAATGGGTCTGTTTTTTATTGAAACTGGCATTTTTTGTTTTATTATTAAATAATCTTAAAACCTTTCAATACATCGTTGTTACAGCTTACAGATGACAACTTAGGCTTAAGTGTCGTAAGAGCTTTTGCATCACTTTCTATCCAATATATCCTTTGAGATGTATAGACGTATTGGATATGATTCCACATTAAAACACAAATTTTAGAATATAAACATTGCTAACATAGTAATCCTGATAGTAAGCCGATTAAGTCATTGGAAGCCGAATCAATTACACTAGCGCAAGTGGACGAATACACAGATTTATTCGGACGCGGCCAGTGGACGGTGACACTTTTGAGTTATGAATTGTGGCCGCAACTGTACCGCCTGCTGCACCGGCCTCGCTTTATGACGTCACGCCGCAAAATGCTCGATGATTTTCTATTACCAGAGACTGCTAATAGGCGTGTTAATGATTTATTAGTACTGTCGTTTGAAACATTAATATCTCATTGGCGGTATTTGCAAAGCTTGTTATTGACACAGTTATTGGCTTTGATGTTATAAGCGGTTAAACTGCGTTTTGATTTTGCTGCTAAGCTACCTTGTTAGTATAGTGATTCTAAGTGCGACTGATACGCTAGAGGTCTCAGGTTCGAATTCCAGTTCAAGCAGTGTTATTGTTTTTTTCTATGAAATTCTCTATAGGTCCTCGGAGTCTCGCACAAGGCTCGCCCCCTATTACATGGCACCTAAACATATTGAAGGCGAACCGTGCGAACTGTGGGTGTACATTGGTACACCTCTGTATCCCTTCGGGTATTTGTTTGTTCTAACTATATTATATAGTTTCGGCACAGTTATTTTCCTAAGAATTCGAGACATTTATTCGTCTCCATGAGCTGTCTCAGCTGTCGTAATTTAGCTTATCTTGCAGCCTAACCCATGGATGAATAATCATTATTTCCAGTATTTCGTACGAAGCTACTAATATTCCAAGAATGGACTTGTTATCAAATATGCTTTGGGGGCACGAACGAGTTTCGATTATTATGTATATTTGTCATTAAAGTATGTTAAATATTTTCGAAGATATAAATGTTAGCGAAAGAAAAAATCGATATTAGATAGGATTCAAACCAAATCTTCTTTAATAGATGAATATCACTTCAATAGATGTTGGTGACGTCACCTTAAAGACGTAGAATGTAGAAGAGGAATTCGATATCGAAGGCCTCGGTAGCGTATTAGGCTAAAGCGTCCAGTATATTTAACAGGAAGCACGCAGGTTCAAATCGTGCCTGAGATCAAATTTATCTTTCGCTAAAATGTAAATTTTTCATAGCGTCAATTATCTCAGAATGATCAGCCCTGTACGTAGCCTAGCGGAGACAATCGGAGTTTATCCTCAATGATCACCCGACTCTAGCTCTCGTTTACTCACGAACCCCTTTCAGATCAATTCAATTAATATTATGTTTCAATCTATCGCTGACTGGCTAATCGCTTCATCCAATTTTAATTGATTCCCAGCAAGGAGCCATGTTTAAATTAGATTTGCATAGTAGAAATCGAAAAGTCACAATTGAGTTGGGTAGAAACATGCTTGCAAAACAAATATGGACGCTTTACATAGCTGTTATAAAATCCAGTTGATGGGGATAAGTGTTTGTGTTTGTCTGGGTATTTATTATGTATTATAAGTACATATTCACAAAAAGTTGTCTAGTACCTGTAGGATAAGCCCTGCTTAGTTTGGAACTAGATGGTATGGGGTCAAATTATCCCATAATATTTATTGAATTACTAGCTAATATAATACTTTTTTCTTAACATCTTACTTTTTTTCGAAAAAAGGCCCAATTATCTCAACCCTATGGGTATTTTCCAAAACCCAGTCTTAGTATTCACCCATATAAGGAGCTTCTGAGCAAAATTTTGCACTTATAGCTTTACGTTTGTGTACGTTGTCTGTCGGTAAATCAGTGTCAGAAGTTTTTGAAGTAGATTTTGTCTAACCATAGATAAACACATAACATAACATACCATTACGCCTGTACTCCCCGAAGGGTTAGGCAGAGGTGTACTAATTGTGTACCCACATTTCGCCGGTATGTTTAGGTCCTATGTAATAGGGTTACGGAGGTTTGTTGGCATTCGCTTCCTGTAAAATACTGATATTCAGTCGCATTTGGTTAGACTTGACCGACTCCAAATTGAGAAAAAGCTAGGATGATCAATGAAAAGGCAGCATTGGCAACATTAAACATGTTTCAACTAAGAAATATTTATTGCTGGCAATGGCTACTGTGAACGAGCTCATACGAAGCGTTCTCAGTCACGTTTTAAGGAATTTTGCAACAGTATCGAACTGCGAACTTAAGCTATTTGGGCATCAGCTGCAGTGCCAGTATTTTGCTGTAATAGTGTTGCCAGTATTTTTAAGGTAGGGAAAGCTCATATTAAGCAATTTCTCTGCTATAAATATTTTAAACCCATAACAGATTGTTACCAATTCCCTAATGTGTGCAATTAAAAATGTAGTTTGTTTGTATGTTTAGGTAGAGGTGTACTAATGTACCCCCACATTTCACCGATATCTTAAAGTCCCATGTAATAGTGGGTGAGCCTATTGCTAACCAGGCACAAATCTAAACTCCGAGCTGCTACTGAGAATTTCATAGAAAAACATAATAACACTGCTTGACCTGGAAATCGAACCCAAGACATTAGCAGTCACGCTTTGGACCACTAGACTAACGAGGCAAATCAAAACATCGGTATCACAATTATAATCTGTGTAATCCTATTAAACCTCTTTTCATCTGTTTGCTGTCAAACTGACTTTAAATCGCTTCAATCCAGTGCAACAGACTACAATATCTACCGCTTCCATTTTTGAATAACCCAACTGTAACTCCAACAAATAAATCACGAAACGAAACGGTTTTCAAACTTTTGAATGGAGAATTACATTACCGCGGTAGTTAGCATCCATTCTGTCGGGTTTTTAAACTTCCACGGGGAATAGTGCCGGCTGAGGGGAGAAGGAAAATAAAGAACGAGGTTGAATAGTAAATGAACTGGGTTATATAATGATCGTGTATGTTTGCTCTGTTTTGAATTGCAGCCGTTTAGCAGGAAATGAGGGTAATGAGAGACAATGCATACCCGACATTTGTAAGTAGTTAGGTAGTTAAAAGATTTTCGTTTAAAAAACAAAACAAGATATTTATTTTGACGACGTCTGTATAGTGGTTAACGTGTCGGACTGCTGATTCCCACAAAACACAAATATTTATGTGGTGAATATTATGTATGTGCTTCTGTTTGGCTGTGTTTCTTATGCATTATAAGTACTTTACAAAAAAAAAATGTAAATTAGTATTCTGGATTTGTGCCCGGTTAATGTCAATAAGCTCGCCCCCTATTACATGGGACCTAAACATACCGGCGAAATGTGGGTGTACATTAGTACACCTCTGCCTAACACTTCGGGGAATAAAGGCGTGATGGTATGTTTATCTTGTTAATATTGATATTATTAATCGCAACCTTTCGGACCCTTTACAACGTCTATGGTCACGGGTAGACGGAGGTGGTGGGCGTCTTGATGTTATAATTACTGACAGCTACCCTACATTTTCGTTAATTCGGTAAATTTCGGCAATCCGATCCCCGCAGAACAATATCACCGTATCCTTTGGTCATGCAGTTTGAAGGCCTGGATTTTGATTTAAGAGAATCTATAAGGATTCCAAACGGGTGGTTTATTTCAATGTATAATATCCGAGTCAGTGTCAGAAATCGAAAAAATATTATAGTAAAGTACGTAAAGGTTACATTTAGGATTTATTTACTGATAATCTTATTTTTTTTTAAATTTAATTTCTTACAATCATAAGTGGATGTTGACACTAACCCGGCGGAAACAATTAAAAAGAAAACAACAATTTCTAAAGTTAGATACAATCCTACATTCACACCTAGAACACACGTCTATAGTATTTCCCATACGGATAAAAGAGCGCCACTTGCTACGATTCATACATCTAGTCATACACATGTATGTATACATGTTCTTGCGAATGTATACAATACTATAAACCTCAATATCAAAAACAAGTGAAATAATAGGAACCAAACTTTAATACTTACCTCTTTAAACGTAAACTTTTAGCTTTTCAGACGAAACAAAATTTAAAATTCGAATGCTGTATCAAAAGAATATTTAAAAAGCCGCCAAAAGCAACAACTGGTTGGTCTTAAAAAACAATAATACCCGCTCTTTTTTTTACAAAGACTGTAATAATCCGCAACGCTTTAACTTCTTCCGTTTAACTCTTCTATTTTAAAGTACTCATAGATGAACGGATTTAATTACTTTTTTAATAATTTCTATGCTTTATTACCAGTGGTTGCACACTCGACTGTTAGGGACACGTCCTGGACCCGATACCTAGTTCCAGCAGTGTGTCTTTAGGACAGTTTCACATCATCATCGTCATCATCATCATCATCATCATCAACCCATCTACTAGCCCACTGCTGGGCAGGTGTCCCCTCTCAAAATGGGAGGGTTTAGGCTACTATCCAATACGCTGGCTTAATGCGGGTTGCCACACTTCATACGCCGTCGAGAAAATCTCTTAGGCATGCAGGCTTCTTCACGATGTTTTCCTACAGCGTTTAAGTGGCTGTTATTTTTGGGACAATTTTACACAGCACTATACAGTCCCAAACTAAGCAGAGGTTGTACTAGACAATGGATATAATACTTATTTACTTTTTTAAATCACAAGACCAGACAAATACAACCACATGTTCATAACATATACATATATTTTATGTCCTATGGGAATCGAATCCACGACCGTGACCGTCGTGATCAGCGCAGTCCAACACCCAGAACACTAGACTCTAGACGTCACAATATTAGGAAATTAGCTTAAACAATAAACATTTGCGCTTATCTTGTTAATTGATTCAAGTTGATTGGCAAGTTAGGTGTCAGTTGGGATACAGTAAGCCTTGAGACTAATTCTCGACTTCAATTGAATTCACGGCGTGTTAGGATTCTACATGTATTTGTTTGGTGAAATGTTGGTATCATCTATTTGTATTTTATTTGCATGTTTATTTTAGCGATATAAATATTCGACTGCAGTCAATATTCAAACTTGCGTCTTCTGGTTAGATACACCAGACGCTATGACCAATAAGCTACCGCGATGTTTTTTACCAATTTCGTTTTTAAGTGTTAAACTTAGGTGTCTACTACGTATTCACTGGTTTTCGAAATATAGGCTTACTTCCACTGGCACAGAGTCGAAGCGAAGCGTCGTGACATATACTTACACTTTAATAGTATTTTTAATAGTATTATTTATTTGAAAATTGTGTCTCCATTAGCTCAATTTGAATAAAGAAAATATAAAAACGCACGTCGGCGCGCGCATTCTCCTGTCGAATTAATTTCCGTCGATTATATTATTCTTTATTCAAATTTGTAATTAATAGAGATATAATTCAATATACTATTAAAGTGTATGTACATCTATGCTGCGACGCTACGCTTCGACTCTGCATAAGTTGTGCCTTACACTAATGTTAAAATAAACCAACATCAATCTCCTTAAGATAAAGATAAAATCCGTAATAATTAGGCTTATATTAAAGCAGGTAATTATTTATTTATATTGGCCGTATTATCATCATACTCCTACTATGACCCATGTGAGTTGGGATTAGTGCCCGGTTAATGACAATAGGATCGCCCGCTACATGGGACTTAAACATCCGGCGAACTGTGGATGTACATCTCTGCCTAACCCTTGGGGGAATACAGGCATTGTAATAAAAAACTACATAATTTTCCTGAAATGCTTAAAATCTTAGGGTTGGCATCAGTCCGTTCTACCTTAATATAATCAATACCTACTTAAAGCCAGAAACTTTACAACAAAGCTTTATCAACTAGGGTTGTCCATACTCTGTCTTCAAGCGTCGAAGTATACTAATCCCTTGACAATAAATACCGTTACTGGTTTCGTCAGATTGGTGTCGCATACACGCAAATGGATACCTGGGTGGCCGGCCGAAGTGTCCATGTGGAAACCACAAAGAGATATAAACGATGCAATATGCTCCCGATTGCAGAGTATCCGCACGGCGGTTAGGAGTGTCAGCGAATTTGTTATTTATGAAGCTAGGTTAGCCGTATACAGTGTGTTTTTTATGAACAGTTTTTGTGTGGCTGTGTATATCGATAGTTTAGTGGTTTATGCGAATAATAGGCTTTAAAGCGCTTTAAGCCTTTTGATGGTGAGGAAGCTGTACCACAAGTTAGTACATTCGTTTATCCACTGCGCAATATGTATTATATTTATTTATAATATTATTATAGTAAATATGTGGTATGATATTCTGTTACAATGTGTTTGGAGAACGGTTACCGATACTTTAAGGGTACATTATATGCTAATTTTTCATGCCATTTGCACCTCTGTAGGTCTCTTAAATTGAAAAATAATAGCATTTTAATGAAAACCCTATTTTAAAATATATAAAAGTGCATTTGTCGATTAAATTAAGCATATAATAACTTAAAGTATCGATAAGCGTTTCCCAAACACATTGTATAATATAAATGTAAATATATTTATAGTTATTATTTATCTTGGATCTAAAACTGGGATCCAACAAAAAACTAGTACTTTTTTTTCTATATAACACTTAGCTGAGAGGAGTTGGAAGAGGGTAGGAAGGCCTATGGCCTGCAGTCAGACGCTAACGGTGAACAAAAAACAAACCAATTATGTTTCATTGATGATTCTATCACTCGTGTCAAATGTTTCTGTTACGTCATACTCCACTCCCAGACAATCTTTTAAATGACGTGACACAAACGATTAGCACCATGAGACCGAATAAAGGTACTGCGCTGTGACGTAACGTTTAGCTATATCAGAGACGGTATTGGCACGCTGCGGATCCCGGAAAACCGGTAGAATATAATAATAATTCAACAACCTCCATTAAAACAAGTATATTTAATGTACTTCCTTTCCAATGGTAGCGTATTTTTCTCAGCGGAACCCTAACCGTTGGCAATGAGCCAACTCCAGCGGGACCTTAGGGCATGAGTCCAGCGCCTTGAGATAAAATTTGATACATCGCTTGTGACGTTCGTAATTTAAAAATATATAAAAACTTGCCCACGTTTTCACTCGATTTTGAAAGGAATTTTTGAGACAAAAGCCTATGTTTTTCTCTAAGGTCAATCTATCTCTGAACCAAATTTCATCATAGCCATGAAAATGTAACAGACACACAGAATTGCTGTCGCATTTATAATTTAAGTAGGGATTAAAAACCAAACGTTAAACCACTTAAATTGTTATTGTATGTTACACCTGGTTTTTTAGCTATTTCATCTTTGAAATATCATAAAATCTCAATATAATCTCATTCGATATGATATTTTCATGTTATGATAAATGTCTATTTAAGTACGTTCTTGGTATTGTCGTGAAAAGAATAACAGAAAAATTAAGTTTACTTAAAAACTAAGAAAAAGGAAATGTGGATACAGTAATGGAGAATGCATACAAGGAAGCAGTGATAGCCTAGTGATATGACCATTGAACTGCCCATGAATCCAAGGCACCCACTGAAATCATTTGCGTATTGATAATTTAATTATCACTCGCTCAAAACAGTAAAGGCAAACATCACGAGGAAACTTGCATGTCTGATATATTTTTCTGGAGGGCATGCAAAGTCTGCCAACACGCATTAGGCCAGCTCGGTGGAGTATTGCCTAATCCATCTCATTCTGAGAGGAGACCCTAGCCCACCAGTGGGATACTATATGGGTGGATGATGAATGATGATGATGAGCTAAATGCCAGACCACTGGTGAACTGCCTGCCACTGGTTTGACCACAAAGTACCCAACAGTATTTACCGATTATTGTTCCTCACGGTTTGACTCACATTACAAACGGCTTTTAATGGCAAAAGGTAGGCTATGTTCTTCTCCAAGACTCTAATAGGTACTCTGTACTAAATTTCATCCAATTCGGTTCAGTGGTTTAGGCTTGAAAGCGTAACAGATAGATAGAATTACTTTATGTATATTAAAAAGGGTTTTATACTCGCTTTTTATATTAGGTCGCATATGTTAAGTGGAGCAATACTAAGTTTAAACTTAGTAATAAGAATAATAATATATTTATTTATTCAGACAAGGTCCATCTTTTGTTAGTAACAATTTTACTCAGTCTATGTTAGTATGGTAGGTTTATCTAGTGATAGTCTATATTATATTAAGCTGTGGAAAAGACGGAACACTGTGTATTTCTTTTCAATATATGAGTTACATAATATGAGAGGCGGTTGTATTGGACTGCCGTTGAAGATCACGAGAACTGTACACTGTACAGGTATTTCAAGTTTTCAGGTCAGGTTTTTGAAAAGAAATTTTCTTTAGATTTTCCTCATTTAAATTCAGTATACGTGCCCGATTAAGTAAGAAAAGATAGAAATATAATCTTACAGTGACCTTGCAGCAGAATTTTAGCTCCGGAAAGTCTTACTAAAAGGTTAGCAACGAAGGTCGCTGAAACCAACATAGCACAAAAACTGCTCATTAGATTTTAATTAAGGTAAAGCACATAGTTTCACTATAAATTGCTGTACTAATAAGAACTTGTACTAGCTTCTCAGGTTAATAACTTCTGGATAAAAAAGAAATTCAAGCGCTTTGAAGATTGCATCGGTGGTCGTAGATTCAATTCCCACACAACACAATTAATGTGATGTGTGAAAATGTAACTGTTTGTGTTTGTCTCGGTGTTTAGATATTATTTATAGGAATACGCATATAATCAATACGTTGTAGCGTTCAAATTATGTAATATAAGTATTATATTTACAAAAAAAAGTATGTAGGTATGTATGATATCCATTATCTAGTACTCTATAGTACAGTTTGTGCTGTATAAAATGTCCCAGATATTTATAACTTAGGTAGGTACATCAAATTCTAAGTTAAAAATCATTGCTGCTTAAAAATATATATAAATAAATAGATAAATATTCTTGTACAATTTTACACAGCACCATCTAGTCCCAAAGTAAGCAAAGCTTATACTATGGGTACTAGACAATGGATATAATACTTATATACTTTTTTTGTATAAACATAAGAAACACTCAGACAAACGCGAATACTTATATTAATCACATAAATATTTGTGATCCATGGGAATCGAACCCACGACCTCGTGATCAGCAGTCCAAGACGCGACCCACTAGACCACAGACTTCGTCAAAATTCCACTATCAAGACAACTAACGAAACACTTGATTCTAGCAAATATTCACGTTTTCATTCCCAGTGTGCCAATTTACATTCCAAACTATGTTCAAACTCAAATATGGGGTACCAATACTTACTTACTTAGACATATTTACTTAGGTAGGAAGCGGTTTCACACACGGTGGACAAATACACTAAAGCTTTCGCTGAATGTTTAATTAATTATTGAAGTATCTAAAAGACTTACAATGAAATGAGCACTGATAGCCTAATGAATTGGACTACTAAGTCAAAGTTCCCGAATTTGAATCCAACGCATCTCTAACTTTTCATTCAAATCATTATCGTATTAATAATTTATTATCCTTCGCTTAAACGGTGAAGAAAAACAACGTGAGGGAAACTGCATGCTTTAAAAAAAATCTCGACGGTGTGTGAAGTCTCCCAACCCGCACTAGGCCAGCATGGTAGACTATATCCTGATCCCTCTCAATCGAAGAAGAGACCAGTATCCAGCATTGAGACGGTATATGGGTTGATGATAATATTACTATGAAAATGGTTAAACATGACGTTGTCTTTAATATTATGCGATTATGTTTATAACATTAATAGTGACTGGCTGATGACCGACACCCAACTTGAACTGATTGGTGTTGAAGTATGATATTTTGCAAAGGTGGTAAGGACCTTCCTTGCCGCGCAACATAAGATACCATCGCGCCTGTATTCCTTGAAGGGTTTGGCAGAGCCAACAGTGGACACCCAGCGCTTGGTATGTTTATGTGTCATATAATAGACGGCGAGCCTATTGCCATTAACCGGCAACAAATCTTAACTCCGGGCAACCCAATAACACTTTGTTCAGTACCAACATGTATGTTATTGGATTCTGAGATGTATGTCTGTTATTCAGGGTTTTTTCATACCGTTCTCAATAGTAGATTATGTAGATTTGTGTAATCATTCTTGAAACCAAAAATAAGCAGATGTCGAATTGAAACAACCCCCTCTATTTTATATCGTTCTACATTTTCAATGTTTGATGCGACGAATATCACGAATTCATTCAAATTGCGATTAAAATAAAAATCCAGCATCACTTCCGACTTACCGATATTCTGTAAGATAATAATAATAATTCAAAAACTTTCATGTACTTATCGGTTGAATATATTTGAGCAGAGATCTTTCGAAGCGAGGTGGTTGGATCTTGTCGCTAAGCGCATTATTGCAAAGCTGCGGTATTTCCCACCACTAGAGCAGCACCTACAATAATACTTGCTGCACCTTTTCTGAGAAATATGTTGGGGAAAGGATTTTTGTTAATGATGAAGTGGCTTCTCGAAATAGTTTAACACTATCTGCTTGCACAAAGCAATTTTGCTCTCTTCAGCATACTTTGAAGGCGATCCATGTCAGAAATATCTCCTTTTCTTGTAATATATATTGAATAAACAATAGCATTGAGTAAACTCATATTTCGGAACTTTTTTTGCACATCACCATGGACCGAAAAAAGCTGAGCTGATCTACGGGTACTAGACATAAGACTTGCATACTCTTTTTAGTAAATACATACTTATAATGCATAAGAATCGCCAAGACAAAGACAAACAGTTATGCTCATCACATAAATATTTTGTCCTGTGGGAATCCAGCCCACGACCTCGGGATGAGTAGTACGACACTCGAACAAATACGTCAATTCAGATACACAATATACATAAAATAAGGGAGTTATCAATATAACCTAGTTTCTTTATAGTAAGGAACATTAAAAAAAGCAGTGATAGCCTAGTGGTATGACCATTGGACTGCCAAGTCGAAGGTCTCGAGTTCGAACCCAAGGCACGCACCTCTGACTTTTCGAATTCATGTGCGTATTAATAATTAATTATCACTCGCTTAAACGGTGAAGGAAAACATCGTGAGGAAACCTGCATACCTTAGAGATTTTTCTCGACGGTTTGTGAAGTCTGCCAACCCGCACTAGGCCAGCGTGGTGGACTATAGCCTAATCCCTCTCAATATGAGAGGAGACCCGTGCCCAGCAGTGGGATAATATATGGGTTGATGATGATGATGGAACATTAACATTAAAAATAATCCTTTGCCATTGATTGAATATTATTTTACACGAGTATTTTACACGAAGTGACTGCCATCAGACACCTCCGCAACCCAATTTCTGGGTAATACCGATATCCTGAGGATAGACCGGTTGTCAGGCTTTTTAGGCTACTGACTTACGGCTTACGACTGTCATACTAGATGTTCGCATGTCAATCAGGACCGGCTTTACGTACTCACGGAGGCACGACGGGTCTTGATATGTTAACAATGGTCACCCATCCAAAGACTGACCGCGGCTAGATCGATTGATCTGCGTTGCACTATGTGAAAATACGCTATAGGTAGGTACTTACTTGTCAAGGCAAATACCCTCGTTTGTCCTAATAATAATCTGCGCTGGCAACTCTCAAGATTGCCATGAAAAAGACATCACGACATTTGGCATACATCCATATTGAGATTTTTATTAACAAGGAACGAGTATTGTTTTATTATAATCTAACATAACATTACGCCACAATTTGTACGAATGATATATGGACCTCAAACATATTATAAATGAACCTATTATCCGTAATAGGGCTCAAATCTAAATTCCGTGCTGCAGATTATATTTATATAATATGTTAAAAAACAATGTATAGTGTTAGTGGTATGATCATTGGACTGTCAAGTCGAAGCTCTCGAGTTCGAATCCAAGGCGCACCTCTGACTTTTCGAAATCTTATGCGTATTAATAATCAAATATCACTTGCTTATACGGTGAAGGAAAACATCTTGAGGAAACCTCTAGAAACTCTGCCAACTCGCACTAACGTGGTGTACTATAGTCTAAGCCCTCTCATTCTGTGAGAGGAGTCCCGTGCCCAGCAGTAGGACAGTATAAGGGTCTATGATGATTATTACCAGTGGTTGTATCTGCAACCTATATTTATATACTATTAGTATCTACTAATAGTGACAAAGAATAAAGTATGAATTCGGCACCTCAAAACTATCACATACACAAATACATACATACATGTCATCACGCCTCTATTCCCCGAAGGGTTAGGCAGAAATGTACCAATGTCACATCCACAGTTCACCGGTACCTATGTTTGTCCCATGTTATAGGGGGCGTGACTATTCAATATAAACCAGGAACAAATCCAAATTCCATGCTGCTACTGAAAATGTCATAGAAAAACACAATAACATTTTGTTCGACTTGGGAATTGGACCCAGTAGGAGGCGCCGACTAACGAGGCAGTTTTAAATTTTAGAATTGCATTTTTAATTAAATTAAAGACAGTAACTTGCACGCTGACCTAATTTCCTATACAAGTAGAATTATTCACGTCAGGTCTCCGTTACAAGGCATTTCGCTTGTCACCCAGTTCTAAAGTCTCATGTGAATGTAATTTCACCGGCACGAATGCCTTTTCAACCGGGACATAACAATACTGCTCGCCAGAATAAACTTCCACCCTACCATCTCTAAAATAATGTTGCCTAAGCCATGTACAGTTAGTAACATAAACACTAATATTTTTCTTTTTGGATTGTAATTATATGGTTAAGGTAAGGATAATCATACCATCGTTTTATACGCACTCGTACGGTCAATAATAGAAGTATCATTATCTTTTTGTATATTTTTGGCATTTTCCATGCTATATGATAAGTATCATTATCATCATCAACACATAAACTATCCCACTTTACAGGTAGCTAATTAAACATATGTGTTTTAATAAAGATTGTGTAACATTATATCGCGCAATATGAAAAATGCAGGTATTTTCAGCTGCCCCTTGTCGCGTAATCTAATATATAAAATTCTCGTGTCACAGTTGTCGTTGCCATACTCGAAACGGCTTGACCGATTTTGATGAAATTTTTTTTGCTTATCGGGGAGGTCTGAGAATAGGCCAACATCTATTTTTCATACCCCTAATTTTTTTTTATGGCAAAACAACGTTTGCGGGGTCAGCTAGTTATTTATATTATTACAAATAGGTAGAGATGCGGATTTCTTTGGCTGTCTGTATATCTGTCTTTTGTTCACGGTAAAACCGCCTTAGATCAGTAACATCTGGATAAGATCGATGATTGCATCGTGTTCAGTTACTTTCGTTGCTGAATGTACAATCGCTTACGAGATCATTGATCACTTGTCATTAGGACTTTGTAACATTAAACTGTCAGTTTATTGATGTCACAAAGTTACAAATAATGAATAATTGTCAATTAATGTGAACGGGCAGAAATGTACCAATGTCACATCCACAGTTCACCGGTACCTATGTTTGTCCCATGTTATAGGGGGCGTGACTATTCATTATAAACCAGGAACAAACGATAATTATCTTAGCTGATACATTGATTGTTTTGGATACGCTGTGCTTGCCGCGGTCAGTTGATGGATAGGTGACAATTTTAGCACTGGAGACCGCTCCGTGCCTCCGATAGCACGTTTAGCAGTTGCTTCCGGTTGTCATACCTACATCTATATATTGGCAATCTTTAGTATGATAACAAAACGTCTGACATCCAGGTCATTTTTAGGATATCAGCGTTGTCCAGAAATTTATATGTTTTAGTTATTAAAATATTAATTGAGTAAAATCAGATACGTACTAATTCCTAACTTCAAATAGCGAGATTTATTTATATGTAATTATAAATAGGTAATATTACCTAGAAATTGGGTTGCGGAATTTTGATGGCAATCGCTTCGTGTAAAATACTGATATACAGCCACATCTGGTTTCATCAACATTGTGAATATTGTCAGAGGATGATGGAGGACACTGAGGAATGGATGGATGGGGACGGAGGGATGACAAGATACCTAAAATAGAGATATCCAAGAAAGTCTCAAAATAAACACAATAAAATTTAATCACTCTTATAATTAGATCGGTAACGTTCAGTCTGCTTTACTATTCCTTACAAATAACCCCTCCATTAAACGCAGCTACTGAGCGGGGGAAATCTTGTACCTAGTTATAAAATATGGAGCGTTAGTTTTACCCCGTTGTGGGCAATACATCAACTGTTATTGATCGGCTGACATGCCTCGCTCCCACTGCACTTCAGCACACTAGAACGAAATGACTTGGATTATCTTGGATTATGAAGCTTTAGCGTGATAGTGATCGTGTTCGTAAGGGGTCAGTCTGGAGATAGGTGACCATTTTAACACATCGAAACCCCTTCGTGTCCTAGGTCCATAGGTCCCGATTGTTATACGAACACCTATGATACTAACCATTGTCATATGCGCTGGGTATTGAATACGCCCAGCATAATGCTGAGCTGTCAACCCATTCGGGACAAGCATGCCAACAGCACATAATAGTGATATTTGTGGTTTTTAGGGTTCCGTACCCAAAGGGTAAAAATGGGACCCTATTACTAAGACTCCGCTGTCCATCCGTCCATCTGTCACCAGGCTGTATCTCATGAACCGTGATAACTCGACAGTTGAAATTTTCACAATTGATGTATTTCTGTTGCCCCTATAACAACAAATACTAAAAACCGAATAAAATAAATATTTAAGGTTTTTAGTTCGATATTAATAACGGCAATAGATAAGTAGACCCTTGAAATAGTCACTGAATATTTTCTTCACTTTAAAAATAAATACATAATAAAATTAAAATAAAATAAATATTTAAGGGCGGCTCTGGGACGGACGGCTCTTCGTGCGCGAGTCCTACTCGCATCTCGCCAGTTTTTATATGTTCATTCCTTTTTTATCTGTGTTAGGTATATCTATTCTCTAGTGCCCATAGTACCTACAAGCTCTGCTTTGTGTCGCAATTATTAAAAAAAAAACAACAAATTGTTTAGTACCTAATCAAACCTGCAACTTCTAAAGCAGAAGAGAATCATTTAGCCGCTGATCCAATAAAAGTTTTGATAAATAATCCACGATCGCTCGTAGAATTATTCAACGATAATAATTATTAAACACTTCATTCATGTAAAATTAAAATCGAAATATCATTCACAATTTGCGAGATTGTCAGAATTTTAATGATTTATAATGTTATTATTGAAAAGTCGACATTCAAAAATCGGATTCCCCTGGGGTGCCAATTATTGTTGAGCAAATTTAAATGAAAATTTAATGTGTTATATATGTTTGTGATATATCACCAGCCTGTATTCCCCGAAGGGTTGGGCAGAGGTGTACTAATGTACACACAGTTCGCCGATTGGTAGTTATTGGCATCTTAATAGATGGCGAGACGATTGGCAATAACCGGGCACAAATCTAAATTGCGCTACTGAGATTTGCGAAGGAAAACCCATTTAACAGATTGCGAGACATGGTAATCGAATCCAAGAACTCATTCTCAGCATCCGTTACACTAACAAGGCCGTGAAGGGTACATGTATGGATAAAACCCGTTAAATTCTAGTAATAGAGTAGGTTTGTATACAAACTTTTTTTATTTCTTTTTAAATATGGAAGATTGTATTTCGTTCAAAACTATTTATTGAACAGTAATAAAGTAAGTAATTAATAATTAATTATCACTCGCTTAAACGGTGAAGGAAAACATCGTGAGGAAACCTGTATGCCTTAGAGATTTTCTCGACGGCGTGTGAAGTCTGCCAACCTGCACTAGGCCAGCGTGGTGGACTATAGCCTAAGCCCTCTCATTCTGTGAGAGGAGACCCGTGCCCAGCAGTGGACAGTATATTATAGGTTGTTGATGAATAAACTAAGTAAATTAAGTAAGTAAGTCAGTCGTTTTATAAACATACTACCACGCTTGTATGCCACGAAGGGTTAGGCAGAGGTGTACCAATATACAGCCACAGTTCACCGGCCTGTTTAGGTCCCATGTACTAAGGAACGAGCCTATTGTCAATAACCGGGCCCACGTCCAAGCTGCTACTGAGAATTTCATTGAAAAACTCAATAATACTTTACTACATCTGAGAATCGAAACTAGGATCCAAAACATTGCAGTCGCACTTACGACCACAAGATTAATACGGCAGAATAGGATGGCTTTAAAAAAAAAAACTTAGAGATGTGCATCTAAATAGAAAAGTCGAACGCTTAATTAAATTTCTCCACCGCAGAGTAGGGAAACCTTTGAAGTAAGAGATTAGCTCAAAGAACGATGGCTCAAAGTAGTTTCACATGCAAACTTGTGCTAACGTTCGTATGGAAACAACCTATTATCGGCATTGGGTTAAGGTCGCCAGCTCCTTGCCGACTTGTTGAAGATCACCGTTACATTATACGGCTTTGCCAACCTTACAGGACTATAACATTTATCTATACTTATACTAAATTATAAAAATGCTGAAGAGTTTGACGCGTGAGTAATTGAACATGTCCATTGGATTTTTAAATTGACTTTGACAAAACAGCCGCTAAAACATTTAAACTTAATAATAAAAAATAATTATCAAAAGGTGTAAAATTAAAAGAATTTATATTTTCCTGACGTCTTGTTATTTTTTCTTTTCTGTCGGGTTTTTGAATTCTTTTAGTTTTAGACCTTTTGATAATTAATGAAGGCGATATTTTCCTGACGTCTTGTTTCATTCTTTTCTGTCGGGTCTTTTAGAATAGAATTTTAGATTTTTTTTAATTTTACACCTTTTGACAATTGTTTTTCACCGATTATACAACTTTCTCACAGCTTTATTATACGTTTAGAAATTTCAGTGAGAATAGTTACGAACCAACTCTTAATCGTTATAGATCCTAAATGATCATTCGAAGTGAATAAGAAACTTAGATGATTTTCAAATACCTATTCAATGATAGCCCAAATAACGTAGGTTAACAACTTTTTTTTTACTATTTTTAAAACATGGCGTCTGGTTGCCGCCATATTAAATTTTGATTACTGTCATGTCTTTAGTGACACTCGCAAGATTAAGACAAATTGATTGACGTAAGAGTCAACAGAATTGGTCCACGTGTTTCGTCTCAAAAGGAACAAACATACATTTATATAGGCTAATAAACAGATTACCCTCCTTTGCGTCGCGCAGTCGGATAAAAAGGTCCAATTTCGGCCACCATGAAACCAATATAACATTAAATAATCTTTTGTGAAGATATAATCGACCAATTGGTCCAACACCAAGCCTTTAATTCTGACGTGAGAAGCCCAATTAATCTTACTTCGTTGTTTAATTAAACTAAATGAGACGGTGGCTTGTAAGCGTTCACGGGTTAATCAGAATAACGAGTTTCTTTAGACAACTAAACGGTGTTTTCTGAACTGCCCAAAGGGTTAAGGAAATTATTACGTAGGTACTTTCAGAATAATCAGAAACCGATAATTTAAAAGACGGCTTTTTACATAACATTTAACACACAAACATACCCCTGTATTCCCCGAAGTATTAGGTAGAGGTGTACCAATGTACACCAATAGTTGGCCGTTCTGTTTAGGTGGGATGTTAGGGGGCGAGCTGATTGCAAATAACCGGGCACGAATCGAAACTCCGAGCTGTTACTGAGAATTTCATAGAACAACCCAATAACACTTGCTCTACCCGAGAATCTAACCCAGGACCTCAAACGTAGTAATCCCACTAGTCAGTGACCACTGTGACTACTACTAAACAATGACTATAATACTTACTTATATATTTTTTTTGTAAGTACCTACATAGATACTTATAAAGCATAACAAACACCCAGACAAACACAGACACTTATCTTTAGCACATAAATATTTGTGTTGATCTCGCTGTCTTGGGAATCGAACCCACGACCTCGGGATCAGCAGTCCGACGTCTGAGGTCGTCATAAAAATAAATACATAATATAATAATTATATATTAAAAAAAGTAAGTAGTACAATAAAAAAATATATACATATAATTTTGTAGTACAAGCAGTGATAGCCCAGATGACCATTGGACTACCAAGTCGAAGGTCTCGAGTTCGAATCCAAGGCACGAACCTCTGACTTTTCGAATTCATGTGCGTATTATTAATTATCACTCGCTTAAACGGTGAAGGAAAACATCGTGAGGAAACCTGCATACCTTAGAGATTTTTCTCGACGGTTTGTGAAGTCTGTCAACCCGCATTAGGCCAGCGTGGTGGACTATAGCCTAATCCCTCTCAATATGAGAGGAGACCCGTGCCCAGCAGTGGGACAGTATATGGGTTGATAATGATACCTATAACTTTGTGTATCTGTATTCGAATGTAGGACGCTGGGTAAGTTCCGAACCGCTGCTGAGACCGTGATATTGCTCCTCTATACCCTCAATATCGATGCATTCAGAAGCCAAAGTTTCAACAATAAAGAACAAAGTTCAAATTGGTCGCGTTCAGTGTTCACCTACAGCAGTTTCAAAATGCAAATTAACTTTAACTAAGTAGATATTATTGCAATCTGTTCTGTGAATTTCAAAAGATTTCATTAAACTTGAAAGACAGTTAAAAGTAAAGCTTTAGTTTTGAAAAAAATATGTGCTGTTTTATCAATACATAGTGCTCGAAATTCAGTGCTGGAATCGAACTCGTGACCCGTGACGCAAGAGCCAAACGCTAAGCCATAGCGTTATATGTTTACTATCATCTTATACAGGAAGATTTTTTTATCACGATCCAAATTTAAATAGTTAAGATCTTTGTTGAAAACTAGCGGCCCGTCCCGGCTTCGCACGGGTGGACATAAGATTCCCTAACTTTTCTAGCAACAAATATAGCCTATGTTACTCAGGGTGAATGTAGCTTTCCAACGGTGAAAGAATTTTTGAAATCGGCACATTAGTTTTTGAGTTTATTCATTACAAACATACACACAAAAATACAAATCTTGTAGTGTAGATAACAAAATACGTATTTTATCTCTTAGTATCACTCAGTACTAAAATATTGAGATAATATCATCACAAGTTGTTCAAAAAGTGAACATAATGCGTGCGTCGACCACTGATGTCATTGACCGCCCGCCCAATCATTGATAACAATCAAAACATAAGTTCCAAATGTTCCCTTCATACTTTCACGGGCTTACCCTTTTTTTTAAATTGTAATCTTGAAATACCTGTTTACTAGAAAAAATTTGGAATGTGATTAAAAATTCTTCCTGTATTTAACACTTAGCAAAACATCTCCATTTCTTCAAATAAGATGGCCGTTATTGGGCATAGAATTTAAATACAGTATCATCTTGCACTATTTCGGACCAACCTATTATCTCGAAGTGGTCCCTTGAGCTGAATTCTTCTGAGCGGATTTACCGTTACCAATACACAAAGGAAATATCTCAGACACTGCTTTGTTCGAACGTTAGTTGAATACTTACCGATTTATGTACTAAAAGAGGCCAGAGCACATCAAACTACCCAAATCCGTCAGATTTCTTTGATAGATTTTCAACTATAATCCAAAAAAGTAAGGTTCATATTCAATTGGGAAAATTTAACAGTTTTGGATAGCTTGACCTGCTAGCGTCTGTACTATAATTAGACTTTGTTACTTTTTAGGAAGCCTTGTTTTGCAAATCACGCCTGTATTCCCCGAATGGTTAGGCAGAGGAGTACCAATGTACACCCACAGTTCGCCGGTATGTTTAGGTCACAGATCTTTGACGCTAAAACTACTGAACGGATTTTGATTAAACTTAACAGTAGGTATTATTATTTACACATCAGAATATAATATAGGCTATATTTTATAACTTGAGTTAATTAGCCAAATTACAACTATAATTAAAATCAACTTTTCCACGCTAGTACGCATAAAGCCAGTATAATTAAATGGCTTTTTAATTTTTGGATTGATGAAGATGATATAAATGTTTAGTGAAAGAAAAATTCGATGTCAGGCAGGGTTTGAACCTGCGTCCCTCCAATTAAGTACTCCGGACGCTTTAGCCAACTAGCTACCGAGACCACTGCCTGTGATGTCAAAATAAACTTCCTCATTCTACGTCTTACGTTGTGAATTGATTTTGATTCTTATAAATCCTCATGACTGCCTCATTAGTCTAGTGGTCTTAAGCGCGACTGCTACGCTAGAGGTCCTGGGTTCGATCCCCAGATCGAGCAAAGTGTTATTGGGTTTTTCTATGAAATTCTCAGTCCCCGAGCTGCTGGGTCTGGATTTGTGCCCGGTTAATGTCAATAGGCTCGCCCCCACTATTACATGGGACCTAAACATACCGGCGAAATGTGGGTGTACATTAGTAAACCTCTGCCTAACCCTTGGGGGAATACAGGCGTGATGGTATGTATAAATGCCTCTAGTTTTTAATATAACAAAGTGAGATTATAATCTTTTGGATTGCTGTACCTTTACTGTTACTTTAATAAAAGTATAACAATTCAAAACATTTAACCCTGTATAAAGTACACATCATAAGTATGTATAAATACGAGTTGTTTCTAAGTAATACTTCGTCCTACTTGTGCATTATCGATGGGCGATTCAGTAGGTAACAAATCGATTATTTCTCACCCCACCAGACCTTGTTGTGACCTATAAGTAGGTACATGATTGACTGATGCCTATAATACATAATATATATATAAATTGCAGTGCAGTAGTTCTGAAATATTCACTGGTTTCACCGTACTATCGTTTGAATATTTATCAGTTGTGGAAGGGTTAGTGCCATAGCTTGGAGTAACTTTTGCCGCGATACGACAGGGTTTGGTGAACGCATGACTGCATTGCTACGAAACAAGCGATATAGACGTATTGTACCGAATAAATATTGTATTTGAAAATATATATAACGCATTGCTATCGGACGACATCAGAAGAGAGTAGGCGGGATTTAGTGTTGTATCGCACATAACTTCAGAGCGACACTCGAACTATTCAATGGTAAAGGTGCGCAGTGACAGAATATTTATCTATTATATCACCGATCTACAAGGTTAACCTGCCCTAGCTGGGGTCAGAATATGGATGGGTAACCATTCTTACATCTCACATCGATACCCCTACGTGTCGCGAGCCGTCGGTTTCGGTTGTCATTCGACCACCTAAGACAATCGTTGGGATTCAGAAATCCAGAAAGTCTGTCCTCAGGATATCGGTATTAGCTAGAAATTGGGTTGCGGAGGTCTGATGGCAGTCGCTTTGTATAAAATACTGATATTCAGCCGCACCTCACTAGACTGGTAGCCAATTCCAACGGATTTCGATAATAAAACGGCACTATGCAAGTCGAAGTAGCGTGATTGATGTGGTCTACCGTCAGGCAACGGAAAACTGGATTTTAAGTGTCCTATTTTTGAAGATTGGGTGCGGTACCGATATTAAAAACTATCTAGCTTTCAGGTAGTAAATCGACTGCAATGGATATCGTGGTTTTCTTCATTTCACAAGTTTCTTGTTACTTTTGTTTCCACTCGGGTTGCGTGTTTTGGGATATATTTTGCAATTCGTCTTTATGAAGACATTTTTAAATCCGAAATTCGAAATCGTTAAAAGTTTGTTAAGCTTGATGTAAGTTATGTATGTATTTTTAAATTACTTCAGAAAAGAAAGGAGGCTCGCGATGTCTTCGTTGATGTGAACATTTCCCGAATTTTTTTCTGATAGACTTCTATTTCTGAGATACTCCCATACAAATTTGGTTGGAATCCGACCATCGAATCTGAAAAAAATGCTTGAGGTTATTCACTAAAATGTTACAGCAAAGGATAATATAAAAAAAATATAAATCCAGAATTTACTGACCCGAGACGCTGATAGGTATGTACTAGTACTACTTGGTAACTCGTATAGTAGTTAAAAATATATCTTAAAAAACCACTGTGTTCCCTAATCCTTTTTTAATGAATATTCTTACTTAAGACATATCCCCCAAATTTCAAGCTTTAAGATTATAATTTCTGCAATTTCATCGTTAACTATCGAGAGGAATTTTGATGAGGAATATAATTATTGGTTGATTAATAATTAATTAATTAATTTTTTGAGTATCATAGCACCGCTCATAAAATTTTGATTTTACATAAAATAGAACTCTTATATATGAACTCTTAATTAACGCCTCTTCTACCGTCGTTGCACTGTTGACTAAAATCATTTTCACACATTTTTAACTTTCATTCCACCCCGTCGCTAGCAAATATCTTGCAGCGAATTACTTAACTCCGCTCTTTACAAAATCAGAAAGCGTATATGCGCCAAATTATTACTTAGAAAGGCTCATATGCTTGCACAAGCCATTTATTATGAATCCAGGAAAATGTTTCTCGTTTAAACTTTATACAGGATGAGACCTAAACATACAAACATACGCGCTTGTGACTCCTCTGGTGTTCGGGTGTCCATGGGTGGCGGAAATCGCTTACCATCAGGCGATCGTGCTCGTTTGCCCCCTATCCCATAAAAGAAACAACCAACTGTACATGTGGGTGTACATTGGTACACCTCTACTTAACCCTTCGGGGAATACAGAATACGGGCTTAATAGTATGTCATGTTATGTTAAATTATTCATCGGACCTATACCTGACTCGACGAGCGTCACATTGCTTGGCGCTAAGATGTCGATAGAATCTCTGGTTTCATGATGAACGTCGCGTACGGACACAGACGCGCTATGTCAGAAAGCAAGGAATTGAGGGTTGCAATTTAGGAATTTGTACTCTACATCAAATACGTACGCAGAGCACTAATTCCTGTGTATTTCCTTCTATAGATGACGAGATTTAAGTGAATTAAAGTTACCTATAGAGGAGATTCTTCATCAGCAGCACTTTTTAGGATATCGATTTCGCACCACCGTTTAGGTCGACTGACGCTTCTGCGACAGGTCCTGGGTTACCACTCGATCATGCGATAATTAAAAAAGAATAGTGATCACGATGAAGTCTATCTTCATGAGTACTGTCTGCCAAGGGTAAGGCAAAGGTATAAAGATGATCCTGTGACGGGACGTAATCAATGATGTGTGTCCTTAGCTGTTGTTTGTTGTTAGAATCGGGAATCCGCAACACAGAAGCCAACAGTGGCAGGCTCCTGTGTTGCGGATTCCCGATTCTATTCCCGTACGGGACCATTTGTATGACCATTGGAGTTGGGATAAATTTTGTTTATATCTTATGTGTAGGTTAATCTTAGATTTTATCTAGGGCACGAGCATTATCCTTGTACAAATTATTAATCCTAACAACAAAAGACTTGTCTAAAAAAACTAATAACACTAATATTGCATAATTACAAATTATTATATATTTTTACAAAACTGTCTCAAGCACCAGGCTCTCACAAAACAAGCTAATATGTACATAACCTAGAAATAAGGAACCTTTTTTGTGAAGAGCGAATAAATTATGATTATTATTATAATATACTCTCTCCTAACGTTGCTGTGCCCAACGGGGTCCATATTGACCAAATTTAATTAAAAGCCACCTTGATAAAACAATATGGAATTTTGAGTAATGATGGGTCAAGAAACACGCAAAATGTTTACAGGACTAAATAATGTAGATGGGTACTAATATTGGATATTGGGAAATTCCCAAAATTAGGAAAAACGAGTTCATTGCGGGTAAACAGCTACAATAAACAGTTCAACTTTCAAAATAAATAAATCTTTAGTTCGCTGCACTTAAATCGTGCCAAATACCGTGTCACGCGATACTGCATTCCCTGACCGTGTTTTTTTTTAATGCATGTCAAGTTTTTTATTGTACGTTATGGTTTCTTTTAAACGTAGCGACCTTCATTAACTGGTATGATGAGTGCTCATGTGGCAACGATTCGTTCCGTTCAAAAAGAATATTGGAACTTTTTGGTGGAAAGCTATCTATCAAATGTTTTAGAAAAATTGTACCACCTCTAGCGGTCAACAAAGAAACTAAGTTTTGCATACAAAATATTTAACAGATCATTAGTGGTGAGGTTAATTGCCGGTCATTCAAGTGGTTAGGTTACTTATCTAGAGCGGGGGGGGGGGCGTCACAAATAATCTATGGTACCGTAACCTACCCATAACCGGTAACCGGTACCTACGGATCTTGAGCGAACGAGATCTTGACCATCATCTCCGCGGAAGAGAATAATACAATACAAATATATTTATTTTCTTTCACAAACATCAGGTTTTTTAAAGATACCTATCATGATTGTCTTATTATAACAAAGGTAGAAACAGACTGATCCCACGTACGCAACATATGCATTTTGTTATAGAATAATGCATGGCGAGTTGTGGGTGTGTTAGTGTGATTTTCTATACTCTAGATTTTTTACGAAAATGTACAGATTAGAAACACACACGCATAGGATTGCGTTGCATACGATAAGTATGTCTCTGATGTATATGTTTTTATATAAAATCAAGAGTCTAAGATATCATAAGGCATTGCATTGCATACGTTGCGTACGTGGGATCAGTTTGTTTCTACCTTTATTCACGCTTGTAAAACAATATACGATCGACAAATATCTGCAACTTGGCATAGACCTACACACATACACAAAATAATATAACATACCATCACGCCGGTATTCCCCGAAGGGTTAGGCAGAGGTGTACTGATGTCAACCACAGTTTGCCAGTAGATACTTATGCTTAATAAAAATAAATCTTGTAATCTGAGCGAGCCAATTACCATTAACCGGGTAAAAACCAAACTTTGATCTGCGACAGAGAATCTCATAGAAAAACCCAACAATAATTTGCTTGTTCGGGAATCGAACCCGAGACCTCTAGCAGGCGCGATTACAAACACTAGACTAATGAGGTAGTTAATAGCTGTATAAAGATTACATTTCAATAAAGTATCCGTCGAATGCTGGTAGCTAACAACAACTGCATTTTGACAAAATTAAATATTGCGTGTTAACACAATGTTTGTCAAAACGCAGATTTCGTAAGTTGCTTGTTTACGTAATTCTTTTGTTGACGGTACCAAAAGCTTTTCTTCGAACTATGCAGTAAGTAACCACCGTCGATCAATTGTCTTCAACGTAAACAGTTATTCATCATTCATGCAGTCGGTACTCAAGAAAAATTACGGTCGCAAGGTAAACACTCTGGTCGACATATTAAATTGAAACTGTCGTGATACGTATGATTACACCTGTATTCCCGGAAGGGATAGATAGAGGTGTACTAATGTAAGTATACCCACACTTCGGTGTTTGTTTACGTTCTATGTAATAGTGGGCGAACCTTTTGCCATTACAAAAAATATATTCCAACTCTGATAATTTCATAGAATTTCAATTCAATAACACTCGACCTGTTAATCGAACTCAGGATCTCTAGCATAGCAGTGGCGCTTACGGACTTTAGAAAAATTTAACAAGACATTGACATATAATATTATGAGACATACTTACTCAAATATTGTGCCGCTTTGATTTTGGAATATAATTTTGTCGTAAACTGTTTGTACGTCTATAAGTAATGAATAGGTTTAGCGTAAATGTTTGACAGTATGGATGGACAAGTTAGAAGGGTTAACCTCGGTATACAAAGGTTATTAGAAAGATGACATGACGATCTACGTTACTTAGATGAAGCGAAAAATCCTGTAATAATCATAACAAGAGGTCATCTATCCCAATGACAGATAAGATATGTAAATGAGTAGTTTTTTTTGTAATTATTATTATTAATGGCAATAAGCACGCCCTATTTCATGGAATCTAAACCTACTAGCAATTTGTGGGTGTACCTACATTAGTATACCTCTGCTTATTCCTTAGGGTAATACAGGCGTGATGGTATGTTTTGTGTGAAGTACTTTACCAACATTTTCAAAAAAAAGTATTAGATTGAGTTAATAATATAGTTGGTACTGCAAATTTTTCTGTTTGAAAAGAAACTCGTTTATTGCGAATAGAAAACCGCGGCTGGCGAAAATTGGCGCTGGCAACACTCCGCTTGCATCGTTTTTTTTTTCACAGTACCGAAGTTTATTTTTTGCAGTTGCTTTATCGCTTTACGTTCATATTGCCCGAGTTTACATTGTTTTATTGCTAGTGGTTTAAATTAAATACTTAAACGTGAGTACGCAGTACTAGAACTTCTTTTTTCTTAAAAATAATTAAATTAACTAAGGTATTCTAGGATTTGTTTCAAGTTTAAGACCGTTGTAGGTAGTAGGAAACGTTAAAATGGCCCCGTTAATCCAAAAGCATGGGTTTTTTATTAGATAGCTACTCAGATGATGACCAAGCTTAAGTGATAATGAGTGGGGCACATATAACTCGAGGAACTGGTGGCATTTTCCCAGTAATTTCTTTATCTACACATTACTGTTAAGCGGCAGAACATAGCCAGTTTTACTACCAGCTTACAAGCAGAAATATCGAACATACATATCTACCCCTAGTCATCCCCAGCTATCCCTACGGAAATCGAATCCGCAACATCGTTCAACCTAATCGAACCGCCCCGCGTTTTGTCAGCACGTTTGGTTGGCGTAGTGGCTAAGCGATCCGCTTCTGCGTCCGAAGAGGGGTTATTGGGACACTGGAGGGATTTTGGAAGGGGTCATGATCCCCTCCAAAATTGTACACCTCATATTGACAAACCTTCTCGAAGTTTACGAATATTTAATAAATATGAACCCCCACAAAGTTTTTGGTGGCGACCGCACCTGACCGGTTGTTGGTTCATTCCATGTACACAACTAATATGTGTATGACCTTTAGGTAATTGTTCCAGGTCTGGATGTTTGTGTAGGTCAAAATATGTGCGTTGTAAACACACTTACGATACAAAAGAAAATCATACGGTGGGGCAACGATTTTTTATAATAAACTACAAGTAGTTTACTTATCTCCAAAACAAGTACTTATTTTATTAGTACCTACTTATTTATTATCAAATGCGTTTTAATTGTTGTGACGGACATCAGGTCTACTGCAACCTTGGCCACTAAAATTCGCAAATACCATCGTGTAAGACAATTATATTTTATTTTAATAAAGTCCTAGTTTAAAGCTCACCCATCCATTGTATGGCCACGGTAAGTGCAGCTGAATATTACTAACGTATGAACCTATCATGGGACAATTAGCAGATGCGAGTTGATTCAACCCTCTGGATGGTCAGGGTTTCTTTAATGAATTAATCTGCCTATTTAGTCACAACACAAGTAGGGACCTCATAAAATGTTTTGCATTCTGACAGCACGGCTGGTTGGCTTGCTACCAGCATTTAATTGAATCTGAGGTTAATGGACTATGTGCCAAGTTAATGTGCCTACAGGGCACAGTGGCTCGGCAGTAAAGAGCGTAATGGCACACTTGACCGCCACTCTACTTCAATTACCTTTTTATTGTTTTGAAATAACTGCGGTTTGTAGAGCCGCGTTGGGACGGACCTTTGTTTAACAGGATTTATTACATGTGCTTTCTGCTTTAAGAAAATTACATTTGTCTTAGATATTTTCACGCCCGTTTCCTATTGGGGTAGGCAGAAACTATCAATTTTCACTTGATACGATTCTGGCACACCGCAAAACACTTTCGCTTCATTTACGTGCTTTTTTTTTCATTATAATTTTCTTGGTATTTGACAACTTTGAAAATTTCTTCTTCACTTTGACATAAATGATCAAATAATTTAGACCTCATTGGTCCAGTCAGCTATGTTAGTGAAGTCGTGGTTTCGATTCACAGGATATTAAATATGTTTTGTATTTTTTTTTATGAAATTTTCAATCATGTGTTCCCCTGGCGAGTTATATGAGCTAGTTTGCTTAGTTTCAACCACAACTCCCAATCAATTCATCAAAATCTGTAAACGCATGCCAAGTTCTCAACAAAATTTAATTCGAGAATGTTCTCCGTGGGGACTATGATATCTTACAAACTTCCGGCCATTGTGTAGTACCATGAGTGATGAGTGAGTCGAGTTGAAGGAGCTATTCGAAGCCTACTCTATGCCTCTCCAGCGTTTCAAAAACTAGCAACAAGTAGCAATGTTCCATTTTTAAAATGTTATTTTTATTTATGTCACTATTGCGATCAAATATAACAAAATAGAAATAATAAGAATTGTGACACTTTAATTTTTAATTTCTTAATATTGGACTATGATTCTGGTTATTAATTCCAAAGGCCATTGTCTAGTATTCGAGAGAGAGCAAATATTTTTTTAGGGTTACGTTTGTCGAGCGTATATGATATTTTATTTGACGGGTTTCAACATGTGAGGTATCATTAGATTCTGGCGCGTAAGCTTATGTATACAAACAAATAAGTATGTTTTGTTTCTTTGCTTATAAAATGATAATCTCGCTTGCAATACATTTTCCAACATTCACGTTTTACAGCATTATTACGGAGTTTGTTTTTGATTTTTTAGTCAGTATTTTTAACGTAGGAGGGATTATCGTTTTTATATTTAACAGTTATGGATGGACGCTGATCTTACACTTACCTATTAATAAGTGAAATCCAACCTAAGGTATATAAAATAATCGATTCGTATTATCGTAACTCCAGTTAAATATTTAAACATTAACGATTACTTAATCTACAACATCCCTTTCCACAATTCGTGATTGTGTTCAGACACTCGGAATAAAATATATTGTGCCTCTTTTCTGTCAATTGTTTAAATCGAGCACAGAATTAATTGTCGGAAACTGCCCTCAAATAAGCTGTTGTTCGCTTTCATTTGCTCGTTTATTTCACTAATAGTCCTTTAGTTCGGCACCTGAAGTCACTCGAGTGCTATTAAATTGATTAATAAGAAATAATAGGTTCGGTTCTTGTTTTTAGTTTAATTAATGGTCTGTATCAAATTGATCGTCTGTCATTATTGTTTGAGAATAAGCTGAGCCTTATAATATAAATTGAACATCTTATGCTTGTTTTTGTCTGATCTTTGAGTTGAAATCCCACAGAGTTACAAGCGTTCATTATATGTAAAGTATAATATAAACTAATCAAAAATAGATCTTATTATTATTTTTTATACTTTCCTTGAAAAAATTATTTGCCAGAAACGCCTGATTTGAAACGGTTTCAATTGCAGTAAGTAGTTACCACATTAATATAATTTTTGGATTAAAATTAAAATATCGCGTAATAATCTGACTTTTTTAAAAGGCCAACCAAAAAGTACGTATGACTTCATTCGTAGAAACTTAAATCTTAAAATGGAAGCAGCTGTTTCATTTTAAAATTGGAATTGTTATTTTATAACTTTGATTATGAGCAGTTTATTAGAGCCGGTGACATTGCCAACTGTCACGGGCGTTGGCTATGAATTCCCGGAGGAGAGAAGCACAAATTCTGCATTGTATTACGTGCTGGGATTTTTCAAGCCGTGTTGGGAATTAACTAAAATAGTTGGAAAGGCATCCGTGCTTCACTGACATCTTAAATTACAACGAATGTTCCAATTCCGTGTCGGATCTCTGGGGTCAATCCGGAAATCATTTTATTACCGACGTCTGAGAGCTAAGCTGCCCTTTGGTTATTTGGGTTCTATTAAAATGACGCCTTCCTCATCTTGAAGTAGGTTCTTGGAAATAAACTCCATGTCATTTGTGCCTAAATGGTTGGTGCTGGTTACGCAGCTATGTATAATAAAAATACATTATATAGTTCAAAAGGGCTATGTAGGTGTCATTATTTATTGATGGTAAGCGGTTACCGTAGCCTATAGACGCTTGCAACACCAGGGTTATCACTTGCGCATTGTCGACCCTGTAAACCGAAAGAGGAATAGTTGGATTGGCAGTTTATGGGTCAAAGTCCCCCCACTGCCAACACAACGTTTCCTCGTGGAGCACTGGCAACCTTGGCAGTGTAGGTATAGCAGCCGTACTTACCAACAAGCCCATGTATGTTCCTGAATAAAATATATGACGAGGTGTCAGTTTGTTCCATGGACTAATCAACAATGGTCGGGCGAAAACAAATAACTTATGACGAAACGAAGACGTATTAACGCGAACGCAACTGTATTCCGTACCAATGTTAGAACCATTGCTCACCAGCCTCGGAGTCTTCTCCCAACTATGTTGGGGTCGACTTCCAGTCAACCAGATGCGGCTGAATATCACGCCTGTTCCCATTCCCGAGGGATACTTACTTACTTAAGTTCACAGCAGAGTGTCGTGTACTACGAGGTGACCCTATTGCCATTAACCGACCAAAAATCCAAACTCCGAGCTGTTACTGAGAATTTCCTAATTTCTCTTTAGCGCTTTGCTTTACTTGGAAATCGAGCCTTCAACAACTACGCTTGCGGCCACTAAATTGATGAGAAAATTCTCTCTTATATCAGTAAAAACAAATAGCCGGTGAAGTCATTAAATTAAAATCACCTGCCTCATTAGTCTAGTAGTCCTAAGCGCAACTGCTAGAGGTCCTGGATTCAATTCCCAGGTCGACCAATAGCAGCTCAAAATTTGAATTTTGTGTGTGGTTAATCGCAATAGACTCACCCCAATATTATGGGAGCTAAACCTATCAGCGAACTGTGAGTGTACCATACACCTCTACTTACCCTTCGAGGAATACAGCCGTGATGCTATTTAGGTATGTAAGTTCCCGCAGAAAAAAAGTCTTAAATAATACAAAATTAAAGTCAAACTAAAACTACTACGAGACAGTACTTTTGAACGTTATTTTTACTTTAAGACAGCCCCAAAACGCCCGCCCCCTAATGTTTTATCTGGGAAGAAGAAAAGGCGCAATAAACTTCCCAGTAACACATATCTGTCTTTTAATTTATGTAACGTGTAAAATTATACAAAATAACATTTTAACTTCCTTAGATTTGCTTATTCATTGCTATATGTCAGCCAGTACTCATTTTGGCATCGGAGATGTTTACATGTGACCTGGAAGTCCACTAGATTATACAAGACTGTTGGTTGATTCAACTCGATCATCAGTGTGACAAGCAAGGCAGGTCGTTAGCATAGGCCGATCAAAGCGATGTTCCACTTTTGAATTCAAATGCACGCCAGGCATACAAAATTCATCAGGCAACGGTTCAGGCCACAATTGTGCTTTATACAGTATGTTCGACGTGTCGGTCATTCAACGCGTGTTTACATAAGCTGTTATGAAATAACTTTATTCCCCGAACAAAGTGTGTGTACCCTTGCAATAGGGTTTCTTATAGGGAAAAACCTAGGCCAAGAAAAAGTGAACCCAGGACCTGACGTTTAGATATCACGTAATTATTACTCAGACTCTTTAAAAAAATAACCTAGATATAAATATTGCATGACTTGCAAAGATAGACAATATCGAGACGGTTAGAAAAATATTCCAAAATAAGGATAACATAAAAAACTTTGTTGTTTGATACAATAGATAGGTTCAGCGAAGATCGTAAGTTACACTCCCGAGAGGCCACTATTACAAATTGACTCAACCGACACGTTTGTAAACAAGACAATGGTGCTAGTAGGGAACTGTCGATATCGGTAAAATGTCGAATTTCAAGAAATTATATCGTCTTTATATGTTAAATGCTTTATTGACAGTTTCTAAATGTCAGTTTATCGTCAAGACGATCTCGATTCTTATTCCGAAATCTTCCAGATTTAGGCCGCTTCCTGACTTGGCAGTGCGGTACCGGTACGATTTCGTATCGGTATACCGCATCGGTACCGAAAGCTTACCGAGCGCCTATATTTGAATGCACGCTTCCTGATTGGCGCGGGCTGCGCGGGAGCGGGGCGGTAAGCGAGCGGCATACCGCGTCGCGGGTCGGACAGCCAGTAAAAGCCTGCATGCCGAGCGCACACCGCGTGTATTTGGTCTGCATCTTACCCTGGCATCTTCCATCTTCTTCATCTGACGACATTCTCGCGACGCGACGGCACAAACGATTCTGCCAAGATCCTACTGTTTTATACTGAAAGCATACCGACAGTATACCGCCTAGTGAGGAGATCTGAGCGACATTAGTAAAGTCGCGGTATAATATAAATTACTGCATACCGATACCGCACCGCCCCTGCCTGGTGCTGTATAATATTGTCCCAAAAAGGAAAACATCGTGAGGAAACCTGCATACCTCAGAGAATTTTTTTGACGGTTTGTGAAGTCTGCCAACCCGCACTAGGCCAGCGTGGTGGACTATAGCCTAATCCCTCTCAATCTGAGAGGAGACCCGTGCCCAGCAATGGGACAGTATATGGGTTGATGATGAAGTAATAATATTGTTGTTATTCATTGTACTTTAACACTTATGAGATAAAGTTACCTTTTTAATTAACGACTTGCAAGCATTTTGTAGTACACTCGTGTTTTATGAATACATACATCGAGTCTTTTCCCTACTTTGTTTGGATCCACTTCCAGTCTAACCAGATGTGGCTGAATATCTGTATTTTACACACAGTGGCTGCTATCAGACCTCCGCATCTAAATTATCTGAGCAAAAAAAATATCCTAAGGATAGACTGTTTCTCAGGTTTTTTGGGTTTCTGACAACCAAAATCTCGATTGTCATAAGTGTTCACATGACAATCAGCACTGACAGGTTTACGTGTACTCCGAGGCACGGGTGTGTCTCGATGAATTAGGAATGGTCACCCATACATGGGCTGACCTCGGCTATCGTAGCTTAACCTTGCAGATTCGTTGATCAGTGTAGATACAACTCAGCCACGGGCCCTTGCCATCATATTATATGTACGTCAAAACGTAATGTGTCAACTACAATACGTAGGAACTGTCTGATGCCAAGCCAAGTCATTGCTGCTCCAGTGATCCGCGAAAATGAAAATTATGATTATATGTACCTACTTAAGTTGGGGATGAAAGGGTTTCTTATCAAAGCGAAAAAGGTCGAGTACCAATGCTTATCTAATAAAACTAAAAGTTTAGATTTTTGTCTGAAAACCAACTTTAGCGGGTGATTATTATTATTTTTTTAAATATTCTTGGACAATTTTACACAACAGCATCTAGGCCCAACTAAGCAGAGCTTGTACTGTGGGTCTAGTACCCACAGTATGGATATAATACTTACAAACCTACTTTTTTTGTAAATAAACACAAACACTTATGTTCATCACATAAATATTTGTGTCCTGTGGGAATCGAACCCATGACCTCGTGATCAGCAGTCCGATACGCGTACCACTAAACCACAAGATGTTATATTGTTTCAATATAATTGTAGTTTTATATAAGTAAATAAACGTAATATTAACAATAATAGTAATCATATCGACTGTTGTATCACCCATGATCTAATACCTAACCTAAAAGCCTAAAAACCTACAGTTCGCTGGTATGTTTAGGTGCCATATAATAGGTGGTGAGCCTATTGCCATTAACCGGACAAAAATCCAGGCTTCGAGTTGCTTCTTCTTCTCTGTCTGCTGTTGTTTCTGAGAATTTCTTATAAAACCCTAATAATACTTTTCTCGACATGGGAATCCCAAAAATATCTTAAGCGTAACAGCCATACTTACGACTACTAAACTACAAGGAGAGTTTAAAAATAAAAAGAACTACTTCCTATTTAAAGTCGGATAAAAATATGGCGGCGCTCCCGCCAAGTAATGCGGAACGGCCTCAGCGAATATTTTTCATAAAGTTTTACGGAGTAACTCTCTAAGAATATATTGTTGAAACTATATTTCATAACTTAGAGCTATCATAAAATGCACTACAGTTTCTAATAACTAGGATGTGGCATCGTCATCCTAGTTACTAAAAACTTTAAGACTTATTTAAAAGAAATAGGTTAAAAGTTTATAAAAGAAGTTCGTAAAAGACGGGCTCATGGCTAATTTATAACTAACTATGCTGATCAACCAATCTAATAAATGATAAATGATATTTATTTCTGTAAATAGATCTTTTAAAGACACTTTTACAAGTCAATAATAAACATTTTTTTTAAGCTAGATGGCTCCGTCATTTCCTAGCTGGCGACCTCTGAAAAGAAACGCCGAAACAAACTCAGGGAATCATAGTCTCTTTTAAAGTCCAGAAATAGAATCTGCAAGGTTAAGCTGCGCTTACCGCGGTCAGTCTGTGGATGGGTGACCATTCTTGTCACATCGAGACCCCCGTGCCTCTGAGAGCTGTAATGCACACTGTAATCATGTTTTTTTTTAAAGAGTGTATGGACTTTCTAGCCGGTTCTTCTCCATAAGACGCCTGGTTATGACTTTTCAAAAGTGCCGTAGTGGTATAATTGAAATAAAATATGTGACTTTGACTGTGAGCACGTAAATACATCAATCCCAGTTGTCATACGAACACCTATGACAATCGTTAGTGGTTGTCAGAAGGCCAAAAAAAGCCAGACAACTAATTTATCCTCAGGATATCGGTATTACTTAGAAATTGGGTTATGGAAGTCTGATGGCAGCTACATACCTTTAGCCCTTTGGCGCGTAATTATTTATGTCGAAATCTGTATAAAAATGCATATTTCGTTTGCTATCTGTATACTTAGCTGTTTTGTTGACTGTACCATCAAAATATGAAGTATCAAACTCCATACAACATTTGTAAATAGAAAAAGTTAAATCGCGAACATTGAATCAATCACTGGGTCGTCACTTTCGTAGATAAGAAAAACGGGACATCTGTCAGCCGAAACTTCTTAGTTCCATTTCCGTAGTAGGCCCCTTGTTCCTCACAATGTTTTCAAAGCTTCGTTTGAATCGACCGACCTCAATGGGAGCACAACCGCTTGAACAATTAAATCCAGCTGATTTCCTTTAAACTAAATTTATGGAACGGATCCATAGGCGTTTGACTCGGAAACGCGAATTAGATCGGAACTGTAGGTACGGGAACTTGGTAAGCAGAGTTACCTACGATGCTACGACACAGCTAAATGGCACAACGGCAAAACGGCACAACGGCAAAACAGCACAACGGCAAAACAGCACAACGGCAAAACGGCAAAACGGCACAACTAAGCATTGATAATATTTCCCTGTTTAGCGGCATTACATTTAGTTTCAATCGTGTATCTGAACCGTAACAGGTAGCAAGGCGCTTCCAAACGATAATCTTTTAAGTTGGCAATCTATTTTGTTTCAATTGGTTTTAACGATGCGATCAGTGATGTATCTGCTGTTATTTTTATTGCGGTTTTTATGGGCTTTAAATCACGGCGTTTTGTCATGGAATTAGATGGTAGCAGTGAAGAACTGGTTTATCTGTGCTTACTGTTTTTGGTTGAAAATATTTTCTATCTATGGTATATGTCAAAGTCAAAGGTTTTATAACAATTAGACCATTAATATAGCACTTTTGAAAAGTCAAAACTAGTTGCACGGTTCCAAAAGTGGGTCTTATGGAGAAGAACCGGCAAGAAACTTTATAGACACTCTTTTAAAAAAAAACATGTTTACAATGTTAATCTTGGTTTACAATGTTTGTTATGAACAGTTAATGAGAACAATGCAGTTTGATGTGTGAACGTGTGTGTGTATGAAGCTAAATAATAACTAAAAATACATAAAATAGATAATCATAAACCTATGCTAAAAATTACTTTGTCATCAGCCTATATTGTCGACTACTGAACGTAGGCCTCCCGTAAAGTGCGGCATTTCACACTGTCCTCGGCTTAATTAAAAGTTACTTACTTATATTAAAAATATCATTAACTCTATGACTATAACATAACATACCATCACGCCTGTACTTCCCGAAGGGTTGGTAGATTTGTACTGTACACCCGTTTACCTTGCTTAAGTCCAGTATAAAAGGCGGAGAGTCTATTGCCATTAACCGGTCACAAATTCAAACTAAGAGATTATTGAGATTTCATAAAAAACCCAATAACACTGCTCGACCTGGAAAAATGAACCCAAGACCTCTAGCGTAGCAGTCACGCTTAGGACTAAGCTAAAATACCTATTTAAAGTTAATGTTAGACTACGTCACAGAAGGCCCAAAAGAAAATGGAGGACAGAAGGTTTTAAATTGAGATAAGTGGAAGGAGGGTAGCGACGCCTTGTCCTTACGACAATGACAAAATAAAAAAAATGAATACATAGGTTTGATGTACAATAAAAAACAATGTATCTTTTTAACAATTTGCACAGCATCGTCTTCCTGTCTGTTAATACTACGGTCACTAATCTGTGTGCGAAGCGAGATAATCTCCTAATCAAAATCCGTACAGCCATTCATTAGGGTGAGGTCGCAGAGGAGCCCATTAAAAAGTTTATAAGTACTTGGTATGCTTTATAAGATTTTTAAATCCACTCTTCAACGCAATCTGCAGAACTGACACGCACTTTGAACCAAGTAATTCTTACACAAAAACTTTGTTGTTCGTCTCTCGCGGTTCTTCGAAGTTTAAATTGTATATCTTCGTCCAGTAAAGAAACTTTACGTCATCAAGTATGAAGTACTTAGTAGATTATGTGTTTATTTGTGTGGATGCCCGCGAAATGTGAGTATACAAATTGTGAATCTTGGGGAAGGAGAGATAATATGACTATTGGAGTGCCAAATTGTAGGCTTTGACTTCAAATCCAAGGTATGCATATATAATTGTGGTAAAGATATTTTAAAAACAAAACATCCAAAATATGTCTCATTTGTTTTAATATAATATTACTATTAATGCACATACGATTCGACAGGCGACTATACATCTTCCCGGACTATAAGACTAATCCAAACAAGTATGATTTTTATGGTTTTCAGTCCGACTCGACAGACTCGACTAGACTGAGGCCGTTATAACCCTTCTTTGTATTTTTTTCGGGTGGGGAAATGCACCTTATGCATGCTGCCCTGCTCGGTGATGCGGGTCGGCTATGTCGGGCTCTACGGCCAGGGAATCGATCTTCTATGATCCGCAACCCCACAGCTAACTTCCATTGTCGGATCCAAGGGCCAACTCTTCGGGGAGTAAAAAAATTAGGCATATCTACTCGTCTAAGTGGTACCCATTCGCCCCAATTACAGTAGGATTGGAGTTCCTTCCTTTTGTTAAAATACGATTAGATTTTATTTTGTAAAAACTTCTTACTTAAAACTGTTTCCCTTATTAATGTTTCACACAGTCATAATTTTAGTTTTAAAATTTCGAAATAAAGCGATAATATTCCGCTATTGTTACACTGGTAGGAACACGACCCAATTAATTTAACAATGACATACTCGACGCAGTAAACAGCTTAGTTGGAGAAGCGCTGCTGCATTTTTTATCGTCAGTAAAACTAATTTTAATAAGCAAATTATCTGCTCCAGTTCCCATTACTACGACCACAAAAATATTAATTAACAAACAAAGTTTATAATTAAACTAAATTTCGAAACTGGCACAACACAGTTAAGAACTTTAACTAACTCCGAACTATAAACTATATTGAGAAGAAACTTTCTGGTGTGTTCATATTCACCATGATTGGGCCGTGACCTCTGAACGATATTTATAAACAAAAATTAACAAAAATTGATACAATATACATCTGTAAACCAATAAAATATAAACGAATTGAAAAATATTTTTGTGTGATAATTAAATTTTCAGTGCTCTCATAATCTAAATTAACCAGGTAGCCTACTAACCGTTTTTTACAATGTGTCTTAGTAAGATGGTATATAATATTATTTAACGCGTTTAGCCTCTTGTACAAATTACCGCTAAGAAAGCAGTAACTGCGGTGTGCTAGGTTCGTTGTATATAATTTGTTGTTACGGACGGTTGTATGTTTGGGTCGTAGGTCATGAGTGCAACAAAAAGTTGCCGAACGGTAAGCACCTTGCACTTGGCGTAGTCAGTGTTAGGATAAAAGAACGGTAAATGATTCGCAACTCTGAGTATTGTTTTCTGAACTCGCTCGACTTTGATTAAGTGTTTCAAAAGTGCCGAAATGGTCTAATTGAAATAAAATTATTGACTTTGACTTTCATAGAAAAATTTACACTGCTTGCTCTTGGATTCGAATCCCAAACCTCTAAGCATGCTTAGGACTACTAGTCTAATGAGAGAGTTATATCATTTCGTAGGCGAAGACAAAGACGTATGTGTGCCGACAAATCCTTGAAATCAAATTAAGCGAACAATTTGCTGACGAGCGCCTGAACAGTCGCAAATTGTTCCAAATTGGTTTACTTCTTACATCTCCGTGCCTCATTAGTCTAGTGGTCCTAAGCGCGACTGCTACGCTAGAGGTCCTGGGCTCGATCCCCAGGTCGAGCAAAGTGTTATTGCGTTTTTCTATGAAATTCTCAGTAGCAGCTCGGAGTCTGGATTTGTACCCGGTTAATGGCAATAGGCTCGCCCTCTATTACGTAGGACCTAAACATACTGGCGAAATGTGGGTGTACATTAGTACATCTCTGACTAACCCTTCGGGGAATACAGGCGTGATGGTATGTTATAATATTGATTTCTGACACTTACACGAACCTAAGACATTGAAAAATAACAATTTCTTACGGATTTTATCTTTATTATAAGGTTATAGTATATAGTATAATAGCTATGGTTCCGCTCAAATCTAAAAAGACGTTTTGAGAGGTCTACGTCCTTCTCCAATCTAATCTATCTCTGTACCAAAATTCATCAACATCGGTTAAGCGGTTTAGGCGTGAAAGAGTAACAGACAGACAGACAGATAAAGTTACTTGCGCATTTATAATATTAGCATTACAACCTGCCTGGAACCTTATTAGAGTCCATCAAATCAAAATCCAGGTCTACAACTGCAAGACCAAAGAATACGGTAAGTTCGCTCTGCGTGAATCGAATTACTAATATAAAAAATATCCATAGCATATTATAAATGCGAAAGTCATTCTGTTTGTTTGTCGCTTTAACGCCTAAACCGATGAACTGATTTTGATGAAATTTTATACAGAGATAGATTAGACTTTGGAAAAGAACATAGGTGACCTTTTGTCGCAAAGAGCCCTTAGGTACGGGTATGAACCCGCGGGCAACAGCTAGTATCTATATACGCGATAAAATGCGTAAGGAGTTGTTTTTGTTCAATTTTCTAAGACACTGTTTCTATTCACTGTTTGCTGGCACTCCGTAGCCCTCCCACGATTCATTTACTCCTCCCAAGTGCCAGTAACTTGTGTAATAAAAAGGAAAACATTTCATTTTGTCGTATTTATTTAACGTCAAGCGTAACACGATTAAGTTCCATTCAATTCGTCGTTCCAAAATTAAATTTGTTGGTGAATTTGCTTATGACTTTTAAATTGTCTTTTGATCAGCTGGCCTGTCGCTTTTATTAGTTGTCAACAAAGATGTTAAGGGTGCTTTACGTGTTTGACATTGACACTTCAAAGCTAAATAAATGAGACTTAGTTAATCCCTCGCAAGCGTAGACGCTGAGCTTGAAGTAGTTCTGGATTCGATTCACAAATCATGCAAAGTATTATTGTGTTTTTTTATTGGATGATGGCCATCGGGGTAATTTTTAACCGATTTCGAAAAAAATGATGTTTTCAGTTGGATGTTCACTGTATGTATGTATATTTGTCTGCAATTAGCTCGCGTTTGGCTGAACCGATTTTGATGCGGTTTTCAGTAAATTAATTATTATATTCTGGAGAAGGTTTTGGTATACATTAAATGGATGCCTCGTGATGTCATTCGATATTAAGCGATATATTAGTTCAACTCGACCGATTTTTTTATACACAATGATTGAAGTCCCACAAACTCCCCAGTTTAATCCCCGTAGACACGTTTTGAAGGATTCGCCCTGTATATAAAAGATAACAGTTGTTATAGGCAAGGAGGGGTCTTGATGTGTTGGTCACCCATCCACAGACTGCAACTACCTTGCAAATCGGTTGATTAGAGTAATTATAACTATAAGCCACAAATCCCTCCTATTTACACCAATAGCATTCAAATAAATAGTCTCTTTTTGGAATCCTAATAGTTCCTAGGGAGCGACATTGACATTGACATTGACATTTTAGCGGTGACAGTGTCAATCTGTCTTCGATCCGTGTACAGAAAACACTCATCTGTCAGCTGTCATCTGTCAGTGAAAGTTTGTATAATGTATAATTATAATATAACCTTTTTTTTTTAAAAGCCGGAAAACCGTGATTGGTTTACAGGGATTAGACCGAGATGTGTGGGATTCTTACCTACTAAAACCACCTCGGTGGCCACTATCACCACATGGAAAGCGTTGAGACTGTCTCCCCTTAATAAACCACCCCATGTGTTTGACACATCTCTGCATATTAAAAGACGTACGCCAGCCCTTGCACCGCAAAAATGCGTTTGACAATTTTTTTTTTAACATCGCACGGATTGGTCAAATTTTGTCAGTGTGTTCGACGTGGTTATTTAAAACTATTAATTAATTTATAATTAGAGATTTTCCTTAAAAATCACGGACATCTATCTATACTTTCTGTACTGTCTGGACTTTAAAAGAGACTATGATTATCTGTGTTTGTTTCGATGTTTCTTCAAAGAGGTCGTCAGCTAGAAAATACCGGTGACATCTAATAAATATTAACTTGCAAAAGTGTCTTCAAAAGATCTGTTTACAGAAATAAATATCATTTATACACGAAGCCACTGCCATCAGATCTCCGCAACCCCATTTTTGTTAAAGATAATCCAGTATTCAGGCGTTTCCCGCTTTGACCATTTTTGTCTTAGTTTCTATTTCATTCGCAATATTGACTGGGATCTTTTACATTTACCTGCATTACATTACTTAAACAAAAGTAAACAAAACAAAATATTAAATATTATTGAACAAAAGGTATGTTATTATTATAAGCATTATTATTGTAATATGTTTTTATATCCGAATCATTTAAGTCCTATCCGACAGTGTATTTTTAAATTTTCAGTATTAATTTTAAGGATCTTTCATAATAATATATACTAATTGGCCCTGCAGAAGTTGTCTTGTAACCTGATTACAGCGCCACCTACCGGTTCCAAATGTCCAAGTACAATATTTTTTATCGACATCGGTCCGCTGTTTACTGTATCCACTGCTGTAATTGATATAAACAGAAGATTATTTAAATACTTTTGTTACTTATTGATAATCATGTTCGTGTGACATGCAAAACCAACCGCTTGACGTGCTTCTGAGGCATTGAGAGGTTTCAGTATGCTAGGAATAGTTACTTATCCATACACTGACCGCGACAAGCGCAGAGTAACCGTTGTTAGTTGTTATTTCGAAGGCACAAACTTCGAACACAGTTTCACACACAACACAATTGTCTACTTACAAGTTTTTATTAATGATATGATGATTTTGAAAAAAAAGGCGTAGGTTTTTTTTCCTTACAAACACAAATTTGCACATACACAAACCAGATGATGACGCGAGTGTTGAATCCATTTATATGTTTATAAATACTGATCCTGAATATTAAAAAGGCAATCGCGTCTAAACACAAAAAAAACGTTATTTTATTAAAAGTTTAAAACTTTTTGCGAGGAATGTACTCCGTAACAAAACCTTTTGTTTTAAAAAGTTTTTTGAGACGCGAATAAAGCCGCGTGTAACAGCTAGTATCAAATAAAACATTATTTTTAACCGTAGATCAAACAAGTCAACCCAGAATCGATTAATTCCATAAAAGATCGCCCCTAATAAAACACTTTTGAAATATGAATATGAATATGTATATGTTTGTGTACCTTACCGTGCCGAGCGTAAATATTTACTGTCCCAACCCTTTTTTTGTACGAAAAACCGAACTTGCTTTGTAGTCATGGCCATGGAATCCGTGATATTCGCCACGACCATGACAGGTACTGGTTCAAGCCCATCCCTATGGAAAACATTATCCCGTTGGTAGTTGACGCAATATTCCTATATTTTTACCGATATCATTACTTTTATTACGGCTCACTTTGAAACGTGTTTGAAGCTAGTGGACTAGAAGGACTAATTATTTTTATGTCCCCATGAAAAAATTCCCCTTAAATCAAAAACAAAATTAAAATCGGTTCAAAAAAGGAAGCATGTGACGTCAAATGTATCATGTGCCATAAAAATTCTATACTAAAAAACGGACGGAGCATCCTGTCTAAATTTCTACCGAAAACTTTAAACCCTTATATCTTAAGAACTGCCTCGTTAGTCTAGTGATCTGGTTATGCTAGGGGGGGTTCGATCCCAGGTCGAGCAAAGTGTTATTAGGTTGTTCTATATGATTCTCGATCTTGCGCAGACCGCATCCACCGACTCCCTGCGACCCTCACAAGGTCGTCCGTCCACCTAGTTGGGGGCCGTCCTACGCTGCGCTTTCCTATGCGTGGTCGCCACTCCAGGACTTTATTTCCCCAGCGGCCATCCGTTCTTCTAGCCACATGGCCCGCCCATTGCCACTTCAACATCGCACAATCGATTCTTGACGCGATCATTAAGGGAGGCCTATGTTCAGCAGTAGACGTCCGTGGCTGATAGCTAGATATGCATCTCAGTAGCAACTCAGAGTTTGGATGTGTGCCTTGTTAATGACAATAATAGGCTTGTCCGCTATTACATGGGACCTAAACATACTAGAAACTGTGGTATGCATTACCTTACCTCTGCCGAGCCACAAATATTAGGGGTTGAAGTATGAAATTTCCGATTTGTACTGAAAATTTGAAAACTGAACTCGTATTCAAAAATCACTCGAATTTTCGAAGCATCCACCTTTCTTGTCTAAACTGAATAAAAAAAACAACTGAAAGTCGATTATGGAATGTTGATATTTTTTTAAAAGTAGAACTTCATAGGTACTATGCGAAAAAAGTTTCTCTCAAAAATCTCAAACCATGAAGGTTCTATATCAATTTGAAGTACCTATTACAATAAAACGGCAATTTCGTACTTTAACCCCTGTCACATTGAAATACGATGCTTGAATCTCTACTGGTCCCTCTAGCAGGCAGCACATAGGGGTGAGCGTCACCAATTAATAAGCGAAAGTAGAACGGTGCAACTTTTCAATACCCTCGCCGAGTAAGAGCCGAGTTTTAATTAATTTTCATGTTTCACAGCCAGCCAGTTAACCCATCGTTCTATGTGGCTAGTGAACGCGATGCGATGGAAAGCGACAAACCTTACACAACACGAGGTATAACATAATGGATAGCTATCTGTTCAAAACCATATAATTACATAACTAATTTTTTCTTTTAGATTATTGCCTTTAAAATAACTATTTCTGTGTTTAATTCTATTTCTACCTAGCTGTTGCCCGCGGTTTCACCCGTATCTCAAAAGGTTTTTGAGACATACGTTAGCCTTTGTCCTTTTCCAAGGTCTAATCTATCACTGTACCAAATTTCATCAAAATCGGTTCAGCTGTTTAAGCATGGAAGCGTAACAGACACGCAGAGTTACTTTCGTACTTATAGTATGATGATTTAAAGGATAAGAATGTTCATGTCTCCCGTAAATGAAGAAGTACATTAACTAGAAACATTTGTATGTTATCTTATGTAACAAATTGTGTACTTTCTTTGTTGGAGATACTGAAATAAATAAATAAAATCCTCTGAGATGCATAAAACAGATACAACTCTCCGAATTTGTTTCGGATAATATTCTTAGAGGTTGTCTTTTAATACTTGAACGCTGACTTGTAAAAATATCTTCAAAAGATCTAATTTTATATATAACAGTAAAAAATAAGTTTACAGTTTATATTTAATTAATTAATTAAAAAATTGTGAGGAAACGTGCGTATCTGAGAGATTTTCTTGACGAACGTGTGTAGTCCCATTCTGAGAGCAGATCCGTGCCGAGCACATATTCAATGGGTTGATCATGATAATTATGTGTATTTATTTATAAAAACTTAATATTATTTGAAATAATAGTTTAGGGAAAAATGAAAAACTGCAGCTGTTTTGGCTCCTATAAAGGTCCCAGAATTGAAATTATGGTAAAACCATTATGCTTACTAATTGCTGTAACTTGCTTACCTAGGACGCACGAATAATGTTTGTGCTGACGATAAATGCTACTATTTGACGTTCATGATTCTTTAGCTCACTTACTTTTTGACTTCACGAAGTTAACCCTTAAATGGTCACGTATACCGTGTCAGAATATTTCACAGAAATATTTTTGACGTTAGTTGAAAATGTTTTTTGGCTTGCTTTTTACCTTCATTTTGGTCGATTTTAAATATGGTAAAGTCACGTGTTTCTTCAATTTTATCCTGCAATGAGTGAGACATTTTTTATGGAAAGAAAAACAATTTATTCCTTGCAAAATAAAAGAATGAAATTATCACTAACATAAAAAAAATTACATAATATGGCATAAATAGTGCGTCTCCCCATCACCACAAAGAAATGGAGTAGCGTTCAGCATTATGCTGAAACTATATTATAAATAATTATTTATACTGATACATTTGCGTTTGACTACAACTCCCTAGTCATGGATAGCATATCAGTTTCAGAACCAACATCATTAATAATGATTATTTAAATTCAATATTGTTGTTCATTCGTTAACGTCAAAGTGGAAAAACTAGAAATAATACATTGACATTCTTGTCTAAAGCCTTCTTAAAGTAATGTTTCACAAATTTGCTAAAAAAAAAAACAAGACACAAATTGTTGTCTATGACATCGACATCAATTTGAATCAGAAAAGATGTATCACAAAAAGTTAAGTTTTCCTCACAAAATTAGCTACTAAAATAATCCTAAGCTAGATTATATTAGTATTCATTCAAGTACATACTATCTGGTTGATTATGGAAACACTTAATTTATATGAATGGCGCCGATAAATCAATGTTAATAACAATGTTTGCTCGTTCAAATATCGCTGTATATCGTATATATATTGTAGCTTAACTAGTACCTACATTTAGGTGAGGGAGATAGGAGAATAGAGGGAGTAATTCCATTCAAATTAGAGCTGCTGGTCTAGGGAAGTACCTGCGCCTTGTAGAAAATCGAAGTGAAATAACACTGCTTTGAGCTGTGTTGTGTTCCTTACGGTGAGCAAGGTTGCCAGTGCTCCGCGAGGAAACGTTGAGTTATCAATGGGGGGAACTCTAACCCTTATACTGCCAATCCAACTATTCCTCTTTCGTTTTACAGGGTCGGCCACGCGCAAGTACCACGAAATTTTCAATACTAAATGTAGTGATTGAATATTGAAAGTTCGATACTTGGTTTCACTGGTTTGATTGATTCTGATGAATAAATTGACTTAATTACCAACTGAAAGCGCAGCAACCTGGAAGCCGTTAGATGCCTGCGGCATAGGTACCTATAACCGGTTCTTGTGGAAATCCTTCGGGTAGGCCTTTATTCAGGAGTGGAGTGTAGCTGATATGATGTATTTGACTTAGCAATAAATTTGTCCTTCGATCGGTATTATAAGAATATTTTGAAAGATGTCTTTATAAAGAATCTCTTATTCCCTTCTTGAGGAGTCAATAATGAAGCTTTTCATCCAGTGGCTTTGCTTGCGTTGAAAGAAATAAATAAAAAAGTTTATTCACACAGTCATGAACAATGCACACAATAACACGAAAAAGTAATTAATAAAGATAACAACATAGTTGTTGCAAGATAATAATATCATACCAATGTTATATAATGTATCTTTAAAAGTAATATTTGAAATATGTGCCGTGGTTTCGATCTTCACCCTCCACATATAAAACTTACAAACTAAAAAAATTGCAACTTCTTGTTATAATATTAGTTAAAACTAGTTATCTATCCGGGTAGATCTCAACTTTATCAATCCTGTGAGAATTTTCCTTAATCCATCCTTAGCAGATACTATTTTCCCATAAGCCCTTCTAGTTTGTAGGCTTTACAGTTTTTGAGAATACGTGATTAGTAAGTGAATGATATTTCGTTTTTATATGGATTCCTTACATGTGCGTACTCAGGATTTAGGAATTTTTATAGATATCTTGCGTAACCAAAGAAAAACTCGCTCTTTGCGGCCTCGGAAGCGACGAACCGGCAAACATTATTTTAAAGAAAACCCTACGTCAACAGATGCAGCGGATCGCATATATAAATACGAATGCCCACCGGCTCGCAGCGGCAACGACAACAATAAAAACAAAAACAAATGTAGCCTAGCTATCAATCCAACTTATGACGAGATACAATAATTAAACATTGTGATTAAAATTAAATTAGAAAAAGGAAAAATTTATGTACTTTACTAAATAATGCGTCCAAATTTTTCTGGTAGAATAGTTAGTTGTAAAGTGAGTGTCAGCTGAGCTGAGCGGACTGTGCGATGACACTTTGACGTTTCAAGATGATTTTGACTTCACTGTGTTGGCGATTGAGTATGTGAGTGTGGCGGGAGTGAGCGTTCGGGCAGCATGGCGGCCGTCGCCGGCCTCTACGGGCTGGGAGACGACCAGCGGGCGAGGCACCGCCGAGGCCAGTGCAATGCGGAGCGCTCCGAGTCCAGAGATGACAACACTGAGGCGTAAGTACAATATTCAAACAAACAATCTAAATTGACGATCATTCTCAGGTAAAATAGGAAAGAAACTCATTGCCGAGGTATATATTGCCGAAGAATTACAATCTGGCAGTGTTCAAGAATCGAGTGAACAGGTTTTTGCTATTGCCGGGATTGTAGAACGCACTGTTTCTTCCCAACAGGCAAAGTAACGGCCAAACGCGGACCCATTGAGAATTTAAAAAATAAACCTACTAAATACCGTACATCAGCACTAAAATAAATTTCAAGCAATTATAGGCTTACTAACATAATTCCAATAATACGTTACAATACATACTTAAATACAACGTGTTAAAGTTTAGATTGCTTACAATGAAAAACTGCGATATTATTGCAAATATTGTGAAATAGCTACATTATTTCATTTTTCAATTGCAATTATCGTCGAATACGAACTGTCGATATGCTTTTACAAACAAAATTAAAGCGAACACATTGTTTATTTTGTTTGCGAGCGCTGGACATGCCAATGTCCGATATTAAATGCATATATTATAGTATAATTTACGTTACACCAGCTATAGTCAATATTAACCGTAATTAAGGTGTAAATTATAACCGGACTGCTAATTATTGATAAAATATTTATTTTGTATAAAATGACCAAGATTTAATTAAACCAAATAATCGTATTTTGGATTATACATGGCTACATTATAAAGATATACTTTACCATTATAACCAGATCTCGCATTGTATGAACTTTCCGTACAATGAGCGGTCTGCTTACATAATCAATTTATTGATGAATTGTAATTAAACGAATACCTGTATCTTTTTACGACGTCTGTGGTCTAGTGGTTCGCATGTCGGACTGCTGATCACGAGGTCGTGGGTTCGATTCCCACAGAACACAAATTTCTGTGTGATACACATAAGTGTTTGTGTTTGTCTCGGTGTTAATAGTGTATTATAAGTACATTATTTACAAAAAAAAGTATGTAAGTATTATATTCCATGTACTATGGGTACTAGACAACTAGTACCCATGGTACAGACGCCAGCAGGTCAAGCTATCCAAAACTGTCAAATTTTCCCAATTGAATATGAACCTTATTGCTTTGTATTAAAGTTGAAAATCAATCAAAGAAATTTGACAGATTGTGGTAGCTTGATGTGCTAGCCTCTGTACATGCTCTGCTTAGTTAGGGACTAGATGGTGCTGTGTAAAATTGTCCAATAATATTTGTATCTATTTATATTTTTAGTTCTTACTGGTTATTTAGATGACATGAAGTATTTTTTATTGTATGGATCATTCTCATGGAACGGCCACATCCTGAGGAGATGACAGGGTATGTTGGACTTCTACTGAATAAAAACCGCATTTTCTGTCTTTCTTTCTTTCTTCTCTCTATGTCACGGCCATGAAATTTGTGACATTGGCCACGACCGTGACAGACGAGTAATTCCCCGTGACATGCTACATGTCACAGCTATATGACCATGACCGTTAATTGCTTAAGCATAAGCAGAGCATGCTGAGGCTATTCGATGGATCATTCTATCTTCGTATCCTCAATCGAATATCTAGAAACTCACTTAAAGATAATTATATAACTTTGGTAAAGCTAAAAAAAAAATCTTGTAAGTTTTAACATTCAAGTTCAAGGATTAGTTTTCCAGAAAATTCTTAACAAGCATTTATGAAAGTTAAGACTCTAGTTACACTGTTTGTAAAAAGTTTGGAGAAGAACCCGGAAAGAAACTTCATGGTCATTCTTTAGTGTAATATTGTGAACTAACGGGGCCAATGTTAATAAAAATGGTTTACTTATTAAATCAAAGACACAATAGAAAAATAGTTTTTATGACCCTCTGGTGGTCGTCTGCATGGAACGATTTGATTCCCAGACGATTCGATTCCCAGGTCGAGTAAACAGATATTGGGTTTTTATATAAAATTCTCATTAGCATCTCAGATTAAGGAAAACAATCAACAATAATTACACAGCTTCATTTGTTATTCAAATATAAAGTTTTAATTAAATAAGAGTGTGGAAGCAAAACAAACAAAAGCTTGAAAGGAGGTAGTTTAAGATTAATCCGAAACTTGTCCAACACACTTGTTAGACACATTAGGCGGAACAATACTTTCACCTTAAAAGCTTCGGCACTTACGACTTTCTTGTTTGAGTTTCTATAGATATTGCGAACAAATGAGTGTTAAATCGACGTAAGCGATTAAAGTGTTAAGAGTTCTATGTAATAAAATTGTTATTTTAGTTTTTTCTATATACCTACCACTAAGGTAGCAAACAAACATACGGCCCATCTGATAGTAAGCGGTTACCGTAGCCTATAGACGCTTGCAACACCAGGAGTAGGTATCACGTGCACGTTGCCGACCCTGTAAAATGAAAGAGGGTTGGCAATATAAGGGTTAAAGTCCACCCACTGCCAACAAGGTTTCCTCGCGGAGCACTGGCAACCTTGCTCACCGTAAGAAACACAACACAGCTCAAAGCAGTGTTATTTCACTTCGATTTTCTGCAAGGCGAAGGTACTTCCCCAGTCGGGCAGCTCCAATTTGAGTGGAATTACTCACACTATGCCCTACCCCTCTTAGTTTTGAGTCCTTCTGGATATCATTGCAATCACAAATATTCTACCGCTCAGCTATAGTGTGTTAACATTTTACGATTGCAAGGATATATAGTATTCACATTGACCCTTTGACTGATACAGTGCAACCTATCATGTACGTCACCGTCCTCCGAGCATCTACTTGCGGTCGACTTACAGTCTAACATAGTCTATTTTACGCAGAGAGACTGCCATCAGACCACCGCAACCCAATTTCAGGGTGATATCCTGAGGGTAGACTGGTTGTTAGGTTCTCTGGGCTTCTGACTACCACTAACGATTATCATAGATGTTCGCAATACAACCGGGACCGACCGGTTTACGTGCTCTCTACACACTCAACTAAGACACGGAGAAGTCCCGATGTTATTAGAATTGTCACCCATCCATAAACTGACCGCGGCTAGTGCAGCTTAACATAGCAGATCGTTTAGCCACGATCCCCTCAGCCTAGAACCAATTGTGTATAACATTTAATAACATTTGTAATACTGATCCCCATTCAAACTAAAATGCTCTTTATACCAGACACATAAAGTCTCAAAACTGTCTTCAAGGCCTGGCATGCAGCGGGTCTCGTTACGTAACCGGGAAGGGAGGGGTCAGGGTCAAGGGGACGCGGTAATGAATGTAGTAGCCGGGAATTTCGGGCCGTACGGGGGTTCCCCCCGCTCGTTTTTTGAGGGTTAGATCTTTCTAACAAAATCGAACCGCTTCTAGTTTTTGACAGTTTTCTTGCCGGAGGGGAGGTCAATCAAATTTAAATACGAAATATTATAGTTATTTAGAAAAGGAAAAATTCGACCGCGGTATTTTTCCTTTTCTAAATAACTTTAAAATATTAGCATGGAAAATGCTAAAAATATACAAAGGGACGAAATATTATTTTGCACATTTTTCAACTTAATAATAATAATCGGCAATTATTGTCATCATCTGAAGAGGCTCTCGTTAGACGGGTGGATCAAGGGCTTGATACAGAAACAGTACAGTACTTCACGACACGGCACAAATTGTAAGGAGGTTCCTCTCTCTGGAGTCTTAGCCACCGGTAGTTTGGACCCTGTTCCCGATACTGGTAATCTGACTAATGTATGAGAAATAATAGAACAAAAAGAGTTAAACTACTTATAATTCATAGTAAAATCATATATAATTAATTAATAGTAATTCATATTTAATTAATAGTAAACACTCTTTTAAATTATTATTTAATATAATTATTATGTTGTTAAGAATCAATTTAAATTATAATGAATTGGAATATCATAAATCTATGCATAAGCATGAGCCAGAGATAAATGAAATGAAATGTTATTATGAAATTTTATTACCTATAGTTTTCATAAGACATAAATTTATTACCGATAATTAAGCATATTTTAATTCCAATGACTGAAGAATTTAGAACAAAAAAGAAAAGTAATATGAACATACGTATGAAGCAGGGGCTGGTCACTAGTGTAAAATAAATATTAATTTCTGTATGTCATCATCCTTCTCCTAATTTTTTCCCAATTATGTTGGGCTCTGACTTTTCGAATTCATGTGCGTATTAATAATTAATTATCACTCGCTTAAACGGTGAAGGAAAACATCGTGAGGAAACCTGCATTCCTTAGAGATTTTTCTCGACGGTTTGTGAAGTCTGCCAACCCGCACTAGGCCAGCGTGGTGGACTATAGCCTAATCCCTCTCAATATGAGAGGAGACCCGTGCCCAGCAGTGGGACAGTATATGGGTTGATGATGATGTTGGGGTCGACTTCCAGTCTAGTTAGATACAGCTGAATATCAGCTGACTATCAGATCTGCACAACTCAATTTCTGGGCAATACCGATATCCTGAGGATAGACTGGTTGTCATTTTGGGCTTCTAATTACCACTAATGATTATTATAGGTATTCGCATGATACTGAAAGTGACTCTCTGAGGCACGGAGGGGTCTCGACTAAGAGTGGCCATAGAATAAAATCAAACCGCGGCTACCGCAGCTTAACCTTGCAGATTGGTTCGCCCACAGCATAGTAAAATTATAATATACACGTACATATACAGATTTTAGGTAATATTCTAATATATATGCCAATTACGGGTAAACACAACATTTACAACATAGACGCCCGATTACCGCTTAGTTGCTAAATAAATAACAATTGTGATGCAAAAAGAAAAACAGAAGACAATAAAGAGAAACAATTTAGGTTATAAGAAAAAAAAACATGACTGTATACAACGTGTTACAAAATACCCCGTAATAAATATAATTAATAAATTATCAAAGCCAAAAATGTTGTCAGCGGTCATGTCAGGGAACCAGATTATTTAACAGAAAGGCCTATTTTACCTAATAATTGTCTACTTTAATAGTTTTTCTATTTTTCATTCATAAATGTCGTAGTTTTCCTTTTTTTTGGGTATCTTATCTTAATCTTACAGCGTTACTATGGTTCCTAAATATTGTGAATGGACTCGTTATAAGGCCCCATTTTACCTCCTCTCGGCTTTACGGGTACTTTTGTAACACCCTGTATATAAAATTAAAAAAATAATAATATAGTTACAACTTAGCCACAAGTTTTAGCCCTCTCTGTTAATACATATCGTCTCTAAAACAACAATTATTCTGAAATTTCCAAAAAATGTTTTACTAAAACCTCCCTGGGGCCACCGACATCGCAACGAAGGCTGCGAAGGTAGCCCTCTACCAAATTGATTCTCAATAAAAACATTTGTCTCTTTCTGACGCATCGAATGAAGATAGAGCGAGAGGGGCAGAGCAAAGATTTCAAGGCTATTGAGAGTATTAATATATTTGATCTTGTTAGAAAAGTTTCATAGTTTGAGTATCTCATAACAGACGTGATGTCGACGCGATAACAGTCCTTATTTCTTTAATGGGGATAGATATTCATGTAGTACAGAGAACTTCTACTTTTCAATTATAAATAGTAATAAATGAATAAAATACCTATTTGGGGCATTTCACATGGCACGATCTAGTCCCAAACTAAGCAGAGCTTGTAGTATTGACACTAGACAATAGATATATTACTTATATTTTTTTTGTAAATACTTATTATACATATAAGTAACACCCAATAATATTGCTTTTTCGGTAGTACTGCCTCACTAGCCTAGTCATCACAATCACGACTGCTACACTTGAGGTCCTCGGTTCGTTTTCCACCTCAAGATTACAGACTTGCGGTTGACCATCTAATGTTAAATGACGATGTGGTCGAACCCATTGACCTATTCAAAGTCCCCAAAGCCAATAACCCGCTTGACTTCGTAGCATGGATTCGTAGCCATGCTACGTCGGTGTGCTACGAACGCCTACGCGTAGACCTGCGTAGACAGCGCGGCGCCGACGTAGACTACCATTAAATCTTCTATGTATTTTTCACTTGTTAACTTATTAGTGAAAAGTGAATAATGAGGATGACATAATTATTTCAGTATCAAGCAATATTGTACAAATGTAACGTGAAAAAAACACTCGCTTAGTAGCGGCTTCGACTTACAAGTGGAATTAAGGTCAAAATCTAGTTGTGTAACTCTCTTGGTCAGTAGCACTTATAATTTACGAAGCTACTCGTTAATCACAGGTCACTAAATTCATAAGACATTTTTATGTTTATAATTTATCGACAGCCGTCAACGAGCATTTATTTGTTTTATGAGTACTATTGTCCGCGGTTTCTCCCGCATCCTAAAAGGCTTTTTGACACAAACATAATTATGTCCTTCTCGAAAGTATAATCTATCTCTGTACCAAATTTCATCAAAATCGGTTGAGTAGTTTAGTCGTGAAAGCGTAACAGACAGATGAGAGTTAATATGAATTACCTGATATTTTTGTGTATACTTACTACTCAAAAAAACCCTCAAGCGGCGCCCAAAACACAATTTTAGATTATTTTCAACTCGCTAAGAATCTTAATTCGGTGTACATTGAAACTTAGCAGAATCGTCAATGTGCGCTAACCTTGAACTTGCGTGCAATCAGTCGGTTAGGCGGAGATACGCGGAATTAAACCGCACTCCGCTAAACCGCATCGCCGGTGTGAAGCGCACATATCTACTAGTTGTATACGTATATGACTGATTAAACACGAACAGAGTGAGTTAGTCTGTTGACTAGAGAATTACGTGGTTCATTTGAAACTGAAAACTAAACACGGTTTAGTATGTTCATTAGTGATGGGAAGTTTATATTCGAAATGAATTGAATATGTTCATATTCAATTCATTTCGAATATAAACTTCGGCGGTACATTCAGGGAAAATCAAAAGTGTAATATAAAAAAAGAATAATTTTAAATGAATCCTTATTAATAATAATCATCATCATCATCCGCACCCACTCTTGGGCATAGGCCTGTCTTTTATTACTACAAAAGGTCAGGTCTAGTTAAACCTAAACGAATTATGGGTGTACAATTAGTACACCTCCGCCTAACCCTTCGGGGAGTACAGGCGTGATGGTATGTGGTTTTTTCCTCCGGAGTTTAACAGTATCTTTAATGTGGCCTTTTGACCGCCACGTCAATAACGAAAATCTGTGTTCTCTACGCCGAGCGACAAATTCTAGTAACTAATAATAAGTAAAAAAAAAAAACAATAAATTTTTGTATAAGTATTATTATTATTATTAAAAAAAATGTGGTATTTTTACGTGCCATACCGTCGTTGGCATCGTGAGCAAGTTTTCATTTGACGTCTGTACACGTCCGTGGCAGTCAAAAGGTTAAGAGACAACTAGAGAATATACCTTTACAAAAGGCAAAATACAAAACATGAACAAACATCACCCTCATCATCCTCTGAGCTTCTTTCCCAACTTAGTTAAGGATAAACAGATGCTCATCATGCCCGCCGTAACACAATTCCTGAGCAATTTATTTATTTATTCATTTATTTCAGGCAACAAGGCCCATATAAAAATATAATAATACAATATAAAATAGAACAAAAAATAAAATACTATAAAATATATACAACAATAACAAAACTAAGTATTACTATGCCACACGTAAATTCGTCGTGCGTCGCTCGGTGTTAGGTATCCGGCCTCGGAACCGCCGGAATAGTACACCTTTCGGCCAAAACTCTTCCTTCATGAAAGTCGACAGATGTTCGGTCGGTATTCTAATCACAAAAGAACTGAAATTCACATTGTGACTAGAGTCTAACCGTTCGACCCTCAGAGTGAGATACCTCTTAATTGCAATATACTCTACAATCTCCTCGGCTTTTGTAGAGTAATGCAGTCTGGACACGTAGAGCGGCGTCACTGGTACTGCAGGACGCAGCAGGTGTTTCGGTCCGGTCCGTGAAGTCCCGCACTTGTTTAGACGGTTAGGCTTCTTCTTTTTCTTCTCCACCTTGATGAAGCCATCCTTGTCTCAATACCGATATCCTGAGGATAGACTGGTTGTCAGGCTCTTTGGGTTTCTGACTACCACTAACGATTATCATAGGTGTTCATATGACATCCGGAAATGAAGCCTTTAGGTGCCTTCCTATAGGTGTTGAAGATATGTTAAGAATAGTCATTCATCTACAGACTGACCGCGGCCAGCGTAGCTTAACCAGGCAGATCAGTTGATCAGCGTAGTTTAAAACTTAGCCACGAGCATACAAACAACATTATTCAAATGATTCCCGGCGTTTATGGCACGAATCACGATAACACTAATTGTAAAATAGGTATGTGGGCGGAAAATACCCACTGTTTTACTTGTGTAATTTGTTTTCTTTGAATGCCAATGTACAGAGGCCAGTACACCAAGCTACCATAATCTGTCAAATTTCTTTAATTGATTTTCAATTTAAATACCAAAGCATTATGGTTCATATTCAATTGGAAAAATTTGACAGTTTTGGATAGCTTGAACTGCTGGCATAAGTATGATGAAAAATTCCTAAAAAAAAATCAAGTCACAGCTATCCAAAGCAGACGAATACAATTCCTTCTATGCTTCGCTGCGAGGTAATTGTAAGCCGATACTTTGCAAAAGAGATAACACCATACTTGCGGCATTTCAAATATGCACTGCCCTCAGAAATTATGTTCACGACTTATAATACAACAAAGAGGTTTTAGAAATCTGCCCCACATTACTATGCGCTCTTTTTGACAGCTCAAAAGCTTTGGAACCTACCCGTAACTTTCACGTGTAGTACCTTCTAAAAACTAAACTCAAATAATATTCATTGAATACATTCTAGATAATAATATATTATTATTTCTATAGATTCGTATAATATACCTATTATGATCATATATTATCATCTTTTTGATTTTAAAATGACCATGAAAAATACCTACCTACTAATGTTATCATAACTTCTTAGCTGTTTGATAATGAAAGTTATTATTTATGGAGACTGTTTTACCGCTACATACTTTTACATAAGTAACTCTTTTTGCCTTTATGTAAAAATATAAATATTAAGTAACCAAATTACAACAACTTTTATACGCGATTGTATTTCTAAAGCTATGCGAAATCTATTTTACCATCAAAATTGTACTCGAGCCTTAGCTCCGCATTCTAACAACGTACACTTTGTCAAAAATACTCTGAATTATTCAATAAAATAAAACGACCGGTGACCTTGTGCCATGGGAACTGTATGGAAATTCGTAATCACGACATCTAGCGGTCAATAGCGGAACTAAGTACATTGAGCAGTTTCCTTGTGTTGCCACCAGAGCACGGCACTCTAGCGTTAAACCAGAGAACTAGATACTGCCTCCAGAATTTATACTTTGTTTCATTGCAGTTGATGTTTTATTTATTTTTTATTTGGAAAATCATCAGAAATATTGCTGAGTTTTTCTTATTATGACTTATTTAATACATTTCCAGTTATTCGAACCAACAGGAGCTCCAACTAGTCACAGCGATAGCCACTAGATGTCGCTAAAAACCGTTTTCCATCTTATCAGTCTAGATGGCGCCAAGAGCCGCATACATTTCACAAGTTATTTCAAATACTTTTAATTCTATAAAAAAATGAGATTTTTTTAATCCATGCAATGATGCAAACATGAACAACTGCATGTTTGCGTTACTTAATTTTGAATAAATAAATTCGTAGTTACAGTTTTGAACAGAAAGGTGTAAGGGAGTGGTCTCTGCAATCCCCAATAGGTACTCGCAGAGATGCCGTGCAACACAATCTTTAAAAGAATAGTTTTACAAAAATATAATAACAGGAAAATGTAATGTGCCTTCTTTCAACATCGCGTTTTTTTATATTGTCGGTAGGAGCTGTATATATAGGTAATGTTTTTTTGTTTTTCCAACACCAAAACTAAAAACTGTGAAGGTACCGATGCGGTAAAATCTAAAAATTCACGGTATCCGATTCACTATGACAAATAAAATCTATCTCTACAAAACGACGCCTTAAGGCGCTGATATGCGTTTTTAATTATTTTAAATTGACAATTATAAACATCGAAAATATTGCATTGTTGTGTACTAATCGTTTAGAACGTCTAAACGATTAGTGTTAATTATTTAAAAAATCATATGTTTAGATAAAGCTTTTCAATAAATAATAAAATCAATGCGATATTTTCGATGTTTATAATGATGTTATATATAATTTCGTGAAATATTATAGCCTTTCACTCTGAAAGGAGACCCGTGCTCAGGAGTGGGACAGAGTACGGGTAATAGACCGACTACGCTCGCAGTGATAATTAACCGCAAATAAATAAGAAATGGGTTAACCATAGATATAATTCGTGAAATTATAATTATTTAACGGGACAAAAAAGACTATAATAACACAAAACAATGTTATTATATTTATAAGGCGTAATTTTATGAAACTTTCACAATTAAAAAATCTTGTTTATTTATCATTGCGTATAAGTACGTACATATTTTTTTAAAGAACGAATAGCATTGGCTGTTATTTTATCCTACTAATAATATTATAAATGTGAAAGTTTGTGAGGATGGATGGACGGATATTTGTTACTCTTTCACGCTAAACTACTGAACGGATTTTGATTAAACTTTATATTAATATCTTCTAATATATAAAATTCTCGTATCACAGTTTTCGTTGCCATACTCCTCCGAAACGGCTTGACCGATTTTAATGAAATTTTTTGTGCTTATCGGGGAGGTCTAGGCGAACATCTATTTTTTTTTTTATGGCAAAACAACGTTTGCGGGGTCAGCTAGTTATTTATAAATTAGAGTAACATATGGGCTATAATTAATAACGATTTTATGTTAATTAGCCAAATTACAATGATAATTAAAAGTAACTTTTCCACGCGGACGAAGTCACGGGCAGAAGCTAATTTATATACATAAAGCTTATTTTTAGACTAAGTATTGCGCGGATTATCTATGCCGAAGAGTACTTTTCGTTCAAGGTAGCTGGCGGCTATCGTCGCTTTAAGTATCTGCAGTGGATTGTATGAGTTGAGGTTGGGACTACAGCTCTTTAGAACCAAGAACTAAATATTAGGAAAATATTGGTCGATTACTTTTCAACTTGAATGAATAAATTTGACGACGTCTGTGGTCTAGTGGTTCGCGTGTCGCACTGCTGATCACGAGGTCGTGGGTTCGATTCCCAAAGAACACAAATATTTATGTGATGAACATAAGTGTTTGTGCTTGTCTGGGTGTTTCTTATGTATTATAAGTATGTATTTACAAAAAATAGTATATAAGTATTAAATCCATTGTCTAGTACCCATAGTACAAGCTCTGCTTAGTTTGGGACTAGATGGTGCTGTGTGATATTGTCCAAGCATATTTATATTTATTTATTTTAACTGTTCTTGTGGCTATTCATTATAAATGTTAGAGATTTAAATATAATATTTGGGTTATTTTTACAAAACACCATCTAGTCCCAAACTAAGTAGAGCTTGTACTATGGGTACTAGACAATGGATTTAATACTTATACACTTCTTTTTTTGTAAATACAAACTTATAATACATAAGAAACATTTATAACAAAACATAATCACGGCTGTATTTCCCGAAGGGCTAGGCAGCTGTATACTGCTATCCACCCACAGTTCACCAGTTTGATTCTGTAGGTTCCATGTTATAGGGGGCGAGCCTATTGCTCGAGCTATTTGTAATTTTATAGAAACACTCAATATAAATTTCCTCGATCTGATTGATTGATTGAAATTGAACCCAGGATTTCTCTAACACTTACGACCAATAGACTACGTGGCAATATTGCTAAGACGTGAAGTAAGCTATCTAAGTTAACATCTTGGGAATACTTACTCTGTGTTTATCATAGAACTCCTTGTTTCGTTATCAGCTGTTGTATTTCTAGTCAATCCCAGATTAAAACCTTAGTTTTATTTTTTATGAGGAGAAATGCTAGACATAATATACATATAGATCTCCTTGTTTCGTTATCAGCTGTTGTATTCTAGATTCAATCAAGTTCAATCCCAGATTATAACATTAGTGTTATTTTTTTATGAGGAGAAATAATAGACATAATATATAATGACGTGTTATTTACCCGCTACTCGGAGCACAGTTGAAAAATTTCCTATGTCCACCGAACAAACAGAAAAATAATAAAACCATAATCAAAGTGAATAAAAAGTAAAACCCTTCGAAGCGTGAATGAACGTGCAACCCAGCTCAGCTCCTTCTAAGGCTTCCCAATTAATTACAAAAAGTTCATTAATTGATTAATTTTATCGGAAATGATATCTAAGAAACCCAATTTGTGGCTGATAAATACATAAACGAAACCATAGACTCAGTCAGGCACCCATCCTTAGACTGGCCTCGGCAACCGTGACCTTGCATATCGATTAATCACCTTAGTATTTAATTAGCCACAAGCTCCTCTTTTACAATTTTCTTAATACAGCTCTTTTTGCTACCAGCAGAAATGTCAACTAGCTCAGTTATCAAGTTTCCATTAAGCTAGGAAATTGTAGCTACGCTGATGCTACGCCGTAGCGCCGTAGCAAGTAATCCAGTTACGTAGGTACAACTGCCTTTAAGAAACACTTTGCAGTTAGAATCTGATTAACTGGAGACTTAATCGAGTTTGTGCAGCTTCCATGTTTATGCCGCACTTCCTTTTTCTTAGTGGCGTGGTGTGAATTCAATGATAATTTAATTTTAATAGTTATGAAATTTTATATAAACTAATATTTTGTAAAAAATTGGAAATTTAAAGAACATATTACTCAGTTTTAAAAAGTTATCTGTAAAATGCCATGAAGATACTGCAATCGACCCAAATATTATTTTGATATACTCAGTATGTCTTTACAAATAGTTATAATAATACCAAATAGTAATATCAAAGTACGTTTCAGTTCTGACTGCAAAGTGAGGCGTACATCAGAAATGTACTGCCATTAAAGCCCACGACTGCCCTCATACATTCACGTCGACTGAATGGAGGCTTTGACGCTCATGATAAAGGAAAATCACATCACGGAGCGAAAATAATTCGGACTCAGCTCGAATTGTAGGCTGCGTGGCGCCTGCCAAGGTTGGGTGGCGGGTGCAAGTAGTGGGTGGTGTACCCACCCCGCTCTTTCGGGAATGATACAGCAGTGCGACGGCGTTTCGGGGAGAGGGTAGACGGGCTGACGCCAACGCGGCCCCGCGTTTGTGGGTCAGTAGGGACCATCCTTATTGCGACAGGATGTTAATGATGCTACCGATTTAAATGGGGAATATTCACGGTGCAGATGGGAAGTTATGGGGTGATGTAGTTTGTATACTTAATGTTTATTAGCTCAACAATAATATCTTGATTTAAATATATGAATATGTCCATTTTACATAAAAAATAACTGTAAGGAAGCTAGCTGTAATGTAGCTTATTGATTTAATTGAGCTACTAACATTTTACATTGCATTTTAATAGCAAATCTCTTGAAATAACACTTAAAAATAATAATTGATACTTTTTTCTAAATATTTTTTTGGTTTATTAGCAAAAAAAACAGTGCCTACTTTAAATTTTGAATATATTTCAGCCCAACTTTTCACGTTGCTGATTAGGCCATAGCCCACTCATCAGGTGAACCCAATCACTCTAATCAAAGTTGCTGTGGCTGAAGTCAGCTAGATACCATCGTCATCATCTTCATCGACTGCTTCACTAACTTAGTGACCCCAAGCACCACTGCTACGTTAGAGGTCTTGGGTTCGATTCCCAAGAGCAAAGTGCTATTGGGTTTTTATATTAAATTCTCAGTAGTAGCTCGGAGTTTGGAATTGTGCTCGATATCAATAGGTTCGCCTCCTATTACATGAGACCTAAACATTACGGAAAACTGTGAGCATACATTGGTACAAGTCAGCCTAACCTTTCGGGCAATATAGGCGTAATGTGTGTATGTCAACATCAATAGGTATTTATTGAGTCCAAAAAATATTTTGTAAAACAAATGTTTATATATTTTCTTCTTCCTTGAACTCGGTAAAGGCTTTCATGGTTAAGTTAATCATATTTCCGAATGTCGATTGTGTTGTCAACGGGCCATTTTATCGACATCACGCAATGTTATGTAGTAGGCAATAATAACAAAACGTATAGCGTGTCTGTTAAGGAAAAAAATATTGCTTACTACTAAAAAGAGATAAGAGAATAGTGTTTTTTCTATTGTTTACAAACTAAACTGATTCATGGCACTCTTTCTGTTATAAAACATAAGAAAAGGATAAAAGATAAATACTTAGTTCTGTAATAAACAACATTAAAAAAACAAGGCCCGATAAAAAAATGCCAAAATTCGCTAATTCAAGAGTGTCCATTGAACCCGACTTTGGCGTTCTGCGTTGTACTGCAGGCCGAATGACGTCACGGCGCGGAGGGATGCCCTATTTACGGTTGAAAAAATGGGACTTTGTCCTCGTTGTACGACACCTTAGTATTGAAGGGCCTCTACGGGCTATGCTAAGCGACTTAGTTTTTTAAATGTCAGCTCTAAATACACGTGCAATAGGTTACTTTGTTGATCGCGTTTCATGACATTTAGTGAGGTCTTCTTTTAGTTGCGCGTATTTTGGTCATTGCGACAAATAGAAATAAGCTGACTCTTTCAATCATAACTATTTTTTTTAATTTGCTTTTTAAAATTAATAATAAGTTATTTTTATTGCCAACGATCAATTTTATTTTACCTAGTCAAAGGAGAATGGCAGGCTTGTATGGGGCTTTCGTACCGGTAATAAAATTTCGTGTTTTGTGATGTTTTTGTTTATTGTTTTAATTGGTAGTTAATATGATAGACAAGCCCTTTTTCAATTCTTAGATTTTTAGAACTTGGAACGTAAAAGTTATAACCAGTTTTATTTTTTAAGGTTATGTACTAGTGTCCCAATATAAATTGTCAATAGGTACATAAACATTGCTTTTGTGATACAAGTAAATGTTCTAAATTGCTTGTTGCTATCTTTCTAGTGTTTTACTTACCATTAAGTAGGTAGATTGAGATGGAGGATCGTACCTACTCAGTGGGGTGCATTAGGAGATACCTATTTCCTACTTTGTAGTCCTCTGCTGTAGTGGACTTTGTAGTGCACAGGTTGATAATGAAGAAGTCTGGAACATCACCGCAAAGGGTTTTTAGCTTATCGGTTTTTATCGGATACCTACATTTCGGAGAATGTCCATCAAATCTCCACGATCTTATTCACGATCATATTAAATGTTATTTCTGTATAATTAATTATCATTTCGATATTTGTGTTATTTTACATATAGCAACTTCTAAAACCATAACTGCGTTTAGTTTACGATATTATTACGTTTATTTATTAAAATATTTCTATTGATATTATTAATTAATCCGAAGTTCTAAAAATAATATACTTACATGAAAATAAATGGCTTAGTTGCCCTAATAAGTGGTACAAATTCTATAACAGAACAACAAAAAAAGTATGCGGTACGAAATCTGCCGTTCGCCTTTAGATGAAATCTGCAGTAAATATTAAAGTTGGCCCTTCATACAGAATCCTTTTATCCATTGTAAAGAGCCATGCTGGCATGCCATACCATTATTGGATAATTTTTCTGCTCTACTTGGCTCTAGTGCTTTGTACTCGCATCGCACAATACATTCCACTTGCAATCCATGCGCATTGTTGACAAATAATTGTCGGATTTTCTAGTCAGATTTTTATATAAATAGGTTAAGAGAATATACTGTAAATTGAAAGGGATTAGGTTATAGTCTGCTATAGGTCTCACCCGAATTCAGTTTAAAAAAAAAGGAAACGTAGGACAATTATTTTAAGGATATAATTATTAATACTAGGTGAGACCTTTGGGCAGACCCGCTCGGTTAGAAAGTCGGAAGCGAATTGAACTGCCTGAACTAACTGTACCGACCTAAGTACCATATTGCATAATAGGCATTACGATTAGCAACTTTGTGTTCATTGACAAGGAACAGTCAGGAACACGCTGCGCCGCCGAAAATCTCCCAGGCATGAAGTTTTCCTCAAGATGGTTTCCTTTACCATTTAAGCAAGTGATAATCAATTTATAATACACACATGAAAATTAACTCGGCAGTCCAATAGTCATATGTATGAGCTATCACTGCTTTTTACGTTTCAATTATAACAATAATAATTCTATCATAATTTATTTATTGTCCCAACAAACAATACAAAAGTTTCAAGATAAAAGATAAGATAGAATCCAGAGAAAATATTACATTTTATTTTATTTATTTATGTTTACCAACTATTGTTACAATAATACTTAACTGTACAATTTACAGGAGTAATTATTAAATGCTAACCACACAATCTTTACAGGCAAATACTACTTGCAATTTAAGACGTTACAATTTACATTTTGAACAATTTCGAAACGGCTTTACCAAACCAAGAAGGAACTACGAGAAATACAACCTTGGTAATAGTACTAATACTAGTACTAAACGCAATGATAGCCTAACAATGGACTGCTAAGTCTAAGGTCTCGAGTTCGAATCCAAGGCACACACCTCTGACTTTTGAATTCATGTGCGTAATAATAATTACTTATCATTCGCTTACACTATGAAGGAAAACATCGTGAAGAAACCTGCATGACTTCGAGATATTCTCGACGGCGTGTGAAGTCAACCCGCACTAGGCCAGCGTGGTAGACTTTAGCTTAATCCCTCTCAATCTGAGAGGAGATCCGTGCTTACTAGTGGGACAGTATGGGTTGATGATGTACTAATAAAACATTGTATCCCAGGTACCAGACTGTATGCTGTCTGCATTATTTTAGATGTTATTACACAAAATGAAAACTTGAGATCATAAATAAGTATAACACATTCTGATCTATCTCATTAACATACATAACCTCTAGCCTATTCCACCATTGCCTGCTGGTCGATCCATTGCACACATTCCGCTATGCAAGAGAGACGATGGACACGTTCCAGAGCCCGGGGATTATCGATCGCAGGTGTGAGAGCCTTCGTTGAACTCCTCTGTGTGTCATGTTGATTTTTTCATGCGCTAACAAACCAAAATTCCATATGCACCCAGACCAGGGACCTGTAGGGCTAAAACATTATCGAAGTAGAATGCGGTAGATTGGGAATCACAATTTCTTTGCGGGATATTAGGAGGATTTAGGAAGATTTTACGACTGAAAGAACTTGAAGTACCAACTGTTGCTATAATTTACATTTAATATATACTCGAAAACTGCCTAGCTCTCATTAGCCTAGTGGTCGTAAGCACGACTGCTAAACTTGAGGTTATCGGTTCAATTTCCAGGTGAAACAAAGAGTTATGGGATTTTCTATGAAATTCTCAGTAGCTATAGCCTCGCTCCTATTTTATGGGACCTAAACATACTGGCTGACTATCGGTGTATAAGTAGTATACCTCTGCCATACCCTTTGCGGTATACAGGCGTGTTTGTACGTTATATATTTTTTAACTTATTTCATATAACATTATTGGATATAACTGTTATAAAAAAAAATGTTTACATGTCGTATAGATTCTTATAGCGACGCGTGCTTCCCACATCGCGCCGCAAATTGCAACAAGCAATCTACGAGAGTTCAGCCCGTTCTTTGAGACCTTTTATCTAACGCGGTCTGAGCAAACACAGGCTCTATGTTCCCGGGTGTTGTCGGCCATCCGACAGTATCTGCGCTTTCAAAGCCTGAAAGCCTCATTGTGGAGGCGACGGCTCTCGACGCTCTCCGAGCTTCTCCTCGATTGAATTCATGATTGTAAAAAACTGTGCTCAGTTAAATCACACTATTATTTAAAGAATAGTATTACACTGCAAATAAAAAAAAATCGTTTTGTATAAAAAAAATCCAATTCCAAATACTTATTGCACAGAAAAATAGTCACCTCAAAATATTGTTATAATTATACACTATCTTAGCCATTAGTTATTCCTTTGGTCTCAAAACATTCAGATTTGGTCTTGGCTTTGTGTGGTCACAGTTTTAACCTAGCCTAACCGATATCTGTATCTTGCTGACAAAATTACTGATTGACAGTAATTTTGTCGCTCAAACAGTATTTTTGATTCGCGGTTTATTATATTCCCTTTTGAAAAATAAAGATAATTTTATTTATTAAAACACACTCTTAATCATAAGGTGTTATATAATATTTTTGAGATCGTCATGTGTGTAACCTTTGGGGCGTACAAAATACTCACTTAATATTGTTTAATTAAGTTAAAAATTTTGGTATATAGAATTGTATCATTATTAAATAATTGACGCAATACATTAATCATTTGATTAAATTATCTTATTAATGTAGGTGTATTTTTGTTTTATTTAACGGTACATTTTTTTAATCTTTCCATTTCGTTTGCTTTCTTTACTCTAAGAAGAAGAAAAGGACTGGCACTCATATTGATCATATTGTTAGAATCAGTTCCGTATTTTAACTGCGGGCTCCAACATTTACTTCCGCGTCTTTCCGCAATACGCAAAAGTACTGCTATCGCGGCGTGGGGGTTAAACCACCGACTGCAGACGCGACCCCGGTGCCACCAAGCGGACGTTATTTTACTATATTTTGCGGAATTAGTGGCGAGTATTAAGATAGCGTAATCTTTACGCCCGCCACTAATTCCACAAAATATCTATACCTACATACTTACATAATTTCTTTCTTTCTCCGAGCCTTTTTTTTTCCAACAACATATAATGGGATCGGCTTCCAGTCTAACCAGATACTGTTGAATATCCGAGCTAATTATTAATATTATTGACCAATTGACTTTGACTTTTATGATTAAGTATACCCCGAAGTAGATAAATTTCCGGCCAGCAGACTAACTAACTAACATGCTTGCCGTGATATAAGTATGTCCTCGTATTATTTCGTCTTTAGCCACAGTTTGGGCACGAGATACGCGTCGACAAATTATTTCATGGAGCGCTTATTAATTTTTAATTAGCACTCCGTAACATGGAGAAACCTCGCGATAGTACATCAGCAACAATATGTGCATGCTAGGGAATGCGGAAACGAGCTAGGAAGTGCGGATAGAGCCAGGGTCTTTTCGTTTACTTGTTGTAAGAGATCTTCACATTTTCTTCATTCTTTATATATCAGCCACGGACGTCCACTGCTGAACATAGGCCTCCCCTAATGACCGCCACAAAAATCGATCTTGCGCAGACCGAATCCACCGACTCCCTGCGACCCTCACAAGGTCGTCCGTCCACCTAGTTGGGGGCCGTCCTACGCTGCGCTTTTCTATGCGTGGTCGCCACTCCAGGACTTTATTTCCCCAGCGGCCATCCGTTCTTCTAGCCACATGGCCCGCTTCTAGCTATGTCGGTTACTTTGGTTCTTCTGCGGATATCTTCATTTCTGACTCTAATAAATATCAATATAAAAATAATAACATAATATAATATCAACTGATTAATGTTGATAAAATGATGATATTAGGTTGGTATTATACATAATATATCAATTAATTGTAAGAAGCATTTTAAATTTCCAGACCATATTCATCATCAACCCTTATACTGTCCCACTGCTGGGCACGGGTCTCCTCTCACATAATGAGAGGGATTAGGCTACAGTCCACCACGCTGATTTAGTGTGGGTTGGCAGACTTCTCACGCCGTCGAGATAATCTCTAAGGCATAAGGTTTCCTCACGATGTTTTCCTTCACCGTTCAAGCAAATGATATATAATTATTAATACGCACATGATTTCGAAAAGTCAGAGGTGCGTGCCTTGGATTCGAACTCGAGATCTTCGACTTGGCAGTCCAATGGTCATGCACTAGGCTATCACTGTTATATGACCATATTATCTAGTCTCTTTCCATAACAAACCATAAAGCGAGGGTACGCTGACGGTCGCACTAGTATGAAGACGAAAAATGTTGGGCGTCCAAGGTTATTTATAATAATTAGCAAATATAATTAAATGATATAAATGACATACTGTTTGGCAACGTTTTTAAAATCAATGCATTTATTTGCATAAAATAGGTTGTACAAGATCTTATTAAATATAATAACATCTTATCTATATCTATAAGATCTTGTATAAATACACAATAATTCACAATACCCATTACACAACTTAAGACATTTATTATGGGTTTAAGTCATTAAAACCATTAATTATCCATACTAATATTATAAAATGCCGAAGTACGAGTAACTCTGTTTTTTACGTTTTTACGCCTAAACCGCTGAACCAATGTTGATGAAATTTGGTACAGAGATAGATTAGACCTTGGAGAAACCTTTTGTCTCAAAAAGGCGTTTAGGATGCGGGTGAAACCTCGGGCAACTGCTAGTTATAAATTAAACCAAATATTTAATGAGTCAAGTCCCAAGCAAAGGGTCCATACTTACTATAATTTTCCAAAAATGTGATGAGCAAGAAACTGATCAAACAATCACAGAAATAAGGGATGAAATTCCACCTTTCCGGATTGCAATGCACCGTTCCCATCCAAAATCCATCGATTCCGTAATTCCGTATGCCACTGACATACTTAAGTCCAGCCTCGTGCCCTACTTACCCCATGAGGGACAAAAATATTGCCATAATTCCCTACTTTCATCTAAAAAATGACATCTGAAAATATCATTTAAAATCGACCTTATCGACGTACATTCAAGATTGGAAATTGCCCTGTGCAATCTGTGCAGTATTTTGTTAGATGTTATTGGGGATGTGAACGAAGTAATATGGGGGCTCAGACGTAAGATGAAATGGCATTCCATTGGCTCATTCTCCTCGCGTATTGTGCACTGCGCACGCCCGTTGATATGAGCGCATATTTAGAATTCCGCAGCGGTCAATATACGGGTTCTGTATAGTAAATCTTTCAGGTAATCTTTGCATCTTCTTTGGAGAAGTTAACCTTATTGTTACTTAGAATTAGGAAATGCATTTGATGTCGTAAATGCCAACAAGGCAGTTACGGGAAGTATTAACATAACATACTATCAAGGTATACTATTATACGCCCACACTTTGCCTGTATGTTTTCTACACATGTAATAAGGGCCGATCCTATTGCCACAAACTGAGCACAAATACAAACTCCGAGTTGGGAACATCGAATTGAGAATTTATTAGAAAAACCCAATAACATTTTGCTTAACCTGGAAATAAACACAGGACGTCACGTCTTTTTTTTTAATTAGGTCAATATTCCAAAATAATAAAGAACTATTTACAGAAAATCCCAAAACTGGCTAAAATTAATTTGGAAGGATGTTACGTATATGTGCAGGCGCAAAAAATCTATATCAACAATTATGTAGATGTCAATCTGCTGTGTTACTATAGTATGTGTAGGGTAGGTCTGTAAAGTCGCATAACTACGGTAGGGTCGGATGCTTGATTAATTTCCCAAATTGCATCCAGCGCGGTACCGGACCGTAACCTCACAAACTCGAGTTACGTAACGTCATTTCTGACCTGTCTACTACGTTACGTAATCCTTAACACTTCTATTCAATGTTTACTTCAAGTTGCATAGTTACCTCTCTTCATAAATATTACAAAAAAAAACTTCCAAGAAACTCCATAAGCAGCCGGCAAGCAAACAAATTGTCTTTACCTTTATTATTTATAATTTAGCTGTCATTGTAGCATAGCATATTCGATTGAACTAATAGCGGCCATTACGTTTGTTTACACCAAATGCAGCCTACGGTTCTCAAAATGTACTAAAAAACTTATCGTAGGTAGAACGATCTGATTAGGTGTTGTTTAATCTACATGAAGGTCGAGCTACTTGGCTCAAGTTGCACTCACGAGCTGCAGCAACCTCTGATCTAGATTAGTGATTGAATAGGCGACGGCCAGTCTGCTCTGCCACGCCGATGCACCGCCACTTGAGCAGTAGATACGAGCTGCCAACACACTCGAGCAGCGCCGCTCTCGACGAGCCGCTCGGCGCCCCCCCAACATTTACCACACTGACGGAACCCGCAGCACATGTAAAGTTTCTTATATAACTAGTCGAGCTTTACCATTTTGAGTACGTACCTACAAACTTAGTTTCATGCTATACCTATCGAACCCCATACCATTCACCGCCGTACTAACCGCTCGCTTGGAACCCTGACGACAACAAACATCGGAAAGTTAATTAAATCCCAGGAAGTACTAGTAATAAGGGCAAAGAAAGCGAATGTTTGCCTAGGAAGTAGTGTGTTAGGGGTTGCGTGCGGCGGTGCGGCGGTGCCGCGGTGCGGGCGTGCAGCGGCGCGGCGAGACGCGCGCGTGGCAGGCGCGGGCCGCGCCGGCCGCTGCGGCTGTTGGCGGCCGGTGTCGATAAGCGTGCGACGCGGGGCGCGGGGGGTGGCGGGGCCGGGAGCGCGGGGCTCGCCGGGAGTGCGGGGCGCGCCGGGAGAGCGGGGTGCGCCGGGAGCACGCACGCGCGCCCGCTCCAGTACTCAGCCGCCGCGCCACGGCTACACACTCGTTGGCCCGTGCCTTGCGACCGCCACGCGGCTCTCCGTCGAGACATGACTCGCCGCACCCGATGAGGCGCCTCCGCACGCGTCCCGAATAAGCATTACGTAAGGAACGGTCGCCGAAGACGCTCCGCCACCGGCGGTCGCTCAACCTCACATATCGAAAATATATATCTGATCATTCTCACATAATCATCGTAATATTAGTTTACGTTAGGCGACCATCGGCGGTGACAAAAATTCGCGCGGCAGAACGCGCGCTAAGGGCGGGTTAGAATTCGGCGGTAAAGTTGCGCAGGTCGCGAGTAGTGCGCGGTGCGTGAGGCGGCCCAGCCGCGGCCGTACGGGCGTGCCGCAGTCTCGGCGGGCGGCGCGATGCGACCGCGGACCCGCGCACCGCTCTGAACACATTATGATGAGCGTTGCGACCAAGGATCGGGCGTAGCGCGGGAGCGAGGCGAGAGGCGCGAGGCCGAAGCGCGGGCATGGCTCGCGAGTAAGGTGGCGGCCGCGGCGCGCGCCACGAGCCGGCCGGGGGGCGCCGCGGGCCAGCCGGCCTCTCCGCCGCGTCCCCGCTGCAGCGCACCAGCTCCGAGCCGATGACACATTGACGTTGAGCAGCCACCATTGCTCGCATAGAGTTGGTCGAGAAATGGGGGCTGACGCCTGTCCTCAGGCCGAGGCAGGAATGCCCCCGGGCCCCAGAGGAAGGTGGAGACCAAAGGTACGTATCGTCAGTAGAATGTAGCGTCATAGCATTGACTTAGAGTAGCGCGGCATCTATGGAGGCGGCAGCAAGTCGTGCAGCGGTCGTAAAGCGGTTTGCGGTGAGGATGTGTCCCATTGACGTCACAATACATGTGTGGTGGTTGCGCCAGCGGTATGCGGCAGGCACACGCCGTGCGAGGTGCGTCGCCTGCACGCGCATGCCGCACGCATGTCACTGCGCGCCGCAATGGAGTACTTCGACATGTGTTGGTGAGTGACCCGGCGCTGCCTGGCCTGCACTCAACATATCTCTAACACCTCCTAACACTTTCGAGCTGACAACTGGTGAGTGTCGATTCAGGAACTAATTTCATGTTCGGGTCAAAATCTCCAGTCCAACGTAAATTTTTACAAACTTTTGGCATTACTACTACGTACTAAATTATTTAGCATTACTAAACTATTTTAACTTTGTCTTCCCTTCCAAGAGTGTCCCTTTGCCATTAATATCGGGCTAAAGGACGATGCAATCACCTTAATAACTAGAAATACCTTTGTTCGATATCTCCGAACTGCACAAAGCTTTATTGAATTCCAGCCGTACGTTGGTATTGATGGGTGTTATTCGAATCACTGCGGCGTCACTCACTGGGCATCCAATGGCACGACAACAGAGATAGCTCGTCGACACGATCTCTGGGAGCTGTAAAAATATCGATGATTGACGTCGTAAACGTAACGCGCTGGATGCTGTACGCGGCCACACTCCGCGTGATTACGTTCAAATTACAGCTCTCAATCTGAATCAATAAAGATATTATAATAACATTATTCATGAGTCACGAACACCACGCCGTATCATGCGCCGACGAGCTAGTCATCGGAAATGATTGAGTTAATGCGCCATGCATTACTCTGATTATTTGTTGATGTCGCTGGAGCGTCAGCGCGCGCCGCGGCGAGCATGCGCGACGCAACAACAGAACACCGCCACTACCTCACCCAGTCCATTCACTGTGGATAAAACCATATTTAAGCTCTAACAGACGGCTAAACGCAGTCATTGAAATATAGGTCATAAAATAGGTTTAGTAGACAATAAATTTTTCAATCAAATTGATATATGTATGTGGATTACTTTATAGTGAACTCGAAGAAATCTATACCAATTAATCTTTAGTTGTCGGTACTCATTTTACGAGCGTTCCATTTGATAATCCTGAAATATCGCAAGCTGAGGACTTAAAAGGAGATTCAAATTTATTTGAGATTATAGACTATATACTAATCTGACTCGCTTTTATCCGTAAAAGCCGATGAAACTGGGCGATTGGCATTTAAAGCCTTTCCTTTGTGCCGGCTGCATCTCCTCGCCTACATAATTCCGATCCGAATCCCCGGCGGTTACTCCGCTCAGCGCTGAGCCTTCCCTTGATGCGCTCACTTAATCCGATTCCATTTTCAATCTTACTTCGACGGGGTCTTACGGATGTTGGTATCACTGTCGGCTGTCCTTGCGTTTGTTATGATTGCATCTTCACTCTCATCAGTACTATTCATACGTATTGACTGTGACGTCCTCGATAACGTGTTTTGAAAAAAGATTGATGTTTCATCGTCATGGAACGTGCTCCCGATGTTCGATCACAATATTAAAAACGTTTCGAGCGGTATTGCTTCCGTTACTTTTTTGATGGGTGTTATTATGAAGCTTAAAAAATGTTCTGAGATTGAGGACAAGATGCTGAAAGAGATATGGAGTGTAATGTAAACTTTCCGGAGGTATATTGACCGATAATGTGAATATTGCGATGGCTCGCTAGCGATATATTACAAACGTATTTATGGAGTACGCTAGTTAATAGAAAAGACTTAATTTGATGAAAATTTATATCAAATTAAAGTCGTAATTATCCCATTTAAGCAAAAATGCTAATATTACCCACACATATGGGAACCATCTGTGTATATCAATATTAATCAGTAGGTTGAAGAGGTTTGTTGGTTGTCACGTGTAAGATATACGAAACTGGGGGTCAACTCCAAAATAGTTGGGAAACGCTGGCAGCTAGACTGCATGGATTATTTTGTATGAATTGATCTGGCAAACAAATTAACCGGAATGAATCAACATTTTTTTTTATAGTACCTACGTTAAATCTTCGTGTAGTTGAGAGATATTAGAGGTGGATAATCCCACCACTGACATACCATACTGCCTGTACTCCCCAAAGGGTTAGACAGAGGTGTACCAATGTACACCCACAGTTCGCCGGTATGTTTAGGATCGAGCCTATTGCCCGGGCACAAATTCAAACTCAGAGCTGTGACTGAGAATATCATAGAAAAACCCAATAATAACACTGCTTGACCTGGGAATCACACCCAAGACCTCTGGCCTAGCACCACTAGACTAACGAGGTGAAGGAAGGAATCAAGGCGTGAAAAAATAGGCCTGGAGTCTCCTATGCACTGTTTAGTAACGATCAGTTTTTCTACCTAAAGTTTTGTATATGGTATGCTCTAATATCGAAAACAGCTCACAGTTGAGCTTCAAAATGCAAGAAATTTTAAAAACGAAATAATAAAAAATAATAAGCGCAGTGATAGTCTAGTGGTATGACCATTGGACTGCCAAGTCGAAGGTCTCGAGTTCGAGCCCAAGGCACGCACCTCTGACTTTTCGATTCATGTGCGTATTAATAATTAATTATCACTCGCTTAAACGGAGAAGGAAAACATCGTGAGGAAACCTGCATGCCTTAGAGATTTTTCTCGACGGTTTGTGAAGTCTGCCAACCCGCACTAGGTTAGCGTGGTGGACTATAGCCTAATCCCCCTCAATATGAGAGGAGACTCGTGCCCAGCAGTGGGACAGTATATGGGTTGATGATGATGATGATGAATAAAAAATCCTTAGGCTAAAAAAAGGTTAGGTTGTTAGTTTATTTTTTAGATAAATGCCAGTTTAAATTCAAAGAAATCTACTGATTATTAAGCTGCTACTTTCTAATATAATTGACCACAATGTGAGTTGTTTTTTCGCTCAATGAGCGCTTTCGTTTTTTGAACTTAATTAATTATAATATAATAAACATGCACAAACTCTAATAATAGCAGAAATATATATATTAATTTGTTTATTTCAATTAGCATTATCACACCAACTCATTATTGAAGTTGATAAAATCTACTAATTAATATAATCAGCAGTGATATCGTAGTCAAAGTTCAATATTTTATTTCAATTAGAATAGCACTTTTGTAAAGTCAAAACTAGACTTTTTTTACTTTGGCTCTGCCTCTGATCTTTATAAATCATCTGCGTTTTAATAATTAATTATTATCATTCGCTTAAGCGGTAAAGGAAACATCATGAGAAATCCTGCATCCCTTAGAGATTTCTTTGACGTTTTCACCCAGCCGTGGGACAGTATACATTTTTTAAGTTGCTAACAAATTTGGTATATAGCCATCATCATCATTATCACCATCATCATCATCATAATTCACAACTTTTATTGAACCACTGCAGAGCAGAAGCCTCTCCCTTTACGCTCCTCCCTGTTTTGCGCGAAACAGTGAAGTCTGTTAGAACAACAAACAACAAACATCACTACTGGAGAAATTAATACATAAGATAGGTACTTAATTAACTAATAACTAATTTGTAACTGACGGCGACAAACTTAAGCATATGGTAGTTTTAAGGTATTAGTATTGTTCTCAAGTAAGTAAAATTTCTTTAACAACCCGGATAAGGTTGGTATAGAATATATAATTATTGTTAAAATGTTCTTAGATTAAAAAAATACTTTTATTACTCTCTGGAGTGTATCAGTCCTTTAATGAATTAATAACTTACGATGCAAGTACGTTGGAATTGCGTTAATAATCCCACATGCTTTCATGCAGCCCATATGTTTCCACTGCTGGACGTAGGGATCCCCTAATGTGCGGCATTTCACCCTATACTCGGCTTTATGTTGACCAAGATAGAAGAACTAAATTACTTAGTTTACATCTGTTGTATGAAAACAAAACCAATTCAGACTTCGAAACCCGTTTCCGAATAAAAGAACATCACAATCCATTCGAATAAAAGTATTGATCGTTGTCGCGAGACGGAAATCATGAAGGGAACGACATCTCACCCTTTTTCCCATGAGAATCGTGAGGGACAAAGAATGTACGCGTAAAAGCAGTTTGACAGGGGGGAAAGTGAGAAGCTTTGTTTCATTTCGCAACTCCACTGAGACGGGAGTAAGAACATATAAACAGACTAACGCATTTGTTATGATTAAGGTAGGTACAGACACTGCGTCTAAACAGTTAAAACACACTCCCGGTCAGTCGAGGCGTTGACCCGGCTCAGACACTCAAGCAGAGATAATTGTATAATCTTAAATCAAATCTATCTTTGCTGAAACACTTCTGAGGATTCGGTAATGGAATTTGAGTACTTTCTGTATTAATAATATCCTGTATTAGTAAATGGATTTTGTCAAAAAGGACACTACATCTCATCAAGACATAAATTCAGTCACATTTCATATTATTCATCCTCCGAACCTTTTCCCAACTTTGTTGGGGTTGTCTTCCAGTATAACCAGGTTGAATATTAGTATTTTACACGAAGCAACTGCCATCAGATCTCCGCAAACTAATTTCTGGGCAATACCGATATCGTGAGGATAGACTAGTTGTCAGGATTTTTGGGTTTCGGACTACTACAGTTACCAACAATTATCGAACGAACGAACAACGAACAGGACCGACGGTCTTACGTGTTGTGCAGGGCACGGAGGGGTCTCGATGTGTTAATAATGGTTACGCATCTACAGACCAAGAAGCAGTGATAGCCTAGTAGTATGACCATTGGACTGCCAAGTCGTAGGTCTCCCAAGGCACGCACCTCTGACTTTTCGAAATCATGTGCGTATTAACAATTAACTATCACTCGCTTAAACGGTGAAGTAAAACATCGTGAGGAAACCTGCATGCCTTAGAGATTTTCTCGACGGCGTGTGAAGTCTGAGGTCTGTCCAACCCGCATTAGGCCAGCGTGGTGGACTACAGCCTAACCCCTCTCATTCTGTGAGACCTGTGCCCAGCAGTGAGGCTGTATATGGGTTGATTGATGATCTACAGACTGACCACGGCTAGCCCCTCTTGCAGATCAGTTTATCGAGGTAGGTATTACTGAGCCACAATTCAGTCACACTTATGCTCTTTTTATTGTAACGTTATAACACCATCGGTTATTTCCATATAACCTAAAATAAAAATGAATGCGCCTCAACTTCTGGAACCGGATCTGTGAGCTTTTGTTTGTTTCTCTTACAAATAATAATAATAATAAATTCTTGGGACATTTCACACAACACCATCTATTTAGTCATAAACTAAAAAAAGTACTTGTACTGTGGGTTACTTGTATACTTTATATAGAAATACATACTTTTATTCCTATATGTCTGTGATCTACTTGTTCGATTGGGTTCGCTTCCCACAGGACAAATATTTACGAACATAAGTATTTGTATTAGTTTGGGACTAGATAGTGCTGTGCGAAATTGTCCAAGAATATTTATTTATAAATAAGAATTGACCAGACGATCACAAATACTTATTTATGTTCATCACATAAACATAATATTTTGTATAGTTTCGGAAACGAGCCCACAACAGAACCACTGGACCACATAGTTCGTTAAACAAATATTCTTTTAAGGGCATTTTAGTATTCATATACATACTCGTATAAAGCTGGAGACTGACTTGTACCGTTTGTTTGTAATGTACCATTCGAGGCGATCTTGTTACAATACGGCGACATAGATTGACTTGTAGCGTGTGTTTGTAATGTATCATTCGATCTCTCGATTGTCTCTATTCGACTCAAAATGACAGACGTAGAGGTCTGTGCATCATTGCGCTTGCGACTTGCTCAAAGGGATACGAAAACAAGACAATCGAGTGGAGCATGTGGCGCTCGCCGCGAATGATAAACTATCGTTACAAATCAGTCTTCATACATTACTTACAGCTTTATATACTCCTGTCCGTTGTTTATATTTTCCTTCCCTCCCTCCATCATCCTGCTTCCATCTTAACGTAACGACAGACTTCGCTCCTAACTTTTCCTTTTAAAAGCTGTCTTTTGAGTTTGTTCGTGCCACTTATGTTCACTCAAACCCGTAGTAGCTCCGTTCATTTAAGAATGTACTATTTTATACTTTGAAAAAGGAACGAAGAAAGAAGGCTTTTATTGCGAACACGCATACACGATTGATCATTCAATTCCAACGTATCACGGTCATGGTTCAACTGATGATGTTAAAATTAAATCAAGTAAATAGTTTTTTTTTAAATTTCAATGTCTACTCGTAAGAGCCAGAAATCAGTATAATGCGTCATCATCATCATATCAGCCTATTGCCATCCACTGCTATGTGCGTTCATGTGCGTATTTGTCACACGCGGGGAAACCCGCATGCCTTATACAATAAATAATAGTTAGCGGTTTATACATTATAATTGTCAGTCAGCAACGATAAATGTGTAATAGATACTACAGAAAAAAATATGAACTTACGTTGCGCGGCATATATACATATATGCCGCACGAATTTTCACCGGGAGTTCTTGAAGGGATCCCGCCCCAACGAGGTCCGCGGCCGCACTGCCGGAGACCTGGCAAATCCTCGAGACGTTGTTACATACTCGTAACAAACGACTATTGTTTGTGAGATTATTATTAAAGGTACTTTACTTACAAAAGGAGGTCATCAAAAGTCCATACAACTCAGCCCAAATTTGTACCTGAGGTACATGACAGCTGTCAAGTTGACAGTTTTTGAAACTATAAAACTGATAATGTGTAAATTTGGCGTGCGTTTTTTTCAAATTTAAAGTTACTTATTCTCATCCCCTAGTGAGAGTAAAAAAAGTTTAACTAGAGTTTTAACCAGCGTAATACAGGGTATTTTTTCCAATAAGTGTACCCTCAGTACATCATTTGGGCAGATTTTGGTGACAACTTTTGACATATGCCTTTAGTAGCTCTGAACTTATTACAAAGACAATATTAGTTTAATTTATATTTTGTTTGTTAAATAATATTAGTTCAAATATATTATTAACATGCTAACTTAACATACCATCTCACCCGTTTATCATCTAACGCTCATTCTTGATGTAGGCAAAGACTTAGAAGAACTTAAGGCTTTTGCACACAAACAGTCAAACCTAAAATATAATATCTACCGGACTATCTATAACTGCATTGAAAACTAAAATCTAAAAAATTCGTGAGCAATGAAGTACAGATGTCAGCACATCAAGCTACCCCAATCTGTCAAATTTCTCTGATAAATTTTCAACTTTAATACAAACTAATAAGGTTCATTTTCAATTGGGAAAACTTGACAGTTTTGGATAGCTTGACCTACTGGCGTCTGTACATTAATCTTTTAAGAGTTTATTAATACACAAATCCCTGATCCACAGTATAACTTGCGTCATAAGCCCTTAGACAAGACAGCTTAGCATAAATCCGGCGGTGCTTTAAGACCCACTGCTCCCGAACTATCATGATCTTGCTACACTGTGTACTTTCAGTTTGTTGAAAATAAAGTTATTCTGGATCAGAGATAACCCTCGCCGTGTCGCAAACGCCACGGGGCATCGCTTCATCCATTTACTGGGATTAGCGCGGATAGATGTACGGAAATGGAACTGATTTATGTCTGTCGTGATTTTTTATATACCTTTTATTTTATCTTTATGCACTGATTGTAAGAAGTAGGCAGTGATTCTACAAGCAACTACAGTGTCAGACTTTTCTCATAACACAGTTAGGACAATCTTTTTACATCGGTGAAGCTTTGATATGCTTAGTCGATAGATTAACTAATGCACATCATATTAGCATCCTCCTAGTCTTTTCCCAATAATGTTGAGGTCGGCTTACAGTCTAACCAGATGCGACTGAATATCAGTACTCTACACGAAGCGTCAGCTATTAGACCTCCGCAAACCAATTTCTGAGCAATACCTTGTATATATATTAGATAGACTGGTTGTCAGGTTTTTTGGGCTTCTGACTACTATTAACGATTGTCATATGACAACCGGGACCGAAGGCTTTACGTGCTCTCTGAGGCACGGAGGGGTCTCAATTTGTTAAGAATGGTCACCCATCCACAGACCGACCGCGGCTAGCGCAGGTTAACCTTGCAGATCGGTTGACTACCATAGTTATAACTTAGCCTCGAGCCCTTCTTACATCATATCATCATGATATAAAACCTCTTTAACATATTGGTTAATTTCACAAAGATTTATATTTATATTATTTAGACTTGTGGACCATTGCGTCGTTAGAACCCATAGCAGTTTTAAAACGTGGTTTGAAATTTTTCCAACAGCATTTTATCGGTAACAATAAGAAACTAATAAAACTCTAAACAATCAACTCTTTCAACATAACCTTTTTGAAAAGTGAGCTCAGTCACTTCACAGGTTTCACAATTTCAGCTAAAGGAAATTAAAAGTAAATACCTTTTCTTTTATATTTTCTCTAGTAGGTATCTCTAGGGAGTCTATGTTGACTTGGCTTCCAGCTAACCAGATGCGGCGGAATATGAGGCTTCTGATGGATCGTAGGTCTGGTGGTAGTTGCTTTGTGTAAAATACTCATTAGATATAGTGGTGATGTAAGAATTTTTAAAATCGATTAAATTTTACATTCCAAACCAACAAAAAACTAATCTTCTTGTCTTTATAATATTTAACATCATCGTCATCATCATCGAGTAGGCAGAGGTGTTCAAATGTACACCCACAGTTTACCGGTATGTTTCGGTCCTATGTAATAGAGAGCGAGCCTAAGAGAGATAAAATGAGAAAAATTCATTGCTTAAAAATTTTCCTACAGTATAAACAAAACAAACTTCTTAAATAAACAAACTCAACTCTCGCCATAACCCTTATGGAAAGCTTGGAATCCTTCGTCATACTTAATTATTATTTTAGCGTCTCACGTTTACAAACTTCGTTTCCATTTTGGATAATTGTTATATACTGAGAACGTATAAATATATATATAATCTTATTATATACTAATTATATAATAAGACCATTTTGATTCGGCTCGAAGGACCAGAATTTATATTATTTTGATAAAATTATAGGAAATAATAATACTAAGACAAGTATATTTTTTTAATTATATTTGGCATTAACGCTGAAGGCCAACATATATATTATACTACATACCGGCGAACTGTGATGTATAATTTGGTTGAGATCTGTTACGTCAGTAAAACTGTACTTACCTATTTAAAACGTTGCTTAAGATTTTTCCAACAATTTATTATCGAACACAATAAGAAGCCAGGCAAAATAAATAAATGCCAACTCTTTTACCATAACCTTGTTTTATGGTTACTAACAAAAGAGGTTTCACAATTCAGTTGCAACTAAAAGACCTCCGATTACGTGAGTGCTGAAAAATATTCCATGTTAAACATAAGTATTTGTGTTTGATAGAATGTAACATATTATCACGCCTGTATTCCCTGAACGGTTAGGCAGATGTACCAATGTACACCCACAGTAAGTTCACCGATCGGTTCAGATCCCATGTAATAGGGGGCGAATATATTGCCATTAACTGATGAGTTTGGAGTTTGTGAATTGCCATTAACTGGGCACAAATCCAAACTCTGAGCTGCCACTGAGATTTCACAGAAAAGCCAATAACACTGCTCGACATGGAAATCGAATCCAAGACTATACTATAGTGCAGCAGTCGCGCTTAGGACCACTAGACTAACAAGGTCGTGTAGACATAGAAAATCATCAAAAGACGCAATGCGCTGGCACCCCGTATCACTACACTGGGTGTCAGCGCATTGCGGAACAGGCCACATTGAATGCATTACAGTTACATCATGGGACATGATGTAACAGCACGAATTTCCTCTCAGAATGAGAGGGTTAGTCTATAATCCACCACGCTAGCCTAACTTCACGTGCCATCGAGGAAGTCTGTCAGGCAGGCACATTTCCTCACGATGTTTTCGAGTGATATTTTGCATACGAAAATTTTCTCACATCCAAAAATTTTTTGCTAAATGTTTCGGTAATGAATCAGTCGGTCAATTTCTTCTCTTTTAAATAGGCAAATGACAAAAATACTTTTATAAACACACAAATATTTACTCAGAATTGTCTTCATACTAAAATCATGTGTAAACTAAACAGACGTATCGTCACATACAAACGAAATTTACTCGCACGCAATTAACGTGAACATATTTATATTTTGGCGCTAATACCCGAAACAACGGATTCTAAAGGAACCTTGAAAACAGACTGGGTATCCGACCGACATTGAACAGAAGCATGCAAGCGTGGGTAATGTAAATGTGTCACGAAGAATGCTCGTCACACACTGCACTCCCAAATTAAATACGAACGGACACGGCAATGTACATGGAGCTTAAGAAAATTTACTAGATATGACAATATATGATACATAATCGTACGTTACTTTTTTAATAATCATTCAATAAGAAGCGGTCTCCCGAAGCGTATGTATTTTTTTTGAGTACGTTCACGAATATTGTTTGTTTTGAATTAATTTTAATCATCTTTGTCTTCAACAGAGTTCGGTATACTCGTATTTTGAGAATGGTTGCATAATACTTTAATTTGGTTGGTGTCTCATTATCGACTAAAGATATACCAATCATTATTTGTGATTTTGTCTAAATGTGAATGATTTACAAGCCAGCATAACTAAAACGCAAGGGAAGGCAACTGTGGTTGTTAATCGATGCAAGTCCGACATACCACCTATTACAAAAAAGGTTGCAAATCTTGCGTTACAATTCCAAATTTGCACAAGATAATAACAATGGAAAGTTGAAATAAAATGTTTAGTAAGTACTTCTCAAAATTTTATTGTAGACTGCAAATAGTGTATCAAAAAACTTTTTGGAATCAAACCATTTCCAAAAAACTTAAAATCATGAAGACCACATTGAGCGTAGTTGTAGAAATACTACCTCTTAGGCACTGGAAACTTGCGAATCAGTAATGAGCCATTAAAATAAACTAGATTTGCTATAGCCTAGCATTGGGCACTGTCCACACTGTGTGTTTACTAACAAGTTATTTATGCCTAGCACTCTATACCACAATTCAGTTGAACGACGAAACTGCCGAATAAAGGCCGTCTCCCAAAGATTGTCACAACGACCGGCCATATTATGTCGCTTGTCCTGACCGGTTCTCTGTCCATATTCTTCGGTTGTTATGAAGCTAATGTCAAGCGAATCTCTTTACTTGTCTCATGGCTATGTTATCTTTCCGATAATCAATCTATCATTAACTGCAAGCCAATGCACTTACGTCTGTTGTTATATTTGAATACATTGTTTACATGAAATTTCACACACACTAATGTTAAAGCGTTGAAGTCAACTAAAATCAAATGAGCACGCCTGCAAGTGCCGAATCCACATTTTCAGTTTAAATGCGTATAACCCTGAATGAGTATCGCTTAAAATTATGTGAGGTCATGTACGACATTCAACAATTGATGCTGTTTTGCCTTTTTTATAAATCATCATCAACCCGTATAGTGTCCCACTGCTGGGCACGGGTCCCCTCTCCCCACGCCGCCCATCTCTCTCGTAAGAGTCGAGCTCGTCGCGCCACCGTCCGTCTGGGCGACCACGCTGTCTGGGCTGACCAATAAATACTTACATTATAAAATACCAAGTGTCTGTTTTCTCAAATAGTTCAAGTTTATCTTTTTAAAGATTTCTTCTGGTTTTATTTCTTACACTTTTGCCATTTTATAATCAATACCAAACAGATTTTAAAAGCTGCTTTTAGAGCGGATATGAGATTATTTAATAAAAAAAATTAATCCCAGTTTGTGTTTTCTTCTCTTTGTTAGGATGACATATGACAGAGATAAAGCGGCTTAAAGCGATTTGTTACCAAATAAAACAGTACGTTTATGATTTTGCTATCACTAGTAAATGAATTATTATGAATTATTTAATTTAAATGTCTTTGATTAATATCTAAGTTTCTCCTCAATCTCTCTATATATAATAACCTCTAGTTTTGTCATTGTGGCCAGTGCCTACGCATGCGTGTTTCTATTTATTATGATTTACCAAAGCGTACGCTGAACACGGACCTATTTTTAGCACAACCTTATTTTAGAGGCTGGCTGGAAACTCTGTTAATGCGCAAACGCACAAACACACACGTTAAGTGGAAAATACTGGTCTCACCACCACATAATGTCGTCGGAATTTGGAATATATTAGTCTATTTATAGACTTGTGAGTATTTTAAACGATGTGTTTTAATATATTCTAGAGATTGCATAACTGTGTGCAGTTATATGTGCATAACATGTTTACAAGATTGGACGGTAAAATGTCGACAGCATACCATCCGATACTACAATGTCATCACTAATGTTAGCGTTTACTTTAACAAATCAGTCAGTAGATTTGTTGACTAGAGATAGGAGTTTGACATAGGTAATGTAATGTAACACAAAAACGTATGTGCACATTAGAGGAGGCTTACGTCCAGCAGTGGACCAATATAGGCTGATGATGATGATGATGATGAATGTAATGTACGAACGCCGACCTGCACGACCCGACGAACAACTGAAGTTACGGAACAACTGAAGTTAAATAACCATACCATATGGGGCTAAAATTGCCTTTTATGGCTACTTTAGACCCACAACTCACATTAGCCAAACATATGTATTAAAATTACACTCTCTCTAGTAGGTAACCAAAGCTTCTAACTAATTTGTTAAAGGAATCGGCGAAAAAACCTCGTGAATCGCGAACCTTGAACCCAGGACCTCTTTCAGGCTCCTCAGGCTTTGATTCCAAAGTCGAGCAGAGTTATTGGGTTTTTCTATGAAATTCTCAGTAGCAGCTCGGAGTTTATATTTTTGCCTGATTCATGGCAATAGGCTCGCCCCTATTACATGGATCCTAAACATGCTGACGTACTGTGGGTGCACATTGGTATACCTTTGCCTTATAAAACAACAGGCATGACAGAACATAACATGTAATATGTTCTGTTTGTTCAAAAGAGGTCGAACTTATTGTCAGTCTCATTTATAGCGATTGTATAAAAAATACTACAGGAAGTCCTTCTAATAACATGTCCTACGAAGATAGAGAAATTATTAATTGTGTTAGAGTAGGCATTTATTGTGTGACATTTTTGTTTTTATTGTTTGTTTAGTATTGTTATATTTATGACTGTGTGATTATTTTAGTCCTTAAATGTATTTATATTTCTTGACTGTTACACAGGATTACCTAGTTCAGGCACATTTATACTATATTATGTAAATAATATTTTCTAGTATTTGAATAAAATATGATGATTGATATTATTAGTGCCACATTACAAGCCCATATGAAATCAGAGTTCCTTAAATTTTCATGAAAACCTCCAATATCACAGCTCAGCTTAAAAATCGAAACTAAGACCAGGGATGAACCAGACAGATGTTTGTATATTGTGTATGTGTGTGAGGTCTTTAACTTACTAGAGTCATCTTCCAGTGTAACCAGACGCGTGAGCATATCTATAATTTATGCAGACAGACAGTCATCTGACCTCTGCAAGTCAATTACTGGGGCAGTATATCTTAAGAAAAGTGGAGTGATAACGCAATGATAAGAACCATTGGACTGCCAAGTCAAAGGTCTCGAGGTAGAACCCGAGACACGCACCTCTGATTTTTCGAATTCATGTGCGTATTAATAATTAATTATCACTCGCTTAAAAGGTGAAGGAAAACATTGTGACGAAACCTGCCTTAGAGATTTTTCTCGACGATGTGTGAAGTCTGCCAACCCGCACTAGGCCAGCGTGGTGAACTATAGTCTAATCCCTCTCAATCTGAGAGAAGACCCGTGCCCACTTTTATGTCCCACTTCTAGGCATAGGCCTCGTCTATCTCAGTCCAAAATTTTCTAACCTAAGCTTCTTCATACCACGTCGGCAAAAAGTGGTTTAATATAATTCACAGTAATATGGAGATGTCTTTTTTTAAGGAAAAAACAAGTGTGTGGGTGTTGTGAGCGTTTTTGGGCAGCAAATTTAGTGTGGCTAACTAGACTATTGTTTCTATATTCACATTAAGTAAGATGGAATCTCTGAATGATGGGTATAAAATTCTTAAATACATCAGAAACAAATCCTGTGAGAATCGAATCCCTGATCAGAAGTCCGATACTCGAACCATTAGACCACGGACGTTGTCAAAGAGAAATAATAGACACAATTATGTTGACTAATTAACTCATCACTACATATCGCAAACAGTTAAATGCTACAATGCATACATACGGTCGTTCGGTTATTTAAACTGAAATGAATGCATCAAACACATGTAGGTACATTGGCACTCAAATTTAATGCTTCATTATATTGCCCTTTGAAACGTGTAATGACCACGATTGTTCGTAATTCGTCACAAATTGTAGTTACACAAATTTAAAGTACGTAGCCCGATTGAAAAGCTTTCTGTTGACGCACAATGGCTCCAATAATTTGCGCTCTGTTCCCAAATTCCCCGCACACCTACCCAGAGTTGGGCATATTATACTCTTTATACGTCTTTCAACTGTGTTTAAAGTCGAAGGTCTCGAGTTCGCATCCAAGGCACGCACCTGTAACTTTTCGAAATCAGGTGCGTATTAATTTATGACTCGCTTAAACGGTGAAGGAAAACATCGTGAGGGACCTACATGCCTTAGAGATTTTTCTCAACGGTGTATGAAGTCTGCCAACCCGCACGCGGCCAGTGTGGTGGACTATAGCCTAATCCCTCTCAATATGAGGAGAGACCTGTGCCCAGCAGTGGGACAGAATATGGGTTAATAACGATGATTAATTATTAATACGTAAATTAATTCGAAAAGTAAGCCTTAGATTCGGACTCGAGACCCAGACTTGAAATCGGTGGACCATACAAATATTTGTATCGGGTGGGAATCGAACTTACTATACACGCGCGGTAGTGGTCAGATAACCAAAACCTCTATAATAAACGAGCAGCCAATCTAAAAATATCTTGATCAGATTTAATTTATTGTTATAGACAATTATAATTACTTTCTATCAAACTCCTACATAAACTAACTAATACAGTGGTGGTAGGAGCGATTACTACTAGAGGTTCTGGGTTCTATTCCCAGGTTGAGCAAAGTGTTATTTATTGGGATTTTCTATGAAATTTTCAGTAACAGCTTGGAGTTTGGATATATATTAATATAGTTATTTGTGTTACATGCGACCTAGACTTACCGGTGAACTATGACTGTACATTAGTACACCTCTGCCTAACTCTTCGGGGAATACAAGCGTGATGATGTTCTGTTACTATAATCAGAAAAGTTTGTTTTATACCACTAAGGTGGCAAACGGTTATGTCTACGGTGAAGGTAAGCGGTTACCGCAGCCTATAGACGCTTGTAGCACCAGGCGTATCATTTGCGCGTTGCCGACCCTGTAAAACGAAAGAGGAATAGTTGGATTGGCAGTATAAGGGTCAAAGTCCCCCCACTGTCAACACAACGTTTCCTCGTGGAGTACATCAAAAATCTCCTGTGCCTCACTATCAGCTGGAATAGTACCCGAAAACTATAAATATTATCGATAATTTATAAATGGGTATGTCTCCACTACAGGTTCAGGCCCCGCTCCCCCCACCCACCCTCCCTCCTTAACAGGCCATCGTAATGCTATCACCAAATAATTATATCTTTACACTAGTGACCCGCCCCGGTTTCGCACTGGTGCAACATGTATACATAAATATAGCCTTTGACACTCACAAATAATGTGGCTTACTATTAGTAAAAGATTTTCAAAATTGGTTCAGTAGATCCAGAGATACCCCCTGCAACCTGTCAAACTTTACCTCTTTATAATATTAGTATACAGGGTTACAAAACTACTTAAAGCCGAGAGGAGGTTAAATGGGGCCTTATAACGAGTCCATTCACAGTTAAGAACCGTAGTAACGCTGTATAACATACCCCAAAAAAAGGAAAACAACAACATTTATGAATGAAAAATAGAAAAACTATTAAAGTAGACAATTATTAGGTAAAATAGGTACGTAGGCTGTTCAGTTAAATAATCTGGTTCCCTTACATGACAGCTGACAAAATGTATGGCTTTGATAATTAATTATATTTTTTACGGGGTATTTTGTAACACGTTGCAGATATGTTATACTTAATAAAAAATGTAGTCAGATTGTTCTGTCGAAAATCGAGCCTAATATAAATATAACCTAACCGTAGGCACCACCTAGGCCCAGTTTGGGTGCCACAATAATTATCTCCCTCTATTTTTAGTGTCTCAAATAAAATTTCTTTCACTGATCAAACTAGTGTACACTTAGACATTATATCTAAGACGTATATACCTATCCAATAAATAATAATTTTATATATCCGTAACCGCCTTCTCTACTTCCGATAGGGGTCGGTATGTATCAGAAACCGCTTACTTGTCTATGGAATTACAACAAACCACCACATTATAAAACCTAGAAACAAACCCCAAGAGTTGAATCCCGATCATCATTATCATCCTCTAACCAGCGGCCTAACATTAGTATTTTACACGAAGCCACTGCCATCAGACCTCTGCAACCCAATTTCTGGGTAATACCGATATCCTGAGGATAGACTGGTTGTCAGGGTTTTTGACCTTCTGACTACCACTACCGATTATCATAGGTGTTCTTATGACAACCGGGGCCGACGGCTTTACGTACTCTCTAGTTACTACTTACCACGATATTAGGCAAAATAGTTATATTTCGGAAACATACAAATTCAAATCTGTGCTCATAAAAATGCACTCAAAAACCAATATTTTAAATTGAAATTAGCCTGAAAACGGGGTACACAAAAAGATTTTAATCCAATAATATTTGCAAGCACTTCAAGCTCGAAAAGCCATTACATTCATTCACAAACAGTATATGATCTTAAAAAAAAGAGTGTTTTATGTTTTATACGTTCGACAATGCGCGACCAGATGGACTGTGCCAAAATTTTCCGCACTAATTTTTCGGCAACCGTCTCAAACTACAACTTTTTCCTTGGTTTGATAGCTAAGAACTACATTTCCGATGTAAACTATATTATAAAGTTACAATTTCTACATTTAAACGTCCTATCGTTAATATTAATTACATAAAACAGATTTTTATCGACATGTTATCAAATTACATCGTATAATATATTTTAATTAGTATTATAATTATTATATATAATTAATGCAAAGATTTTGACTACATTCCAAATGCATACATATATAAACTCTCATATAAACCAATAAAAAGTCTACACTACGTAAATAACCGAACATACGTTATATTTACCATGTAAAATCGATAGATAATTAAATTTTAAAATCATACTTACTACGAGTACTTTCTCATGTATTGATAATATTACAAAAGAAAAATCCCCACACGTTGAAACAAAGTCCTTGTATGTACGCAATTCGACAGATCAATATTTTAAATATCGAATAATTAATACTGACGAATAAATATTGATTTCTGACCCTTACGCGAACATTGGAACATTAAAATAAAACTACTTTTTTCAGATTTTATCGCGTTATATTTATAATAGTTATTCTTTCAGTCTACCCGTGATCATGGACGCTGTGAAGGGTCCAAAACTAAAATGGATTAATAATATCTATATAACGCGATAAAATCCGTAAAAAGTAATTTTATTGTACTGACGAATGAAAATAAATTTAATATTTTATAATCGTTCTATTCACGTATTAAGCAACCAAGGAAAGTTCCGGAAATTTCTTTTCACGTGGGCTGTGTAAACTTCTTAGTAGGTATACCTCAACCCGCCGGGGGTCGGGGTGGTTGCATCGCTCTTACTAGTTCTAGGGCCGTTAGTCCATCGCGATCTCTCGGCAAGTTAACACACTCAACACCGGCCGAACCATGATGGAAATGGCAACTTACGGCCAGCTTATTGGAGCTGAAGAACCGTTTGATGACGATTACGAGGTGATATCCAATCAGCAACTTCAGTGAGTTTAATTTCGGGATAATATATTATCAATTATGTTTTTTTTTTGGAAATTAAATATTACTTTTTTAATTTTATTTAGTTTTTTTTTGCGTTTATTGTTTCGTCCTTGGAATTTATTATTTCCTGGCTTATTATCCTTCTTTTTTATTGTTTTTGATCGCTTGATTTTTAAGCTTGTATTTTTAGAAATTTTGATTAACTTTTATTTTGATTATAAAATTTTATTTATCAGTTCATTAGAATTATGTAAATTAGATTATGTGACTTGGTTTTTAATACTTTGAAAATATTTTTAAATTTTTCCATGCTGTAAAAGTTCAGAATTTTTTTCAAATAGGTACCTGGTCCAATTAAAAAAGTAACTTCACTTTTCATTAACTTAAAAATAGGTTGCAATTACAATGACTAGAATACTTATTAGTATAACCGTATCAGCAGCTTAAAAATATTCACCTTATCGATTTTATGGTATTAATATTTCAAGGCGACTTTTAATATCTAAATCTATACTCGTGTGTTCATGATCATGAGGTAACGATTATTCAATGAAAAATTGAAAGAAAATACAAAATTTTCACAGTACGCATGATTACCTCCGGTCTAAGTGCACTCTTACGTATCTGAGGAAGTTTCCTAGCGAGATTTCTTGAAGCTGGAAATTCTCGTGGCCTTGTTCGAGATGAGATAAAAAATAGTAAAGAATTCGAAAAGTCGAGAAATTGTCTTGATTGTCAAATGCTGCTTACACATTCGATATATATCGTGATATTGGTAGTCCTGAAATAAATAAATACCATAAAAAATTGTAATCCACGATAACGAATATGTACCATTTATACAATGTCTTTCAGTCATTGTGATACATAGCAAAAAAAATATCTTTCCTTTAATCAGTCGAGTTAAACAACCGGGATCCTAACTCTATCTAGTCTCCACATTTAGGACACTTTAGAATTGGTTTATTGGATATTTAGAAAAGTATGTATTAACTTTATATAAATTATACGCATCATAGCTTCATTTACATCCTCTTTAAGATCAACTGTTTGGAACATTACAACTACAATCATAATATTTCTTAAATGCTGGTAAAAGCTTATTTGAAATAAAAGCATTTGAACTTGACCTATCTGCCTCGTTAACCTAGCAGTCCTAAGCGCGACTGCTACGCTGTAGGTTCGATTCCCAGATCGAGCAATGTTATTGGGTTTTTCTATTAAATGATCAGCAGCAGCTCGGAGTTTAGAATTGTGCCCGAATAAAAGCAAAAGGCTCGCGCCCCATTAAACGGGATCTAAACATACCGCTGAACGGTGGGTGTACAATGGTACACCTCCGCCTAACCCTTCCGGGAATGCAGGCGTGATGGTATATTGTGTTATATTTCTGGAACTACGAAATCGATCGAAGATTTTGCATATATAAGTGCATAATTACCAATGATGACATAATTATAGGTACTTCGTTCTTGAAAATGTATCGTCGAGAAATTAATATCCCTTTGAATTTGTATCAAATTATAATGGAGACAGTGTAATTTATTTGTGAATAATAAATACATCAAATAACCTACTGCCACGTTCCGTTTTTTTTGTATACTACAAAGACCGCAAACAAGCATACGGCCCACCTGATGGTAAGCAGTTAGTTACCGTAGCCTATAGACGCTTGCATCACCAGGGGTATCACTTGCCGACCCTGTGAAACGAAAGAGGAATAGTTGGGTTGGCAATATAAGGGTCATAGATAGATAGATATGAGGGTCAAAGTCCCTCCCCCACTGTCAACACAACGTTCCCTCGTGAAGCACTATGGAGCATTTGTTTTTAATTCAACAAAATGATGAAAAAGTAAATACAAAAGGTTTATGGGTACAAAAATATATAGTTACAGTTCATAGGGACTCTTGATTTCCAAACTAAGTAACAACTTGTAATATGGAAACCAAGAAGTTCTCTCTGGAATAACAAAATTTTTTACCATTACCAAAGCGGTATCGTCATGTTGCACTTATGAACCAAATCCAGGACCTTTAGCGTCGAACTAACGAGGCAGTTATGCATTTACAACAAAAAAAGTATTGGTATAATAATTATGATCAACTTTTGGAACAATAGAATTATAACGTCTCATAAATGATTATTTGAGAGGGGGAATAGGTCATTCTAATCCTAATATTGGCCCCGTGTAAGCGAAGCCTTGGACGAAAACTCGTTTGAACTTGAACTACAGAATCGATTGAACACTTTGAATAAATAAGTGCATAATTTGCAATGAATACTACGTAATTACGCTTTGTTCTTGACAATGTATTGACAAATAAATTGCTCTTTGAACTTGTATCGAAAGGAACGCTTATTCACAAGTAAATTACATCATACTCCATAATATACAGTGTAATTTCTTTGTGAATATTAGATGCATCAAACGTCAGCGGGTTGTTTGATGCATCCCTTATAGCTTGTTTGATAAACAAATAAATGACATAATATTACCCAATTTTGTTTGTTTTTACAACCTTTTTTTTATTATATGACTTAATATTTAGCTTGTAATATAATATGTATGTACGTAAGTCCTTACTTACGTACTTAGTCCTCATTTGACCTTTCAAATGTTGCAAGGCAAATATGAACCACGAAATTTTACATACTTGTTCAGTTCTGGGAATAATACAATAAAATGATAATATGATCATCAACCCATAGACTTTACAAACAAACAAATCACGGACACAAAAGACATCATCATCAACCTATACCGTCCCACTACTGGGCACGGGTCTCCACTCAAATTCTGAGCGGTTAGGCTATAGTCCACCACGCTGGCCTAGTGCGGGTTGGCAGACTTCACAAACCGTTGATTAAAATCTCTAAGGCATGTAGGTTTCCTCACGATGTATAATACTTAATTATTAATACGCACATGAGTTTGAAAATTCAGTGGTGTGTATTTTGTATCCGAACTCGAGACCTTTGACTTGGCAGTCCAATGGTCATATTACTAGGCTATCACTGCTTTTACTAAAATGATAAAAAAAAGCTACTTGTCCGCCAGGATTGTCTCGTCACGAACACGAAACTTGTCATATGCTTTTCATTTTGATAGCCTCACATGATCTTCGTGAACTGATGCTGCAGCTAGTATGGTCTCCTCATGAGGCCATGAGGAGTTAGTAGCACGGACACGGAACTGTACATATACGTTTCATTTTGATAGCTTAATGTGATCTTTATCATGGACTGATACTGCAGGCCGGATTGTCTTCTCATGTGGGCACTCCTCAAGGGTTAGTAGCACGATCACGAAACTTCACAATGGCCGCTGCCGCAAGATGAAGTATTTTTTGCAAACCTAACCGGGTTGGGTATGAGAGGCATTGAAGAGTAGAATACATTTAGTGACATACCTGCTGATCCAAGTTGGTGGATTACACTTTCTTTTTTAACGATATTTTGTTACATTATACAATTTTATATGAATAAAAGCTCGTCGCGAAATTTTCTTCTATATTTTTATAGCTAATATCATTTTCGACATAGAATTTTCAAGATATCTCGCGACAATTTTATTAGCCTACACGTGCTTCCATTTATTAGGGATGAAAACCTTTTCGCAAAATCTCAATAATTATGATAAACAAGCTAAAAATAAAAACCGGTTAAGTGCGAGCTACAGCCGCGTGCCGAATCTTTCGTACAGCATATAAAAGTAACAATTATAACAAAATATGATTCATGATATCCTATTATAATATGAATTCCCTAATTATTAGAAAGATAAGCCGATAGTTACTAAGAAAATGAAAAGAAAAACCACTTTTCGACTGTCACTATGGCATTTGCAACCCTAAATAACTAACCAACATGGGTGCTAAAGTGGCGCGAGTGTGTAGCCTGTCTGTAATCGACACATTTGCTGTGACGTCAACAAGTCATCTCATGTCTCGAAACCAGTTGAAGCCGAATGGAGAGCGATCGCTGCGGATAAGGGGGCGTTTTAGAAACACAACGTAAACCGGCACTCTGCGTCGAGTGCTGACGATGCCGTCAGCACTCGACGCCACGCAGCATTTCTACAGCACCTCTCTAGTGTAGGGTTATCACTACGGAAATACGTTTCCTAGCCTAGCGATATTACCATGAAGCGATCGAAAGTAATTCATGAGCGTATAATATTAACCTGTCAAATAACAAATTACAAAAATAATTACTACATAATATGTAAAACTGTTTTCACAATTCAGCTGCATCTGATTAGATTGAAAACCTACCTCAACATGGTTGATTTAGAATGTTACTACTTCTGTTCTTCTGTTTTTTCTGGAGATGTAGGTACCATGTACGGCGTACGTACGTATTAGCGTACTCCCTTTTAAAGGCGGCAACGCGCTTGTGACTCCTCTGGTGTTGCGGGTGTCCATGGGCGGCGGAAATCGCTTACCGTCAGGCGATTCGTCTGCTCCATTGCCCCCTATCCCATAAAAAAAATAAAAAATGTACCTAGAGGTAATAATCTATGACCAAAAATATTAAGCACTTCAATAATTTATTTACCCAAGGCTAATCATTAATTTACTACTTACTTACTTATGCCCATGGGGAGCCAGTGCCGTGGTTTCCCGATTGCTACTGTGAAGGAGGACCATATGATTCTGAGGAACGTTTTTTTATAGCCTAGGCAAAAGCCTCCTTTGGCCTACTTGTGTGTCCATAATGTCGTTCTTTAAAAGGTTAGGCCTTTATTATGTCTTATTTTCCGATATTATAAGTATCGTTTTCTTTGCAGGTCGCTGCCGAAACTGTGCAGTCAAGAAGAAGAGCCTGGACGTCCACCCCAGGGAGGGGTGGTGACGTTCGAACCTATACAGCACGACCACTCCTTCTGCGAGAGGGTCGTGATCAACGTAAGTACATATTTATAAGATAATACCTATAATATAACTTACAATCACTCGGAATCTACGCCAATTGGAGTCGAGATGACTCCAGCCAGTTACGATTCGCGGGTTCAATTCTCGCACGAAACATAAATATTTATGTTTTCATAACCCACAAGTTAATATACACATTATATCTTGGTATACATGTGCATGGAAGATCAGAGCTTCAAGTTTGACAAAATCGTCACTCGATAACTTATGAATTTTATTGTTTTTTCTCTTCCTTGTGGCACCATCACGCCTTCTCCAAAGGGTTAGGCAGAGATGTACCAAAGTACATCCACAGTACGCCAGTAAGTTTAGGTCCCAAGCCTATTGCCATTAACCTAGCACAAATCCAAATTCCGAGCTGCTACAGAGAATTTCGTAGAAAAATCCAAAAACACTGCTCGACCCGAATCGAACATAGGATCTCTAGAGTAGCAGTCGAGGTTAGGACCCCTAAGCTAGTAAGGAACTTCATAATAAATTGTTACTATTGGATAGTTTTGTCACTTTGGCTATCTAATCAGTCAATTGAACACTGTACAATTGAAATGCAAGCTGCTAATTTATTTAGTCAAAATTGTCACTTGATGACTTTATATTTTTTAAAGTTATTTAGCGAAGGAAAAATTCGACCGCGGGCAGGATTCGAACCTGCGTCTTCTGGTTAGGTACACCAGACGCTATGACCACTAAGCCACCGCGAGACCGCGAGTTTATATTTTTTATTGATTTTTGACAGTTTTATCTACCAAATCAGTCAGTACTTATGTCATTTTTTCGCCTACCAATCTCGTAGACAGACCAATCTGATTGAATTAGCACACTCGACAATTTGACGTTTGTGTTTGTTTTGAACTTTTAAAATACTTATCCATATAAAATATATGACATAAGGTATAGACTAGAGCATTTTCTAGAGCATTACATTGTAATGTAACGTTTTTACGAACAATACAGTCAAATCCTTAGTTTTTTAAAAACATTTCTATGTAATGTAACTTTCTTGCGAATGGTTGACGCTGTATTCTTCGAAGTAATGCTCACGGCGAGTAAACAATATCTACCTGGAACATTTCTTTAAAAAATATCAATTACTCCCCACCGTCCCCTGTGCCCGTGCGTTTGCTCATAATAAATATTACACGAAAACGTTTGTTGCTACTTTTATTTTATACCAATTATGTGGCAAACAAGCATACGGCCAACCTGATGGTAAACGGTTACTGTAGCTTATAGAATCAGATGCTTGTAACACCAGGGGTATCACTTGCGCGTTGCCGACCCTGTAAAACGAAAGAGGAATAGTTTTATTGGCAGTATAAGGGTCAAAGTCCACTGTCAACAACAACGTTTCCTCTCGAAGCACTGGCAACCTTGCTCACCGTAAGGACCACAACACAGCTGAAAGCAGTGTTAAAATTAAGTTGTAACAAAAAGTTGTGAAAACAGCGTATGCTCTATGTTCTGTTACAAGTAAAATCTCTAGTCTATACCTACCTATATGTATATCACTACAGCCGTCTCCACTAACATGTCATCAATACGCACATTCCTATATTTTAATTACCAGTCGGCCACTAACCTCATTGTTATTTCTCTTTACGTGTCCGATCTTTGCCAATGTGTCAATCATTTTTCTTTAAGACCATACTACCTAATTATACGTACAGACACCACCAGGTCAAGCTATCCAAAACTGTCAAATTTAGCCAATTGAAAATGAACCTTATTGTGTTGTATTAAAGTTGAATGAATATCTATTAAAGAAATTTGACAGATTACGGTAGCTTGATGTGCTGTCCTCTGTACTATGAACAATAAATTCTTACAGTATACATTTACGTAATTATATTCAGGTGGTAGAACATTTGTTATCTCTTTGTAATTGTTTGTAATGTAGGACAATTCTGAACTGGCCTTTTAAGAAAGAGCCATAACAGCTTTGAGTTGACCAGTCCCAAGTAATGGTAAACATACATTAGTCATCGTGTAGCTCAATTATTTATTTTTATTATTATTTATTTTTTAGTCTAGTTTACTTTGTAGTTTTTTTTTATTATTTTAGTTTGTTAATTCTTTTTATTATTTTAGTTTGTTTCTAGTGTAGATAAGTTTATATTTATATAATTGTTAATATAAAAAAATCCTCTCTCCACTTTTCCCCCAATGTGAACGTGTAAGTAGGTCCATAATTATTTATTTTTACTTGCTATTATATAGGTTTATAGGTTTTAAACTTTATGAACACATTTACAATTAAAAACTAATTATTTCTTCCATGGACGAGTTCACCTCGCCAGGTCAATAAAATTCATTTTTTTTTAACATGAGCCCGTATAGTCCACAGCTGGACTACATACTCTTCCAGTAACCATAAGTTTTCTTTGTACAAAACAAGTTACAATTCATATTAAAAACATACCATCACGCCTGTATTCCACGAAGTGTTAGGCAGAGGTGTATTTCATCCACAGTTCGCTGGTATGTTTAGGTTCCATTTAACGGAGGTCAGCCTATTGTCATTAATTAGGCACAAAACCAAACTTCGAGCTTATACTACGAATTATATAGAAAAACTTAATAACCACTCAGACGTCATGAGACACTTAAGTGTCCAAAAAGTTTTTGTTATCTTACGTCTGGGTACACTATAGTGTCTACCATAGTAGGGGTATGGTCGTAGTAACGACCATAGTCGTTCGAGGCAGTGATGAAAATCCACTTTATACGGTTCTATTTGGGGATCATACTCAGAACCCCAAGCGTAGCAGTTGCGTTTCCGACCACTAGGCTAATGAGGCAATTTTTTATAGTACTTACTAGATGCTGTCCTGCAGGCCCTCTTCTTCCATCAAATATACGCGAAACTGTCAGAAATTAATACATATTTTACTCACGCCTTTTCTATAGGGGTAGGCATGAAACTAAAGTAGGTATGCCTAAAAAAACAAAGAAATATATATGTATATTTATAATTGTACTAACTGCCCTCGCGGTGTCTCCTACCTTTTTTTCCTTTTTGCTCGGCTACTCTTGGTTGTAGCGTATTGTAATATAGCCTATAACCTTCCTGCATAAATGGACTATTCATCACAAAAATATTTTTTCAATTCGAATCAGTAGTTTCTGAGATTAGCGCGTTCAATCAAACTTAATAATATCAGTATAGATTAAAAAGGATTACCTTACCTTATTGTTGTAGTGGTAAGCTTAGCTCTTGAGAACCCTTAGTTTGATTTCTAGGCCAACCAAAGTGTGCTCAGAGTTTATATTTGTTCCTGGCTCTCCCCCTGTGACTGAGGACAACATAACAACAACATATGTAATGATATGTTTTATCTTTACAAATATAAAGATTTACCTCTTTCTGTTTGTGAAGTGGTAGGGGGCTATCTCTGAATCGACGGAATCGATTTTCAAAATTCTTTTACCAATAGAAAGCCACATTATTTGTAAATGTCATAGGCTATATTTATGTTTAATACATACGTGTTGCTCCCGTGCGAAGCCGAGCGGAAAGCTATATATTAATATTGAATGAAGACCTTTAAAATTTTCTTCGTATTTCAATACAAATATAAAGCATTTACAAGTACTTCGTCCTCCATCTTACCCTATGCACGCGTTTATGCGGGAAACGATGCATTCAAGTGAACATCGTTATTTCTCTACATATTTCTTGTGTGAGACGTTCCTTAAGAATCCTCTTAAGGAAAGTTTTTCCTCATAAGGAATCCTCCTTATGAGGAAAAATTTTGTGGAGTGGATAAAACTTTCCTTACAAAGTAGTATAAATATTTCTCATTTTTATAAAGAATATTATTGAGAAGTAAAATTTTGTGCAAAGGTTAGAAACTTCCTTTCGTTCAATGAATACACAGTTTGTTTGAAGACAACATACCTACCCTCATGGGTAAGACGTTATAACTACGCTGATCAACCGATCTGCAAGGTTAAGCTGCTCTAGTCGCGGTTACTCTGTGAATGGGTTGCCATTAAGACTCCTCCTTACGTCGGAGGGCACGTACAGGCCGATGTATTCTTTTAAACAAAATAATACGTCCAACGCGAACAAGTAAGATTGAAATGAAATCGATCGAAAGTGACATTTAAGACAATGAAACTGGATCGAGATTATATTTTGAATATTTTTTAAGTACAAGAATTACCATTCAGGATGTTAATTTCTTCACTGTTGGAGATAAGTTACTCATATAGAAATGGTCATAAAAAAGCGCACGAATCGTAGTTATTGAAACTGACTCATAGCTGCACGCCTCAAGACTTAGGTATATGTGGGTTTAAATCTTAGGGAATTGAACCCACTAGTGAGAAATCGACACTAGTACTACTAAAGATTGCTTTTAAAACCATAACATTATTCATACACAATTGCCTCATTAGCTCCTCTACAAATTGCTACACATTTAATCTGTTCTTTTGGAGGTTTAATCATAAAGAATCGTCATGGCAGCCAGGGCCGGATTTAGGCCAGGACAACAGGAGCTCTAACCCTGGGGCCTACAAGGAAGGGGCCTCCCACAGGAGATGTTTTTTGTCTGTTCTATAAATTTTTCGGGGCCACCACTTTTTGGCTGCTCAATTGTCTTCACAGCCTTAAATCCGACCCTAATGGCAGCCTTTACTCAGCTGTGCTGTATTTGAATACATTGCAGTCACTATAAAGTTATTTTTATTCATTACAAATATCGATACGTTAATTATACAGAAATCTTATAGAACAAAGGTTGTTTTTAAGGTCGTAGACTCTGCTCAAGCTCAGAGTTCGTCTGGTTTTGTAGCACTGTATTGCCAAGTATGGTGCCGCTAAGAATACTTATTTGTTTCGGTTCGAAAGGCAATGTGGCTAGTGAAATTACTGGGCATATGTCTACAACAAATGTCTGAAGATAACAACGCGCGAGTAGTAACACTGGTGTTGCTGGCGTATAGAGGCTACAGCAGCCGCTTACCATCAAGCTGCCCGTATGCCTGTTTGTCATCTAATCATAATTAAAAAAAAAACAGTACTAATTTTCTGGGCACCTTATCCAATTTTTCTTTTCTTAATAAACTTCGGACTCTTGTGAACATATAAAAAAAAACTGTCCAGTCGTTTTCAAGTGACGCGCTTACCAACGAAGAGCATTTCATATTTATTTATATATAATTATGTAGATTGAAGCAATATCAATAGCCTAATACGCAAATAAATTAATTGACTATCTTATTCTAACAATAGAGAGAACTCAGACTTCAGCTGTAAACAAAACATTCCTCTTAAACACACGAGCATCGCAAACCGTCCAAATCTCCAGCAATCACTGTGAATTGTTGGTAAGATAAATAAATAATTAGGAACGATGAAATGTACCGTTCACCGACACTCAGGTGGCCATCAACGCTAAGGTGTTTACTGGCCGCAGAAAGCACCAAACACACGTTTAACGATTTGAGCATGGAGCTATAGTTCAGCAGACGCGGCATTTCTAAAGCAAAGATGATAATCTTCAAGAAAAACAGACCACAAATGGTAAGGACAATTTTGAATTTGGTAGGTCGAAACCTTGTAACAACTGCGTTGGTCCTTTGAGCCACTTCACTTCATTGGATGTCTTCAAAAATCACCCAAAGTCCGAAATCTTTTAACTCACGGAAATAAAAATGTCTTCAATACTGATATCGTTATTTGTCTAAATAGAGTACTTGTTTTATTTGCTACTATCCAATAAACTCTAATAACTACAGGCGTGTAAGAGCAACGTGTTTCCTGAAGACAACAGAGATTAAACTTCAGTGTACGTTGCAGTTAATTGGATTCTTCAGTAATGTCGGATCCATTAATCTTCTGCACGGACCTCGATTGAATGGTTTACAATGTGTCAGGGTTACGACCGGTATTTAATACTAACAACTATTTTTATCCGCACGTTTTTCTAGTGGAGTATCACAGCTGGTTGATTGAACAACATATCGAAGACCTTTTTATATCTCTGTTGCGACACTTTCGGAGATTTTCAGTTAACTCGGAATTGGTTGCCATTAATTTGTCTTTTATTTAAGTCTGTGACGTCAGGCTGGTGGCCCAATTATGTTAAGCGGTTACAACTACAATACATAGTAGGTCACGTTCACAGAGGACGTGTTCCATGTGTTATTTCATTGCCACAATTATTGTTAATTTTTATTTGTCTGCTGAAACGGATAAGTGGTGATAGTAATTATATTTGGGTTCCATCGCATTACATCGCTGCTCCGCTTCCGATTTTAACCCCCTAGGATTCGGGGGTTTGTTTCGACTGTTATCGATTTCCTACCCAAAGCTCGGTCGCGTGTCAATCCACATTAATTTGCCCACTGGTCGTTGGTCAACGACTCGTAATTATGGTCGCTACCTGTTGATATATAACGGTTTCACTGCCTTGTTGGTAAATATCGCTTTGAACTTTCTGAAACTCCTTCAAAGCGAAAAGGTACTCAACGTCCGCGGTTTCGTAAACGTTGAATGGGCTGTTAACATTTTACTATTCCTGTGTTACGTCAAACTTGAAGTAAGCGTTATGCAATCGACAATAATAATTTTGACTTTCGCTTTTCTTTACTGTGCGGAGTGCTTTTTATGGCCTGCTGAAATATACTTAGGAAAGCTTCGTAGAATTTGGTTAAAGATAATCAAGTCGCGGTATATTTGCCTCATCCTGTAATTAGTGGCGCGAGGTAGTCTATAATAGTAAATGCGGTGCAGTCACATTACATGGTTTTGACAAATCGCCTGTGTAAGTGAAGCACGTTACCGCACGCGTGGGAGTTAACTGCCGCACTAACATTTATAGAAAATTTTCAGTCCGTGACTTATTGCATTTAGGTTTACATTCCAATTTCCGTTTAGTGCACTCTGTTGCAAAATTGTAGTCTCAGAATGATTCGGTGAATCGAGCCGAGATGACGGTAGTTATAAATGAATTCTATTTTAAAATAGTAATTGGTGTTCCAATAATTTGTAAATTGGGTTTCGATGTAATAAAATTCAGACTGTTCAATTACTGGAGTCGTAAAGTAATAAGGACGCAACCGAAATGAATTTGAGAAGGAGAAGGGAGAAGTAAGACCTGTATTTAATCTTTAAATTTTTTTTTAATGGGGATGTGCAAGACAAATAATATACGCAACTGCAACTTTTGATCGATCGAAAAACTTTTTTTACATCTTTTGTTTGGGATTACAATGAAAACATGCATTTGTTTTCCGGCGGCGCATGCGCTGATCCGGTGTGGCAGCGCGCGCAGTTTCGCCACAGCGCGTCACCCGCGGCTTATAAAAAGAAATCCGACCTTAAAACCTGGAACCATTCGCGGTTTGCGTTTACAACACAAAATTAATTAAAATCTCTTCATAAAAGCTTGCTGCAGTACGACGTACAACTCGCTGATGCCCTTGGGAAACACACAATAAAATTTATTTTCGGATACGCCCATTGCCAGCCGTGGAGTTACATCCGCGCCGAAAGAAATATTATGTGAAACTTTGGATCCGCGGAAAGTGAATGTACGCGCGTTTGCTTGTAAATATTGTTTTGATTAATTTCGCTGCCCGCGCCGGTCAGCCCGGAGTCCACCGGCAGCGCTGTACGTCTGCTATTCATAACGTGCGCCACCACGCTACGCAAGTCTGAACCGGTCTAAACTGGAATAGGGATCTCAGAAGTCTGAATTTTTTTAACAATTTTATCTGGGCCCAACCTGATAATGTTATAAATGTTAAGTCTCTTGAATACTGATAGTCACTGATACAAAAACATTGCGACATCTTCCTAGGGTGATAAATAAAAACTAACTACATGTTGCCAACCCATCGCCTATTTGTAGGAACAGCAGTAAACCACAGCTTCCCTCCACAAAATAACGCAGTTTTTATTTTACGTCCAGATCAGCATAAAAAAACACATTCATATTATTTATTACATTTGCGTTAACATTTTATATTTGCTTACAGTTTTCGCTCCACCGACCAAACAAGTAATAACAAGTAGGTTGAGAGACGCCGCCATGATAAGTTTTCTAACAAGACCATTACAGGATGTTCACTTCACGTGCTAAATCTCAACGTAAAAAGATGCAAAGAACAACTTTACGTGTTCACTGTACCGTGAACCGAATAACAAGCGAGTGCATCCGATGTGCAAGGTTAAACTTGCCTTTACAAGTTCTTCAACATGTTTATTTACACCTTAGACTTCAACAAACAAGTTAAACTTTTAGATGGACTAAGAATAACAGAATAACCCAGGTTTTAAACAAGCCCTGTCTTTGTGATAAGAGAGCAGAAAGTGATGGATATATTTAGAATTTGTTTAAATCGGCCCATTAGTGCCACATGAGAGTCACTGGTGCGTTCGTTAAATATTATAGAGCCCCTTCTTCAGTGTGCTAGAGATACCCATATATTTTTAGTCGGTACGGGTCCGACGTAACTCTCCGCTTTTCCCTTTAAGAAAGATGGAGGATATCTAGGAGGATATTTTACGGTATTGAGGTGGTACGTTTCAGGAATGTGCCCTAACAAGCGTTGCACAAGGAAGATTCTAGGTTTGTCTTTTAAGAGGACACAGTACCCCCTCCATGTACTGATGTTGGCCAGCGGCATGTTTTTAGTGGGTAAAAACTCCCCGTTCTTATCACCGAAAGCCAGTCGCCTCTTGAACGTCAGAATACATCAGAATATATTTCAGAAATGTTTTTTGACCCAGCGTCTCGGCCGGTTTCTTGTAATACACCAGCACATGTTGAATCAAGGTTTCCAAACTATGATTATGATTCTACAAATAGTATTTGCATCCAATCCATTTGATATATGTAGGTAATCCCTTCAGTCGCTTCTTATGACGCCTTGACGCCCACGGCAAGATGAAGTGGCCGGTTCTCGGTCCAAACTACGGGATACCTCGAGTATTGTATAATTACATAGAGCGTAGATACCTCTCGTTTTTTATGTTAGTAATCGTAGCAAGTGGAGTTCTCTAGTTTCAGCTTACCGTTACGTCCAAAAAGCGTGAGTGTGTATATGTATATGTAATAATTAAAAAATAATGTCTCTCAAAAATGTACACAAGATAAAGGAGAAAGTTTGGTTTTGGGCAATATCAATAAAACTAATTTCTTAAAATGATGGAACGAATAGTTTAACTTGGTCTTCGAGATATGTAAATAATATTGGCGGTTATTAAATGCGGTAGCTGCGGAATTTACAAGGATGGGTAGTCACCCATACGTTTCTAAGCAACCGCATCAAGTATTTATTGAAATGCATGAGTTCAACAATCCAATGTACTTGTTAATCTCTGCCAATAATTTATGCACGACGTCAATCATTGACAATCTCTTGATTTAACTCCGATTAAAAAGTATATAAAATTTCTGCTTCTACTAACTTTGTTGATTTGATTTCGATCAATCAATTCAATTCGGTCTCTTTACCTCGAACATACACAAACAAAATATATTTATAAAGTTATCTGTTTAGGACGACAATATCTCAAAAAAATACATTAATTATTATTACTAATAAAGAATATTACAAAAAGCTGCCTCATTAGCGCAGTAGCTAAAGATACTGTCTTGGTCCCAAAATCTACTTTGGGCAGTGTTATTCCATTTTCCTTATTTTTTTCTCATGTTGTTATGTATCTAATACCTATTTAATATGTACTGTAAAAAAATTATTGTACTAATTACTCTAATGCGTCTTGGTTGTAGCAAATAAACATATTACATTTCATTTCTTATAGGCAAAACTCAGTTCAGTCGCGGGATTCGAGTTTGACCGGTTAATGGAACGAAGGGTTCATGCCATATTACGTAATATCTAAAACACACCTCTACCTTCTCCTTCTGGGAATACTAATCATAATCAACCCATTTACTGACCCCGGCTGGACACGGGTCTTCTCTTAAATTAAGACAACGTTGGCCTAGTGCGAGTTGGCAGAATTTACATGCTCTCGATAAATTTTCTCAGGCATGCAGGTATCCTTACGATGTTTTCTATTGTACGGTAAGATGTTAAATAAAATCAGTTCTGATTTTCCGTGGCAATACCCAAAGTGGATTCCATCTAATGCTCTTTACTCGTCATTGTCAATCCGTCAATCTAAAATGTAAATCATCATCTACGGCACTTTAAGCATTGATTCAGTCTGCGCTGAAAATACACACGCCTGAAGCCTAATGCACTATACTGTTCGCCGGCTGAATACATTTATTCTGAAATACTTGCAGCTAATTCAAACACAATCTGATAGAGGTGTTACAGGACTACTTCGTCTATGGCTTAGTAGAATTAATAAGCTTACGCCAGGTGTTCTTCTCACTTTGGTTCGCAATGACGTCATTAATGTCACGATCAGTGTTGCAATTTATAAAAATAAAAAGGAATATCGGTTTCCCTTGGTCACGCTATAACTGGAGAACGAATGTACCGATTTCATATTTTTTTTATAGTTTTCTAATACTTTGTAGGAAGTTCTTACGGTAAGAAAATTTAAGATAATTGCGCGGGCAATTAAAATAATAAAAAAACTTAACGACGATACTTCTTATCCAGGTAAAGTCCACGTAAATGAAGTCACAGGCATTTATAATTTCTTATTTTACTCTCGTGTTTTTATGTATTTAGTTTAAAGAACGTATGTATACTTTTACCATTACTTATTCAAAATTGCATTATTATAGGAGCAGGCCAGTTAAAAAAAATCATTTATTTACACATAAACACAACAAAAAAGTTTGCGATCACTTTGAAAAATCCAAATCTTTTTTGTTACGGTAGATTATATTATGATTTCTTCTTCTTTTTAGATTCTTTCAAACAGGGTATTTCTATTTGAAGAAAACACAAGAAATAATTTTTCATGATAAAGTTCAATTAAAAAAATCATATCAGCTTATGCTAGTGATGAACGCAAACTTTTTTTGATGTGTGTAGTGACAACATATGAAACGTCAGACGAACAATGACGTCATTGCGAGAAATCACGAAATCACGTGACCTGTCTGAACTGTTACAGAAAGAGACTAGTTATTATTCTACCATGGTTTAGGTTCATAGATTAAGTTCCATAGAATTTTGATTTATTGGTTTTTATTTATTTATTACGCCCTAGAAAAACTTATACCGACCTTATTGGTGAGGTTCTTCAAAAAGGTCAGGTGCGTAGTACTCGCAACCGGCGTGTATGTATGACAAGATGTATGAATGTTGTCGAAGCGAAAGAAGTATGCAAGAATCGTAGCAAGTGGCGTTCTTTAGTTTCTGCCTACCCCTATGGGAAAAAGGCGTGAGTGTATGTATGTATGTTTTATGCTAACCAGCGCGCCTTTTCAGGGATCCCATGGTCATGTCTATAGAGCAAGTGTCGGCTAACGAGTGCGACATAATCTGCTGCCTTCCCAAGTGCTGGATGATCCATGAGGACACACACAAAAAAAAGCTTCTGTGCGCTAGGTGTAAACATGCTCCTATAACTAACTTTCATCCATTGTCTCGACATGCAAACCATCTCAGCATATTCTTCTCAATTATTGTCACTACATCGTCTTTTAAACCACAACGTTACCTTATCTCACTATTTCTTAATCTGTCATTCTGAGTTACACCGCACACACTTCACAAGGAACGCATTTCTACAGCATTTATATTAGTATAGATATGTTTTATCACTAAATGAAGATGGATGTCCCTTGATATTTCAATTCTATCCGTTTTCACAACATAAATCACCTTTTAACACCTTGGGAACTTAATCCCTGATACTGAAATGGATATATTTGAACAAATAGATTCTGAATGTACCAAATCATTCAGACGTCGGTTACATGTGAATGCACTAAAGTCTACTCTAAATATATTCAAAGTAGTTGTCTTCAGACTTCGTGGCTGAGTAATGTCAACGTAGATCAATCGAGAGGTTATACCGTACTTCTTGATCTGTCTATGGACGGCTGTCCATTCTTAAGTACAGAGGGCAGCACATCAAGCTACCACAATCTGTCAAATTTCTTTGATAAATTTTCAACTTTAATGCAATACAATAAGGTTCATATTCAATTGGGAAAATTTGACAGTTTTGGATAGGTTGACGTGCTGTCGTCTGTACATGGAGAATCGTGTATCAAGTATATAGAGTTCCCATTGCTAAACGAAGACGCGCTATCGTTAGTGGTCGAAATGAATAACAACAAATTTTTCTGCTTCATGTAAAGCACTACACACAATAAAATAGCAGTCTTCTGGCCTAGTGCGAATCGGGTGAAATATTATCTCAATGTAAACTATCCACTTTGTACTGACATGTATCTGTCGTACTACACTATGGTCACTGTTCGAGACAACACTCAGAGATACGTATATTTTACATGTGTTAGACACAAATAAAAAGTTCAAGGGTGTCACAGTTTTAGTTGCGTAAATGTGTTTACACATACACATCGGGAATGTAATGAGTTTTGACATGTGGCGGATACCATACATAAACGTATGGTAGTAGAGTAAAGTATGGAGTAATATTTTTATTATTATGATAAGATGACAGCCTATTAGTCGTCATATCTGATGGTAAGCGGCCACCGCAGTTGTTGTAACGAGTCCGACATGGATATAATAAGGACCATCCCAGACGAACTCTACAGTTTGAGCAGAGCCTACCTTAAGAAGTTGCTGGATTCTTTATAAACTACGTGTCTTTTGATCCAACGTCTAACGTAAACGTTTAAACGTAGTCTATTAGTTAGAAGTAACAAATAGGGGTTGTTTGTAAATATATGGCGGTCTCTTTAAGGAGATTAATATATTTTCTATACAAATGTACAAATACTTATTGCCGTAATAAACTCGTAATTTATTATTCAATTTAATTAAAGATTACTGTTGATGAGAGCAACAGTAATTGCGATATACCTATTTGGACTGCTAAATAATTTTCTTTTTCTCTTGTTATACAGATAAGCGGCCTGAAGTTCGAGACCCAACTACGGACACTCAATCAATTTCCGGAAACCCTTCTGGGGGATCCAGCCCGGAGAATACGCTACTTCGATCCTTTGAAGTGAGTACTATTTATTTTTTACTTAAATGTGCCGCACCGAATCCGATGACTGGCGCAGAGATTAGCTCTATATACCACGGATTCGACTCCCGCACAGAAAAATTAATAACATGGTATCATATCTTCAATTTTAATATAAAATAAATAATTACCAAAACCAATTATAATTTGGATCATTAGACTTCATGGTACTGAAAACATAAACATATGGCGTACAAATGTTTGTTGTAAACAAACAACAATAATAACAATGTTGTTGATAATGTTGTTCATTTGAACAATAATTCGCAATTGAAGATTGAACGTAGAACTAGTGCCTTCATAATTCTGATTATCCTGTCAATTCAACAGGAACGAATACTTCTTCGACCGAAACCGCCCCTCATTCGACGCAATCCTGTATTACTACCAAAGCGGCGGCCGCCTGCGGCGCCCAGTAAACGTACCACTAGATGTCTTCTCCGAGGAGATTAAGTTCTACGAACTCGGAGAACAAGCCACCAACAAATTCCGGTAAGTACATGCACATATGCACGCCTGACACTCCTACATCTCGCACTAACAAAATGTAACATATCCAATACCTTGCAGTGAGGATGAGGGCTTCATCAAGGAGGAGGAGAAACCCCTGCCCTCCAACGAGCGCCAGCGCAAAATCTGGTTGCTCTTCGAATACCCCGAAAGCTCCCAGGCAGCACGCGTCGTGGCCATCATCTCAGTGTTTGTCATCTTGCTGTCCATCGTAATCTTCTGCCTGGAAACCCTCCCAGAGTTCAAGCACTACAAGGTTTTCAACACCACCACCAACGGCACCAAGATCGAGGAAGACGAAGTCCCCGACATCACCGATCCGTTCTTCTTGATAGAGACGCTCTGCATAATATGGTTTACATTCGAGTTGATAGTACGGTTTCTGGCGTGTCCGAACAAGTTCAATTTCTTTAGAGACGTGATGAACATTATAGACATAATAGCCATCATCCCCTACTTCATCACCTTGGCCACGGTCGTCGCTGAGGAGGAGGACACTCTGAACTTGCCACGCGCGCCAGTATCTCCGCAAGATAAATCCACCAATCAAGCCATGAGCCTCGCTATACTTCGGGTCATCCGTCTCGTGCGTGTATTCCGTATATTCAAGCTGTCCCGTCACTCGAAGGGCTTGCAGATTCTGGGACGCACACTGAAGGCATCCATGAGGGAACTTGGCTTATTGATATTTTTCTTGTTCATCGGTAAGTCTCACGTTGCACTGAATCATAATATCCGTTTTAACTATATCCTGAGACATGTTATTATATTTTTCTAATATAATTACCAAATCTGTCTAATGTTTGAAACACTTGATTAACATTCAGTCCACATAGTAGTGTAGATAATCTAATGTATCTTGACCTAGTTAGGGAAAGCGTGTCCTCAAGGAGAAATTCTCATATGGAGTGAAGATTTCGGGATGCGTATTGTGACGCAGCAGGCCGAACCGGCCAGGCGGCGCGCGGCGGCGTGAGCAGTGAGCGCGGTGCCGGTTATTTCAATTCCAAATTCCGTTTATTAAGTAACTTTTACACTGTTTTATAAAAATATATTCAGTTCATAAATTCATAATTAATCCGCAACATGAGAGTCGATTACACCATCATCGCGCGTTCACTTTGTGTTTTACGTTTACAGGTGTCGTGGTGTTCTCCAGCGCTGTCTTTTTTGCTGACAAAGACCGCCACGACACCAACTTTGATTCAATCCCCGATGCCTTCTGGTGGGCAGTTATAACGATGACCACAGTCGGCTATGGAGACATGAGGTAACCCGTGTCGCGCTGCCACCCCCCGCCCCGCCTCCTGCGACCCCGCCGCTCGCAAGCGCTTCCCACCACTGTATGTCGCACTGTATTCTCCGTTGGTGTGTGCTTGTTCTTCAAGGTGTGGTGCTGTTTTCATCCGCGGTGTACTTCGCTGAGGCGGGAAGTGAGAACAGCTTCTTCAAATCAATACCAGATGCGTTTTGGTGGGCGGTCGTGACAATGACGACCGTAGGATACGGAGACATGACGTATGATACAGCGACTTCACCCTAATTTTCATCTTTGCCTTCTCGTCATATCATTTTATCCCCTACCCTTACATTGGCATATTTAACACTATTGTGATATTCTTTCGCCACATCATGTAACTATGCTTCAGTTTGAGTTTATCGTCGGTTCGCTTAGAACTTAACCGATCACACGTTTAATTCACTATACAGAGATTATTGCACGTTCCGAAACGTTTCTTGTCTTGATATTTTATACAGTATTTGCGTCATCATTATTTTCCTGAATATCCAATTTTACATGGAAGCTTAGTTGTAAAATGTTCATTGTCAGACACGTACAGTCGTACACAGTAGCAAGCTACCACAACCCCCGGCGTCGGTGTGACTATCGCCCCTCCCAAAGCGTATTCTATTTTATGAGAGAGAACAGCTTTAGTTATGCACTTCAAGTGTGACGCCAAGCGCCGTGCCCCTGAAGGCACGTCAGCTCGGCCGCACGCTCTCAGCACTTGAAGTGACTCGTTGTGTACTAAGTATTTGTCCACAGTCAAGTGTCCGCTCCTCTGTATCGCTTCCGCTAGATGTATCCGATGTGTCCTGTGTCGGTGTTGTGGCTATAAGAATGTTACCAACGTAAATATCGAAAATGGTGGCCCATCTCAGACGCACACGTTGACCTCACTTGGAGTATTTCTTTTCCATAGTGTGCATTAGTCCTTAGCATCGCTTGTGCACCCAGTCTCGTGACAATCATCGCCACAGTTCTCTCTGTCTAGTTGGAATGCCCTGCAATAATGTCTGCGATGATATTTTTTACAAATTATAATGCTACTATGTAAAATTGATGTTCAGATTGATTCACTGCTTATTTATGTCATTGGCTTCAACAATTAGCTTTCACATCACACACCATTTTCGATAGAGCAATATTTGTGTATTTACGTTTAGCCGTACAATGGTCGAGTGCATGACTGTATAGTCGATCTTGTTCGTTTGAAAACTATGTTCGTAGTTATTGTTTTAGTATAAAGTTTGTTTAGGTTCTGTTTTTTTATTAGATATTTTCTTCTTTCAACCTCAACGTCTTGTGATGAAAATGTCCGTTGAGTGAGGACGTACTGAGGATGCATTTGGTCCTCGAATCAGATGCCTCAGCAGGTTCTTATACTTGACGTTTAAGTTTTTCACTGAGACTTACCAGCTAGCGTTAAACAAACTGCATTGCAATTATATCACTGTTACAGGTTTCTGTAACACGCTGGCGAGCATGGATGGTGATGGATGATATTGTATTGCTTGCGCCCGTAAGACATTGCCTAGCGAATGGTGACCTTGATTTAAACTCCTTTGTATCTACCAGAGTCTATTGTGAACTTTTATTTAAACCCCATTTATTTTTACTATTTTAGTAGAATATTTTGGTAGATTATGTTATGTATTCGATCTACGTCGGTACGTATTGAATATATTAACGCATGGTCATCATCAGTCGCGTTTATGTTTATTAACAAAATAGTCAATTCGTTTTTTTAGTTATATTAGCTGGATGAAATGACGTATGTTGCGGTGTTGTAATGGGATATATTTGTGATATAGGCCCGTTGGAGTGTGGGGCAAGATCGTTGGGTCTCTGTGCGCCATCGCCGGTGTGCTTACCATCGCGCTGCCTGTGCCTGTCATCGTGTCCAACTTCAACTACTTTTACCACCGCGAGACTGACCAGGAGGAGATGCAGTCGCAGAACTTCAACCACGTCACCAGCTGCCCGTACCTGCCCGGCACTATGGGCGAGCCCTATCTTAGTAAGTTATTTACGTTTCTTCACAATGCAGTATCGTTTTACTCTTTTCAACTTCAGAAGCGAATGTTGACAATTGTAATAATTCATTATCGTAATCGTTTTCCATGTTCAATTCACTTGTGATAGTACCTATATAAATTTATAATTCACAGCATGCGTAGTTTTCCAATTTGATTGTTGACAGCATGCTTTGGATTGTTTCTTATGATTTTTTTTTTTGTATTGTGTTATTTGTTTCTTTTATGTTGGTTTTCGGTAATTTCAGGTGGAAAGGACGATGAAAAGGACGAAATATGCAGTGATCAATGACTGTTTGACAGTGTTGTTATATTTATTTTTATAATGAGGACTAAAGTAATCGACAGGGACGATATTCGTGATATTACCGCGTAAGGAACGAACGAGTGCACTGTTTCCTTTTTGTTTTTTTTTGTGTAAATATTATAGGTAGTAAGAGATGTAAAAAATAATTGAATAAAAATGTTATTTATTTTTCTTTTAGTTATATTTGAGTTTTGTTATTAAGTTGTTATAATATTATGTTTTTATTGTATTCTATTGAAAAGGTTTAGTAGCACTTTTATCAGTGTTGCGTATAATGAAAGGTTTATAATTTATGCAAAATTTTACAACGACGCGTGACCTGAAACGTCTCGGTGTAATATGTCTAGCTGGTTGATACTGTCCATACTCATATCTGTACTCAGCTTAACACGCGGCACGCACATTGTATTGGTAAAACGTACACAAACAATAAGCACACTGTCTCGAGTTTTGCGTTGTTTATTTTCTAAATACGCGTGGAGAACAGAATTAACTAATTTCAGTATTTGAAATGTTAAGTATTTATTTAATTATATCCCTCAAAAGTAGTTCACCAGCGTCATCTTTGACTCATAGATTTTTTCAACCGTTTTCAGGAATTCATCACAACACGTCAAGTATATATAAACAACTGTACTCTATATCAAATTCAAATCTGACACCTCGTTTATCTAAATCTGTCAAACGGTTTAACTCAGGGGATAAGAAATCAAACAAAGACAGACGTAAAAAAAACACGACGAATTCCCTTTCACAGTCGGATAAAAGAAGGCGGCGGACCTATAGATAGACTGAATCGCGTAGTTATTTACACACAACATTTACTGAAGCGCGTTATGCCGGGCCAAATTCTTCGGCCGACTCACTCAAAATCAGCTGGTTGTTGAATTCCAACTTACAAACAAATAAAATAAAGAATTATGACGCTCGATCGATTGGCTTCTGCGTTATTCAGTTCATGTTTATAAACACACTCGCGATAATGGAGAAATCTCGGCATGGGACAACATTACTTTTTTAAACAAAAAATATAAATAGTAACAGACTATGATGTCTAGTCTGCCTACTGACCTCATTAAGTACGAGTAACCTCTTTATAGTTATCTTGGCATTCACATTCGAGCAGTCCATTCAATAGGTCGGCTCGCCCGGCATGCTGGCATGTGAATGGCCCTTGTCACTACATAAACACGCGCACCGAAATAACTGGCCAGCTTATTTTTGATTTACTTTTTTTTATCTGTGAGACCACGTTCGCTTTTTAAATGTAAGTATGTTTTTCAATTTATTCCGTTTTATTTTATTTTGTGTCAGTGCTTCAGTGACGTCATGTTATACATATTTGAGGATTTCCATATTGTACGTATGCAACAATGTTATTTTTTAATTCTTGGCAGTAATTGTCATCGTATATTATTTTATTGTATTTTTATTAAATTTTGTAATTTTCTTAGTTCAGTCCTCGGTATTTGTTTACTAAGCTTAAAAATTGGTTAACAAATTATAATTTTGCTTACTTAATCAGACTTAACAGAATATTAGGCACTTACTTACCTCGTTTTACAGTACTCATATTCATTTTGGATCACCACATAATCACTGTTTACTTCATAAAATATAATTACTATGAAAAACGGGCAGTAAAAAGTGAAGAAAGTATATTCCCTATCCATTAGATTGTTTGTAATACAACATATCTATATAAACAAAAATGAAATTCTATGTCGTTTGTAAGCGCAACACTTAAGAACGGCTGGACTGGTTCGGTTTTTTTAATATGTTCGTAATAGTCCAAATAAGGTTTTTAGGGAAATAAAATTCGTAAATTTATCTAGAATATTGATAAATTCTTTGAGTTTTTTTATTATTTTTTGAAATTTGGACAGAACAACGTCTATGGGGGAACTTTAAAAAAATCATTATAGGTATAAAATAATTCCAACTTATTATAGCTATAATAAAAATCGAGTAAACTCAAATTCAAATAACGAACACACATACAACAACACTGCGACTGCGCATAAAATGCGTAGTGTGTTAGTTACAATTAAGTTGTAAATCAACGCCGCTCGAAGTCGCGTACGATGGCAGCCCGCCAAACTGTACACTCGATGTACTTCGATATTTTGTTTGTATTCCTAGTGTTGGCTAGTACCAATGTTTTCCTACTACAGTTTAATGAAAGTGATTCAATCTTGTTTACATAAAATCGAAAGGATTTAGATTTAATAACATTTAAAAAGTTTGGTTATGAAAGTCTTTTTTTAATAAAGACGAATAGTCCTGCTTCATACTTGCTTTTTTTTCAACGAGAACCCGTTTTTACGACATTCTGTTATTCCAAATTCAAATTAAAATGATCGTTGTTCATAAAACAATATGACGTTCGCTCATCCACAATGAAATAAAAAAATTAAATCTCATTCATTTCCAATAAAATAAACGGTACGTGTAGTAAACGTTAATTTAAAGAACTTTTTTGTAGTTTTTAAAGTTTTACGAAAAAAATGTTAAATATCAAGCGTTTATAATATTATTTTTTTTTTTTATTATTTTCCATAAAAGTTAAGAATATTTTTCAAAATTTAATAATATTATCTTTACAACATCAGACGTCAGAATTATTCGTTGCACACTCATTTGTTTCGAGCATTGAGCATTTTGGCTACTATTGAACACCTCTAAACGCTTAAACAGCATTAATCAATGTTTCTAGACGAATAAATTTGAAAGTGTTTGTAGCATAAGTTTTATCCGATCGCTTTATTATCACGATCTATTTAAAGTTATTTCGTGTAATAAATAATAGAATTTTAAATCTGAGTATAATATAATGTTATAAGAGTTCGTAGCGGTCGTAGCATTCGTAGCCTTCGTAGCTTTCGTAGCCTTCGTAGGCTCCGTAACCTTCGTAGCCTACGTAGCCTCTGTAGTCTTCGTAGGAGTGTTATTTGTAAAGCTATTTTAGTTTAGCTTAGTTTTTCACAACATTCAACCTCCACAAACAGGTTACAAGTAGATAATTCATCTTTATGAATACATACAAACCTCTAAGCATATCTTTCTTGCATTTTTATAATATACTAATAAATCATTTAGAATAAAATTTTGTATGTAATAAGAAGTTAAACTTCACTTCAACTAACCTACATAATCAACTCGAAATATACATATTTTATCGTTATAACATAACCGTGTTACCCGTCACTAGACAGGATAAAACAACCTTGGGACAGTTTCAGGACCTATTCATAAGAAGTCTTCGGAGAGTGACGACTCGTCATCAGATACGATGGAGTTAGAGGAAGGAGCACTGGTGGCGGACCCACACCTGGAGCAAAACCTGCAGCGGCTGCAGGAGGAGGAGCGCCTGCTGATGGAGCAGCAAGCCACCATGGAGGCCGGCGCCGTCGACGACTTCGCCGCACTCGAGCACCAAGATGCACTCCGCCTGAATCATGTAAGTCATGTGTAGAATAACCAAGCTAGCAACCATCCACCAAGAAATTTATGTTAATACAAATTATTGTTATAAGAGATACAGATAGAATTTTCTGATTAGGCTTTGCAGCGTAAATTACATACAATAAAATGATAATTTTATTAATGATTCGTATAAAATTATAGTAAATTGACTTTCACTATTTTCATCCGCCTATTCACATTAAAGGTTTGTCTTTGATGTAAGTAACTGAATAATTTTCTTCCATACGATTATAAATATCTTATATTCTGACGCTTTTAGGGATCTGTACCTTGGGTAAGGCAACAAATTATTGCTATTAAAAATAATAAGGCAGTAGTTACTTTTATTTAATGGAATTTGGTTTTTTTTTCTCGAAAGTGGGCAACCATTATTATCGCTATCGCTATGAATGTGACTGTGAAGCAAAATTTTCGATCGTAGGAAGTTAATTTCTAGACGAAATATTTGGACGAAACTTCCAAACTCCTCGCCTCATAGTTTCGAAGGTTTGTAATGAAACTCAAACCTTGGTCTTGAACATACATTACTTCAGTAGAACTTCAACTTAGGCGAGCTCATTTTACTTATTTTATCGGATGAAGTCGTAAAACCCCACAAATTCAAAAGGTTTTTTGTTATACAAGTAATAAGCCTCTGCTTATTGGAATTTATCTATGCACGACACCTTAATCGATATGATAAATTAAGTTGGTATCTCCCTACGTGCAATATTTAAATTATATACGAATGCACTGAAAAAACAAAGCATTCTGTTTCTGAAAAGTATACTTCTTAGGTTCAATCGTTCAAGCTATTTATTACAGACATTATATACCATGGAAAATGATGTTTTAGGCATTCAATTAATTTTACCCTAACTTTATTTTGACTTTCAATGATTAATTAAAGCAGCAACTGAATTTTTGTTATTGACGAAAAACATTATGTGTTCTGAGAATAATAATGTTTATATTTCACAATATTACTGAAAAGTTACGCAAATTTCTGAACCGTCTGTGTCTGATAAAACCGACAGCTGCGGCAAGCAGAGCTGCAGAAGCAGCAGGCGGCGATTGCGCAGCGGTTGCAGCGCGCACAGGCGCTGGCGATGGGTGACCACGCTCAAGCGCATGGACACTCGCATGCACACGCTCACGCGCACGCCGCGGGACACGCGCCGCGCCGCGACCAGACTGCCCGCCGACGCGCTACTTGCACAGTGCGCGTCAACAATCTGCACGCCGCAGAGGCTATTGAGACTGACGTCTGACTATCAGGTCAGTAATTGCCAGCATATTCAGCCAGGTCATCATCCGCCACCATAACCTATATTTAACGCTTTACTGTGTAACCCTCATAAAGAGTAGGTTATAGCTACTGATAGTCCTGTAATTGTGCAATACAACTTTATTTCTTTTTCACTGTTTATTTTTTATTCTACGACTAAAGTATTCTCTTTATGAGGGTGAGCGGATTTTTTTTTACACCATTTGCTTGGTAAAAGATTAATTAACTATCCATTGCCCAACCTTGACTCCATCCGCTCCGGACACTACAGTTTTTGCTATATAGCTCATTGTCAAAAAGAACTTAGTTTCATTTAGAAATTGTAGAATCAAACAATTTTAATCACAATAAATTAGTAGAAAAATATAGACAGAGAGACTTTCGTAGTACCTACACAGCAACTTTTTATTATTCAATTTCTTCTTAATCCACTGCATTAATATTTACTATTCGTTTTTTTATATTAATATGTTCCGCCTGTAGGCAAACGTCACGGAGTTAGCGAGGTAGATTTTGGTAGTAATTTATTGGAAAAACCATAAAACGCTAGTTAGGACGTTTAGTACAAGAACAGTTAAAGCCTTATAATCAGCCACCGAGCACATTTTTTCTCAGCACATTATTGTAGCACGTCGCTCCATGTTTCATATCGTACACGTTGCGTATGAATCGTGTCTTGTAACATGACATGTATCACGAAATTATATCGCGCTTTGAACAATATTTTTGCATCATGCTGGCGAATCAAGACAAAAGCCGTGGCTTTAAAAGCTTTTCTTTTTAATCAATTTTTATGTAAATATTTTCTTAATATAATAAGGTGAGTAACAAACTTCAGTGGATCCTCAATATTGTTTTAATGACGCCAGAAGCTATCAGGTGACGAATAGGGTTGGCATGGCCGCGGCCGCTTTTCAGACAAAGGCATCAGAATTTTCGTTTATCTAAGTAGTAAGAATAATGCGGACTACACAAAATATCCAAGAGCTATGTAGAGTTTTTTTTTATACCACTAAGGTGGCAAACATACATACGGATCAACTGATGGTAAGCGGTTACCGTAGCCTAGAGACGCTTGCAACACCAGAGGTATCACTTGCGCGTTGCCGGCCCTTTAAAATGAAAGAGGAATAATTAGGTTGGCAGTATAAGGATCAAAGTCCCCCCACTGTACACAACGTTTCCTCGCGAAACACTGGCAACCTTGCTCACCGTTAGAAATACAACACAGCTCAAAGCAGTGTTATTTAACTTAGATTTTCTGCAAGGTACCTCCCCAGTCGGGCAGCTCCAATTTGAGTGGAATTACTGCCACTATGCCCTACCTCTCTTAAAGTGATGTAGGTACATCTAAATGTACAGTTTTTGTGATAATTAATTTCTGATCCGCTCAAGAATTCGAATAATCAGAAGTAGTTACTTGTTTCATGTAGATTTAAAACAAACGCAAATAAAAACATGAAAAATATATATCTTGCACAACACTAAAGCCTATCAATCGAAGCGAAACAATCGAATTGAAAGCGTCGATTTTAGAATTAATTTAAACAGACAGCCCAAATTTGCAATTTTTCTATAAGGCCAACTTTTAAAAGTTCAATTTAACCTGTCACAGATCGATCAGCTAAAACGATAGAAAAAAAAAATTCGACCTTTTATTGAGTCACGGTGTCTTTAAAAATTAAATACAAACAGGAACCCAACCTGATTAAATATAGTAATTATAACAAATATTTAGAGAAACCAATGTCTTAATGCAAGACTGAGAAATTGGTTTCTTTATCTCTCCGAAGCTCCAAATCTATCTGCAATATGACAGTATGATGGCTACCTGCAGTGTGCCACTGACAGTTACGGCTAAATCTTCCTGACATAACAACCACTTGCCTTTGTGTTGACTGTGCAGAACTAACACTGAAATTGCTTTATAAACTAATTACATTTATTGATCTTAGTAAGTAATTTTATTTAGGACACCACTACATTTGTACGTTATACTAATTAGATTACACATTAATAACTACCACGTTTCAGTTTAACATGCTGGTTATGTATGGTATTCCCACTGCTGACTTAATAAGCAGTACTTAAGGGAGTGGGGAGTGTAGGGTGGCAGAACTGTTCGTGTTTTATGAACGATAGCGAAATGTTGAGTGAATGGTGCCATTGTGTGCACACGTCGCATAGATGCAGCGGCGTCCTTGCGGCCGGGCTTGAATGGACCCGCAATCGATAACAAGGCGCTGCGGCATCGGCGCGCCCGTGACGTCAGCCACACCCGCGTGCCACGTGTTGGCCGCACGCCCGCGCTCCCGGTACGCAGGCTTCAAGTTTTGACCCTGTTCTTATCGGCGGTTGGCAACGAGCAAACACACGTCACTGCACTAGTATTAGTAAATAAACTGCAGTGCCATTTCCATTGGTTAACAGAACACGTTGTTATGACATACGGTGATGCAGCTTTTCGATCGCATTCTAGCTGTTGTATTGTCTACATAGCTCTTTAGCTGTTGATATAGTTTAATGGGGATTATTTGGGTTCTATCTCACTGCAAAAAATTAGACATTTGGATGAACTATCTTATAAGGGACAGGAATCGCTCGCTTGTCGATATAATTATAAGTTTGGTTTTAAAAGAGCAGGTAGATTTTCAGTAATTAATTACTGAAAACCACTCCCCTACATACCATCACGCCACTTCCCCGAAGGATTAGGAAGAGGTGTACTAATGTACACCCACATTTCGCTAGATGTTTTAGGGCGAGCCTATTGCCATTAACCGGGCTCCGAGCTGCTACTGAGAATTTCATAGAAAAACCCAATAACACTTTGCTCGATCTGGGGATCGAACCCAGGACCTCTAGTGTAGCAGTCGCGCTTAGGACTACTAGACTAATGAGGCAGTAATTAATTCAATGCAAACTAAAATATTTTTATACGTATACTAGCGACCCGCCCTGGTTTCGCACGTATGTAATGTACTAATAACATGCATATATTATACGTATACACCTTTCGGAAGCAATTATTCTAAATGATAGAGAAAGCGTATTTTAAAGGTCTCAGCGTACAATGGAACAGACATTCGTTTATCATATAAAAACCTAATTTGACGGTTTATTTGTTGTTTGATAGAATAATATACTCCCTAGATATTTTCTGTAAAGGCGACCTACAATCGATTACAAGTTTTTAATTAAACTAATTATTATTATTAGTCAGGGTCACCGTCATCAAAACGATGAAGTGGACATATAATTATTTTATAACTACTTTTTTCTTTTATTAAACAATTTTCCTGGGATATTATTTATTGTATATTATGTAATCCCGGCGCTGTAAGGAGTGTCCTATTTCTTTAATTAATGTACTCTCTTATTTTTGTATGAAAAATATTACGTTTGGACATAGTCTTATTCTTAATCAATATTGCCTGAAAAATACCCCCACTCCATTCTAGTTTGTAATTCGATTGACCATTACAATATAAACTGTAATCATGTTTTTTTATGGAGTTTACTGCCACGCTACTTGTGCACTTTTTCGAAACGTGCAACCAGTTTTGACTTTTCAAATTACCTATTTAAATAGTCTAATTGAAATAAAACTTAATAATAGTAATTAAAAATAATAAATAGAAATTTGACTTTGAGCGGCACTAACGCATTGTCAGGTTGTAGGATTTGTAGCATTAGTAACTTACTAAAGGAATTGAATATTCGATTGATGTGGAAGTCTCTCTGCACTTTAGGGAGAAATGAGCACCATAACATCATCCAAAACCCTGTGATGTATATCCGCTCGTGTTTAGTATGTTGTGTCCTGTGGTGTTACCCTTGTTGTAGACATGTCCTTTGTGTTTCCAACCCCTGGTGGCCTGGCTGATTATTGTCGGTTTGTTATGAACTAATATGCTATTTGTTTTAAATAGAATCTAACGACATTTCCAGACGTGGCGAGCCGGCGCAGCGACGCGGCGGCAGTGTGGCGCGGCCGGCTGCCGGCGCGCTCCCCGCCACCCTGCCACGTGTAGACAGCGCCAGGCCCCGCCGCCCCCGCCCCCGCCGCACCCGCCCCCGCCCCACACATTCATCATCATCCTCCGACGACTAACTAACCCGACACTATAACCCTACTTGTGAACTTCTATAAATAGCCCCTTCACTCAAACTCAGACCCAATTAGATAACTCGTATTAATGTTAGGGAAAACAAGTTTTCACAAAAAAATCATTAAAAAACAATAAAAAAAAATATTTTAAATATGCTTCTACAGTGAGCCTGATCCGCTGCGGCCGACGGCTCCAATTGTAAATAATAATCAAGCTGCTTAAAAAAGCTTATATACACTTTCTATACATTATCAACACTGTGTAACAAATAATTAGGTTCTTTGTGACAAATAAAATTATCAGAATAGGCCTATAGTAATTCCGTTCGCGGAGGACATTTATCAAGTGTCGCTTACGCTTGACCATAGTTTGTAAATAGTTGTAAAGGGCGGGATGCGCGCGCCGCTATCCGCAAGACGAGCCCGGCTCCCCGGGCCGCAATCATGGACTTACGACTCCTGGACTAGACACACGGACATGCGTACATTACTTCAGACGATCAATCCGATCACAGCTGAAACAGTTTGGCCTCCTGGCCCCACCTCGAGCCGAGCTGCCTACAGACCGCCGCACGGCCGACTCCGCGTCTACTGCCGCTGTACCGACCGCGTGACCGAGCACACAAATAACTCAGAGTAGTTCAATTATTCGTTCACGTCAGAATGGCAGCTTCGGGACAAGCACTTACCACAGTTATGTGAAGAATCTTCGTGAAAACAGATTTAAATCTTAGTATAAGTTACCGTAACATATTGGAATTTATGTTGTAATAATCGTCGTGCGTGGAACAATATCAATATAATATTACAGTATGACAGTCATGTACACGTTACCCCGTGCCCCCTCGATGTACCCTGCCCCAGCCCCGTGCCCTGATCTCGTCGCACAACAGTCTCGGCTTTATTATAATTATACACACAATTATTTAAATGTAATAGGTGTAACGCTACGGCGATGTACTTGTCTATCATCATTGTTGTTACTTTATCGATAATTTATTAATGTTAATTCTTTGTGATGTAGAGCAGAGGATGGTTGTGACGCACGCGAGCGTGTGACGTCACGCAAAGCTCGCCGGCAAGCGTGGCGCTACTAGCCTGCTGCGCGTGCGCCGATAATGTGTCGTCAAGGACGGTTATAAGTTTGGTCGTTAACGAAACCATAACGATCGTAATAGCTTATACAGTTTAAACATATCTAGAAAGAAGTGAATTTATTGATAATTTGTAAGTAAGACAGGCGACAGACGACTCGACCGACTCAAAATAAATTGATCCAAACAACGACCTCCTCTACTGGAATTTTCTTCCGGAGTGTTTATTTAGTACATGCAGTATTTTGACTCAGGAAACATCAGTTGTTGGTAATTGATTTCCTTTGTAGGTTGGTGTTTGGTTTGTTCATTAACTTCGTGGAGTTTCTCCCGTTGATTGTCAAATTCCGCTGTATCAGACCTGGTTATTTGGCATCAGTCACAACACCGCCGTATGTATTATAGAGTTATATTTTCGAAGTAACTCAACACCTTAATTCGCAAATGTTGCCAGTTTATGGAGCAGTTCCACCTAAATATGTTAAAATAACTTCAGATTCAATATTCACACCAACAACTGGTAGGACTAAAGTATTTCAGCTTTGTTTTCCTATTTTCGTCTGTCTGTCTATGAACTTGTTTAGACTTGAGTTGTAAAGAAGACAATTAATTGTTAGGTATAGATTACACCCGAAATAATTATTTCATCATATCATTACACATTTCATAGCGTTTAAACATCTAGATGAAAAGACATATTTACGCCCTATATTATAGTCTAGAGTAGTTTAGTAGATATTGATAGTAGTTTAAGTGCTGCCCTTATACTGGGTATATGATATCTCTCGACCCACTTGTCCGTCTATTGCAAAAGCCAAAATTAAGATTACAACTCAAACAGATAATAAGATTAGGCTAAAACAAATAAAACCAGTAAAAGTTTAACCATGATTGGTAACTCCGCATCTGCCTTCATGGCTATAGTTCACCGGGAGAACTTAGGGCTTGCTCCTAGCTATCTGTGAATCTCAATTTGGCCTTTGACCCTGATCATTCCTTCTGATTAAAAACCCTACTGTGAATTAAACGTAGATTATTCGAAAATCAGTGTTTCAGTGTAAATTGGTGTTTAAATAATAACAACAACTGTGTAATATAATATAGTTATTCATAACGCGAATTTTAATGGTGACTGTGGCTGGCCGAAATTAACGATGAGACATGAAAAGGTTTGCTTGTAATAATATATATTTATGTTACTGAATGTGCAATATATAATAGTACTCCTTTTGTATATACATATATTTACTGCACAGATCGAAGTAATGTGAGGACACAGAGACGTGAATTTGTTACAAAGTTAACAGTCACTATTAGAAAACCCGCTAAAAAGTGACGAGCAGAAGCTCACCCCCTCGGCCATGACAGAGACAGTGAATCATTGATAGTGGACAATTATGCTTCGGGCAAGCATCTCTAACTGATTACATGTAATAATATATTATGATAATTTGAGTGTCTTCGTTGTAAAATATATCAATAATGTCTGTCAATTAGATTCGAATTGTTTGGCAAATTAATTTGTTATGATAGTCTTGATTGGAATGCAAGTATTGTCCGGCGTTGAAACGATAGACGGGAAATGTTGGCATTTACGTAATAAGCAACGTTGTTGACTGTGTGTGTCAGTCACAGTAGCTGTGGACGTAAGCGAGTCACAGCTTCTCGACATCACATAACGCGTTTCTTATTACACCGAGTGTAATGAACAGTACCCCAGAAAGAATCGTATCGTCACAGGATTCAATCATTGTCTAGTACATGTAACAGATGCTCAATAAGCTAAGACTATCATATAGTCACTTCATTTGTCAATATATTCGATTTGTGTTAAATGTACGGAATTAGTAGACAGTGTATACATTGCATGTTATAAAATATACGTAAAACGCCGAGGCTGTTGCGACGAATATATTAAATGTCAATCAATGTTTATGTACCAAGTATAAAGTGTAGTGAGCACATTACCTATGTTATATTATAGTTTAAATAATCGGATAGCACACGGGTCCTGTTTTTGAACTTGCGAAGGGAAGCTGCAACGCGACACTCAGTACTTATCTACACTGCGAACGTGAACACCCTGTCTTTAAACTTACTTGTGTACGGATGCAATACTTCGGCTTAGTAGACGAATTTGGCTGTGCCAAAGTTTGTCGACGCTCATAAAATATACTGAAACACGGTGCCAGTATACGGTAAAGGGTTGACGCTCTACTCATTCCTCGATTGTCAGGAAAGAAACTAGAGAAACAACACGAAAAGTTTTCGATAGCGACGACACTTCAAATGAATTTTAAAAATGTCTCATGTTTTATATCCAAATCTCGTCTTTGTCAAATACTCTGCACCAAATTTATGCTTATCTTACCCCATGAAGTGCAAAGGCCAGTTCAAAACAGCATTTGCAAGTTCGATTGAAATCTTAAGTGCCTGCAGTGAAACATCTTTGAAGTCTATTTGAATTCGGTGGTCTTGATCCTACCCTAGAGCTACATGCTCCTATTATACTTCAGTACGATCTGTAGCCTCAACAGTCCTTCCCACTTCTCATCCGCAGATAAAATTCCTACTGACCGACATTATGAGCTTGCTGATTTTTGCAAGCGATGTTCAGATATTTTTGCTACTTTCTAAATTTATACACTTTTACGTCTTTCTACCTTTACTGACTTCTTCTATTCCAGCTCACTGCCATTTGAACTTGCTGCTTTTGCAAGCTATGTCTCATTGATATTTAAGGTTTTTTGAGGCTATTCTCTAAACTCTTTCACTTAAAAATGTTTAGTAAAATACCTAATTGGTACGATGTCACACTTCCAAATAGCTCAGAAGTCTTGGCCTATCGTAGCCCACAAGTGAATACCATTAATTTTATTTACCAGCTCACCGCCATTGTGGCTTGCTGATTTGCAAGCCGTGTCCGTGAGTTCCTTTGTTTGAAGTTGAATCTCAAAAATTCACTTGGAATCTACGAGACCAAGAACTGCCTTTTCTGGAGCTTCGGATCGCCAGGTTAGGGACGTATCTACATACGAAACGAGTGAAGACTCCATTTTGATAACAAGTGTATAGTTTCTCTTGCTACCATTATTGGTGCTGCCACGATGAAAACATTTTTAAAATTCAGTTGATTTTATTATGTAACATCTAAAGTTGGGTGTTCGCGAACGTTGTGTTGCAGTTATGGTGTAATGTTAAGAAGTGACTAAATCTCATTTACATTATGTGTGTCTGTATTAATCATAGCAAATTAATGTCTAGTAATGTCCCGCATTAGAAATCAGTCTCCACTCGCAGAGATGACACAATCTTGAGCTTATGACTTCTTGCGCTTCATAACGTACGTAGATTATAAATTATGTGGTGTAAATGAGCCTTGGTCGATTGTATCCTATATACTTTTATCAGATTTATTGGTACATATTTGAGACAGGCGCGCCTATCAGTCGATAGCCGTGTGATGTTCAACTATTACCGCGCTCTCCTCTCTATTCTTGTCTGCAATTTAAAAATTACTGCGTTGTTGCGCAAAAATGTCACAAGTGGTATATCATGTTGAGATGGTGTCGATATCTTTGGCTTGGCGGTACCCTAAATAGATGTACCGGTATGTACACACCAGCTAAATGTTCAATGCCAAATGTATGCGGAACGCTAATATGAGTACGAAGCGCATGTACAGCTGTTTAGGGCACACGCACCCTCAAAGGTACGCGGACGATGACGTCATCGTCCGCGTGGGGAGGATCGTGTAAGACCTGTGTGGTCGACTCTCATACACAACAAACAGAATAGTGGTAAATTGTGAATTACTCAAGTTGGCCAAAATTGTAGTTACGCCAGATAAAATAGGCGTATTATAATTTTCGCTCAGTATTATTAGTTGATATTTCGTAGTGTATGTATACAGAGGCGACTAACACGGGCCCGGTGCAGACAAACAATAATTTCTCAACCATCACACTTCGTAAAACATTCTCAAATTAATAATTTATGTTAAAATCAGACGGAAAATATTGAATTAACGTAGATAGTTAAACCACATAGATTTCACAGAGAAAATCACGATTTTCTATTTACTTGAGTACTACTTAATATCAATCTTGTAGTTAGGATGGAGTTGGAAAAATTTTAAATTTATTAAGAAGTCTGAAATGTCCGTTATGATAGACTATATTTAATATGGTCTTTAGGAAGCAACTGTAATCAGTAATTTAATCTGTAAATTAAATTGAATTTAATTTAAGATTTATAGTTAGGTGATATCTGCAAACTTTTAGCAGTGTGTGGTATATCTAAAAATGTGTTATTTTTTGTTACAAACGTTAATATGTTTTGCTTGGATTGTTTCGGCTGAAGGACGAATGGCCGTTACGTTTGCATGAATTCCGAAACGTTCGATGGGACCCCGCTGTATGTTTTGCGGATTTAATATAAATGTGCCAGTTTTACTTATTAATAGATGCCTTTTTCGCGTGTTTTTGCGCTTAACGTTCCAATATATAATAGTCATTGCAGTGCTGATATTTAATATTAATATTATGTCTAGGGCTTGCCACGCTGGTCACACTGCGCATTTTATTATTTCCCGGTGTTTACAATTGGTACGAGGAGTGTGACAGGTGCAGAGTCGTATACATTTTATCTTAGTAGGTATAATTTTCCTTACTCACTGGCCCCCTCTCCGTCCAGGACAAAGCGTGTTCATATATTGGATATAAAATCACAAATCTCAATTTGAATATCGTATAACTAGCATCGAGGAAATGTTTACATTATTTATTTATATAAAATTATCACTCATAAGATTATTGGCGTTATTTACACAATATCTACATGAAATAAATTAATTATACAAAAATATACATTACGAATTAATTTTTCAAAATTTTATAATTAATTGTGTCGACAGTCGTTGATGTCTGTCGGATTCATTCGGTCGCCTATATCGTTAACAGTAAATTGGATTACGCTAGCTATGAGCTTACAATATTATTTGAATTTTAATGATATGTAATAACTTCTTGTATTTTATTCATCACCTAATGTAAGTTAAATTGGAGCGAATTCTCTAGATACATAATTACATTATCCTCTTACAATACATTACATTAAGGATTTATAATATTAAGAGCTTTTCGACTAGTATACTTACAAAAAAAATGATGAGATCTTATGAAATAATCTGAATTTTTCGCGATAATTTATTATATTTAATATCCATCCAGTATTATTAGATAAATAGGTGTAATGGTAAAAAAATGCCATTTTCTAGCTCCTATAGTTAATGTAACATAGGTTCAGTAATTGGCCAACAGATAATTCTTAATTAAGTACAAATTTTCCGATAAAATATATTTTATTTGTCACGGTCCCATCGCTCGTGAACAAAAGAAATTAATGTATAATTACGTAGGTAGGTCGTTGATGTTGTTTTGATTAATGCATTGTTAAGCTGTATAAACACGAAATTCTAAATTGTAAAATGGTTAATTGAAACAATGTCTGAGTACGAAAGAACTTTGCATTGCTCCGTTGTCATGACATTGGCGCAACACCCAGTTAGAGTTAAATTTAAAAATGTTATTAAAATGTTAGATATAACCCAGTGTGGTTACATAATTGTGATTATAGTCAAGTTGATGAACACGTTTATGACAACGGGATGAATTCCATCACATGCGCCATATATTGGCCGGTCAATAAATGGACTTTGAAAAAAAATTAAGGAAATTTACATTTGAATTGATATCATGAATATTATATGTCCTCTATTGGGATAGTAACTCGAAATTTTTAAATCAATGGTGCAATGTTAAGTGCTTGTAATAGAATTGAAGAAGACGTCACTGGGTAGGATACGGAAGTTCAATATTTTAAGGTGCTTCTGGCCAGACTAAAGAAGTCGTAATCTCGCTCATGAGTCAGTTTCGGAGTTCATCAAATCGTACACGCAAGAAATATTTGTTAAATGTAACGAGCGATTCCATACATAGTCCTGATAAGTCGAAATTTTATTAGTTTATAATTCATGAATTTGTTTTTAACTAGAGTTAGTGAAATTATGAATGTAAACTGCGATGTGATGCTATCGTGGAGACCAAGAATTAAAATAACTAGGGGAATGCAAAACGCAAAGGGTCTTAAATTATTCCAAATTTGTTTACTATGAAACCGATATATCACCGATACCGATGATATTCATTTATATTAGCGATGACTAACATATTGAAATAAAATACAGTTAAAATGTACTAAAGCTTTTTAGTAGTATTTAATGTCAGATTAAAATTCGAATTCGGTAAAACCCACCTTTAACCTATACCATCCAAAGACCTAATAGCCATGAATGTAAACATAACGAGAAGCCTTACAATATGGTATTCAGCTGAGCTAAGAATTGAAATTTTGAAAAATGAAGCCATAATATTATCTGTATCTTCTTCTTGTCTATGGGCAAGATTATTTAGTTAGTTATTGCTATTATAAATAAGTGTGGAGGGTCCACGATACATGCACACATCGACGTCATTGTGACGTTTAGTTCGACATCACCTATAGCTGAAATACATACACTGTACATTGAACACTTTAAGTTGATTTCGATCACTCCACCTCAAGGTGTACATAATATGTAAAGGCACTGCGGCCAGAGATCTGTTTTTATTTTATTGTGGTGGTTGGTAACCGCGTCTGGCATGCGAAGCGAAGGCTAATTGGTAAAGATAATACGGATAAGTTGTAATGTAATGCTTATATTGAACCAACTGTATTAATCAGATATGCTCACAAGCCGGCCATCTTATTGTTGATGGCAATCTAAAATGAATCCGAGCAAATTTTCTGAATGATACGGAAGTAAAATTAACTTTCTGATAACTTTGTGAAAGGCTAGTTTGGACTATAGACCTTATTATAACAACGGGACTGTGTGTCACCAAACCTCAATGCATACATAAACATAGCAAAAAAATATTTTTTTTCTACGACATATCTTATGCATTTTTATCAGATGAAAACTGAGAACGTTATATAATCCCATTGATCCTTAATGATCTGGAATTATTAATAGACTTGAAATACAATAACTCGTATATGTGTTTCTAAGAAATGTTCTTATTGTATTGGAGCAGTTTGATTATAAAATTAACCTTATTTTGGATTTTGAACGCCCAGACATGATGAGATAATTGGGATTGGCACTAATCTACTTTAGCGTAAGATTGAGTTATATCAATTTTAATTTTATGTTCGACAGAGCACTCTACACAAAAATGTGACGTCAATGTTCCGTGCGCCACACAAATTCTATACTGACACTCATTTTGCGGGAAAGGGACGGAACCCCGGCATCCAATAAAGTCTACATGTCCAAACATTTCAACACAAAACTAAATTGCTTAACATATTTCGATAAATTCCATGGTATGTCTGGAGCTTTTTCCAATTTTTATACTTAAGTTGTAACGTGACAGTGCTAAGCTGTACTATAAGAATGATTTTCTTTTTCGTATAAGTTGTGAATCCAAATTGTATAAATGACTAAATAAAACGAACACCGTTGTTTAATTTCGACAACCCGATGCCCGAAGCGAATTTAAATATAGCTGTAGCTGTGTGCTTAGCATAAACTAAAGGCTCATGTACACAAAGGCTGTTGAATTTGCATTGTGTAAATGGGCCCTAACTTACTTCTGTCACACTCATACTGATTTATGAAGAAAAGGAACCTGCTGTGCGCACTTGAAAGATTCATCGGACGAACACCAACATACTCGTACAGTCAACAAAAGAGATTGGTATACAGATAGCGATCGAAATCTGCATCTTTACACAGATTGTGATTTAAATAATTACCCGTCCAAGGGTTTGATGTGTAGCAGCTTACAATACCTGCGTTTTGACACATACTCGTATTGCGTGATACATTATCACACAATCCTTAACAAAAAACAGATCTTAATTAGCTGCCTGTATACTTAACTCTTTTTTCGACCGTACGTACGTAAGACTAATGTCATAATATAATAACACTAATATATTTTAAATAGCACACCTAAATTGGTGACAGCTCCGCATTCATGACTAGAAATAAATACGATCTCACTGATATCGCTAATCACTTACCATCAGGTGACCCACATGTTTGTTTAACCCTCCGTTACAGAAAAAATATGTCTTACCTAGGTGTCGTATAGGTGTGTGTGTATGTGACCCACACCTAGGTAATAATGTAGATATATACCTAACTAGTGGACCTGACCGACGTTGTCCGGCCACCCGATAGCATCGCCACCTACCGGATCCAATTGAGAATCTAAACCATCCAGGGTGCCACCCAAACGCATACAAAAAAATTCATTCAAACCGGTCGGTCCGGCCGTTTATGAGGAGTTCAGTGACACACACGTACAGTAGACTTATATATAAAGATGTGTATTTTGCGCACGCTTTGTTGTAGTACTTTTAGTGAAAACTACTTTATCAAGGCGCGCACAAAATACACAGTGAAAGTTCACGTCAAATAATATTCCAATGCAAATAGACGCAAGTGAATATTTATTTTAGAAGTCGCCAGTACATGAGGATTGCTATAAAGCAGAACGGACTGCAATGGTACCATAGCAGTCCGTCTCCATCTCGTCAGGAAGGACAACCCAACTTTAGAATTGGTTGGTTAAGTATACCCCTAGTTTTCCTAACCAAAATCTGGGTAGGTACACTATTCCTCCTATACATAGAAAATCATCGTGTGCAGATCTGGTGTGTTAAGGAAATACAACAAATTAATCCACCTAGCCCTGAGGCCGTACCACAATCTATTATTGCGATCGTTATCCGATTGAGAAAGAGGGATGTCGCTCTATAAATTAAATAGGGCTATCTCTTTCTCACAACCTAAAAATGATCGCATTAACACGTTGTGGTATGGCCCCTGGACTCGCAACAGTGTTCTACTCTACAGGGAAGTCTGGCCAATATTCCATGACTAAGTAAGTCAAGACAAGGTAAGTCTCACTGCTGGACAGGGTGTCCTCTAAGAAGGAACATACCATACTCCTGGCTGGCCTAGTGTGAGTTAACAACCAAAAATAGAGGTAGGTAATAAATAATAATAATAACGTTTATTTCTTTAAGTATCATATCATGGTCGTGGCGAATTTCACGGATTCCATGGCCAAGACTATAAGTAGGGCAAATGAAGGTAAGTGTGGTTTTTAGTCGGTACGAGTCCGAAATACCCTGCCGCCTCCCCTGGTGGTGGACGATCCATGAGGATTTTCCGTACTATCTCTTGAAAGTTTAAAGTAAATGTTGCCAAAATAAGCAAAAGCAATCACTAAGTTATCTCGTTTGCTTTATCCACTATAAATACTATATTAGTTAGAAAGAGACAAAATGTTATTTGGTGTTCCACAGGAAGTTATATGTAATGTTAGAGGTGATAGATAGGTCGTACTCACAAATACCTAAGTGAAGCTAAAAAAGGTTTTAGTATTTGTAAGTAGGATACCTGATAACACATTATTTATATTCTACGACTATTCTGTATTTACTGTCATGACTAGAAAGAAATACAATGTTATTATAATTATTTCGATTTAATAGTCATAATAAATTATTCAAGATACTGTGTAGTCCTTTTGAAAGTCATTAATATTATATTTCAGACAGCCTCCTAGTGCTCTAGTTGGGGAAAAACAGGCGCAATTAACCCCCAGAAACACATTTTGTCTGTTAATTTATAGTAATGGTAAAACTTTTATAAAATCAACTTTTTTTTTCATATAATTTATTATTCTTTTTAAACGACTTCGAGGTGTTTCGACTTAAAGATAAAGGTTATTCGACTGTATGTAATTTTTTTATGTATGTTCACTGATTTGTCCCCCTTTTGTGGAACGATTCTCAAAATTGATTTTTTTTTTGAAAGAGTATACTTCTGAGGTGGTCCCATTGGCACCAAGTCAGGATTTGATGATGGAACCCCTGGAAATCGAGGGCAATCCTCAAACGTTATAGGTATTAACAATATATTTCGTATATTTTCTAAAGCTATTGAGACATTTGCGTATGGTCATCATCATCTCATGACGCTGAGCTGATAAAGAAAGGTACAACTCTATAACGGTTAGGAGTTAGGTGATTTCTTGTTCTAGAGTAATGTAGGTATAGAGACTTCTCGATATCAATAATGGATTTCTCTGGAGACAACAGTGAGTGAGTGCTAGAAACTAGAAGTATTAATCAATTTAACCTACTTTAAGAAAAGAATGAGGAGGTTGTCAATACGACGGTAATCTCTGGATTGACTAAACCGATTTTTTAAATTCTTTCACCATTAGATTCCTACTTTATCCCTGATGGACATAGGATACTTTTAGAATTGCGATCTCGTATGACATTTAAACGATTTTCGCGCTGCTCGAGAGTCTCGTTAGCCAGTCGGTTTCGTATAATACTTAGACGACGCTCGCGCTGTTGAGATGACTCGCCACTCAAACACTCAGAATACGATTGAGTCGACGGGTCCCATCACTTTGCGATTCCTGTGATAATTGAGGACGCATGTAATTTCTTATCTGAGATAATCTAGCATGACGTGTCACTGGTGATTCTTGGGAACGAGATATGGCATTCAGTTTCGCAATTTTTGGATCATCATCAACCCATATACTGTCCCACTGCTGGGCACGGGTCTCCTCTCATATTGAGAGGGATTAGGCTATAGTCCACCACGCTGGCCTAATGCGGGTTGGCAGACTTCACAAACCGTTGAGAAAAATCTCTAAGGTAGTGCAGGTTTCCTCACGATGTTTTCCTTCACCGTTTAAGCGAGTGATCATTAATTATTAATACGCACATGAATTCGAAAAGTCAGAGGTGCGTGCCTTGGGTTCGAACTAGAGACCTTCGACTTGGCAGTCCAATGGTCATACCACTAGGTATCACTGCTTTTTTGATTGCTTTGATTTTTGGATAAACGTTCTTTAATTGCTTCAAACAATTACTTGTCTCTCTTTTCCCTCATGCGGGCGGCACCTTTAGTTGGTCTATAAATTAACTATAGGCTTAGCCAAATAGGTTAAGTATTTATGTATATTATGTCAGTCCGTGCATACATTGTTTTGGCATCGAGGTTAATACTCCAGCATCATTTTAATAGTAGCAAGCCTCCTTTCTAATAAAATCATAATAAACGATGAAATGGCGATACAAGTAATGATAATTCTAATCCATGTCTACTAGGAGACAAGGTGATTCAGTCAACTTTTGACTGAAAATAATATAAAATTTATGAAACCATAGACAGTCGACCAATGACCATAAGCAGCACCCGTTCACGAGCTGAAAATATTTAAGCTGGTAACTCCAAGGGAGTTATACGTTGTATGATTATGCCCAAAACCCTCCAAATATGAACAAAAACAGGAAAAACTATAGAAAAGTAGTCACGAAAAATTATTATGAACAAAAACTGTACTTATTAACCTTCAGGACCAAAGGTGGACTTCCAGAGTCACTTCTTGGAAAGGACCGCTAGGGAAAAGAAAGAAGGATCGTCCAAAATCAAGATGGGACGACGATATAATAAAAAATTGCTGGTCAAAAATGGCTAGAAGTGGCAAAAGACTGGACTAAAGTATTTGGAGGAGGCCTTCACCTGTTAATACGGGGTTCCTTAGAAATTTTGTTTTATTTATGAGATTGTATAGTGAAACCATTTACATAGGAAATAAAAGGCTTTTTTATTTTATTTTTATTTATACAAGGTATATCTATCTCTGGCAATACAATATCACCATCTTCACACCATTATTATCCGACTTTATGTCTGAAACTATAAATACAAACAAAAATATATAATGTTTTTTTAAACAGGAGAATTATAACAGCATTATGTATGTATGTATTATGGATAGGTACATACAATGGTGCGCTTTGTACTCCTTATGTACTCCTTATGTACTCCTTATGTACTCCTTATGTACTCCTTATGTACTCCTTATGTACTCCTTATGTACTCCTTATGTACTCCTTATGTACTCCTTATGTACTCCTTATGTACTCCTTATGTACTCCTTATGTACTCCTTATGTACTCCTTATGTACTCCTTATGTACTCCTTATGTACTCCTTATGTACTCCTTATGTACTCCTTATGTACCCCTTATGTACTCCTTATGTACTCCTTATGTACTCCTTATGTACTCCTTATGTACTCCTTATGTACTCCTTATGTACTCCCTATGTTCTCCTTATGTATTTACCTATGTACTCCTTATGTACTCCTTATGTACTCCTTATGTACTCCTTATGTACTCCTTATGTACTCCTTATGTACTCCCTATATTCTCCTTATGTATTTACCTATGTACTCCTTATGTACTCCTTATGTGCTCCTTATGTACTCCTTATGTACTCCTTATGTACTCCTTATGTACTCCTTATGTACTCCCTATGTTCTCCTTATGTATTTACCTATGTACTCCTTATGTACTCCTTATGTACTCCTTAAGTACTCCTTATGTACTCCTTATGTACTCCTTATGTACTCCTTATGTACTCCTTATGTACTCCTTATGTACTCCTTATGTACTCCTTATGTACTCCTTATGTACTCCTTTTGCACTCCTTTTGTACTCCTTTTGTACTCCTTATGTACTCCTTATGTACTCTTTATGTACTCCTTATGTGCTCCTTATGTACTCCTTATGTACTCCTTATGTACTCCCTATGTTCTCCTTATGTATTTACCTATGTACTCCTTATGTACTCCTTATGTACTCCTTATGTACTCCTTATGTACTCCTTATGTACTCCCTATGTTCTCCTTATGTATTTACCTATGTACTCCTTATGTACTCCTTTTGCACTCCTTATGTACTCCTTATGTAATCCCTATGTACTCCTTATGTACTCCTTATGTACTCCCTATGTACTCCTTATGTACTCCTTATGTACTCCTTATGTACTCCTTATGTACTCCTTATATACTCCTTATGTACTCCTTATGTACTCCTTATGTACTCCTTATGTACTCCTTATGTACTCCTTATGTACTCCTTATGTACTCCTTATGTACTCCTTATGTACTCCTTATGTACTCCTTATGTACTCCTTATGTACTCTTTATGTACTCCTTATGTACCATTTATGTACTCCTTATGTACTCTTTATGTACTTACCCATGTACTGCTTATGTATTAACCTTTGTACTGCTTATGTACTACCTATGTACTCCTTATATAACCTATGTTCTCCTTATGTACCTATGTATTTATTTATTTATTTAATACATACTTCATGCACAAAACAAAATTGTTGTCCAAAGGCGGAATTAATGCCATTAGGCATTTTCTCCGAGTCAACCTTTGGGTGATGGAAAGACAAAACAAGATAGTAGGTGCACAAATGAAGCAAGAAAATATACTTAGTTGAATAAAATTTAAATATAACTATATATTTAGGTTATATATATATTATGAATAATTTGTATATATTTAGTTTGTATATTATATTTGTATATATTTAGTTTTGGTGGGGTTCAGAACCAAACAACTATCTTTAGCCCATTTGGCGATGCTATTTAGGTCCTCATTTAGGTCTCTAACTGCGCTCACGTAATCATTGGGGTGAAAGGACATAAATATCTACATCATCGGCGTATAAATGATGGTTACATAGTTGCATACATTTTATAATATCTGTACAATATAAAATAAAAAGAATTAGGCCTGAGCCTTGGATTGGAGCCTTGAGGCACTCCCCTTTCTAAAATAATAAGTGCTGAGGTCTTTTTGGACACGCTATTTAGTCGCAGTTCTACTAATTGTTTTTCGAGATTTTCGAGATAACTGTGGAACCATCGCATAGCACCATGATCGAATCCGTAATAATTTAATTTGGAAAGCAGTAATGGAACATTAATTTAATGAATCAAATGCCCTAGAAAAATCATTTATCTTGGGCCAACAAAATATTATCTGTAACAGCCAACAACGCGGAAGAAGTGCTACGCCGCTTCTTAAACCCGGATTGAAGAATGGGAAACATATCATGTTTCCAAAAAATCGAAAATTTTCCTAAAATTCCTATCCCTTACATTAATTTGTTTGGATAATAGGACGTTGACATGTTGAAACACTTATTTTGACTTCGTTTTGATACCAGCGTTTCATTGATGATAAAGCATTGATCTCAAATACAACATTTTTTTAAATATTGTTATCTAAATCAATCCGACTAGGTCGACGCAAAGCAGTCATATTTTTTATTAGCTTTTACCCGCGACTTCAGATAAACAATTTACCGGATTAACAAAACATTCAGACATCTATGCCAATATTGATCATCATTGTTTCATCAATTGCTTGTAAATAAATGTGACACCGCAAAAAATTTAGACATTATTGTAAAATAATATAAAAAAAATAACATTTATATCACTTTTTTCCTAGAATTCTGGGGCGGCGAAACTTCAAAAATACGCCCCTGGTTGTAAGTTATTATTTATTTATTATATACTACAGTAGGTAATTTGAAATTGGAAAAATCAGATAGGTTATTACTAGAATCAAGTAGGTGTGAATATACAAAGTGACCCCGTCGATGTAATTTTGCAGTTGGCGAGTAACGACCGCCTTCCTGTGGATGCAAAACACTCGAATCCCCCACATCCTTCTTGACAAAACAAGTGCTAATGGGTAGTTAGCATCCATATACACAACACATTATATACCATCACCCCTGTACTCCTCGAAGTGCTCCAGTATGTTTAGCATAAATCCAAACTTATAAAAAAAAAACTTGATAGGTATCAAGGGACACCCGGATGGAACGAAGTTCCTTTCATTAAAATTTAATAATTAAAAATAAAAAACCTGTATACACTCAACAATTCACAACGCGCGAAATTCAAATATTGTCATTCACTCAATAATATTTGAATGCTTGTCAACAATATTTGAATTTCGAAAAAAGTGTCGTGACAACTTTTCGTAAGAATTTTTTCCGTCTAATAATTAAGATAGTCCTCCATATTGCAATGCTTCTAAAAGGCCGCTAAGTCATAAGTACACTAAAATATAATGTAACACCAATTTACACTTAGTATTCAATAAATCTCTGTATCTTTGAATTTCGAGCTGCTACAAAAAAAAAACCCAACGTCACTCGAGCCGAACATCGAACCCAAGAAGTCAAGTGTAGCACTCGCGCTTACGGTTACTGAAGCAGTTTTCACGCTAGGCTTTCATGTGTTATCCGATTGACTGGCTGTGGTCTGCTACTGTGGTCAGTGACTGTTGGACCACAGCGAGTCAATCAGCCTGGCATATTCGAAGCGAAAGCCACGGATCCCATAGCTATGACTTAGGGCTAGTGAAGGCAAGGCAGTTTTTAGTCGGTACGTATCCGACATACCCTGCTACCTCCTCAGGTGGTTCTAGAGACCTCCCTGAGAATTTTCTCTCCATACCACGTTGGCAAAAAGCACTCGAAATCTTCATCATCATCAATAATCTCATTTCATAATATATGTGATAGGCTACGCTTAAAGCGCAGAGTAATAACAGTACCCCTGAGTTAAAGCAGTGTTAGTGATTACTGTCATAACTATACTTTGATACGTCGTGAATCATATATCGAGCATTTCGCATCGCTTGCGCAAGTTGTTCAGTCGTGTCTTGTGCATCAAGGAATCTCGCGATGGCTTCCGTTAAAACTGACAAAGTCGGCATTGTTGGCAGGTGAGTGAACTGTAAATACAAGAAATAACTAATAGTAAGTTCCTAGCAAACTATGTGCGTTTGAATAAAATATTTAAGTTTAGGTATAAGGATTATGATGTAGATTATTCTCCATAAGGTACCCAACCGTGCAACTAGCTTTTGAGTTTTTAAAACCAACTTTTTTTTAGGTACCTACCTATATAAACTATAATGGAAACAATTGAGTAACTAGCTTAATTTTTTTTAAATTTTAATTGTTTATATTTTGTGGCTTTGGCATATAAATTTTATTAGTTATACTTTTTATTTACCTTATGTTTAGTTAATCTAAATACCTACAAAATGTAACGCCATTCACTTAATCAAGGGTTAGGGTGCTTATTCCCCGTGCTCGCTCGCCAAGCAAGGTTGGAGTAATACCTACTAAGGAGTAAGTATTCTTTATTTTAGTGGCGGCAATCCTTTTCGATTTTCTTGGGAAACGGCAGGGAATATTGGAAAACCGCACTTGTCCCATAACTTGGGATTTGGATATGTAACATATGTAACATTATCTGTGTTTCATTACAGAAGAACTAGGTACTCCTAGCACTATTATTTTTCAGTGGTCTCATTGGGCGGTCATGGGCTATGCTGTTCGCGTCGGTGGGGTACCAAGTGACGGTGTTCGACATCATTCCGCAGCAGGTCACTGAAGCTCTGGCCGACGTGAAGGGGCAGCTGAAGACGCTGGAAAAGGGTGGTATGTTGCGCGGGAAGCTGGATGCTGACCAGCAGTTCAGATGTATTAAGGGTATGCATTTACAAACTAATAGGGATTTGCTTCCAGACTATAAAATTATAATTGGGATTTTCTCCGAATGAAATATCAGTAGCTAGGAGTTTCTTTACCAAGAGTGTCATAGAAAAAACCAATAACGCTACTTGACCTGGAAATCGAACCCAGGCTTCCCGCTGAGCAATCTCTAGGCTGGTCTTATAGTCTGGAGCGGAACTTACCACCCAAATAATTGTCTAATTCACCTCCTTGAATATTTCCTGTTATTAGTGTCTCATTTTTAGTGTGAGAAAGAGATAGCGCTATTTAATGTGTAGAGCGACATTTCACTATCTCTCTTAATCGCAATAACGTTGTGGTACCTCAGATATTTATAGACACAGACATTTAATTTTATCAATGCATTATTATCTAACATTTTGTTCTATTCTATTATAATATAAACACTATCCAACTTATTAATTAGACACACATTTCCTGTTCTACAGATCATTGTTTGATAGCAAAATAAAGGACTCATTTATTCATTATTATCTTATAATAATATAACCATAATGACAATAATACCTATATGACAGTAAAATAATGTAAAACATCACATAAGCAAGGTACAATACAAAGAGTATTGTCAGCACTGGTTTTCAGAAGCTTGATTGCAACAATTGAACTGTAGTAAGGGCAAGTGAAGGCATGTGCGGTATTTAATCGGTACGAGTCCGACGTACCCTGCCACCTCCCCGGGTGGCGGAGGATCCATGAGGATTTTCCGTATTATAAAAAAAAGTACACACGTTATACATAGTAGAATATTAACAGGTATTCTGTTCATGTGAAAGCTACGTCACGTGATTGATACGCAGTGACGTTTTATCATCTTCATGATGATGATGATTTGAAAAACACGTTATTATAAATCTCCTTAATTGCATTGAAGATATCAGGCAACGGCAACACAGATCGTGGCATTCGTGAGGTCGGTCACTGCGAACAAGAGAATGCCTTTTCTTTTTTTTTGACGGGGTTGGAAATTCATTACGCACTATCCACCGCTCCGGGGAGAGCGGTGGGGTGTGTCGGACTCCGCTCTGAAAAGACCGATCTACCGACTAAAACCAACCTCGGCGTTTCGCGTCACCACTTTAGTGCCGGAACTACGGGAGCAGTAGCATTGGTCCGAACAAGAGAATTCCTGGCGCAAGCTTATTATTCTACCATTATTCTATATGTAAAAGTAAACTAGCCGCCCATTTCATTGTGCTTACAGTTCAATCGTTGTATTAAAATTTCCGAAACTCATCCTGCTGTCCTCATGCTAATTTACTTGGGATCGGAGCAGTATGTCCGGGGATGCTTTAGAATTAAATAAACGCCGCTGCTTAAAGTATGTGGCAAAAAAAAGTAATTTATTTCAATTTCCCAGGAACTACTAATTTGGCATCTGTGGTCAAAGGCGCCGTTTTTGTCCAAGAATGTGTTCCGGAGTGCCTTAGCTTGAAAAGGAAGGTTTATTCTGAGCTGGACAACGTGGTGGATGACAGAACCATTCTGTCGAGCTCCACCAGCACTACTTTACCGTCGACGTTCTCTGCGCATTTAAAACACAAGTCACAGGTACCTAAGGCGTGACCTACACTTTCGGCAAGTTCGTTGCGGCAGTTGAACAACAAAACCAACCCGAACCGAAGCGACCGACTTCCAGTCGGGCCATGCCGTCCGGCTGTGCCGATTAATACCGGCCCGCAAAAGTGTATAGTAAGACTTACAGAAGAATACATACTACTATAGACGAATCCGCCTCAATACTATCCTAACTTATACTAAGCTACCAATACAACAAATAGGTAGGTACTCCGTTCTCCAGCAAGTGGTTGGGTTCTCCTTGCATTTCTGCAGTACATCTGAATTCTAGTAGCTAGCAGTAGCATTCATTCGAGCACAGTACCGTAATAAAATCATAATATTCAATCACACCTGTAATCCCCGAAGCTCCCACAGTTCACGGATTTTTAAGGACCATGTAACAGGGGCTTATTGCCAATTACCAGGCACAAATCATATCTTGCAGATGTTATATACCAAGAATTTCATTTAAAAACCCAAAGACCTGAAAAAAAAAATATTTACCTGGAAATCACCATTAAGGAAGAAATAACATCAGTTATCATGATTGCAGGTGATCGTTTCCCACCCAGTGAACCCGATGTACTACGTGACTCTTGTAGAGATCGTCCCTGCACCCTGGACGCGAAAGGAGATTTGTGAAAAGACCAAACAGATAATGCTGGAAATTGGGCAGGAACCGATAGTTCTACGCCGTGAGATTGACGGATTTGTGCTCAACCGCATTCAGTAAGTACGCGCTACATGATTTCATTGATCATCTTTTCTTTTTTTTTTATTCTACTAAGGTGGCAAACAAGCATACGGCCCACCTGATGGCGGTTATCGATATTATAAGCGGTTACCGTAGCCCATAGACGCTTGCAACACCAGGAGTATCACTTGCGCGTTGCCGACCCTGTATTGAAAGAAGAATAGTTGGGTTGGCAATATAAGGGTCAAAGTTCACTGCCAACACAACGTTTCCTCGTGGAGCACTGGCAACCTTGCTCACCGTAAGAAACACAACACAGCTCAAAGCAGTGTTATTTTACTTCGATTTTCTGCAAGGCGGAGGTACTGCCCCAGTCCGGCAACTCCAATTTGAGTGGAATTACTCCCACTATGCCCTACCTCTCTTAATATCATCCAAGCTGGATCTGGTTCGGTTAGGTTAGATCTAACCAGATGCTGCATCTTAACAGATGGCGCTAGTCGTCGTATAAACATCGGCTCCGTATTCATTTAGTGCTTAAAAATAGATAATTTACGTTTTAACTTGTATAAACATAAACTTCTAATTACCTTTTACATGATAGTGATTGTCAAGTGTTGGTGAATAAAAAAAAACAGTACAAGATGAGTTATAAGTGTGAAACTATTTCGAACAAAAGTGTAGTGTAAACAATTAAAAAGTCATTAAATACTATATGAATATATTAAATATTTGCAATATAGACGTTTATCTAGTTAATCCTCGAAGAAAACGGGACAACAATTATCAAATTTACTCAAAAACTGTTGTCGAAGTGCTGTCTTAGAAGTGAAGTCGTTAATTTTTTTTAAACGTGTGAACTGATAATGTTTGACCAATCAAAACACTGCATTTAATTTCGTCATCATAAGCACAAAGCGAACACTAATTTGGTCAACATCGTTAACACAGCTGGTGGCTTAAGAAACACCGAGCCGACCACACGATCAAAGGTGACCGAGTTCAAGACTCAGTGCGTCGCTGGAAGTCTTTTTGTGAATTTATTAATATTGTTCACACATAATGAAATAATTTACGGCAAACAACATTTAAAATGTCGTTCGAGAACATTACACAGCGAAATAAAAGAAACAAAACTACCTGTTTGTTCGACGACCTGCATGATGATAATCGACTATCTCTAAATCAAAGCTTGAATAGAAGTTTACCAGATCTGTCGACATTGGACTATGACGAAATAATAACTCGTCAAAAAGAAACAATAACTTCACTTCAATGTCGATTAGAGAGTGCAGACAATGAAGTACAAAATTTGCTTTTAGAAAACGCCAAACTTCAAAAAATGCTTACAGAACAACAAAATAAAATTCAAAGTTTAACTACAATCTGTTCATCTAATAAAAAAGCAGCACTGAAGATATGCCGGAAAAGCAGTGTCACCAGACGGCGTATTGATTTTACGGAAACTATACAATCCCCGCTGAAGTCAACATTAACTTCACCTACACCTACTTCACAGAGTGAGTCTAGTTCAGACTTAATACGCACAGAAAACCGGCCGAATAATAACGATAAAAGTGTTGCTTCTGTCACTTTATCACAGAATACTCCATCGCAAGAAAACGCGAACAAAAAACGTATTCTAATTTTCGGCAGTCAGCAATGCGCTGGGCTTGCGTCACGCCTACTTCAATCAAGAAATAACAGCAGATATGAGTCGTATTCTGTCTTCGCACACACTAAACCGTTTGCGTCCACGTCAGAAATATTGAGGTGTTGTGATAATATAGACCTAAACAAAAACGATAAAATAGTATTAAGTATAGCTGAAAATGACTGTAACCCCACGAATATACAATTTGAAATATCCGCGACTCTTAAAAAGTTCTCTAATAACACAGTTGTAATTTTAAATGTTTGTAACAATAAGTACCTAAACGAAAAACCTGTAAATAACATGTTAAAATTTATTTCAAGCAATTTCCATAACTGTCATTTTCTAAATGTATTTCGTAAAAACAACAACAATATATTTCACACATGCAGAAAATTGAATCTACTTATAGATACATTAGATTATAAGGAACGTTTCTTGCCAACTCAAAACACTTGTAAGCTTGACTTTATCATTAATGAAAACCCAAATAATTGTAAATCTTATAATGTCAAGAATTGTCACAAGTATTCTAAGCTGAGGCAAACTACTATAGATGACTACTTCTCTGTCAATCCTAAAAATAATTCCAGAGTAACTCATAACAATTCGAAACATTTTTTTCGTTCACAATACCAAAAATAACACTAACAATAATTATACAGTAACATTAGTACACCAAAATATAGCGGGATTATTAAATAAACAAGATATGCTAGAAATATGTGTTAATGATTTAAAAGAAAATAATAAAAATGTCACAATATTATGTCTTAGTGAAACCTTTGTTAGAGATGGAGAACAGTCAAATATAAAAATAAAAAATTACAAATTAGCATCTGCCTACTGCAGGCCCAAAGAACGGCGCGGTGGGGTGTGTATACAATTAGATAAGTCATTAGAATTTAAGGACATTCAACTCTGTAAGGAAATGAGCGTAGAAAAACATTTTGAATGCTGTGGTATCGATATCCCCTCCTATAAGTGCATAATTATTTGCTTATATAGGGTACCTAATGCACCTGTAACCGTATTTTTAAACAACCTTAACGTTCTTCTTTATAAACTTTCAATAAAAAATGATAAAAAAATTATTATTTGCGGTGATTTCAACATAGATACACTAAAAAATAATAGTATTACAAATGATTTTATAAATATAATGCATAATTATAACCTAAAGCTACACATTGATAAACCAACTCGTCTACGAAGCTGCATAGACCATATAGCTAGCAACATTGAAAATGTGAGTAGTGACGTACATGAGTATTTTCTTTCGGATCATAATACCTGTCAAACAATTAGTTTTCCTATAGTAAAAGTACACAGTCATAAAACGATTCAGTTTATATTCAGACGTAACTATAGTGTAGAATACATCGCTAAGTTTAGAAAAGCACTACAGTCGCTCTCTTGGAATGATGTCAAGAATAGTTCGGATCTTAATTTAGCTTTTAACAACTTTCATGAAATGTTCTGTTTGCTCTATAATCTGTGTTTCCCAATTCACAAACTTAAAATCAGATCAAATGATAATAATCCTAAATGGTTAACCAAAGGGATTAAGATATCAAGCAAAAGTAAAAGAATACTAAGATACACTTATTATACTAATAAAAATTATACAAACAAACTTAAATATACAAAGTACTCGAAATTACTAAAATTGTGTATACACCTTTCAAAAAGAAATATAAACAGCAATCTCATAAAAAAATCAAAAAATGTATGCAAAACTACATGGGATATAATTAAAAATAAGGAATATAATAATATTGATAATACTAACACTGATTATATTAATGCAAATAATTCTAAAATCACAGATCCAATTCAAATTGCTAATCAGTTTAACCGCTTCTTCGTAAATACTGCAACTAATACACGAAAAACTAAAACTGACTGTTCTTTAAATACAAATATAAGTCAGACGACTTCTACTATATTCTTAATTCCTTGTACAGTCAACGAAATTCTTAAAACTATTATCTCGTTAAATAACACAAATTCAGTTGGAATCGATTCGGTCTCTACAAATATTATAAAGAACTGCGCAGACATTATCGCACCTATCTTAACTTATCTAATAAATTTGTCTTTTGAACAAGGAACATTTCCAGAAAGATTGAAAACATCTATCGTCAAACCGCTCTTTAAAAAAGATGATCATCACGAACTTACAAATTACAGGCCAATTACACTCATACCGATCTTTTCAAAAATCTTTGAAAAGGTCATGTACTCTAGAATATACAACTTCTTATCAAAATATAAAATTCTGCGACAAGAACAAAACGGCTTTCAGAAAGAAAAATCAACTACACTTGCAGTCTTTTCCCTGATGCATAAAGTAACACAGTACATTAATAAGAAAACCCCAGTAGTTACTATATTTTTTGACATGTCAAAAGCTTTTGACTGTGTAGATCACAGCATATTAATGGATAAATGCGAAAGGTACGGAATTCGAGGTCCAGCATTAGAATGGATTAGAAGCTACTTGAGCAGCCGCCAGCAGTACGTAGAAATGTCACGAGTTGACGAAAACGCAATTTTGACTCCATTTAGATCGCAGATTCTAAAAAACAAATATGGGGTGCCTCAGGGTAGCATTCTCGGGCCTCTCCTATTCATCATTTATATAAACGATCTCCCAACGGTTACACCGTATCCTTCGATATTATTTGCAGATGACATCTCAGTAATAATAGCTAAAAATGACTTATCCAGCGATTTCAATCTAACAGTTAATAATGCAATCAAACCAATAATGACATGGATGGGATTCAAATAACCTTTGCGCAAATATTTCAAAAACTAAATATATTCAATTTTCCAATTATAAAACCATACACGAAAAATTAAGCATAATTTATGATAACGAACACTTAAATAAAGTAGCAGATATAAAGTTCTTGGGGATACACGTAGATCAATTCTGCAACTGGAAAGTACATGTCCAAAATGTCTCCACTAAACTAAATAAATTTGTATATGCTCTTCGTAACTTACAACGTATTGCCGGTAAGTCTGCTGCGCTAACTGCTTACTATGGTTATGTTGAATCTATACTTAGATATGGGTTATTACTCTGGGGCAATTCGACTGATGTATATAAGGCTTTTATCAGTCAGAAAAAATGTGTACGGGCTTTGTGCAATGTCGGACCAATGGAGTCATGTAGACCCCTTTTTAAACAAAACCGATTACTCACACTAGTAGAATTGTATATTTTCGAAATCTGTGTCCATGTAAAAAAGTTTTCTTTTCAGTTTATAAATGCTCGTGACAATTCCATTATTGGCAAAAGAGAGCCTACTAGATTACTCATGCCTACCTGTAAGTCATCACTATTCCAAAATAATTGTTATGTGATGTGTATTAAAGTATTTAATAAAGTGCCTAAATCTATCCGAGAGTTACCAATAGGTAGAATGAAAAGAGTACTAAAATTATGGCTAACAGAACACACGTTCTATAGTATTAGAGAATTTTTTGAATTGTAATCCTTTAGAACGCCATGTATTGGTTATTACTCTTTTTTTTGCCATGTATAAATTAAGCATAGTATTTGAGTTACTGCATGTGTACTTTAAAATTAGTTTTATTATCATTTACTGCATTTTGCATACCGGAATGGTGAAATGTGCTGCGCTAAAATTATATTTGTAACACCTTATTTTATCCACATTTCTCGCAAATAAATATCATTCATTCATTCATTCATTCATTCATTCATTCATTCAACTAAATCTGGTTACACTGAATCATACGTTGCAGCTGAATAACATTTTTTTACATTATAATCATCAGGCAATATTTATATCCTAAGGATAAACTGGTTTTCAGAATTGACCGATGGTTTATCATAATCTCCGAGGCACGGAGTGGTCAAGACTCATGAAGACTAGCTAGTCTTCACTAGATCGCGGCAAATGCAACATAGCCTTACAGATCGAATGATCAGCGTAGTTATTAGACCCAATAGTGGATCCGACATGATCCGTTATTTTTATCCTTTGTGGGTGCCTTCCAAGTTGGGACCACCCAGAGCCCACCATGTCTTACTTGATGGTCCTTCGTACCTCAACACCAGCACGAGGGACGATTACTACTCCTAGAAAATTGACCAACCATGTACACGATAAGAAGCCTTAATAATTCAACCACCTTCGTTAAAACATTATATATACTGGTGAAAGCTGGGTACTCTATATTATATATAAACTTAAAAAGTACCACAGAATAACATACCGCGTATACTACTACGTACAGAACGGCTTCTCTCCTCCACTAAGTACCCTCGATACCTCACTGCTCCCCGCGCTCTGTTATTGCGTTTGTTGTCTGCTAAACAAAGTTGGCGCCACAACACGCATAAATTTACGTGTGTACGATCGTTATCTTACTTATAAGTTAACCTAGGTATCAGAATCGGAGCATTTTTATAAAGGGCCCGTGCTGTGAAAGTAACTCGGTCGTAACTCTTTCTTCACATTTACAGATACTCGATTCTGAACGAAGCATGGCGTCTGGTGGAGGACAAAATTGTGAGCGTAGAGGACGTTGATAAGGTCATGTCGGAGGGTCTCGGCATGAGGTACGCTTTCCTCGGAGCGCTGGAAACCGCGCACTTGAATGCAGATGGCATGAAGTCTTATATCGAGAGGTTAGTAATCACAGTCATATTGCACTGTTAACATTTACTTTTTTATTTTGTCAATACTAGCAAATTCCTATTGATTTTAAGCGCTAATTCTTCAACTACACTGTCATGCGAAGGTACTCACGTGGTACACGTGTTCGAAACGAAAATGTTCTAAACATAATTTTGATCTAATGTCAAATGGTCTGTGTACATAATGTCAAATTGAAATATGTAAAGGTTGGTAAAAACTAGAGCATTTGCTTTACGAGTGGTACAACACAGGCAAATATAAAAACATTTCCATGTAATGTATCGATCTCGAATGGTCGACGCTGTGTTCGACGTAAGGTTCACGGCAAGTGAACATAATTATATACCTGTAACATTTCTTTAAAAAATATCAATTACTCCCCACCGTCCCTCGCGCTCGTGTGTTTACTCATATAATACATACAATAAAATGCTCGTTGTTTCAAGTTATAACAAAACATCGAGTTCATGTTCGAGGAGGTCATGTTCGAAATGTAGTTCTAAATTTAAAAACAGCAAATGCTCGATGTTCTCCGACAAGTAAATGCTCTAGTCTATACCCACTTTTAGGTGACTTTGTCACATTTAATACACTTTGTAACTATATTATTTGAACACTTTTACCGACATAAAAAAGAAAGAGGTTCTCAATTCGACTGTATGTATTTCTGAAAGAATAAACTTAGTTTAGTTAGTAGTACTAGTTGACCCCATATAAATTATTGGGTTATGTCTGCCTATAAGTTTTGAAGATGTACCGCAGAATGCCAGAAATCTATTGTATTTTTTCCTAAAAAGCTAATTAATTACCAAAATTAATTACTACGTAATGGCGACTCTGTGGTCTAGTGGTGCACGTGTCGGACTGCTGATCACGAGGTCGCGGGTTCGATTCCCACAAAACACAAATATTTATGTTATAATCATAAGTGTTTGTGTTCGTCTGGGTGTTTCTTGTTTGTATTATGAGCATGTACTTACAACAAAAAGTATATAAGTATTATATCCATTGACTAGTACCCATAGTACAAGCTCTGCTTAGTTTGGGAATAGACGGTGCTATGTAAAATTTAAAAAAACTTTATTAATATTTTAGATACGGCGAAACAATTCACAGAGTGAGCAGTACTATAGGGGAAACTCCTCAAATGACTACAAGCAAGAGTGCCGACATAATATGCGAGCAGCTGAACAAGATGGTTCCAGTGCCAAAAATTCAAGAGAGGCGCTCTTGGAGGGACGCCTGTCTGATTCGCCTTGCTCTACTCAAGAAAGAAATGAACGAAAAAAAAATTAAATACCAGTAACCGTTATAACTACAACGTCGTAATTAAACAGCGTTTAGTCTCCGGACTAAACTAACATTATCATAATTATAAAACTATCAAAATGTATTGACCTTCTTGGAATAAAAAACAACATCTATATTTTATCGTAATTTTTTATTCTCTTCCTCAAATTGAAAATCAATAAAATTAAACAAATCAATATATTACAACAGTTATTAATTGGAACATAGGCTTTTATAAAGCAGAGAAAATTGACTGAATTATACAATTAATGAGTCTCTTCAAACCGAACTTGAGGTATGGTATACCGCTAATACTGTAAGTCTATCAAGAAATTAGTTTACCACTAATATTGAATGTTATTTACACATGGTTAATGTTATCTGTGTGGTTTGAAGAGATCTATTTTCATTGACAAATTCAATTTCATGGAAATGTCTGATTTAATCAATCATCTTCAATGTTAAACAAAAAATATTATTAATTTAATTAATAGTTGAAAATCAAAAAATATAATCACAATTTAACAAGATAATTGTTTAAATATGTTTTGAAAAATAAAAAAAATGTATGTCCTTAAGCGTAGAACAAGGTATGGTTAGGTTTAGGTTGACAATATTTATCAGCTAAGCCAAGATTCTGCAAGAAAATAAAAAGTTAAGTTATCATTCAATTTATCCACTCCAGCCATAAAGGCGTCTCAAAAAGTGGAAGTAACTCGGGCAAAGATGATCCCTAGACTTTGGCTTGAAACTATTTTTGAGACACACTGTATAATATTAAGAAGACCAAGCAAAATACTCACAATCGCTAAACATACCCAGCAATATTAATAAGACAAAAAGAAATAGCCCTTATACCGCAAAAATATAATACAAACGCATGAACTAGACATAATTTTCATATTCTTGAATATCGGAAGTGCAATGGAAATCAAGCTATGAATATATTATGTGTGAAAAGAAAAAATAACGGTGGTAAGTAGTCAAGTTAACAGATTTCACATTATAATAATTATATATAAACTATAATAGAGAAAAAGGAAGTAAGCTTTCGTAGAAGTACTGAATGTCAAAAATATTCCATCAATGAAAGGATTATATAGTATAAAAAATATTATTTATGAATAGACTTTTCGATATGATTCACATAATAACTAAATATTTATATCAAGATTATGTAAATACTAACCGTCGTATCTACATTATGATGATGAGAACACGACGATCGAATCGGTAAATAAAATAAATTTTTCATTAGTTTAAATGATTACCAACATAATTCCGTGACACTACAAAAATTCAATAGAAATATGTTTAAGTTAAATTTTTCCTAAAAATCCTTTATTATAAGGAATTTTCTGGTGTTGTTTGTCTACAAAAAAGCTAACGCAACATCAGAATTCCCCAAAATAAAATGGACTTTAAAAAACCCAACTTAAATAATTGATCACTTCTGCACTACCAAACCAAACATAAAGCTAGCAAAACTAATTTGTAATTCGTGCAGCGCTAAAATGCTGCCGAATTATGGAAAATAAAATTGGTCGCTGTGAAGATAAAATGTTGCTTTACGTATAAGATACGTTAATTGACCAAAATGTTAAATTATATCATAAGAATAACAAGTTAAGCTCATACAGAATGGAATCTCCGTTAAGTGTACTCCTAAACCTTTGTATAAGTACCTACTTCCCTGTCAGCCTTCACAGTATCTTTACTGTAGGTATTAGGTACCAACCTCCATCACAAAACATAATAATTTATATCTTTGTTTAAAAATCAGTAATCTAAAATTTTTATTACATTGTTAAAGTTAAGTTATTTTGTAGAAATACATAATATATATCAAGTTTTCATTCTAAATGTAATACGTAATAAGTATTGTATAATAAGTACTTGTTTAAAGTTTGACATTACGTCTTCAAGTAGTTCATTCATGAATGTACAGGACGTGTTCATGAGAGGGCGAGGTGAAGCAAGTCTTCCGACTAAGACGGTAGACTGTACAAGGATGTTTGTTATTCTTAACGAATATATTATTGATACGATTATATATAAAATACGTCACTCAATATCGATATAATATTTTAACAGACTTGCTATTTTAGTTTTCGTATACAAAGTAATAATAAAAATCTGTGTTAAATTAAATTGCCTGTTGCTTGGCTCCATTTCTGAATACCATTGTATGAAATTGTATTTCGCCTATTAGTCAATTCGCTGAACCGATTCAAAAACAAATATTGTTTTCTAATCATGTGTTGTGATATAAACATAAACGGTACTGTTTTCAAAAAAGTATAAAAAAACATAGAAATAAAAAACATATATAACACAAAACCGAGAAAAATAACCGAGTATATAAAAAGTATGGTTGTAGGCCTCTATGGCCGTGTCACGGAATTCACCTGCCTCCGTTATAAAGCGGACTTGTAGGGTCTGAGCTCGAAGGTGGCCGCCAGGGCCAGGTGGTCGGAGCCGTACACATGGTTGGGCAGGCGGCCGAGGACCTGGCATTCCGTGTCAGTAGGAAGCCGCAACCGTTCCAACAGTCTTAAGGAACTGCAGCAACTACAAAAAAATTTTTTCCGACAGACAGCAAGCATGAACACGTTATTATATCAACTGTGACCACGCCTAGGTTAACAATCAGAGAAGTTTCATACGCTGCAATATAATTTGCGACATCATTTCTATTATTCATGCAATTCTAGCTCAAGATGGAGCCGCCTTACCAAAGGCATAAAAATCAGAGATGCTATTCACGCAGCGTGCATGCTGTATGGAACAAATTCCTAACGAATATATGAAATCAAGTCAGTTCCGTCCATTTATTCATATTTCAATTGCTAATAAGGGTTCTGTCGCATTATTAGACACTGGGGCATATCGGAGCACAAAGTTGCATCTGCGCTACACGTGTGAACCTGCAGATAAACATTTTGTATTGTCTATTCCGGGTTAATGTTTAACTGTTGTCGGAGAACCTACAGTTAATTTTATAATAAATCATGTTTCTTTACTAATAAACTAATAGTATTAAATATATTAACCAGGAGTTACACAGGACAAATTTGCTTTTTAAAAAACGAATGAATTGAATCTATCGTTCACTACTTGTGTTTACACATTCATTTCTCGTACAACTGCATTGAATAGTGAAGGGCAGAAGTGAAAATATTGCGCTTGTTCAATTCTTTCAACACGATTAAACGCGATCACTTAATATTATAATTATTAATGACATTGACTTTTATGTTTACATGGTTCAATTTGGTTGCTTCATCCAATTGAAAGGCAGAAGTGACCCGTGTTATATCAGCACAATTTTAAAGACAGAAAAATAATACCTGAAATAAATGTAGTCGACGGTGATCCAATAATCTTGGAAGGTCGTGGCGCCGCAGCGGCCGTCGCTTTTATACTCGTGATACACCGAGCCCAGCTTGAGCGAATGCCCGATGACGCCGCTGTTGAACATCGTGCTGAACTGCTCAACGGGAGCCGCCGACTGGCCGCACGACTCTGGCCCATCCAGGGAGTATTCCGAGTTGTATATCTGAAGTTTTCGAAAACGTTTTGTAAGTTTTTGCTAATTACCGGTCGGTATATAAAACCGGTTTCGCACGTTGCATAGTATTGCAGACAGACGGTGACAGACTCGCACCGACGCACCGTCGGAAGAGCGTCGGAAGAGAGTCCGTAGCACTGCGCCGACAAAATGACTTCTAATCTGGAACGGCACGCACGGCGGAAAGAGTATGTGGTCGTCCCCTGCGTGGCATCTGAGGTCTGTGAAAACATGCACCGTAGGAAGCCGACTTAACAAATCAAAATAGAATGTTTGATTTCAATTAGATCAATATTACCAAGTAGCTAAATAACACTAAAATCGCGGCGTAAATTTGTCATTAATACCAGCACACGCTTAAAAAGCAGTCAAATAGCGCTTCGCTTCATATTTGACAAACAAACAGAAATTCCAAACTAAAAAACAATTCTGTTGCTGCTACCTAATCGTGGCCCCCTACATCAAATCTGATCCAATCTTAGCCGAAAATGTTCTAGAACAGTTTTGAGATATTGTAGCTATTTATATTTTTTATGTAACCTCTTTCGTGCTCCCCTAAATTCAGTATTTTCCATCTTGGGCTCGTATTTGTGCGAATGTGGTATGAGGGATCAAATAACGTTGTGAAAAATGTGAATCATTAGTTTATTTTCAGTATGTTTTTTTTTAAAGTTAATTTAAAGGTAGAATCTGCTCATGCGCAGTTCGTCTGGGCTGGTACCATCGCATTGGCAAATATGCTGCCGCTAATGTTTAGCACATTTATTGTGTACCGGACTACCGGTCTGAAGGCCAGCCAATACAAGCCACAGTTTTGAGATGATCACTTTTTTACCAATTAATCATCATCATCATCAACCCATATACTATCCCACTTCTGGGCACGGGTCTTCTCTCATATTGAAAGGGGCTATAGTCCACCACGCTAGCCTAGTGCGGGTTTGCAGACTGCACACACCGTGGAGAAAAATCTCTAAGGCTATCTATAGAGATAGCCGATAGACGAAAAAATAGTGAGCCTAAGTATCCTTACTATTTTTTCGTCACCGTTTAGGCACAGAGATTTTTCTCCACGGTGTGTGCAGTCTGCAAACCCGCACTAAGCCAGCGTGGTGGACTGAATATGGGTGGATGATGTATCAGATTCGGTTACGGTTCCGGATAGATTTTTTGGTCACAGTGTGTAAGTGCACCGGAAAGCGCAGCTTGGGAAGGCCTCCAACGAGATGAACGGACAACCTGGTAAAGGTCGCTGGAAGTCGTTGAATTCAGACGGCTTGTATCGGTCCTTGTGGAAGTTTATGGGGGAGGCCTTTGTTCAGCAGTGGACTTCCTGTGGCTGATATTATGATTTTGAGTGTGTAAGGTAGATGTACTTCTGTCTTTTTTCTAACTTCTGTGTTTTCTAATGTATTTATTTATTTCTACATATTTTTGGAATTATTCGAATAAAATCGTTTACCGTTTCGCAGCTCGATAACATATCCTTGTTGTAAACTTTGTGGTTTGAGTGTACAACCACAAAACGGCGTCCATGTTACTGACCTTAGTGTTAGTAAAGTCGGTATCACGCCCCTGTTGCCTGTTTAGGTACACGGACAGGTGCTGGCAGTTGTCAGTCACGCCTATCCGCTTCCAGTCTGAGCTATCCCGGTACGGCACTGTGCTGTAAATCAAAGTTGTTGTATTAAATTTTGTGTGCATATCGGGGAGGTCTGAGAATCGGCCAACATCTATTTATCATACCCCTAAATGATAAGGTTGACCCACCCCAATATTTTTTTTATGGCAAAACAACGTTTTAAATATGCCTTCACATTCCGAATTAACGTGTTTAAGGTGACGTCAGTGACAACTATTGAAAAGCAAATTTTCCTCTCAATGGATTTGACTAATTTTACAATTAGTTCGATGTGGAACGATGCCACCTTACCTATTAACTATATTTTTGTAGTTATTAAGGAAAGGAAAACTTCGACCGCGGGCTGGATTCGAACATGCGTCTTCTGGTAAGGTACACTCTGGTGTACCTAACACCACTAAGACGCAGGTTCGAATCCTGCTTACTGCGTAGACTTGAGCATTGATCAGATATCTACCATTAACTCCATGTAAAAAACTAATAGAATGCACAGATTATAAATATTATAATAAATAGGATACATAGACCATTTGACGACGTCTGTTTGTGTTTGTCTGGGTGTTTCTTATGTATTATAAGTATGTACTTATTTACAAAAAAAGTATTATAACCATTGTCTAGTACCCATAGTACAAGCTCTGCTTAGTTTGGGGCCAGATGGTGCTGTGTAAAAGTGTCCCAAAAAGTTTTATTTACTATTTATTTATAGACTTGCCAGCCTAATCCCTCTCATCCTGAGAGGAGACGCGTGCCCAGCAGTAGGACAGTATATAGATTGATGATGATAGACTTCTGATGATGAAAACTCTTACCTGACATTTCCTCTATCTAATAGCTTTATTACAGCACTGTTGGGAGTCGAATTGAGGTCCCCCGTCAATATTATTGGTAGATGACCTGAACTGTAAACAATAAAGTAGGTATATTTATAAAATCGAGACAAGAGCAGTGATAGCCTAGTGATACCTTAATACATAAAATAAATATGTTTCTTTCTTTCTATATATGAACATGGACTACCAAGTGAGAATATTCTACTTTGAATACAAGACACACACTACTGACTTTTCGAGCACGCGATTTGACCAAAACTTTATTATTAGGAGAGCGGATAAAAAGTAACGGCAGGTCGAAAGTAACAAACGGGTCTGTAGGTATTCCACTGTCGCCTACCGTCAGGAGATAACTGGTGACATCTCCTCCTGCTTTCATTCCGTCGCCGTGATAGTTGACCAATGGATACCCCAACAGAGCCGTTTGTTACTTTCGACTCGTTACTTTAGTACCCGCTCTCCTATATATGTTAAAACGGTAAAGGAAAACAGTAAATAGCCAGCTCACTCAATATAGTGATCCAGCCCGCACTGGGCTAGTGAGGTATGCTAGTACCTTTTATTTTGGAGTCCGAAAAATACAGACCGACAGAAAACCGAATTTGCGTTTTTTTTGCGTTTCCTTGCACGACCATGAAGGGCTGTAGTCCGGTACAAACACCGGACCCTATCAAGGAGCGACGCAAACCTTCTAAATCTGCAATATTAGCCGGGAGCCGCATATACTTACTCTATTCCATTGTCATAATAAGCGAAGCGATCGATCTCAGCGAGGAAGACTTGCATCTGAGCGAGTCTGACGTCGGTCCTCTTAGGGTTGTACAGGAGGTGCGTGGTGGCGACCACAAAAGGCGCGCCGGGCAAGTCGTAAGGCAGCAACTTTACCATGATGCCGATATTGTCTCGGTTCAGAATTGGAAGCTCCGGCTGATAGAATTCCACCTGCGGAAATTGGAAAAATTACAATTGAAAATATATATTGGAAAAGGTCGACTTGCAAATACCATCACGCCTATATTCCCCAAAGGGATAGGCAGAGTTGTAATTATAGAACTCCACAGTTCGCCAGTATGTTGCTAATAGAGCGCGAGCCATTGCCATTAACAGGTCCCAACAAAATCCAAATTCAATCGCAAAGCTGCTTCTGAACATTTCATACAAAAACCCAGTAACACTTTACTAACTTGTTAATCGAACCCATGACCTCTAGGTCTGCAGTCGCCTACCACCACGTTCTTTTCTATAAAAACTGAACCGTGTGTACTAGAATTGTTTGTAATAATGCATCCACTCACACGCTTCAAACTACACAAAGTCTACTCGCGAGGACCTGTTAATGGCTGCCTGTTAACTTATTATAAAAATCATATGTATTTCTTAATAGCTGTTGGTCTTCCATGATCAAATAATTAAATAAGTACAATAATTAAATAGCTGATGTTTATTTTGTCTTTCTGTTAATTGTCTAGGTATTTGGATGAAACTTTGAACAGAGATAGTTAGCCTACAAATACATAGTAGTTGCATCCATCCAAGATTGTTTGTATATACATCTAAAATCCTCCATCAAACTCCATAAACATAATTTAACACGATAAAGCAGTGGCAAGTACTCCAAACGCATATAAATATATATAACATAGAAATAAAACTACTTTTTACGGATTTTATCGCGTTATATTGATATTATTAACCCGACGTTTCGGACCCTTTACAGCGTCCATGGTCACGGGTAGACATTACATAGACGGGTAGTATAATATTCGCGTAAATGTCAGAAATCAATATATTATATCACATCGTCATAATCTAATATATAAAATTCTCGTGTCACAGTTTTCGTTGCCATACTCCTCCGAAACGGCTTGACCGATTTTGATGAAATTTTTTGTGCTTATCGGGGAGGTCTGAGAATAGGCCAACATCTATTTTTCATAACCCTAAATTTTTTTTTTTATGGCAAAACAACGTTTGCGGGGTCAGCTAGTAATATATATAATTACATTGTCTTATGGTACACATCGGAAATTAAACATAAAACATACCATCAAGCCAATATTCCCCTAAGGAAGGTGTACTAATGTACACCGACAGTTCACAAGTATGTTGTTTGGTGAGCCTATTCCCATTTAACCGGGCACAAATCAAAACCCCGAGCTGCTACTGATAAATGATACTTATGTTTGTAGGTAAATAGATATTTTAAAGACACTTTACAAATCAATATTTAATTAATACTAGATGACAAAACGAAAGTCAATATTTAATTAATACTAGATTCATATAAAAATCCAATTATAATATCCAATAAAATCGCTTAGCAGCCGCACAGACGACAATAAAACAAAGGCTTTGGAACGATATAACAACGACAATAATGCATCTGTTGCCCATTATAGACAATATTAGAGACTTTAAACTTATCACGGATTTACATTACCTATATAAAGTAATATTAATGCATGAACAACATCAAAACTGATTCCAACAATTTTCTAATATATATGATATGAAATTGTGCTAGTGCTCTTCTGCGCAAAGCTTTCATTTAAAATTTCATATAAAAACGTTGCCCCACACTAGAATTTTCTTCCGTATCATGGGTGCGTTTACAAACACAAACTTTCAGATACACAAACACCCAGACTCGGAACAACCACCTATAGGTCATACAATTATTTGTGCCGTGTGGGGATCGAACCCACAACCCCTGGCGCAGAAGCCATTAGGAAATTGTTTCGCAAAATTGCATGATATTGTTATAGCTATCAATCATTAAACAGCATATATGCCGCTCGGCTTGCGAACTGCTAGTGACTAACTGAATTCATTTCCTGACCTCCGACCAAAAGTTAATTATTACATGCTATAACGGTAAAGGAAAACGCGAGATAACCAGCTCACTCAATACAGTGATCGAGCCCGCACTGGGCTAGCGAAGTGGGCTGGAAACTTTTTTGGAATTCGAAAAATACGGACCAAAAAGTGCGTATTTTACGTGCATAAACGTAAACGTGACTACAGAGTCACGCCACATGAACATGACAGGCTATGGTTAGTACCATAGCCTGTCGCCATTATATTCACCGGCCGCCATCTAGGGGCGATTCTTCGCGCGAAACTTTCATGAGATTTGCATGAGAACAGCTTAGATTCAACTGCTTTACATAATCTACACTTAAAAGCGATACACCATCCATTAATCACATCTATCAAGTCTAGGCAGTAAAAATATGCCAAAAATGTTCCATTAAGATATAGGCATCGGCATAACTAGTCTGATCTTAAGTTAACGACAAAAATGATATCCGCTTTGGATGATTGGTGCCGCTGAGCTGATAGAATTCTCTTAGCTTTTAATTATAAGTACATTTACGCGCTTATTGCTTAAGTGTTTATTACTGTTGTCTCGTTGTTGCTAGCCTTAATTGGTTAAGAGAAACAATACTTAAGAGGTCGCGAAGCCACTTGATTCCTTATATGAATTTAGCAGATAGTTCAAGTTTCGTACATTATCAATATATAGCCACCAGCTACATACGATAAAACAGTTAAAGGATCTAAAGTGCTTTTCGTTTTTTATATACTGCGTTAATATTGTTAATCAACATTGCATCACGCATACCCTAAAGGAAAGGTGCATTGGTGTACAACTACAGTTCGCCGGTATATTAAGATCATTGTAATAGTACGCGAGCAAATTGACATTTCCAAAGAATTTGTCTCTCTATAATATAATTTACATTTGTCTCTGGTTCCCGGATGCTACTGAGAACCTTGTAGTGAAAAACCTCAATAACACTGCTCAACCTGGGCATTAAACCCAGGAGGACACGGACAGCAGCTACGCTTACATCCACAAGACCAATGAGACGGACTCAGATTTGCAAAACTTAACTTATTACAATATAATGTAGTTGTCCGGATAGTGGTACTGAAAATTTTTCCATAATTCATCCAAATATCTCCTAAAAAACTATCTTCAGGTTTATCACAATTTTCCGGGCAAAGTTTCCATTTCTTTCTCTAAAAATCTGTATTGGGACTATTACAAACATTTAAAATGAAAAATTTGCCAAATCGTTCCAGCCGTCCTCATGTGTTGCGCTTACCAACGAACAGTATTTCATTTTTATTTATATAAATAGGTTCCATTCCAAAACACAAGAGTCGTAAGATGAACTTGCGTATTTCTGATAAGAGATATAAAAGAAAATTTCCATCATAACAACATACACTGAATAAGCACTACATTTATCCATACATAAATAATACATTTACATTTCAATACTCGTATACTGTAAGTACAGTTATTGATACGATATATTGATACCATCAACACGCGCACTTCGCAACAATAGCAAACTAACTTATATCAGATCAACTACTTTTCTGCTTGTCTGTAACTGAAGGTTACTAGTAATTTGAAAGGGTAATGCCAAGCTTTATTTACATAGTATCTGTATTCAGATTTCCCAGAACTCAAAAATAACGTAAGGAAAATGAGCATACAATGTAGTATTTAAATAATTTATTCGGAACAAACACTCTTGCTTCTTTCGCACAAAGACTCGATTATATAACGGAAAAAACCATTTTCCAAAATTAGACTTCATAAGTACTCATAACATAATCTCGTATATCGTAGGCGAGATCAAAATTCTAGAAAACAGCGCACAGCTTAAGAAATCTAACGCCAAACATTCGCTTTTTACGCAGAAGCACCTTTTTTCTATAAAAGACAATAGACCCTCAGCTATTTTCTCGTTTTTAATAGTCTTTTGCTATTCTAACCATTATAAGAAACTTCAGCTTTAATAGATGCGCCAACTGCGAATCAACTCAGCTTTCTTTAGGTCCCACATCGAGTTTCAGCGCAAGCAAAATCATATGACAACGCAAAGGATAATTTGTTGTATAGTACTTTTTCTTGTGTTGTGATTGGAATAAATTTTCTTCTCTTTCATATGACAAATAAATTTTGAATAATTATTTTTTTATTGTTAATTTGCGGCTTATCACTGCGACCGTAGCCGGTCTATTGAATAACATATTGCAAATATCATTTTATGTAGATACTTATATCAATTACTATCGCAGATTTTTCTTTTTCAAAAAGTTAATCTATACATATATGTATATAAAATGTAATGCTGGCCATTGGTGAGTGCATCGCAATTGCAAGAAAGAAAAATTTGATGTTTTCCCGGCAAATCGGGGAAAATTGATATAGTAGTATATTGTATTATCTTTGGGATTTTTGTATGGTTTATGGAAATTTGGACAACATCTCTGGGGTCAGCTAGTCTATTAATAAATTATTCTTATTCCACTTAAAACTTACACTGATATGATCCTTTAGTTCAAACATCGACTGTTTGAAGTATATGGCGCACCCATCATGTCTGTGACCGGTCTTCTGTTTGAATATACCGAAGTAACCAATCTGCTCAAACTTCGAGTAGAAACTCTGAAGATGTGAGGCTTGTACTTCTTGAAAGCACAGGATCTGAAATACAGTTAGGGATTCTAATTAAGTAGGTAATTGTTATCAGAATATCTAAAAAATGAGTCGAGTAAATCGAGAAAAATAATATGTTTTTATTTTTTCCTATCTTCAAAAATTACTGAGATATTAAAAGTTAAAGTACGGCCTCCGCGGAAAAATCCGACTAAGCGACCGCGGTAGCGTGTGACGTCACGCAGCGAGCTGCGAGTCGGCACTTGTGTACAGCTTACATACTTTGGCTCGTCACGCTCTCGCGATTTCGCTATAAATTTGATTGATTTTGTTATAAAAATAAGAATTATAAATATAAGAATTATTGTATTGTGCCTATGTGTACCAACTCCAGTGAAAAAACACCTTAACGATTATTTTACAAAACTTATTCTTAATAGGATTGACCAGAAATTATAATCGAATCCCTTCTTTCAATACCTTACCGGGATCGGAAGAAAAGTACTTGTATCGAATCGAATCAATAAATAAAATCTAATGAGGGCATCGTATGTTCACCCATAGAGCCATGTGACCATGGGTGTACATTCACATATGTGCACCCATGTGGACTCTCTGTATTTCTCCTATTTGTGGTAGGGTAGATGATTATAACATTCTCGCTCGGTAGCATTTTCTAGTTTGTGTTATTTCACTGTCACTCATTTGTTTTTGAATGAATGATAGAATTGATAGATAGATATGGAAGAGCGACGCAGGTCGCAATACTTCACTTACAGGCGGTTCCGAGTGAGTCTTTTTCTTGTATTAAAGAGGTCAGTGGTCTTTTTTTTCTAAAGCGGGATCAACGATGACGCGAGCAAGAAACCGATTGTTTCCGAAATATTTAGAGCAAGTGTTTTTCTTGGGCAGTCTAGATAAAGTACAGTGCTTTGCTTACTTTTTTAGATAAAAGTTTAGATTAAAGCAGTTTTTAATTTTAGAAATAACTTTATAATGATATATTTTTATTATTCTTTGCTTCCCATATATTTACGCACTAAATCTTATTTTCTTTGGAAAAGTAATCGATATGAGTAGGTATCGATACTTTCGAGGTACTCATATGCGTAGTATCGCAAGGCAATGTGAGTACTACTGGTTTGAGTAGTTTGGTGGTATCGGAACATCACTCACTCAAGCCTATTGCCATTAACCGGCAACAAATCTAATATATAACTGAGAATTTCATGGAAAAACCTATTAACATTTCTCAACTTGGGAATTGAACCCTAGCATAGCAGTAGCGCTTACGATCATTAGACCAATGAGGCAGTCTACTTTACATAATACCTATTACTATACATAAACTTTAAAAAATAAATTACATCAGGTGCTAGGCTGACTATCTCGTCATAGAGGCGTGCAGCCCTGACTTTCCACTTGAGGTCGCGCGGTGAGCAGGCTGTGTACAAATACGGGTGGCACTCTAACAGGTACTGGGCCAGCAAGTTGTAAGATAGCACCTTGAACTTCAACGCAGGACCTGCAGACCAATATGATAAAATGTTAAATGATATTTATTTCTGTAAAATAGATCTTTTAAAGACACTTTTATAAGTCAATATATCACATATTTTTTTAAGCTAGACAGCTCAGGCATTTCCTAGCTGACGACCTCTGAGAAGAAACGCCGAAACAAACTCAGAGAATCATAGTCTCTTTTATATGATTGATGATATGATTTTTTTAATAGTTAAGTAGGAATAAGAACAAGTTTCATTTGTTATTTTTTAAGTGGCAGAACTCTGCAGCTGAATTTGTTTGGGTTTCCCACCGCATTGTTAAATATTGTCAATATTAATCGTTTAATATGGTTTATAAAACTAAAAGCCATAAAGCATAATGTAATCACAATTTTTAGCCTTGCGAGAACAATATTAAAAAAAACATAAGCATTCGGTTGTTTACATGGCTTTCGCTGACTAAAATACAAGATAAAGATCAAAATAATGTACTGAAGAATTGTAGTCTTGAAAAAGCCTAAAGAAGCGACCGCAATGACATGTATCTATCTCTTAATGTTGACATCTTTTTACCAATAGAAAAAGTTATATATATCTTAGGAAGGTTTATAGGCTATAATTTGTAGATATACGCGTGCAAAGCAGGCGCGGGTCGCTAGTATACGAATAATTAGAATAATACATTTAGGGAATAATTGTATGCCCACATTCTGTCAGTTGTGTGTTGTGTCCTCTTACTATAACAATGGATCTGATCTTACCCTGTTTAGTTTCCCAGCAGCTTCCTACAGTTTCCCATTCCCGGAAATTAGATGGGATGGAATGAGAGAATCTCCTACCCTCGCCCGAGGACGCTGCCTCACCCGTTTGCTGCTGCCACTCCTCGAACGCTCCATTATCTGCCGAGCTGGGGGAAGTAAATAAATACTGATGTTACTATCAGCCTGTCACACTCTATTATTATCCAAAGACGTCTGTCTCGAACAAAAATTTTAAATCGGAAAATTAATTAAAAAATATTGAAAAATATTAAAAGTAAATGTCATGTTTTAATTTTTCGTCAGTGAAGCACAGGCATGTTCGTAAAAATAGTAAACCATGATACTGGCACTACTACAAAATCAGAAATAATTATGAAAATAATTTAGTTAATTACTTACACATCAAATTGTCCGCCAAAACTAGCATGATTAATGGTAGGTTGCAATGGATCACTCATTGGCCTAAGTCTATCAGGCTCATTGAAATTCAGAGGTGGTATCTTAATCTTCGTCCTCTTCTTGCCGTGGCTGTGTCGCAACTGTTCGCTTGAATGGAACTGTGTACTTAATTTTAAGTCCACAACCTCCGTACCACATGTCTTCCTCTTACAGTTCAAATGCGAGAATCTCCTCACATGTGCCTTGTTAACCTTATCACATGTAAACGCTAAACATCTGTAAAAACTGATTGTCAATTTCAGCATAGCTTTCACGAGTATGTATTACATATATGAATCATATTTAAATATATTCAAACTAGCCTAGCTACATATACTTTCATAAGAGCGTTTTGTACATGCATTACTAATGTCCTTGTTATGCTATTGTTATGCTTAATATACTTTTTAATCGTTGACATGGAATTTGCTCTGTTGTTAGTTTTGCATCCTGAAACAAAAATCATCATTTTAAATTAAAATATTTTTTGTAAAGTTTGAAATGCCCAATGACAGCTGATGAAGTGATGATGATTATGTAACTGTGAGTATCAGATAGCAATAACCAGAATATTAATAATTATATTGTTGCCATGTATACAGTGCTTTGACATGCATGCAACATGTACTAATGACTGAAAACATTCTATTTTAGTAAAAATCTATAACTCATTCAGCAAATCGCATGGCCAGAGGAAACTATAACTTCAAATTTTCAACAGTTTAATTGAAAATATGCATTCAATGAAGCACATAATACAATAATAACTGTATTAATAATAATGATATTCATTCCTGTAAATAGATCTTTTAGACACTTTTACAAGTCAATATTTTAGCTTTTTTAATACTAGATGGCATATATATTTGTGTAAATGATTGTTCTTTATACTGTAAAAGTTCAAATGATTTTTATATTGTGTATGACTAAGTTGCCTTGTGGGTTAAGCCATTTAACTTAAGTAGTGTAGTAGACACATTGATCTTCCATGATTCATTTAGAACTATGCAACCATTTGTTACACACTAGCTCCTGCTAGTGTGTAACAAATGGTTGCATAGTACCAATTAATGTTGTTCTTGTCTGTAATTGGTCATTTTAGATTTTGTAAATATTTATTATAAACAACTATTGTAGGATTTAACACATTAATCATCATAATATTGGGTATTATTTATAAATTATAAAGAATATTTATTTATTATTACTGTTGCTTTCATGATAAAGGAATTAATGCTACAGAAAGTTCCATGTTCTTACAGGGGTTAATCATAAACAATTTTCACACAAATCATAAGACATACTTTACCTGTCAATGATCAATTAGCAAAGTAAAATAAAAAACAATTATGGCAGTCCTCTGGAAGGTCACACCCACTTTTTAATGAATGTCTATGATAACATTTTATTAGATTCTTTCAAACTTCTATAGGTATTTAATATAACAAATTAGGACAAAACATTTCCTTTAAATGTATTTAGTACTGTTGCTGTTCTAAAGCAGATATGTATGCAAATGTGAAACAATCTAGCTATAGGGGTTATTTGACACTAACAAACTTATACTGGGAACTATTAAGTAATGAATTATATAGCAATTGATCAGTTGCTACTCTTTGGAGGCTTTTCATTGTAATTTGGTAACTTTAATAAAATGTTTAGGATAGTACAGTAAGATGACAATTAATTAACTAACATTGAACAAACAGTTCAATAATTTAATACCTAACATACCTACAATCTTAATTATTATCTCTACAAGTTACCTACATAAAATAAACTCGGAATTTTCCCAACAGTAAACCAACAAATACATATTATATAGTAAACAACTACATATTACAATAATATCTCTGTTCCAAACAGATAATGAGCAAAATCGTAATTACAAGTGTTACAAAATGTAAACTAGTTTGTACCGAACGTAGAGGGACACACTTTATGAATAGAATGTAGGGTAGCTACACATTAAAATCTGCAAACACCGCCACTGTTCGGAATATCAATTATTTATTAGAAAATACCAAATAAATTATAAAAACAAATGATTTAATATACGCAACAGTATATTTGTCTATTATATAACTATATTTCGTCCAATACAACATAAAAACAAATCGTTGGAAATGGGACAAAACATTGTAACAATGACAACATTTTTAACCTACTCAGAATATTTTTAATGTGAACGAAATTAACTTACATGCATAAAAACAAAACCATAGCATATAGCGTTTAATGGCAAAGAGCAAAAACCATGACGGACATCTAAAATCTACTGTAAAAATACATTTTTACTGACCCATCGACCTTTCGTATCGTGTCTCTCAACAGTCATCTGACTGTCAGTTGTGTCAAACATAACAAACAAAATGTGACACATAATGTTCAATGTTCACAGATTATCAATCCTATATTAACACTGACGTATATATTGCAAATAAAGAGTTATAAGTAATAACATAACTGACACTTAAAACATTTGAAAATGTATAGTTTTTTACTTCACCTTTACTTGAAAATTAAACCTTTGCAACTTCAAATAACGGGGAAAAAAGTAGCTTTTTAGAGCCAGTAAAGTTGTTCGAATTTCCATTAATTATCCCGGTTTTGATATTTTTATTATAGATAATATTATAGAGCGTGTATCAAAAACTCTATCAGATTATGTGTCTTATTGCGTACACATACAACAACACATTATGATACCTATCCTACCTATTATAATATGTGAACATTTTGATAACTTAACATGATCTTAATCATTAACTGATGCCTATGCTGCAGCCAGGAGTGTCTCCCCATGACGGCACTTCTCAGCGGTTAGTAGCACGGACTAGCTAAAAATATTTCATCACCATGAGCTGATACGAGAGCTAGGTTTTCTTTATACCACTAAAACAAGCATACGGCCCTCCTGATGGTAAGCGGTTACCGTAGCCTATAGACGCTTGCAACACCAGGTACCCCTGGTCACTTGAGCGTTGCTGTTGCCGACCCTGTAAAACGAAAGAGGAATAGTTGGTTTCACAGTATAATGGTGAAAGTCCCCCTACTGCCAACACAACGGTACTTTCTTCGCGGAGTACTGGCAAAATTCGCCACTAGGAACACAACACAGCTCAAAGCAGTGTTATTTTACAACGATTTTCTGCAAGGCAGAGGTACTTCCCCAGTCAGGCACCTCCAATTTGAGTACAATAATTAGTCCCACTAGGCTCTACCTCTCTTTCGGATTGCCTCATCATGCCTCAACGACGAGTAGAATGATGACGATGGGCTCGCGGGCGTTCAGAGAGGGGACTCTGTTCGCCCATCATCATACGATCCCAGAAAAGACGGTAGCACAGTTGTCATGGGCTGCCGTGCACAGGGACAGATTCAGGGGTCACCCATTTATAGTCTACCCAGGGATGTGCCTTATTAGGCGTTGCACAGGAGGGTTTTGGAGCGGTCTATTATGAGGACACAGTGCCACAGTGCCCTCCACTTGCTGATGGTGGCCACCGAGGTGGTTTTAGTGAGTAAGAATCCCACACTCCCCGGTCTAACCCCCGTAGACCGGAAGCCTTTTGAAGGTTTCCCCCCGTAAACAAAAAAAGGTACCTTTTTTTTGTTTACCTACCTAATTACCTATCAGTAATTAGGTAGGTAAATATTAGATACATGGTATGCTGGCCTTTGCCGTGCGATGGCCAAGTCATACTATTAATTAAAGAAATAAAGATCTCTTAATTGATACGGTCTCTATAAAATGTAAAACCGAGAACTTGATTTTACATTAGATCTTATAACTTTTTGTGGAAGAACAAATGCCTTGCAAGACTTTATATTTTTGTATGTACATGACTGATGTGTATAAAATCAAAACACTCTATACACCTCTATAATACAGGTACGCATTATAGAGATCAGTGAATCAAAATAAAGATTCTTTCTTTCTTCGTATTAAAAAATACAGTTACTGCACTTGGGAACAAACAACAGGGGTTGTTTCTCGGGGGACCTTACAAATCTATACATAATTAACGAACTCTTATGTATTATTCAACCCGAATCATAAAAAAATATCAAAAACATTTGTAAAGGGTGGGAATCATGCACTACATAAATAAATTACAATTATTTGTCTAACTCACTGGCTTAATATTAATAAAATAAATTACATTTTATTATTATTTCATATTTCTGAACGAAATCCAGTTGGCACTTTGGCATGAATGACACTATGACAGAACCAAATCTGACTGATTGAATTTCACGGTTTCACCACAGATAGGAAAAACAGAAGTGCGGTGTTTATTTTGCATATTATTTGCTTTCATGTACAATAATAAATTAATTTAATTAAATTTCTGTGAAAATATATGGCAGAGAAATGAATGGATAAGTTCTTGGTCTCAAAATTAACTTAAAAAATAGGTAAGACTGTCTGAATACAAAATTACTTCCGGCAGATTTTTGTTTATTTTCTTACAAACCACGTACCTACCACTACGTTAGAGCGTTCTTATTTCGTATTGTCTAACTTATTAATGTAACTTGGATCACAATGAAGCTGACTTTTTTTTTAATTGTTAAGTCGTTTAGATTTAGACCTTTATTAGATTGGTTCAAAAATTGTATAGTTATAAGTTGAAACCAGAGTAAAAAGTCATATCTTAAGAATTTAACGGCTACTTTGGAAAACTGGAGTTCTCTTTATTTACTTCTCGATATGTGGGTTAAGTACTTTTCAAGGAATTGAGGTACCTTATGGAGGTACCTCAATTCCTTTAATAAGTTGAGACTAGTTGAGGTTGAAATTGAAACTCCAGGTAAAAAATATTTACCCTTATGGAGTATAATCATAATCATGAAAGCCTTCTACAAAGTAGTATAGCCTCTATAAGTATTCTATTATAAAAACAAAAATATTCCAACAGTTATTTTTGTCTTATTGACACCTAGAAGACACCAAGAAAAATAATTAAAACTAGGTACATAATTAAAACCAACCGGGATGGTTGGCGCTCTTTGGGGGAGGCCTACATTCAGCAGTGGACGGCAATAGGCTGATATGCACATAAGATAAGATAATATAGTACCCTTATTAAATTGTATATGTACTTTGATATTTTCATCACCTGATATTTATTATACTTGTTAATGATTTATTTCAGTTAAAAATACATGATGCAGAGTACCTTACCTTAGTGGCTTACTCAAAAGATGTTTAAAATAGAATCATATGTAACTCCTATCCTGCTGAGCTATGTGGACAAGTATGTTCGAGACTTCAAACCTGCAGATGCACAGGTAAGTAAACCTAGTGATTCGAAGGGCTATGTATGCAACCTATGCAGAACAGTAGTGCTTGTTATGTATGAAACTGTATGAGAGATGTCACACTTATGTGTGTGCCGGATCTACCATATGGCTTTTTGGGCTTCAGCTCAAGGCCCCATGGATTCAAGGGGCCCCCAGCTATGTCAAGTGAAAGTCAATATAAATAAAATATTTTACTGTGTAATTTTTTTATGTAGTTTGAGTAATTAGGTGGGCCCCTAAGTAGTATTAGCCCAGGGCCCCCTAAACTCACGGTCCGGCTCTCTTTGTGTGCAGAACAGCAACAGTGTATCCACAATCCATACCTCGAAGGGATTCTTGAGAGCAAAGCTCCTTTCTAGGGTCTAATCTATCTCTCTATCAAATTTCAGTTTCAGCAGGTTAGGTCTGAAAGACAGATAAGGATTTTAGCCATCAACAATACTTACAAAAATACTTAACAGTGAAAATTTTAGATTTTTTTGTGTGTTTAGTTTTATTTACACTCACTGGGTCATAATCAATTATTGTTTTGATGTATGTGACTAATTGTCATAATGAGAAATAAAGAACTTTAAACTGAACAGTGCCCTCCAAGCCTTTTCCCAACTATGTTGGGGTTGGGTTCCAGTTTAACCTGAATATCAGAAATCATTTAGCTATCTATCATTTAGCTAGAATATCATTATCTATCATTTAGCTAGAATATCATTATCTATCATTTAGCTAAGAATATAATTTAGCTGAATATCAGTATTTTACATGAAGTGACTGCCATCAGACTTCCGCAACCCAATTTCTGGGTAATACCAATATCCTTGGTATGGCCTGGTTGGCTTTTTGGGCTTCTGACTACCACTAATGATAGTCATAGGTGTTCAGCTGACAGCCGGAACTGACGGCTTTACGTGCTCTCCGAGGCACGGAGACGTATCAATCGACTAGTGCAGCTTATCCTTGCAGATTAGTTGATCAGCTTAGTTGCTACTTAGCTATGAGCCCCACTGACTTTGGTATAATAATATGCAAACTGTATTTTTTAAAATTTTTAATTACTTGTATATTTTTATTATATTGGGAATTAACTCATGCTAAACATTTTTAAGGATATAAAGTATACATATAAATTCTGAATCCCTCTGGTTAAGTACAACAGATGCTTTAGCCAACTAAACCCCCAAGACCAGTAGTAGTAATCCCTAGACTGCGTGCATGGTTTTGGTAGCTTAGTTGGCTAAAGCATCCATTGTACTTAACCGGAGAGACGCAGGTTCAAACCCTGCCAGACATAGAATTTATCTTTCAATAAAAAATTATATCTTTTTAATTACTTGTTTCATTTTTTGTATATTTATATTATATTTGTTTTTGTATGCATCAAAATGTGCTTCATGTATGTTCATTAAGTTTGCAAGTATAGGAAAAACCAAGAAACATGTTCAAACACTCTTATTTATCATGTTTCTTATGTCGTAAAATTTTCCAAGGTTGACCTTGCTAAGTGCTATGAACATAAAAGGAAACATAAGTGGGCCATGTGATATGGTTCCCAAGCAATTAGTAAGTAGCTGACGGTACTTAATTTATTGCTCATCATGCATATTCAATTTTGAAATGGATGATTGGTTTCGTGAGGACATTGTCTAGCTACTAGTCATTTGTTTAGAAATAGAGGTTTATGTTAATTCTAATTTTAAAAATTTTGAAAGAATCTACATAAACACTGTTTTCAAACTTTTCTGACTTTTCGAAATCATGTGTGGATCAGAAACACTTAAAAGTTGTTTAATTTTTATAGTAAATATTTTACCGATACATCAATACTTTACAAGTTATTGTAAGGCCCACTCTTGACTTTCTCAATGTGTTTCTCAACTTACTATCTTTTATGTTAGGGTAGATGTTACTTTAGTACTTTTCCTCTGTTCAAGTCATCAGAAGTTTAAAATATATATATAAAACTCCGTGTCTTGAAGCAGTTGAAAAAATGAATGTTCGATGAATAATATAAAAAAATAATGTTGAATGTGTATAGTTTTTTTTTATAAGAAATAAATTCTTTAAACCGAATGTACTTATGAACGGCTTATGCCTTACCCGGCCTTAAAAGGTCTCTCCAGAAATGGCGGGTTATTTCGAATCTACACCAGTAACGTCAGTTGACGTGGAAAGTTCATTTTCGGCCTATAAATTAATATTATGTGACAAACGTTTACCCTAGAATATATTGAAAAAAAAAATCCAACCCGCACTAGGCCAGTGTGGTGGACTATAGCCTAATCTGTCTCATTCTGTGAGAGGAAACCCGTGCCCAGCAGTGGGACAGTATATGGGGTGGTGATGATATTAAAAAATACCTGGTAGTGTATTGTCACAAGAACTATGCGTGAATTAAAGTAATTTATATGACACTAAATTATATAATTCTATGATTTAATTACCAAAATTACAATTAGCATTTTGATAGTGCGTATTCGGTCCTTTTTAGAGTATATTTGCATGCGTATTTTGCTATTTTCTGAGTACATATTATCCGTTGTCTAATTATAACTGTTGATGATATTTGACATAGGTCTCGCTATGGGGCGGCGGCGTGGCGCTCCACAACCTGGTGCTCAAGGCCGACGTGCTGCAAAAGGAGGTGGCTTTACCGTTCACATTGATCTCCGGCCGCATCCATGAGCTGCTCATACAAGTGCCCTGGACTAAGATCATGTCCGAACCGATAGTCGTGACTATTGACACTATAGGTAACCAAAGCACTCTTTCGTAAATATTTGCTCACTTATTAGTTCTGCTTTGCTGTTATAGATAAATATGTTTATTGCAGAATGTGTCCTAAGTCTGAATCCACCCGTCACACCCGACGGCCCACCTTCAGAATCACCAAGGTAAAGCACGCTTTTTTAAATATTGAAGCAGTTGTTTGCGGGGTTATTAAAAACACGCCTACAAACACTAGGATGGTGGTTTTGTTTAAAATCACACATTCAGAATTTACGGTAATTATGGAAATATAAAATAAATACAAAAAAAACTTATCGTTAATTTTCTGTGAAGAAGATAATTTTGGTTTAATTTATATAATATATTTTGTAGTGACTTGATGTTATAATAATAATATACATTTAGTTACTTTAGGCAAGTAGTAATAAAAAATATATTTTTAAAAGGCGGTTTTTAATAGCCCCATAGATTTTATTTTAATTTAATAAACACGTGCTATACATATATTAAAAATGGCAGCGAGGCCAGCACATAAATCTACCAAGTTGTTGGAAAAGGGTCCTTAATTGAGCTTTAGAAAATAAAATCAATCAGAGAGGACCGGTGCCGACTGCGTAAAAATACGTAGTATAGTCGACCATAAAATTGCTTTACCACCCTTACAGTGAATGTCGTTTGCATATCATAAAACAACAAGGTCTATTTTTGCTTACAAAGACCAAGTGACATATGAGAGTGATAATGAGTCTTAGTGAACATTAATTTGGATGGAATTTTGTCCAAAGTGGTAAAGCAGTTTTATGGGTCGACTATACATACGCTACGTATCAAGCTATAATTTCAATTGTAAGCTCCTGTATTGAAGTCAATACAGGAGCTTACAATTGAAATTATAGCTTATTATTATACTAGGAAAAACAATACAATACGAAGTCGTATTGTATTGTTTTTCCGTACAAAGGGGTCAGGTTATATTAGGTAAGTATTAGCTTGATGCGCAGTAATGCGTACATCTCAAGATTTGGAGCTGCATTTGCTTGTATTTAATAATGGCTTTTTGCTGAAGCGGGTTCAGTTTTTATAGATTTTATGTATGACTAGCTGTACCCGCGACTTCATCCGCGTGGAATTTAACAAAAAAGTTAATCAGAAAATAAAAGATGTTTTCTAAAATAAAAGTAGCCTAAGTTACTCCTTATTACATCACCTACCTGCCAGTAAAAGTCCCGTTAAAATCGGTCCAGCCGTTTCAGAGATTAGCCGGAACAAACAGACAGACAAAAATTTAAATAAATGTTATTTTGGTGTATGTACCGCATATGCATGTAGTAAAAAGCGGTTATTTCAATATTACAAACAGACACTCCAATTGATAAAAAAATACTACAGATAAATATTTATATGTACAGATAATTAACTTAAACATTTCTTGGTATATTCTTTTGCGTCCAGTGATTATTAAATTTATGATCACTCGCTTAAACGGTGACGGAAACCTGCATGATTTAGAGATTTTCAACGGCAAGTGGAGTCTGCCAACCCGCATTAGGCGGCTTGGACATGGCTTAATTCCTCTCATTCTGAGAGGAGACCCGCGCCGAGTAGTGAGGCAGTATATGGGATGATGATAATATTCTTTTGTCGCCATTGTCACAAAGGGCACAAAGCACACCCAGGCTCGAAACAAATTTACATGGAACACAAATATCTGGTCTCGGGTTGGAATCACACGGGGCGCAACTGTCGCCACACGCAGTCGTATAAACACTAATAAGTTTCATATACTTAAATTTCCAGTCGCAAAGCCCAAGTGGTGGAAACGCCGCCAGGGTACATGCAGGCGCTGGTCCGCCGCATAGTGAGCAACATCGCGCTGCGGGTGCACCACCTCATCGTCAAGTATGTGCAGGATGACATCGTCATGTCGCTCAACGTCAAACACCTGGCCGTGGACAGCGCAGGAATTAACTGGGAACCGGCTTTTGCAGGTGTGCTAAACATTATGGACTCTTATCCATACTTTTTCTTTTGCGTTTTGGGGACTGTCTCAATATAAACATGACGTTCAAAAAGTACTATGTCTATCTTGAATAAATTATTTTGACTTTGACTAATATTATAAATACGAAAGTGACTGTGATTATCCTTTTCATGCCTAAACTACTGAATAGATTTCGATAAAAATTGGCAAGGAGTTAGATTGCATCCTGTGGGAGGAAATAGGCTACCATTTGCCTCAAAAAGTCCGGTGGGTTGCGATCTAAACCGGGAGCAACAGCTGGTAAATACTAAATGACATTTGTTGTGGTAAATAAGTTTTCCCAAGACACTTTTATAATTAAACGTCTAAGGTTTTAGTACTAGATGGCACTGTTATTTCATAATGACCTCTCGCTCCTCCTCGCAAATACCAAAATTGGTCAATTAGGGTACAGACAAAGTAGTATCAAATATACATATGTGAGTATCAAATAAATCATGATAGTCTTCGTAATGTACTTATTACAGCACATATTGAAAATTCTATAATTAACATAACATGATCATGCATGTTACACAGACATAGATCAGAATCATCCGGTGATCCGAAGGTTGGTGCGTCTGGACGACCTGACGTTGTGCCTCGACAAGTCAGACGATGACGGCAAGATAAGGTTCTTTCAGGAACCTCTGCTGTACAGATGTCAACTTGATCTCAGGTGAGTCTTATATATTTTTTAGATAGATATAATATTATTTACTTCCGAACATAAAAATATTTGTATAATATAATATAGAATACAAGTTCAATCTTAGCTTGGATGCCAGAGGTTTAAACTATTGTATTTCAATTGCACTTTTAAGCATCAGTTAAAACGGTACTACATTGTGTATTTTTGCTGTAATAGAAATACTGTAAAAGTGGTAATAAAGATTTCTATTAAGTATTATTTTTAATTACATATAAATTAATATAATATAAATAAAACATAGATTATATGTAGGTAGGTATGAAAATAAGCTAGGCAAGCTTTCGACAAATCTAGCGTTTATAAAATAATTTCATGTATACTCCGTCCAAACATTTATTTTACTTTTGAAAACTCGAGTGCTAATCAATTATTGATATCCTAATGCAATACCAATTCGATTTCTTATTACAATCAACTTTATTTATGAAGTTTTAATAATTTAAAACATTGATACTTACTTCTAAAACAATACAAACGCTAGTGCGCGCTCTTCCCGGACTTTCTACAAATTGACTGTTCTAGAATCTTCGTGAGCCATCTCCTTCGTTATTAGTTTCCAGGCGTAACAATTGTGTACCAGAAATGCAAAAGGTTATTGTGTTAGATGGGCATCGAACGATTCTTTCATTACAAAAATTTTTCGTGCGTGTTTTCAGAGTGCTAACTCGCTTGATATCGGCTAATACGCGTCGTGCGACCAACTTGAACGTCCAGCTGCGTTCTACGCGGCTCGCGTGGAGCATTACCAACGACCAACTGGTACTTCTGCTGAGGTTGGTCCGGGAGCGGCCGGTCACCAAGCCACAGTCCCCTGCGCCCAAACAATCTGTCACGCAACTTCCACCGCGTAAGTTATCGCTCTCTCTATCTCTATTCTTCTCTACCTTAAACTCTTATAAATGTCTGTTATCTGCTTTAATTGTGCACGCTTATATAATTGTGAATTGTTAATACATAACACAAAAGTTTTAAATTTAGAATTTCGGCAGTCTAAACCGATAGATGGTCTATAACATTATAGATATACTGGTAACTCGTATATATCTTAATGTATTCTGCCTTCATCGAAAGTTGGGGAGGAAACATGGACTATTATGAAGTTGGAAGTTGGGAGTTGGAAATGCCTGCTACACCATATCATACTAACGTTATAGATACGATATCTTCGAACTCTGCGGAGCCGGCTCGTTCAGAGAGCTGGTCGGAGTGGGCGTGGTCGTGGCTGCCCACGTGGATGGACCGCGAGGGTGGTGTAGAAGAAGCGCCCGTTCCCGCAACACCGTTGCCAGTGTTCTTCACCGCGTTCCTGGATGAGGTGTCTATCGTATTCAAGGTACTGTCTGATGAGCTCGTAGATGGGTATGCTCGATGGATGGATGGGCTCGGTATATAAAGGATATTGGATATCAGGATATCCTTTGACGAAAGGTCAATCCTTTATATACCTAGTATATATAGATAGATATAGATCACGCATATCATTTCATTCAAATTCATAAATACTAACATCGCAACAGAATATTTTTATTACACACTATGAACAAAGCATGTGTAAAAATCATAGAATGGTACAGTGGTCGTATCGCTAAAAGCGATCTTTTACAGACGACCTTTGGATGGATGGATGGACTCAAGAAAAACAGAAAGGCTACAATTTGGTAGTCTGGCGAACATAAATATTATTTATACACATACAGTCGTGGTCAACTAATTAGGGACAATCTCTAGTTAAGCCAAATTGTGAATTATTCTTTTATTTTCCAACGAGTCTTAACAATATTCCATATCTTTTACATGTAAGTGTAATTAGTCATTTATGTGCGCGATTACACAAACAATAACAACTTCTTAAACATTAAACCTCTTTCCAGTATAGCTGATAGATTATCATAGTGCTATTTGTTCAAAGAACAAAACAAGCACGACATTTAAATTGTTCAAAAACTATGGTATGCAATGCAGTGCAACATTTCAAGCGCTATAACACAGCTTTAAATGTGTCCAGAACAAAAAAATCGAGAAAAACGACTCCGCAAGAAGAATCCGATAGAATGATAACCAGGTTAGCTAAGAAAGATCCGTTTCTAGGCTCTATTTTAATTAAACACGAAGTTTTTGGGGCTAACGAAAGAGCCGGTGTATCTGCGAGAACCGTTTGACGACGTTTGGTAGAAGCAGGGTTGTTCGGAAGAGTGGCTCGCAAAGTACCGTTGTTGAAGAAAGAACATAGAAATGCTCGTTTGGCGTTTGCACGTAAATATGGACATTGGACCTACGCCCAATGGCAACATGTACTTTTCTCTGACGAGACCAAGGTTAATTTGATTTCTTCAGATGGAAGGCAACTTGTACGGTGTCCTGTAAAAACGGAAATGAATCCAAGATTCACAAAAAGCAGGTGAAACATGGCGGTGGAAACATTAAAAGGTGGGGTTCATTTTCTGGACGTGGAGTGGGACCTGTGAGGAAAGTTCAGGGTAACTTAGACCAACATCAATACAAGGCAATATTGGAAGAAATTATGCTTCCCTATGCTGAGGAGCATCTCCCTATTATATGGACGTTTCAGCAGGATAACGACCCGAAACATACCGCCCATTCAGTCAAGTCGTTTCTTACAGTCAGTCTGTATCGGTGCTAGATTGGCCAGCAAATAGCCCGGACCTCAACCCAATTGAGCACCTTTGGCACGAAATCAAGAAAAAAGTTGCCACTTATCGTAATACAAATTTGGATGAACTTCATGAAGCTTTTTGTGAGGCATGGGCAAACATTCCTGTCGAAATATGTCAGAAACTGATACTGTCTATGCCACATCGGTGTCAAGTGGTAATTACTAACAAAGGTTTTGCTACTGGGTACTGATTTTACACGTAATAAAATGGAGCTGTTAAAGATATTATAACACTGCAGATTATAAGTTTTGTTTAACTGTATTTTTCATTATACTTTACTGTCCTTAATTAAATGTCCACTACAGAATTGTACCTTAATATTTAATACATGTTTAATCTTTGATATTAAATACTTTTTCTATTTATTTAATATTTTATTTACAGCCATTTATAGCATAATAATCGGATCACATTATGCAAATAATAGGTGCTGAGAAATCAATAGGGTTTTATATTTATATGTACATAACCGGTTATAGCCCTTCACTATCTTGAATGTCCCTAATTAGTTGACCACGACTGTATACACAAACAACCAATGTAATATTGTAGAAAGGAAATACATACATAGATATAAAAAGATAAATATACACTTAAATAACAATATGTTATTTACTCGTAAATATAATTAAGTAATGTTGTAGGTAATGGAGATGGAGAATATGAACCGCAAACGTTCGCGGTCCATCCTCGAGGTGAACGCGGTGTTCGCTGCTCTCAAGAGCACCATATGTACGCCTACTTCGCTGCGCGTGCGTTTCGGCGCTCGGGATGTCCTGGTCCGATCGCAGGGAAAGTGCGTGTGTGGACATGTGAATTTTAACTCCGTGAGTATTCCTTATTCTCCTTATCCTTTATTCCAGCTATGTTAGGGTCCGCTTCCAGTGTAACATAATGCGGCTAATGTCAGTATTTCACAGGAAGCGACTGATATTGGGGCCTATTTGACGCAGGCACACAATTTTTATTTTTAGAGTGGTCCCTTAAAGTGAATGTCAACAACAAAACAAGGTTTATTTTTGTTTACAAAACCAAGTGACAGCGACATAATGAGTCTCAGTAAAATTTAATTAACATGGAAGTTTTTGTCTAATGTGGTAAAGCAATGGTCGACTATACAATATTTAGAAATACAAATGTATCCTCTTTTTAAACTTTTTTTGTGCTTTAGGCTAATGATGAGCCGACAGACTTCTTAAAGAAAATTGGCACCGAGGGAATAGACAGGCAGTGGTCTTGGCCCGAGGAAGACCTGAATGAAAAGGTGGAAACCGCTGAAGTTGTTGATGAAACATTCAGAGCCTCACCTACACAGTCCACGGTAAGAGGATAATATTTATTTTATATACTTACCGTCATGCCTGTGTCCCAAGGACACAGAGTTGTTGATACTTCAGTATCTAAAATTTCCGCGGTTACGTAACGGTTTGTTCATTGTACTTAGATACCAGAAGGTAATCCTGAGCAAAGCGAAGAACCATCCAAGACCGCATCGAAGGAGACACAGGAACAGCAAGACAAGCGAGAATTAGAAGAAACCGACGATCTGTGGGCCAAGATGAGTCCGCTGCTGTACGTGGAATACAACCACGAACGCTCGCCTCCCACCCAGTTCACCAACCCCTATGAAAGTCCGCCCAAGGACTTTGAGTATAGGTGAGCAAACTGCTACCCTTCACGTGATCTTCCTTTTTTTTTGTTGACGGGGTTGAAAATGCTTTAGACACTAATCCAACGCTCCGGTGAGAACTTTACTGTGGGGTGTGTTGGGCGCCGCTTTGAAAAGAGCGAGCTATCGACTAAAACCAACTTCGGCGTTTCGCATCACCACTTCAGTGCAGGGGCTACGGGAACATTATATCATTCGTCCTTTGCCATTAAATTACTACTTTTTTACTTGTTTCTATAATATAGCAATTTTGAACTTCCTTACATTTTTAACTAAAAAGTTTAAGAGCACGAGATAAAAAAATGTTGGGCTAAAGCTAGCGTTTAGCGGTGAACTCTATTCATCAAGTGTCTGTTTCCCTTGGTCACGTCATAACTCGAGAACAGCTTCACCAACTTAATTTATCATTTTTCTTTTTAAATTCTCTAGAATTTTCTGACCACTTTTTTTCTGTCAGTGGCGCTATTGGCGGAATGCTACCATAATACTTCAGCTCGTTCCTGCCTCGATAAAGCTATTTTTGAAATAAATTGTATGTTTCCATCACCAGTGATTGGGTAGAAGAGTGCAACATGTCTATCCAACTGGAACCGGTTGAGATAAGGGTGTGCATGGGTCTGGTGCATCGACTTAATGCCTTGAGGATGATATATCTGGATAGGCCACCACCACAGACCGGTGAGATAATTTAATTGGCTTAATTTAGACTCCAAATTTCCCATAAATTTCAAATTTTGTCAAGCTACCTATCAATTATATTGTAAAAAAAAACCCAAGAATGTAATTTGTGGAGATAATTAAACTTATTAAACCACTTGACCGTTATTAGAAGCTTAATATATTGAGATAGGCACTTCCGGTTTCCGTCGTATTTTACCTCTCTTTCTACCTTATATATCGATCTCTTTCGCACATCCCCTCCTTTCACCAGGCAGGGCGCGCTGTTGAGCTAGGCGCACAGCGAGCCTTTGTTCGTCATTGGCTTGAAAGTTTCCGTCGTGATAACAACTGTGCTCCAAAGCACTTAAGTTACTAATTTAAACGTGCAGGTGTACCAAATTCACACATGTGTAATATTTTAAAGTGTACGTACACGTAAGTTGCACAAATATTCCTTTATTTTTCTAACGGTTTTACCGTTCGGTAATTATTTATTTAATATTTATAGAATATTTATAAATCTTTCTACCATTTATTATTCTGATGTTTAATTTGCGTTTGTTGGTTTATTTTTGTTTTTTCCTACCGTCAGCTTCGACTGCTTTTTTATTAATTTATCTGACAAGTATAATTCTTTTTACTAACTAGTTTTAACGTGTTACCCAAGTAAGACAAATTATAATGAAGTACTTGCTTTGGCAGTACTTATACTAAAATTGGAACGATAGGTACAAGATACCGGCTTAGTAGCGTTCCACATTTTTACGTATTTTTCTGATATTATTCGTAACTTTTGCGATGATGGTTGTGATGTAGATACCGGCTTAGTATCAAATTACCATCAGCTAATATTCTGCTGTTAAGCAATAACGCGCAATTGACAACGCGGTAGCATGTCTGCGACTGTCACTTACCATCGAAGTGATGGTAATATAATCATACCAGTACCTATGATCGTGTGTAATAAACTTTTTCAAATATGTCTGAGTGGTATAATTGAACTAGTAAGCTATAAATGCTTAATGTGCCAACGCATGGTACCTACAAGCTATAATAGGTAAGAATGCCTCCGAGGCACTGTGTTACTGCCACATTGGTAATGCTCCAGAGCAAAACCATTTAATATGCTACCTCCGCAGGGCGAGCACTTACAGAAAGCCTGCGCCGAGCACTTACGGAAATTGCACTCGAAACCAACCCTCGCAGGGTGGTCACGGACATTTGTGCCAGTAATCCAGAATAATTCTAACCATGAACAGTCTGTAAGCCTGCGCCGAGCACTTACGGAAATTGCACTCGAAACCAACCCTCGCAGGGTGGTCACGGACATTTTTGTGCCAGTAATCCAGAATAATTCTAACCATGAACAGTCTGTAAGCCTGCGCCGAGCACTTACGGAAATTGCACTCGAAACCAACCCTCGCAGGGTGGTCACGGACATTTGTGCCAGTAATCCAGAATAATTCTAACCATGAACAGTCTGTAAGCCTGCGCCCAGCACTTACAGAAATTGCTCTCGAAACCAACCCTCGCAGGGTGGTCACGAACATTTGTGCCAGTAATCCAGAATAATTCTAACTGCACGGCTACCCTCGCAGGGTAGCCCTGGCAGGGATCTTGTCACAATGTACCACCGCATGGTACCCATACCTACTTACTGTAAGACTGCGCCGAGCACTTACGGGCATTACACTAGACGAACCCTCGCATGGTGGTCACGGTTAATTGTGCTAAAACTCCTCAATATTTCTAAACGTGAAGTTTTACCAGGTAAGAAATGCTTTGGCCTGTTAAGCAGTCCAGCAGTGATATGCTTTCCGAGAAAAACCAGCTAATACTGCACGGTTCCCCTCGTAGGGGTATGCCTGTAATTATCTAGCACCACATACCTCTTACTGTGGGTCTGCGCCAAGCTCTTGCGGGCATTGCAATCGATTCCTACCCTCGCGGGGTAGTCTGGGTCATAACGGTACAATTACCTATATTTAAAATATCATACATTTTAAATCAGAAGTCCATTCCATCTCATGGATCCTGGACAAAACCTAAAGGTCAAAAGCAACCCTAATCACCATCTAACAATGTGGTCAATATAAAAGTTATAGAAATCTCCGATGAAGGAGAATGGGAGTCCTAGATTTATTTTAAAAATAATATCAGGGTATCGCATACCCTCTCGACCAAGGCATCGTAAGAACACCAGACAATATAATCAATTCAAATGTCGTAAATAATATTGTGTCAAATGAAATTACCAAGGTTTTTGAAGGTAGTATACCTCTTAGCCTCATCCCCTCCCGTAAGCAACACTATATCCCAGATTTATCTTGCAGAGATTGTTCTCCTTGCACATCATTATAAAGTTTTTGACCTACATATTACAAATATCTGTCGGCTGAAGTGTCGAGCATTATCAGACAAGGCAAGTTAAATCGCAGGGCAACCCTCAACTATTTAAATTCTCTGTCGAAATTTACAGCCCTGCCCCCCCCCCTCGCCCCTCAACGTTCGGGTACAAATACCAAGGTGGCTTCAGAATTCTCTTTTTGAATTCTGATTCGCACACCACAATGAAGATGTTTCTCCTTGGAATATAGCTTCAACTACAATTCAGAGATACAGATTCGAAAGCTCATAGACCGACAACCGGTCTGCAGTAGCTTATCTTCGCAACGAAGGGGGAGGGGGGGAGGGGTGAGAGTCCAATATCAGGTTCCTCCTAAATTCAGAAACATAATTCTAAGCATGTTGGACCAACAACAAATTCTGTTCAAAATTTATCGTATTCTCACAAATATATTCTATATAAAGTCTATCCTCAGGATATCGGTATTACCAAGAAATTCTGAGCGGAGGTCTGATGGCAGTCGCTTCGTGTAAAATGCTTACGCTCGGCCGCATTTGGTTAGACTGGAAGCCAACCCCAACATAGTTGTGAAAAGGCTAGTAGGAAATGGAAGACTACCACTGGGGTCCTTCCGCCGAAAGTACAGGACATGGTTCTGGAGTTCTCGACATTTGAGGGTAAGTAAATTAGGTCATGGAACCCTAAACACATCTCTACACAAATCTTTCGTGTTACGTCCTACATGGAAGACTTCTTTATATACGTTGCAAGCGCTGAAAGTATTTGGCACAAGCAAAACAATAATAATAAATCCGATACGACTAGAAGGATCAGAATAGCCCAATTTTTATCTGAGCTTGCATCTTGAGTCTAGTAACGTAATACTAATTATACAGGGGTGCTAATTAAACATACCTACTTATGTTTAATAGCATTATTCGCCTCAAAAATCTACATTGTCTTCTAAATCAGTAAGTCGGCCACAATTAACGAGCGTCTGAATGATACTACCTTAGTCATTAGTTACCTATCCTCTTAGTCTCAAAACATTCTGATTTGGTTCTGGCACTCGCCGGCCGCTACCGCGGCACCGCTCGCTTCGCTCGCTCGGCTCGTGCGATGTGTGGTCACAGTTCTAACCTAACCTAACCGATATCTGTATGTAGAATTTTGCTGCTCAGTCAGTAATTTTGTCTATCAATAAGTATTGTTTGATGCCCGGTTTATTATATTATCCCATGATGTATTAATATACATCATGAAGAGGAAACCTGCATAGAGATTTTCTCGACAGCGTTTGAAGTCTCCCAACCCGCATTAGACAAGCAGATTATAGCCTAATCTCTCTCATTCTGTGAGAGGTGACCCGTGCCCAGCAGTGGGACAGTTTAGGGGCTGATGATTATGTTAATTTTTAATACAAAGATGTATGTACATCTTTGCATAGTTATACATATGTATAACTATATCATTCCCCTTCCTAAGTCTGTTATTCTATACGTTAAATAAGTAAAGCTATCTAGCAAATTAAGTGAAGAAGTTCGGTTATATACTTATGTTTATGTAAAACCCGAAGTCTCCAAATGCACCAGTTTGGCACATGAACTTGCCTACTACCTTATATTTATATACTTAACTAGCAACCTGCCCCCGCTTCTCACGGGTGCAATGTTACTGATAACATGCATGTGTATATTATACATAGTATAAACCTACCTCTTGAGTCACTCTTATCTATTGCTGAAAACCGCATTAAAATCCATGGCGTACCTTTAAAGGTCTAAGCGTACCTACAGACAGCGAGAGTGACTTTGTTTTTAAATTGAACTGTATTTAAAAAGTAAAGTAAGGTTCAGGTTACAGAATTGACGACCTTACGTTCTCAAAAGTATAATATCAACACTGATAATGTTATTATACATATTATGACCTCACTTTGGTTGAAAAACAGGTCTTATGGAATATAGACCATCACGTTGGAAACGGGTGTTAAACTCAGAAAATTTAAAATGAACCCTGTCTATTAGATTCAAAAGATTACAGCCCTTAATAAAAGGCGCTATAATGACGTATCCCGGTCAGTTCGGTGGATTAAATTCCTCATAAAAGCTGCTGGTATCCCATCAACGCTGGGAAGCGTATGTTCAGTGGTCTCCTAAGTTATATTTTTATAATATAAATTAAAAGACAAAAACATTTAAAAATATACATATATAAGAGATCCACCGGTATCAGGAACAGGGTCCAAGCTACTGGCAGTCGGGGCTCCAGAGAAAGGAATCACCAAACAATACGAGCCGTGTCCAGCAGTACTGCTTTCTGGATCAAGCCCTTGACCCAGCCGCCTAACGAGAACCTCCTAAGGCGTAGGTCGAGGCTCGTGGTTATTAAGCCATTGGCCGACACGACTATCGGTACAATGATCGCTGTGTCCACATCCCACATGTCGACAACCTCGCGAGCCAAGTCTAGTTATTATTGTTATTACTTTTTCTACATACGTATGTATTTGGAACCTTGTTTTTCGCTCATCTACCTTTTCAGTTTTCCTCCATACAAGTCACATTGGCTCAATTTTCCTTCACCAGGCGATAACAAACACGTCTCAATATATTAAGCTTCTAATAACGGTCAAGTGGTTTAATAGATGCGTTTTACCTGAAATAAAACGCGTATTAAACTACTTACCTTATTAGAAGCTTAGCTTTTATGCCTGCCTGGTGTATATTTCGTCGCAATGACGAACAAAGGCTCGCTGTGCGCCTAGCTCAACAGCGCGCCCTGCCTGGTGAAAGGAGGGGATGTGCGAAAGAGATCGATATATAAGGTAGAAAGAGAGGTAAAATACGACGGAAACCGGAAGTGCCTATCTCAATATATTAAGCTTCTAATAAGGTAAGTAGTTTAATACGCGTTTTATTTCAGGTAAAACGCATCTATTATTATTATAATATTGTTAATTATAACTTTGTTGTTAAGCACACACAGACAACTGCCTCGTTAGCTAGTGGTCCTAAACGAGACTGCTACGCTAGAGGTCTTCGATTCCCAAGTAGCAGCTCGGAGTTTGTATTTGTGCCTGGTTAATGGCAGTAGGCTTGCCCACTATTATGTGGGACCGAAACATATTAATAATTCGTCAGTTTACTATCTTCCTGTGCAGTGGTGCAGTCCTCCGCGAGGAAACATTGTGTTGGTAGTGGGGGGACTTTGACCCTTATACTGCCAACCCACCTATTTCTCTTTCGTTTTACAGGTTCGGCAACGCGCAAGGGACACCTCTGGTGTTGCAAGCGTCTATAGGCTACGGTAACCGCTTGCCATCAGGTGGGCCGTATGCTTGTTTGCCACCTTAGAAGTATAAAAAAAATGTAAACTAACGATTTTTACAATTTTATCGTGATATATTTTTTTTAGAGCAACAGATGCGCATTCTAACAATAGAAGAGAACGAGGCCCTTACAGAAAATCTGCCACAGAAGCGCATTTCCATCGAGGCGCGTGGACTGTGTATTCGCATCATACCGTGGAACCACGTGCCGGCGGATCGGTGCTCGCCCGCCCCACTTGTACTGGAATTGAGGATACCTAAGACTAGTGCAGCCATAACCGCGCCGTTGTACCCTCATAGGTAAGTGTCATTACTACGAATGCCTGAAAGTTCGACAAATCCACAACTTGCTTTTGAGGAACTCTTGCTGATTTCATCTTTCAACACCGTATTGATAAATACTCGCAAAATAGTAATGTGTGAACATTAGGCCTACGCTACACGACGGAAATTCCGACGCCGAACTTCCGTTAAGGTAAATCCACATTGCAGCCACATTGAATATTCAGTCAGTGGCCGCTTATCAGTCAACTGCTAACGCTTATACGGTATGGTCGCCGAAAGTTGTCCGCCAAATGTACCTGGAATCCGATGTTCTTATGCTGCGGAGAGAGCGAGCGGTCCGCGACGGAGCAACCGCATAGTGTGCCCGCTATTAGTAATTTATATGCAATAATATGTATTGGCGTTCCGACACGGAAGATACGCGACGGAATTTCCGGCAAGCGCAAGCCTTATTGTGTTATGCTTTGAAAGGTTATGTAGCTAGTGATATTACTGGGCAACTGAGGTCTCAAGATGACAATGCGCTGGTGATATCACTGGTGTTGCTAGCGTCTATATGCTGCGGTTGCTCATAACTTAGTTCGCTTGTTTGTCATCTTAGTATAATTAAAAAAGTTTAATTGAGTAACTCACATTAAAGTTCTATTGCCTGGGAACAATCGAGTTTTCAGTTGTATGTAATTTGTTAATGAAATACAACAGCCTGGATTAATTAGCCTAAATTGTTAACCGATTCTATAGTTTCATGATTTAACCTCTAGGGATTATTCTATCACGATAAAGAATAGTATATACGTATTTAAAGTTTGATGTTCAGCTGTAAATATGAAATCTATGGTTTTTTATAACAGGGTATGCTCGGCGGCGTGTCAGATGCCGCAGGATAAGGGTCCCCTGTACCTAGGGGCCCGTCGCCACATCACTGTAACCGTCAGCTCATTACAAGCCTACGTGTGTAACCCTGGCGAGGCGGAGTCCCGGCCGTGCGCTCGCGCAGATATACGCCTCGTCACTCATCAACTACTCAACAAGGCGTACTTCGCTAAACAAGAGTCCATTGAATTCGCCTATCATTTGAAAATCAGTGAGTATAGTGTTTTAAATTGTTTACATTTTTTTTATGGTTGTAGAACTGCTTTGGCTTTAATTTCCAGGTTCAGTCTATCACTGTATTGCTAACATTATTGTCTTTCGGTTTGAAGAGTGGAGGCATATTAAGGAACCTTTAATGTGAGTTATATAAAGATTTCCTGTGCAAAATTGCATGCTTCTAGTAGACCCACCGATTCAACTGGTGCATTAGTGTTACTTTTATTAAATACATTCATATATCCAACGTTCTTGCCCAGCAGCAATCAGCTCTACGAGTTACGTGCTTAACACAGCCTCTAACGAGATGAAAATATAACCTATTTTATATCTAAAGGTCCTGTCCGTCGTTAGATCTAGGTGGCACATAACCGGTTCTTGTGGAAGCCTTTATTCGGCAGTAAATGTATCCTTTGGCTGTTATGACGATGATGATATTTTTAACTATGTATTTTTGGCCTGTCATGCATATTTCTTACAATGAAAAATTGACAAAGTCATGGGCAATTCACACACTAATACAAAAAATGCACTACTGCGCCAAATAAACCCAGTTCAGCTAAATACCACTGATGAGCTGTCCGACGCTGGTTTTCAACTGGACCTTAAAAAGTGTCTTCTATTTTCTGTTATCAGAAGAGTTCAGCATTTGCGGGTCGTCGGCACGGCTTCAGGCTGCGTTTCAAGTGCCGTTGTCACTGTTCCAGAAGCGCAGGTCGCTTCTACTAAAACACACCACTATAGCCAAGGACGCACTTAATGATGAAGGTGAGTTCTTCATATAGACAAAACCACCAACTTGGTTTTATTTATCTAATTCTGATTATAAGATTTTTAGGCATGATTTGGTGGCTTCCTGTAAGAAAATGTATTTACTTACTCCGTGCCTGGGAAACCATGTAAAGCCGCGGTCCCGGTTGTCTAACGAATAGTTATGATAATGGTCAGTGGAATTCAGAAGCCAAAAAAGGCCTGCCTGTCTTTTCCGTCTCTCTTAAATCAATCCGTCCGTCCGTCGATGAATGTAGCTATAAGATGTCCTATAATTTTTGTTTCTCATTAAAATTTGATACATAGACGAGTTAAAAGGTTTTCAGCAATTATTTAAATTACACGCCTTGTTTGCTTATATCTGTTAGTCTAACCGCAGACTTTCATAAAATTTCAGACGCTATAAACGCATATACGCGCAAGCAATGCGTATATATTTTGTGCGAGAGCTCAAATCATTATTTTGCTGGATACGTCGTCCATACTTTCCGCCGTCAGTCGGTCGGTTATGCGACAGATTTTCCTGAAATTGTGTCGTCATCGCTCATCTTTATGATTCCAAACTTTATATTCTTACTTTTGTGGTGCACAGAGGCTGTCGCCGTAGACATCGTGATGGAGGACCTTATATTGCGCGGCTACATCACCAATAACGTCAGAACGCATGTGGCGACCTTGCAGTCAGCCAAGGCCACCGCTTTCCACGCACCAAGTGAGTTTACATGCAGGCATAACGGTAGCTACAAATTTGCTTGAGAGTACTTGTTTTAATGTCGATATATGAACATTTTTGAAATACTTAGCTGAATATTTATTTATTGACAAAAAATATAGGTAATGGCAGATTGCTTCAGTATGTTGCTGCCTATGATACTGTAACATTGATATGCAAAAAATAGAGTAAAGTTAATACATTGCTTATGTATTTTGTTATGTAAACACGCGATGGCGATAGGCTCGCCCCCTATTACATGTGACCGTTAAAATATCGGCGAACTGTGTACATGACCTCCTCTACCTAACCCTTCGGGGAATACAGGTGTGGAGGTAAACGAAACCTGTTAGTTACATTGTATCTTTGTGTAGTTCTTTATCATCGTATAACAAATACAAATTTCAGAGGGTGGCGAACTGAAACAAGCTTGGCTGTTTTCTGCTCCTGCCGCTCCAGCATCTACGTAAGTATAACAGATCGTACGTATATATATATAAAGATAACAGATCTTGTACACAAGAGGCTAGATAATTTAAAAAATAATAAAAAAGTTTTATTATTATTTATATTTTCAAATTATGTCGAGTTACATACCTATGTGTGCGATGGAGGCATGAGGGGGGAGGCCTTTACCCAGCAGTGGGATGCACCAGTCTAATCGTTAATCATATTTTTCAGTAAACAGTAAATATATTATTTTAAATAAATGGTAGATATAGGTGGATTGAGAGACAGGAATTTCTCAAGTATAAAAAAGTGTTATTTGACTCTCATTTTAGGACCTACTTTCGCATGGCGATCCAGTGGTGTAAGGAGCAACTGGACGACTCGGTAGACTACATGTGTATGTGGGCGCAACCTTTGGCCATCTCCGTCGACCCGCTGCTCATAGCCTTCCTCGCCTACAAGCCTACGATGAGACCCGGTGAGTAGTCATCAATGTACGATTGTATACTTGTCTATTCCCGTCACGCTAACCGGACATTTTCCTGAGTACCTAGTCAACTGCACTTTCCTCGCCCCTACCGTTGTGTCAATGACACTTGATTGATTTAATTCGATCCCCATCCGAGACAATGTGTGGGATTCACAAATGTCTTTGTGTCTGTCCGTGCACAAGTTTCATGATGTAATTTTTAAATAAATTTTATTTTCTTTCTTTCTTTCTAATTCCATAACGTTAAATATAGTATTATATTTAACGTAATGGAATTAAATATAGATGAACAATAACTGAAATACTGAGACATAGTTTATTTAAATTTATGTATTGGCTCGTGCGGTTTCAGGAGCATCAAGTATTTATGTGATCAGAGCTGAAGATGTGTAATGAATATAAGGTTTTGGAACAGTACACAATCCATTCGTTCAGTGTTTCATCAGATTTCCTGTAACACCATACCATACCCTCTGATACTCTTGAAAAATTTTATTCGTTTTTCTTTTTCACATGGTTATCTTTCTTTATTTTATTACTGTTTGTGAAAATCTGATCAGTGGTTTTAAAGCTACTATCGAATATGCACACATACATGTACTGTTGAGACTATTTTTGATATTATACCTATCTATTTTTTAATTGTTATTTCGCAGATGCATCCATGAACGCCATAAAGACATTGTCATCCACACAGAGCTTCATGCGACGCCGCGCGACGCCGCCCGTAAGATAATTTTATAATATATATTCTTTAAGAATACAATAATTTGAAAATAATCACACTTGTATCCCCCATACGGTTGTAATCAATTTTATGCCCTCGTTTGCCACTATGTGGACACATCTAAACGGAACAAAATCAATAACAACCACTGGTTGATTCCCAGTGACTCACGTTAGAGAAATGGAACAGATACTTATGTATTGGTATACAGAAAAGATCCATATTTCTATAAATAAAGTTATAGAACATTTATATTGACGGTAAGCGCAGACTAGTTGAGCGGCGAAGCGGCTCATTTAAATAAAAATAAATAGTCAACTTTGACATACGGTTTAAATTTGTATAGTGAAATAAAATCACACTGGTCCAAAAAATACTTTACTTACACTATTAAAAGCCGTAAGTTAAAGTTCGTAAAGTTGAATTTCAAGTTTTATCGAATTGATCACTTCACTGAAATTTAAACGAAAATATTCTAATTTAGTCTTCTAGCGGACGTGGCCTCAGCCGCACAGGGTCGGGGCAGGGCGCGGAGCTAGTGCATGTGCGCTCGCGCAGCCACGGCTCTGGCAGCGAGCCCAGTGAGAAGAAAGACACTAAATTTCCCATCATACCGGTATGTAGCTTAGATAAATAAGTGACCAAATAGTATAATCTTGTGAATCCTGTGCTACGGTCTTTTGCAGAATATGTGTGTCACGTGGTTTGAATGTCGACTACTGATCACGACGTCACTTTGTCACGTCAGCAAATACAGACGCCAGCAGGTCAAACTATCCAAAACTGTCAAATTTCCCCAGTTGAATATGAACCTCATTACAATGACTTAAAGTTGAAAATCTATCAAAAAAATTTGACAGATTGGGGTAGCTTGATGTGCTGGCGTCTGTACATTTGTGACTAGGGTAGAGAAAAAATCTCCAAAAATCGAAAAATATCAATTTCCAAAAAATCAAAAAACAAGTGTAAATTTCCAAAAGTATCCAATATCAGATATCTAATGTCTGGTACTCTTTTGTTATATTTAGGGTTCTCTATCTGCTCTTAGTGGGAATGACTCTAATTATGGGTAACTTTTTTAATGTCGGGTATGTCCGCCTTTGTTCCCATTGATCATGCACGGTATTTGTGTCATATGAGACAGTTTGACAGATAGCATGACTTCCAACTTTTGTGCGCGGTTGGCATTGAGATTTTTTTGAAATTACGTACTTTATGGACACTGCTGACGCATTCAATTTGTATACAGGTGCATTACTGTATTAACGCGGCGCAGCAGTCGTCTCCCCGCACCCAGTTAGTTAGGTCGTTCGTTTATAATTAATACTTATGTAATTAGTATATGTATACGTGGTACCAGTAAAATATTTATATAATAAATGTGACCAACATTCATATAACATCTCCATCATCTATATACCCCACACCTACCATTGTACGTAAAGGTGTTAAGACGTGTATGTTTTGAACATCGATAACTTGATGAATACAATAAACTTAGATAATTATGCACCCGTATTTTAGGTACAGCCAAAGTCGCCAGACACTTGGTGGTCCGGCGAGAACCTGGTGGCGTTGTATAAGCGACTGCGCTCCATGCTGATAAACATCGAGGTGGGGCTGGTGCTAGTGTACGTCACCATGAGCACCGCGTCCGCTATCGACTGCGCCACCATCAGGGACGCCATGGAGCGCCACGCCAGCGAGATGCACCGCGTACTGGCCATCAGGTAAAGTACACTTTAAATACAGTCAAACGGGGTGAATAGGGATGCAGGGGTGAATCGAGACAAAACTTGAAAGGGATTTTTAGCTTTAATTATTATAGTTTGTTGGAAAAAGGGACTCTAATATTGTTACTAAATTATAATAAGCCATTAGAAGACCTTTTTGGCTTCTATTCACCCCGTTTGACGGTATATAATTGGTTTTATTACTTCGTAAAAGTACACTTAAATTACTATGTATGTAGCTTTAATAAATCATAATTATCAGCCAAAGGGCGTCCACAGCTGATCAAAGGCCTTCGCAGATTTCCACAAGGATATGTCGGCGGCTTTTGTTTTTTTTTAGGGATTGCCTCATTTTTAGGCTGCATTTAGACGCTGATTCCCCCTAAACTACCTCTGTACAATATTTCTAAATATCTCACTGTATCCCTACTTATATTTGTGTTACTTTTAAGTGTACAAATAAAGTTTTATTATTAGTTATTTTACTTGCAGCCTTGGCCGTCTATCAGTGACCTCAAGCTCCGCTACGAAGTCATTATGGGCAGAGTTGCGTCACGATGGGCCCACCTACGTGAGCAAAAGTGAGTAGTTGACGCTGTCAGTGCACCAATAATAAGTTATGTTTTAATTTTAAAAGTATATAAGTTTTATATCCATTGTCTAGTACCCATAGTACAAGCTCTGCTTAGTTTGGAACTAGATGGTGCTGTGTAAAAAGTCCTAAGTATTTATTTATTAGAAAAAAAAAATGCGCCGGGACGATGAGGGATTATGAGGGTTTATGTAAGAAGCTACCCAAAAGAACTTTAAGTCAGTTATCCACCTAATCTTTTCCCAATTATGTTGCGGCCCAATATAGTTGGGAAAAGTATAGATAGAAGGAGGATGAGTGACTTAAAAGTTTATTTAAGTCTATTCTTAAAAGTTTATTTAAGCTCCCAGTTTAACTGATGCGGCTGAATTAGTATTTTACACGAGCCGATTGCCTTCCGCAAGCCAATCCTTGGGCAATACCGACATCCTAAAGACAGACTGGTACTACTTTTAAACTTTTAACTTCCACTAACGATTGTTATAACATTGTGCATTTGATTACTTAGCCACGATAATTATATCGAGGAATATTTGTACCTACGATTAGAAAATTTGACAAAATACAATTTTCCTTTCAGAACTAGAAGCAGAATCGTTTCCCTGGAAGCTTTGCCTAGCTGACGTATCCTGCTACACTTTAGAAGTTCGCCCCGTATCGGGGGATGTTACTGGCCTGGATCGGGCGGGTGCCTCGGCGGGTCTCAAGTCAAGGCTTAAGGTTCCTCCGGTAGCCATGCCGAGAACCGTACTGGAGCTCGTCACCACCTCGATCACCATTTCAGTGGAAACCAAGTCGATACAGTACAAGAACGTTTCCAGAAAACAGGTTTCGAAGTCTGCTGAAATAATTCAGGAAGACCAAGTGAGTATCAGGTTTAAAGTAGGTTGTATAACTTCGCAAGATATATTATTAACATCATAAGCAACTAATTTTGTCTTAACTTTTTTATAACCAGATCGTCCCACTGTTGGGAAACTACTACGTTGTTGTTTATGGTCTTAGTAATCTAGTCCTGAGAACTTATTAGTGTTTTAAAAGTGACCCAGTATACACTGTTCAATCCAAAAACTGACAAATTATCCCAATTGAATATGGACCTTATTATTTTGTATTAATGTTGAAAATCAATCAAAGAAATTTGACAGATTGTAGTAGCTCGATGTGCTGGCCTCTGTACCTACGAGTTTATTTCTTTAGCATGAAAACGGTGTCTATTTGTTCTTTGAATAATTCTTTTTATAAACAGGTTATGTAATTTTGTTAATAATTTGTATAATTGCTTGATCTTTGTAAGAAAGAAAAAGTATTTAGTCGCACAACAAACTTAACACAATATATTTAAGTTTCCAATATAAGTATATTGGAACCAAGTGGGTAGGTAGGTACTTAATTATTGTGCCAAAAAGAGCCATTACTCAGTGTAAGGCAGTAAGTATAAGTAAATATTTGAGGACCTTATTGGACCTTTGACTTTACAGTCTATATAGCCCTTTTCAACCGACGAAAAAGAAATCGGAGGTTCTAAAGTCGACGCGTATATTTTTAGTAATAGGTACCTGTTTTCTGATAAACCTTGTAATGTTTCTATGGTATTCTCTTACCAGGTTTGCCAGATAATAAATATAAATTATTAAGTAACTAGATATGACCCATGCGCATACGTCGTACCGATTTAAAATGTGTTTTTTTTTTTCGAAAATATAGTTTATTTAAACTTTATTTTTCCGTCTAACTTCAAAATGGCGTATCAAACAACGTTTTGATACGGCATTAAGGGAGTTATTTCATAACCCATAAAAAATCCTTGAAAAGTAATGTATAAAGATATTATAAGGTACTATTTTCGTAATAAAGTTACCATTGATATTTTTCCAACAGAGGACGAAGTATTTCACTTCTGGGACGGAGTTCAAACCCACAACTTTGAAAGAGTTTGTACGTGGTCCCTCTGAAAGGTACGATTACTGTGTTATATAATATGACGTAAAATAAAATAAGAAAAAACATAGTTGCGAAAGTATTTTCGGATAATCTTACAAAAAAAATACAAATATGTAACTTCATCTTAGGATAATGGTTATGTTTCAGTAGTGACGTACATTACTCATAAATATTCTTTCCTTTTACAATCTTAATGAAGTGCATTGTTGTGACTTGTTAGAATAGAGCTGTGTAAACCAGCACTTGAAAAATTGTCTTAGAAGTTTATATAAGTTAAGAAACGATCTATTGGACTTTAAACTTTCTTTGATATTTTTTGTTTAGGGGTGGGGGGTAGTCACCTTCAAAAGGTGACTTGTACGGGGTTAGACCTGGTAGTCTTACAAAACCACTCCGGTGGCTACCATCTGCACATGGACACTGTCCTCTTAATAGACCACCCCAGAATAACACCCCCGTGCACCGCCTGTTAGGGCACATCCCTTGCCATTCATTACATTCAAAATTAAATCTCTCTATTATAAATAGAGAGATATGGTAGAAGCTACACATAATATAGGCGTTCTCTATCGCGAAGTCTGTTAAAATATATAATTTTGAACTTTATGTCAATGATAATAATAATAATAATTTATTGGAACAAAGGTATAGTTTTACAAAAGTTTGTGTTCGTTAACAACCGCATGAGACATGAGGTCATCACACACAGGTTTGAGATAAAATGACTATACTTCAGAAATACCACATCTAAAGCTAACCCAGCCTGCCAACCACACATTTGGATGTGTATATACATACGTCTATGTCGAATTGAACATAATTATAGTGTCCGGACGGAGAAGTATTTATGTCCTACCATTCTGGGTAAACAATCGAGAGATAATATTGGACTAGGGGCATGATAATTGTGTTACCATTGATTTTTAACAAAAAAATTAATGATATTAATATAAAATCTTCACTTTTAGGCAGAAGAGGGATTCTAACGAAGTGAAAGTGAGTATTTGTAAATTCAGTTAATAGTATGATAATCATCATTATTTATTTATTGCTCAAGCAAGGTTTCCAATTTCGAGCACATAAATCCGTCTGTGCCTGTTGTTACATCGAACACCCATGATAATCATTAGTGGTAGTCAAAAACCATAAAAGTCTGAGATTTGGTCTATCATGATACCAGTATTGTTCTGAAATTTTTGTCACTTGCTCCATGTAAAATCTTGCTATTGCATCATTCTGGGTAGGCTCGAAGTGAACTCCAACTTCATTCTTAACTTGGATAAGGATGGTGACGAGATTTCAAATCACATGATTGTTATTGAGTTTTATTAGTTAAAATTCTCAGTAGCAGCTCCGAGTTTGGATTTTGTACCCGGTTAATAGCAATAAACTCGCCCCCTGTTATATGGGACCTAAACATACTGTGGGTGTATATTAGATACACCTCTGCCTAACCCTTCGGGTAATATAGACATGATGATATTTTATGTTTAGTAGAATAAAACAGAACTATTTTCGATTCGTTGTTTTTAACCAAGTGGTATTATGTCCAGACATCTACGACAAACGAGATGCCAAGCCCCAATGAGGCGCCCCCCGAGGTGGTGACGGTCATTCCGGGGCCGGTGGTCTCGCTCGGAGTGCACTTACACGCCGACACGCCGCCGATCATCATTCGCCTAGAACGCGACCAGGTAATGACCACTTCCAACCTATTTAGTTTACATTATAGCTCGTACTCCCATATATTTATTATATGGTATTATCGACCCGCCCCGGCTTCGTAAGGGTGCAATGTACAGAGGCCAGCACATCAAGCTACTTCAATCTGTCAAATTTCTTTGATAGATTTTTAACTTTAATTCAAAACGATAAGGTTCGTTTTCAATTGTGAAAATTTGACTGTTTCGGATAGCTGCTGGCGTGTGTACTAATAACATTGCATAGAAGAAATTTCTTCAATGCAAGCGTGCTCCATCGTAGATCGCAGAATCGCCTAACATCAGACGGCGCGCGGAAGGCCTCTGGGGTCGTGGGCGCATAGAGTGGGGATTTTTGTGCGCCCACCAAGTGAACACAGGGAAGACGGCAGCACGTGGTGGTTCTGTGTCGCCGTGTGCACCGCACAGTGATAGGATAGGGAAGCGGACTTCCCTGGGACGGGCCTCAATAGGCGTGACACAGGAACGGTTCCGGAAGAATACGTTTGTTCCCGGAGCCCCCCAATATTGTGCTGAAGATGGACACCCTGGCCTGCTTCCCAACTGGCTGACAGCCTTTTGAAATCCGTTGCGTAGTTTACAATATATCAGCGTGGAGGGACAGACAGAGGGATAGGAAGCGACATTGTTTTATACAACGTATAGATATAATATATATTTTAATATAAGGACAGCTCCCGACTGGGGAACAGGCTATGTGTCGCTGGCACACTATTACAAAGACTTTATATGAAACAAACTGTTTGTTTACTTACGTTGTGTGTTTTCCGCGATTATATTACGTCTGGTATGAGGATATTACATTAATAAAGCAATGATATGAACCTTGGACTGCCAAGTCAAAGGTCTCGAATTCGAATTCAAGGCACGCATGGATATTAATAATTAATTATTACTTGCTTTAGCAGTGATGGTAAACATCGTTAGAGACTTTTCTCGACTCACGATATAGGTATAGCGAGACGATCAAATGAACGCGTCAAACACGCTAAACAACAAAAATAAATATACATTTTCATTTTGATATGAACCAACTGGGGTTTAACTGTAACTGAATTATTTGGTATGTGGGTTCCATTAGACTGCCAAGTAAAAGGGCTCGAGGTCGAATCCAAAGCACGCACCTCTGATTTTTCGAAGTCATGTGCGTATTAATAATTATCAGTCACTTAAATGGTGGCGGCAAAATATCGTGGAGACCTTCATTTCTTAGAAGTTTTGATTTCTCGACGGCGTGTGAAGTTCGCCAACCCGCATTAGGCCAGCGTGGCTGCCATAGCTTCAACGCTCTCATTCCAAGAGGAAACCCGTACACAGAAGTCGTATAGTATAAGGGTATTATGATAATTGGTGATGAGTTGGGTCAGAATATACATTATGGGTATTTCTTATCAAAACCGTCCAAGATTACAATCCAGTCAAACGAATAGGTCGAGGATTGTCCGTAATTGTAATTCGATTATTGTTATTATATACTTATAAATTAATGTTTGTTTCGATTTCGATTGACTTGCAGCACCATCCGGTGCTGCAAGTCAATCTGAAAGAACTTCAATACGTATATAATTTACTTATCCTTATGATCAAAGGGGAAATATTCTCTCTGTTGTTACACGATCAGGTCAAGGGTTGCTCGCAGCTGACTACGGCCTTGCTGATTGGTCGTTCGTTCATTTCCCGCGTTTATCCAGGATAAACGCCACTGCTAGCTCATAAAATTGAGTCACATTTTATTACGCTGATATTACGCTCAGCTGTTCATCATACAGAGCTACTTATACCTGATGATAGCTTAACTAACCATTAATTTATATCAATATGATAAGCCAATGAGGCATCAGGAATAGCTTGTATTTTCTTAATCGTACCTTTTTTCCCCACATCGATCCTTTACAATGTTTCAACTCTTCCGTTGTATCAATAAAAGTCAGGAAGGCAAGTGCTATTTTTCTGTGGTTTTGTACAATATATATGTTTCGTTCGCAGTTGGCAAGTCCGCCTGAGCGCAGCCCACTTTCTATCAAGCTTGTGTTTACTTTGCACTTGCCTTCTTTAACGGAACACTGCCCCAGTGAATGACCGATTTAATGCGAGGTACTCTTCCGATTATTTTACGAATACAAACGTGTTGTAGTAAATATTTATTGCGATAACGAGACGTATTCTAATGCATTTCCCTTTGATTGTTTCCAGTTATAAGGCGAGATATTCTAGGAAAATATTATCACCCTTATGATCTGAAACGGATGTAATAATAAACACCGCACTAAAAATTGAAAAATTTTAGCAATCATTTTATTTGTGTAAAAGCTGTACAGAAGTTATAATTGAATTTTGTTTTAATTTAAAGTAATTTAAATTGTATCTTGGGCGATATTTGGATGAAATCAAATTTCCGTGTCGCACATCGTCGTATTGTTTGATCCAATAACTGATAAGGGGAATCAATATTTTGTTTTTTAAGGAATTCATGTTGTTTAAGCTGGGGCAAGTAAACATTTGTATAAGAATATTTTGTTGTAAGTAAACAACGGTACCAGTCTGTTATCTGTATAAAAATAATTGAATAAATGTTATTTTCATCAATCATTTTATTCATCATTTAATTAGCATATGCAAATCCATGCAGACTCCAAGGTGGATAAACATAATGAAATTACCGGGACGCACGTCCCAAGTTGTATATTATTTAAATATTACATGACAGGTATGATGGATAACTGTATTAACGCAACTAATAAAGGTATGAATAATTAAGATAATTCATTATCGTCTTTATTGCATACCAATTCTTTATTTATTTGTTTATTATTTATGTAAATAGGTGGTCTTAATGCCATTAGAAATTTTCTACCAGACAACCTTTACATTAATAATTGAAGTAGTTATACCTGCAAATCTAGCCACTATTCTTGAATTGTTTACAGCAAGTTTACAAGAGATTTATTTCTGGGTAAGCATCGTAGTAAGAAAAATTACTTCTTTCAACCGAAGCCATATTTTCCTGCACAAATAACGAGAAATCACTACGTTTGCTTATAATAAATTCCTTTATCCATCCCTCTCCATAAGTGGCCGTAAATTAAGTAGGTCGATTGTTAAATTTTAATAGGCCGATGGATATAACTTGGTCGAGGAAAAACGTGATGGTTCACCTTTTTTATAGGGAAGAGGATCCATATGGATCGACCGTTTCATACTCTTGCCACATAATCGTGGTCATCGGATTGGAAATTCACCACCAGGAAATGGTTTATATAAATATTACCATCAGGCCTCCGCAATCCAATTTCTGGGCAATACCGATATCCTCGATATGATGCACTTATAGAAATAACAATGTTTTGAGTTTTAAAATTCGTGTAAGAAAACTGGTAACGGGCGGTTGAGGGAGTACTCAGTAAGCTATCAAAACTATAATACATGAACACCTACACAACTACGTAGCTATTGCGTTAGAAAATATACATTATACTATACTAATGTAATACTATAAATAAATAATACAGTAAGATAATAACAATTTAAATACAAGTAGCCAAGTAATGTTCATTTTCCAGACGTACTTGAAGCCAATACTGGCCTGGCTTAACTTTACACAGTATCTAATGTAAATTTACCATGACTATTATTATTATTCTTTCAGATCCACATAGTAGCCGCAGCGATACACTGTTTCACTCACATCCACACCCTGCTGAAAAGAGACCCGATATGTTTGTCGAGACAAGCGTACACGTCACTGGGTGGATCACATCGATCGCTTATACGGTAATAAATGGAAATATTACAATAATAGCTTAAAAGCGGCAAGCGTAGTGCAGGACGGCCACCAAGGAGATGGACAAACTGGTGTATGTCACTGAGATTTTATTTTACTGAGATGCAGGCGGCATATGACATGACATGACATGTCTTTCTTCAAACGAGGCCTAAAAAGAGCTCTCTACCACACACAGTAGGTGGCACAGCTCTGTCCCCGATGTTGCTGATGTCCATGGGTGGCGGTTACCAGTTACCATCAGGTGGGCCGCTTGCTCATCTGGCACTGTAGGCAATACAAAAAAAATAATAACCGATCCTTGTGGAAGTCTACGGGGGAGGCTTTTGTTCAGCAGTGGACCTCCTGTGGATATGATGATGAATTGTTTAAATTAAATGACAATCGAGTTACTTAAGTCGGCTTCTAACATAAAACCTTACGTCACACAGGTTTCTCAGTGTTGGAAATTATCCGGCTTGATGGGCTACTGCCTCGTTAGTCTAGCTGCTAAGGTCCTGGGTTCGATTCCCAGGTCAGGTTTTCTATGAAATTCTCAGTAGCAGCTCTAAGTACGGATTTATGTACGGCTAATGGCAATAGGCTCGCCCCCTATTACATGGGACCTAAGTTCTAAACATACCACCGAACTGTGGGTGTATAATTGTGGTATACCTCTGCCTAACCCTTCGGGGAATACAGGCGTGATGGTATGTTATGTAATTATACATCAATAAAATAAACTAATAAATAAACACACAAGGTAAAAAGACACGTTCGTTTTCAGATCGGTATCAGAAATAGACGAGGTCCCGTCAACTTCAGAGACACCGAGCGAGAAGTCTGAATTGGTTTCATTATTTGAACGTAACGTATACCACCGTAAGTTAAATTTTTGTGATGCATACTTTATTTAAGAACTCTTGTTGGTGCAGCACCTCACATAGCTCTTTATTGAGAGATAATTCCTGAAAAAATATATAAATTTAACCGTTAAAACATCGTTTCGTTCGGCAACATCGTAAAGAAACATGCATGCCTGAGTGTCTTGATGGTGTGTGAAGTCTACCTACTCGACTCGCTCGGTGGATAAAGAAAAACGAGTCGATTATATAAAGAAAGAAAGAAAAATTATTCTGACAGCCACAATACAGGACAAAATACAAAAAACAAAAAAATTATATACAAGTCAAGGAAACTTTGTCCAATCGTTTTTAGTTCGTCCATCGTTCGTCGTATCACATAGGCTGAGGTCCAGCCGCCGTTGAAGACGTACATTGGGTCCTAAGTTTTCCAATATTTGTCATGTGTTTTTCCAGAGAGACCGTTAAAGACGTTCTACTGGTTCCAATGGGTGGTGAGTCGGGCGACGCTGGTGGTGGCTTCGCGCACAGTGAAGCTGGCGCTCGACATCGACGACATCATCAGCACAGTGGACGTGCAGGCGCAGTACAACCAGCTCAAAATCAAACTGGCATCCGCGTCTATCAAACATTATGAACGGTGGGTTAACATTTATAATTTACTAGCTTCTACCCGCAACTTTACCTGGATAAAATGTAATAATAAATAATGTTTTAAGTGTTGACCCGCCCTGGCTTCGCACAGGTGCAGTATACTTATAATGTACATATAAACCTTCCTCTTGAATCACTATCTATTAAAAAAAACCGCATCAATATCCGTTGCGTCATAAAGATCTAAGTATACATCGGGACAGATAGCGGGAATCGACTTGGTTTAATACTATGTAGTGATATATATTATGTAGATTTAAATCTACCTTATTAGCCTAGTGGTCACATGTGCGACTACTACGACTTGAAGTTGAAGAACTGGTTTCGATTCCCAGTTCGAACAGTGTGGGTTTTTCTATGAAATTCCCAATAGCTGCTCGAGGTTATGGATTTCTGAATTAGGCTCGCCCCCTTTACATGTCATCTAAACATACCGGTGAACTGTGAGTGTACATTACTGTAGTACACCTCAACACGTCGGGGAATACAGGCGTAATGTTATGTTTTTTTTACACTCAACACCTGTCACTTTTGCCCACGTATAGCTTGTCCTTCTTCATATATCAGTGCATATAATATTTTCTATTTAAAATATTGGTTTAGTATATTTATAAAACTGTCGTCGTGACTCGCCTAATAGAAGTTGCATTATAATTATATGTATATTTTGAAAAAGTAGCTCCCGCACTAAAACCCTCTGTCGTGGGGGACTACAAATATACGATTGACGGACACGAAGTACAACCCGCACCTTATGCTGTTTGCCACTCTCCCTTTTTAGGGTTCCGTACCCAAAGGGTAAAAACGGGACACAGGGACCGTGCGCGAGTCCGATTCGCACTTGGCCGGTTTTATTATAGTAATGAAATTTATGTGTCTAGAGGTGAAAACGACGAATGGTCGACCGGTGTCATGGGTGGGCGGGTGCTTGAAGCCAGAGAACCAGCCGACGCAAAAGAAGATGCCCACTTCCTTTCCGTTACGATCACGCAAGCGCTGTAAGTTTTAAACAATGAATATACCGTTGTGAAGTTCTGTAGTTTCCTTCCTATGGGAAAAGGCTATGCTATGTAAGTTGAGTATAAATAGATTGCCGTCAACAAAAACAAAATAAAAATCATTTCAGAAATGTAAAAGTTATAAGCATTTTAATTTTATGTTAGACAGAGAGCGTACTACGAACACTTGACTTCAAATGTTCTGTGCGCTATTATATAAGTTCTATGTATACTGATACTCGTTTTGCGGAAAAAGGACAGAGCCTCCCAGAGTTCCCTCTCAATCCCAACCAAAACTGATATTTTTTCCGTATATTAATTATATTTTCGACTATGCTTATTATTTCTAATACTTAAATTAAACACCAATCAACTAAGTACTCTGTTGCATCCCATTAAATCAGCATCCACGAGATGATAATGTAAACCCGACCGGCGCACGCTGAGTATTCAGTATCACTATATACCTGCTGAATTATTATGATAGTGATTAATCTTTTTACCTCTGCAAGTATAGCGCCGCCAAAAAAAAAACTGTCTACAATTAGGCTGCGTTTCCACTAGACCAAAGAGCAGTCCGTATTACTCGAATTTAGTTCTTTTTTTATATATTTTAGGTTAGATAACTTGCCGGCGAGCTGGAAAGAAGAACTACATCCGAAGTTACTGGAACCGAATATTGTGAGTTCATAAAATATTCATAAATCATTATGCAACCGTTCTCGCGGAAAGTTTATCGATTTTCGAAGACTATAATCTATTTCTGGATATAGATCTTATAAAGACACTTTTTCAAGGCAATGTATAGATAAGTATAGATTTTTAGAACTAGTGGCGCCGGCATTAACTAACTGACGACCTCTGAAGAGAAACTCCGAAACAAACTCAGAGAATCGTGGTCTCTTTTAAAGTTCAGACATAGTGGAACAGATAAATGAGGGTATTGTCTAAAATGGCCTTTTGAGGAAAATCCATAGTGGCCACACAAAATTCGGTAAGCCGCTACACTGTTCAAAGCTGTGTTTGTATATTTAATTGTTTACCAAAGAAGTTTGGAATATTTTAAAGCTTTTTTACGTAGTTAAGTATAATACCACTTATCAAGTGAACATTACGAATCATAAAGTAATTTTCACTTCTACTACTGATATTTAATAAAAACCCAAAAATAATTAGGTTTTCCAGTAAGGTATTATTGGCATTTCGCTCGAACTGACTGCGTTCTAGGTCCTGCGTTCTAGCCCCACCAGGGACGCAAACGAGTTTGAAATCACTTGAGTAATGAGGTGGTATATTTTCAATGTTATGTTTTTAAATATTTCAGTCTGTGGATAGCATGTGGGAGGTATGCGCGACCCTGGCGCCGCTGGAGGCAGTACTGCAGCCCGCCATCATGGATAATGTCATGTCCCTTGTCAAGGAAATGGCCCCGCGAGCTTTCTGTCCCCTGAAAGGCGAAATGGATCATAGGTAGCATATTTTACATTACAGTGGAGATATTCTACAGTTTCTTTTTATTACTAACTAGCATTTCTTAACTTATTCTTTTTTTATCAGTAGTTTGTTGTTCACACTATAACTCGCCAGGTACATTGTTATTGGATGGAAGGACGTATATAAGAAAGAACGGACAAATAAATATTATGTTTTGACCAGAGCAGTCTGACGGAATGGTGGCAGAGATTGGAAAGTGGTGCCTTGAAGTAAGCAGAAACGAGGAGCAGGAATCTCTGTTTGCGATCTCTGCGGTAGTTCCAGTCCTGTGCCTTTAACTTTGGGGTTAGGATATGCCAATTCCCTGACCAGTTTACCCTGACTTTCGGTAGCTTGGGTCACTCGTGCAAAGTTAAGTTGGAATTACCGGGACGTAACACATCCAATCAACTCAGTTTGGATAAAATGTCGACAGATCAGAGGAACAACTTGTGATCCACGAATGCCTCTCATCCTGGAGGGCAAAATCTATAAATCAGTTATCAGACCTGTCGTGTTGAGACTATATGCAGCGGATATGAGAGTTAAGTGGATGTGTGGAGTGAAAAGAATGGAGTAAGTAACGAGTATATTAGAGGAAGTCTGAAAGTGGTGGCAGTGACAAATGTATGTATGGGCGGGTGATGAGGAGGGATGAAACGAATGTCACTAAAGAGCGATGAATATGAATGTGGAAGGATGGAGGGGTAGAAGTGGACCAAAGAAAAGATGGGTGGATTGTGTTAAGTCTGATGTAATGGAACACGGAGTGAATGATAAAATATTTGTTGTACGGAACGTAGGCCATTTGATTTGAAACACTACCGTAAATTCTTAACCCGATGTAATATCGAAAAAGCCAATTCATGCTGAACAATATATTACGGAATTTCTTAATTATTAACATATGCAGCAACTCAGAATTAATAGAATAGGTGGAGCTGTGTTATTGGGTTTTTAAATAAAATTCAGTTCAGTTAGATTTGTGCTTGATTTTAAATAACAATAGGCTCTCTCCCTATTACATGGGACTAAAACGTACCGGCGAACTGTGGGTCTAATTTAGTACACCTCTACCTAACTCCAGGTAATACAGCCGTGACGGTATGTTATTTAAATTATAACATTTTCAGATTGATGACGTGGCAGTGGCCGTTTTGCTACATAACTGCCGGCGGCATCCGGCTCCTCGTCACTGGTGAGCAGCTTGCGAATAGCAAAAGCTTGGATGACACCATCATATTCTCTGTCAGTATTTGGTTAATTCTTTTTTATTTAATAATCACACTTCATTGTAGTTCTAACTAAAACTATGTGTTTCAGGTCGGGAAAATTAATATTAATCCACATCCGGATAATCCTATCTGCCGGTAAGTATTCAGTAAGAAATATATTTAAATGAAAAGTTACAGGTTCGTTTGCTTCATAATGGCAGGAAATTATTTTAAACAGAGCAACCGGTACTCAAGTATATGCAGGCACGCTTACCGTCATTTAAACTAGTATTATAAAGGAAAAAAAAATATTTTTTGGTATGTTTGTTACTGTCGCCTTAGCTTAACTATAAAAGCAAAACGTGCATTATTCACAGGCGCGCGGTAAACGCGGGCACAGATGGCGGCTGGCTAGCGGCCAGCGGCGGGTTCGATGGGCGCCAGTATGAGATCGTAGTCAAGGACGTGTCAGTGCGGTCCTCCAACTTCAGTCAACTGGCACTCGCTGAGGTAATTGTTTGAGTTATCATTGACTAGAAAGCTATATAATTAATAATCTCACTGTTCGTGACATTGATGAATATATATTTATATATACAGTCGCGCACTTGACTAGTACACTAGCCTTTCCCCAACTATATTGGGGACGGCTTCCAATTTATGATGCGAATGAATATCATAGTTTTACGCGAAGCGACTGCCATCAGACCTCCGCAACCAATACTGATATCCTAAGGATATGAGGCTTTTTAATCTTCTGACTTCAACTAACGATTGTCGTTGTACCAGCTCGACCCACTTGACTCTATAAAGGCGAGGTGTTCGTATCGTTGGAGATCCCACACTTGTCAACTTACATTCATATGTGTTGATTAACAGAAAAACGATGCATGCAAGGGCTCGGGGAGTGAGAACCCTGCTTTGAAATGGAGTAATCGGCCCGTAAGGGCTTTAATGATGCCTATATTACACACGTGAGTATTATTATCGTATTATTTGTTACTATACCTACAGCGTGTTTGTTATAAAAATACATTTTATGTTATTCAAGCCAGGTTTTTTTTTGTTTTTCTAATAAAATACATTAAATACCATACCAATTAAATTTGTACAACTATATATAAATAACAAAAATATTTTTATTCTTCTGATAAATTATATAAAAACTGTAACTAAAAATCACTCACGTATAATACACATGAACGCTATACATTGTTACTTGTTACATAATGCGACATCAGCGATAACTTGTATTGGTCATATTTTACAATTTTTTACTTTATTTTGTATGTTAACTGTAAGTTTTCTAAAGTAATAAAATAAAATACATTTCAAGTATAAGCTGACCTCTCAGTGTCCGAAAAGTTTATACAATGCGGGGTCAGCTCATACTGGAAATGTACAACAAGAGCTGGGAGAAGCGCTCGTATCACACTTTCACTCGTTTTCAGTGTAGAGCTGTGTTGCGTGCTAGCTCCGGCATTGTACGTGGGCGGTGCATTGTCTTGCGGCCCCGCTGTAGAACTGAATCTGGTGTCCGACTGCGGCATCGAGCTCAGCATCGCACAGCTGGTGCTGCTCAAAACACTTACACGCGAGTTCATTGTCGCTTCGCATCGGGAGAGGTAAATATTTCTTAACAGGGATTAATTATCGGGATTAATCTTAATCTTAGAGGTGGGGGCTGGCATGGCCAGCAACACTTCGACCAAATGTGATCTGTTCTCCCCAGCATGGTACATTCTTTACTCTTCAAAGACGTGGTTCATGAAAGCGGCTAGCCCACTAAGAGGAAGGAACCTGTAGTCCTCTGACTTCGGGTATCCGTTGCCGAGATGACTCATCCGTTTCGTCGCTAGGACGTCACAATCTCACAAGATGTGCTGCATGGTTTCCCTGAATTCAACACAAGCTCTACAATCCTTATTGAAGGCCAGCTTCATTTTATGGAGCAATGTGTCATTTGTTGTAAAATGACCTGTAAGGGCTCCGATGACAGCTCGGGATTAATAATATCATATAACGCGAGAAAATCCGTAAAAAGTAGTTTTATTTCAACTTTTAACAGTCTCCGATAAAGAAGGAGGTGCTCTATTCTACTATTTCTTTTTGTGTTTATGATACGCGATATCTTCATTGATAGAGTATATTTTCAAGATGTTTACAATTAAATTTGATTGGTTCTGAAGATGCACCACGAAATGTTTTTGCCAGATTTGTTTACAAACTCCATTAACGATCCTATTATTAATTGTCGCGAGTCTTAAATCGTTCTGTTGTTCAAAGCTTTATTAGTACCAGCACCATGGACACGGCGCTAGCGTTCGACAAGCACGGCGTGTGTCCGTACGCGACGCTCATCATGAAACCAGAGATCGACATCTTATCGCCCAGCAATGTGACGCTCGTCGAGTCAGTAATGGGTATGTGTCCGATGAATCCTTTAGCATAACAGAACATACTATCAAGCCTGCATTCCCCGAAGAGTTAAGTAGAGGTGTACCAATGCATACCTACAGTTCGTTGGTATGTTTGGGTCCCATCCTGTATATCTTTATATAAAATTCTCGTGTCGCAGTGTTTATAACCAAAACTCCTCCGAAACGGCTTGACCGATTTTTATGATTATTTTTGTGTATATTTTTCATACCCTTAAGTGATGCAAAATATGTGTAACATAACCGAAATGATAGTTTGAGAAATATGTGAGACAACGTTGCGTTATGTCGAGAGAATGAACGTCCTAAACGTCCCCTTAAGACGTTTAGCAAGAAATTTATAAGGAACATGTCAGCATTAGCGACAGCAGAAAACGCCCTAGATAGTCATACACCGAGGTCAAGTGCGCTGTACTCGAAACGCATGTATAAATGTGGATGATCAAGAAGAAGTATGCGAATATCGTAACACAAGCATAAACTATGCTTAAAAGAATATCTCTATCTAATGTATTATGTCTTAAGTTAATGAATAAACATTTTTCATTTACATTTTTTTTCACCGTAGCAAGTGATGTTCCATAGGTTTCCTGTATAATATGACGTAGATGATATTTTATAAGATACTAGCGACCAATCCCGGCTTCGCATGGCTAAACTGTTTTTCGGCAATATTCTCTATTTTTTTTAAAGTAAAGTACCGCCAATGTTACTCGTAAATTTTTTAAATCGGTAAGATTTTTTTACTTGATCCATTACAAATCAAATCATTTCTCTTTATAATATTAGTTTAGAAAAGCGAAATAAAAATATATCCATCAATTTCATATGTTGTATCATAAAAACGAATAGGGCTATTCTAAAAAAAAGTTGTATCATAAAAACGAATAAGGCTATTCTAAAAATATGTGGGTTTAGTCAATCTTGTTAAATAGGAAATGGTTTGTTTTTTATTCCAGATAGTAAGACCAGTATTGAGAACGACCTGGGTCACAGTGTGGCAGGAGATTCCGGCGTGGAGACCGTCGCTTCTTCATCCAAGGCGACAGACGAGGTGCTTATTAAGAAAACCGTATCCGTCGCTTTTGTGGAGCAGATGTAAGCAATGTTACATTTTAGTATAGGTAACAACACAATAGTATGATAATATCTCTACGTATTGGATCTATTTTGTGATTGTGGCGTTCACTAGGAGAGGCCTACGTCCAGCAGTGGACGAATATGGGCTGATGATGATGATTGGATCTCTAGGATTTACTGGGGGATAGTTGTAAGGGTGATAAGACGTATCGTTGATAATATTCGTTGGGTTCTTTAGAATAGATCTTCGGAAGTTTCGAACCGAAAACCCTTATTTCACTATATTGTTGCTGCGCGGAGATATTTGTTAAGAATCTCGTTAGGTTCTGGTAAAAGCGTATAATATTATCATTATCAGAAAATAATAGCTATATCAACTAAATATCGCTCACAATTTTATTTGACGGATCGTTTAGAGCATTGGCTGAGCGATCGATCGGCTTCCGTGCCATGGGTGTTTTTCTGCGATCCCTTCACGAATAAATATTTGTATGTCCTACAAGTAGTTGTTCCAGTTCTGTGTATTTGTGTATTGAATAAATGCTCCTGTTATACTGGCAACAATCGAGGGAAGCATTCCAGTCAAAAGATCAGAGCATATTTCTATTACTTTGTAGGTACATTATGTACCATAAATGCTCTCGATTTTGTTTTTAGAGCGGAGGCTGCGCAATACCTGGAGGTGTTCGTAACGATGGGCGTGATCGATCTGTCGTTGTACGTGGCCGATGACAACAGTCCCGAGGTGATCGCTCTGCGGCCGCCGCACGTCGAACAGCCGGAAGGGTCGCAGCCAACCGAGGCAAATGCACCGCAGGTACATTGAATCTGCTTCTTGAAATTTTCTGTTGTTTATACGTTACACATTTATTACGTTAGACGATGTAGGCGGGTTTGACCATGTCTTATTTTTTCTTAGAAGAGAAGGGTGGGGTCCTTCATAGTTCTTTCCTAAAATCACAAATGTGCGTAAAGTTAAGATTATACATAAAAAGCGCGCGAGTGCGTAGGCGCGCGCTTTTAGACCTCCCCCACTCTTTAGTCCCACTTCTTTCTGTGCGTTGCTATTAAAGATCAGTCTTTTTCGAACGAGTCCAGCTCTTGCCGCCATTTCCGTGAGGCCCTAACAATAAGTGGGACCCATTCAGCCCGATCTCAGTATTATATCCATTATTTAGTACCCATAGTACAAGCTCTGCTTAGTTTGGGACTAGATGGTGTTGTGTAAAATGTCTCAAAAAAAAATATATTATTATTATCTGTTATTTAGGAACAATCTTATTAATTAGATTTTTGAACGTGCACTTATTTGCTGCAATTAAAATCATACCCATTATGAGCCGTGTCCAGCGTTCGTCCAGTTATTGCCAATCCAGAAATATTATGACAACGTTTTTGCTGTAATGATTCGAGTGTCAGACTGCTGATCACGAAGTCGTGGGTTCGATTCCCACAGGATATAAATATTTATGTGATGAACATAAGTGTTTGTGTTTATCTGGGTGTTTCTTCTGTTATAAGTAGGTATAAAGTATATAAATATTATATTAATTGTCTCGTACCCATAGTACAAGTTCTGTTTAATTTGGGACTAGATGATGCTGTGTGAAATGTCCCAAATATTTACTTATTATCAATATTTTTTTAGCAAAACTACTTTTGAATAACCGAACGCATTAACTTACGAAGTTGAATAAAGCTTTGTCACTGGTGGTATTATTGAATTTTAATATCTATTGGCAGCCTGTTCCAAAAGAGGAGCGGACAGAGGACAAGGGACATGTTAAGGACTCGGCAACGGGACATGTAAGCCGCAGCCTCACTGAGCTGGTGCGGGAGACGGACGCCGGACAGACACTACTCGACATTTCGGTGAGATAATTAAACTGTTTTTTAGTTTATTGTAGGAACAAGACTAACTAACCCAAACTCGGAAATATGTTGGCTTTTTAAATTCATATTTTACTTCATAAACATTAACATAAAAGAGGTGTACTAATTATACACCCACAATTCTCTAGTATGTTTAGATCCCATGTAATAGGCGGCGAGCCTTTAGTGGTTCAGTACACTTACAAATAGTATCATAACATACCATTACTCATAGTTTACCAGTGTGATTAGGTCCCATGTATAGGGGGTGAGCCTATTGCAATTAACCGGGCACAGATGCAAACTCCAACCTGCTACTGAGATATCACAGAAAATACAATAACACTGCTCCACCTGGGAATCGAACCCAGCACCTCTAGCGTAGCAATCGCGGTTAGTACTACTAGGCCTCATTAGGCTAATAATTTTACTTTCTACATTATAAAATCCCAATGTTTCTGATCCTGAGAAATTGGCCTACACAAAATCTTCGTACAAGAATCCAGCTTAGTACATTGCGTTTCAAATTAGAATATGAGTGTTAATGAAAATGAATTCGAATGACCGCGATCTATCAACTGTCATTTGAAAAGTACGGCTTGCAAAAAAGTTAATTTTCGACTTAAAATTTAATAACTTTTTTATAATATATGATTGTATAAAAAAATTGTATTACTTCACCATTTATACGTACTTACGTCAACTAAAAACGAAACGAAACTACTTCAACAGTCGTTTTATAATTATTTTTCACAGGTAATAACCTGTATAATACGCCTTTATTATTAGTTTTGAAAAATTTTGTGAGAATGGTTGCTAACCTAACCTTAAACCTAACGTTAAATTGTTATAGATCCTAAATGGTTATTTTAAATGAAAAAGATGGGTGTACTTTGTGTCCGTTAATTGAATGGTTGTAAAGTCACATGCGACATGCCAGATATACATTAAAAAAAACATTGACATTAACATAGATGGCCTTCGGTGCCCTACATTGCGTCAGCGAAGTACGACTAGCTTTCTTTATGTATTATCGTGTTCATTTTAGACCCTGGACAAGCAAGCGCGAAAGATCGCAGGCAACGTGACTCTCATGCAAATCACTCTGTTTCAACCGAACCTTTACTACTGGAAGAAAAAAACACTCAAAACTTTACAGGTATGGTTTGTAACTACTACTTGTTAAGCAATTACTTACACTTACATACCACCACACCTGTATTCCTCGAAGGGTTAGGCAGAGAAGTACCAATGTATATCCAGAGTTCGCCGGTATGTTTTAGGACCCATGTAAAAGGGGGCGAGCATATTAGCGAGATTACATACACGAATGGTATTTTTAGATGAAGCGAATGTAGTCGGCCGGGATCGTAGCAAGTGTAAATCTTTAGTCTCTGGCTACCTCAATGGGAAACAGGCTAGATGTATGTGTGTGTACTTTATAAGGCTGTTATAATAAGGCCACTTGTGCAATTTCTATAAATGCATGCCTTATCTCACAGAGAATAAATAGGCAGAATCTACTGAAACACACCTGATATCTTCTGGTTCGTGCACGTTCATACATCTTGTGTGCTATGGACCAAACCTATTTGAAGAACCTTCTAAGTCTTTCTAGGTCATCCGCATACCGCAACAATTTCAGTTATCAGCATTTTAATTGTATGCATTAAAGACAGAGAGCGTACTTTACGGACAAGTGATGTCAATCTCCACCAAAATCTTTATACGCTTATGTCTTAATTTTTTATTATTCCTTTTTTTTTGACAATAAAAATTATAATTAATTATGTTTCACTAAGCCAGTGACAGAAAAGATGAAAATGAACCGTCTGGGTATGACTGTGATGAAGAGAAATGAAATACATGTAATTAAGAGGGATGTGGAGAGGGATGGAGGGGTATGGTAAGGGAAGGCCAAAGAAAAGATGGATGGATTGTGTTAAAGCGGATATGATAGAAAAGGGAGTAAAATAATGATGATAACAGTATCATTTACTCCCTTTTTTTGACGGCTGACAGAGATGAATGGCAGAAAAGGACATACTGCGCCGACTACAAATAAATTGGGACAAGGGCAAGAAGATACCACTAAGCCTGTTATTTTTAATAAATCAAACACCTGTCAACTACCCTATTGTGTAGCTCGACCACATTCTAGGGAGCTCAACAAACAGTTGCGCATAATATAATAATAACATTCACAGCTATCACTGTTTAACGCGTGGGTAGCGTTAGGTGTTGGCGACATACCGGGCCAGTGGCACGCTGTGCTCCTGGCCACGGCACAGGGCGTCTCCGACCCAGTCACGGACATCCCGCCTGCGCTCGCCACACTCAAAGTGGTTGCACCCATCGGCCGTGAGTAGCCTTACCTTTAACTAGAAATCCACCAACTGTTATCGTCGCTGTGTCCAGTTTTGCCAAAGAAAGATGCGGCGAAACTTACGGCGCATGAAGCATAAACCTTTTCCTCTTTGATTTTTACTCCTTTTCTATAACAGAAAAGGAGTAAAAATCAAAGAGGGCCGAATCCCTAAAAGAAGGAGATACTTCGATGTATATTTTTTATCGATGGTGAACGCTTTTTATGTTTCTTTTTTATCAGATTGAGTATACTTCTAAGTTAGTCCCATATAAAATTGATTCTGAAGATACATATAGATATAGATCGGGTCCAAGATTCCTTTGAATATTTTGAAGTATTCCCGATAGCCTCAGCACTTCCACTTGAAAAAAATATCTTTCTAAAGAACCTGAATCCCACGATGCCGTAAAATTGGATTGATAGAATCTCTTTATTATCCCGAGTTATTTCCAGTAATTAAATAAGAAGTTATTTGTATACAGCGAACTACCCTACGACCGGCGCGTCGAGCTCGAACTCGCGTGGTACCATACGTCTGGACGTTGAGAAGCCCGTACAAGTCGACTTGTCCACCGACAAGCTAATGAGACTCAAGAACATCTACGCACTTGTAAGTATCCATATACGCTTGAGAGACGTATTTATGTCTTTGAAATATTATCTATCTATGGGGATATTGCGTATATTTATGAGAGTAATTATTCTATAAGGGGTTGGTATTTTTACGCCTGGTTATAATCATTTAATTCTTGTGTTACAGCTTGAAAAACACCTACAGTGGAATAATACGAAACCGGATTCGGAGATACCTATTCTATACACGTTGCGGAACACATTAGGTAAAGTACCAGTGGTGAAGGCTTTATCAACTAGCTATTTTCTGAGGTTTCATTCGCGTGTTGACAAGAATATTTTGTTTTGTCAGTCTACCCGTGACCATGGGCGCTGTAAAGGGTTCGAAACGTTGGGATTAATAATATCAATTTAACGCGATAAAATCCTTAAAAAGTTGTTTTATTTCAATGTATAATATTCTAACTAAATAATTAAAGTATATTTTTTATTACTAATTGATGTCGAATGGGTTATAATATTTCGCACAAAAACATTGTAGCAGTAATCTCGTTTGCTTGAGCTTAGTGTGCGTACGGATTTGCATCGTCTTCTTAGTTTACGCACACAATAACACTGGCAGTTATTCAGTATTGCCAATTAGTTGGTTTGACTGTAACTTGGATTTAAAAATATTCACAGCATATGAAGGTATGGAGAGCATGACAATACAAACGAGTCAGATAAGCGTGTGCGGCTGGGAGGGCACGGTGGGGTGGGACAGTGCGTCCCTACAGGTGTCGGCCAGCAATCGTCCCGACCGGCTGAACGCGCGCTCGCTGATCACGGCGCTGCTGGTGGCCGCTGGGCCGCCGGGGGACAGGCGCCATGTCGTGCTGCAGCCCCTCATGCTGGGGTACGTACTCTTTCATTTAGCTGTGTAGATATCTGTCGAAAAACGATTAAATGTAGAACGTATACCGGCACAATAAAAACAGAGTATTAAGTTTGTTGATAATAAGATATTAAATAAACAATTCACATTACATTACTATAGACATATACATATAAGTATTCAAGAAAAAAAGGATCCAATCTGTAACAAATGAGCCTCAGGAACCGGTCCGTTACCATGGTGACATCGTCTACAGGCAACACCTACTAGCATTAATATACATAGCAATACAGTGAAAGTAAACATTTTCTAAGGTAGAGTCATGCAGCTCCGGGCTATTAACTCTGGGCTAAAATTGGGCTCCGATTTGAAGGACAATATAGCCAGTGAAATTACTAGAACAACAAAAATAATTGAAGTCTGCAGATTAAATTGCGTGAGGTCTCAAGCTATTATACTAAGTATTGTCTCAGTGAAAATAAACAAAAAGTATTGCGAAAACAAACAGAATACACAATACAGAATACATATAACATCTGTGTAATAAGAATGTATTTCCAGCGAATAATAGATTGATTTGGTTTGATTTGTCTAGTATGGAGTTGGAAGCGTTGTGGGAAGCGTGGAGGCGTGCGGAAGGAGGCGTGTCCGCTCGCGAGCCATGCGTGAAGGTGGGCATAGAGCTCGACCACGTGGTGTTCGATTTGCGGCCCTCAGAGCTCATCGCCCTCAACCGACTGCGGTTGGCATGCGACGAACTGCTTGGAAGAAACAAGGTCAATATCAATGAGTTCGATATTTAAAAAAAAATACTGCATTTGGAAATATGTAACGTTTTGCGGAATATATTATATTGCGTTGTATTTGTAGGTGTATTGACTTAGATAGCCTAAGTCCCCTCGCAGTGCAACGCACTATTTACTGGAAATCCTGTATACTGTTTTGGTCTGTGTGATGGGGTGACAACAACTAGACTGCCTCATTGTGACCCCAAGCGCTGCTGCTGAGCATGAGGTCTATGGTCCGCGCAGTTTGAACATATTTTATTAGGTTTTTCTATGAAATTATCAGTAGCAGCTTGAAGTTTGCTTGTCCCCTTATACACGAGACTTAAACGTACCGGCGAACTGAGGATGTACATTAATTAGTACACCTCTGCCTAACCCTTCAGGGAGTATGGGCGTGATGGTGTGATATGATGATGTAATTTTCTAATTAGCAATTCGGAATATGGTTAATGACAATATGATTGCCCTTTATTATATGGGGATTCTGGTATCCTGGGGATCCATGGAACTTTGGTATTCAGTTCTGCCTTACACTTCCAAGTATATAGCGGGATTGTATGTTTATAACAGGAGCCGCCGGTACCCGCCAGCAGTGCAGAGACCCTGTTTAAGCACAGCACAGCCAGTGCGCCGCCGCAGACGGTGTTGCATGAATGTGATCGCCGCCCGTCTCCCGTATTCGTAGAACCTGATGTCGAGGACCACTTCTACAAGGACGACCTGAGGTAGAGATCGTAATGGTATTCTTGCTGTTAATTATTGAATATTATTTTTGAGTTTTAAAAGTGGAAGCAGTGTCTAAAGTTGGTTCCCCAAAACACTATACTTTTCCCTTCAACAAAAGAATTTGATGCAAACGTTGACAAATTTCTATTAGTGAAGTCTTAATATTTTTTATGGCATTTTAGGCTCAGTTATCTGGTGTAAAAAGTTGTATGTACCTATGCAAGAATCGATTCTAAGAATTATTATTATCTAGAATGCAATACCGTTTTTCCTACAATTCTTAAGGAAGTTGATAACAATTTTACTTTTCTTATTTGTATTAGGAGCGGCGCCTTCAAGATCTCAAGCGGCGGTCAGTTGCCGATGGCGTACCAGGTGATACTGCACGGCAACGCGGTGTCTTGGCGCTACCCACACCCTAGAGCGATCACACGGCTCGTAGCATTCCCATTACCTGGACAGGTATATAATTTGTTTAGCCAGTATCTTTGTATTTCCGAATAAAGATTTCTTTCTTGCTTTTCGACTTTTGGAACAGGATTAGTAAGAAAAGCGTAGTACACACGACAACATTTATTTAATACAGTTGCACTACAATTCACCGCTATTGCGACTTCATTACGGGCGCTTCGAATGTCGGAACAGTATAGCTTGATTGTGTCGTGTGTACAGAGAGAACATGCCTGTCACTCTGGGGGCTCTAATGGCCTCTATTGATGAGTCATAAATATGAATCATGTGGGCGTCAGGGACAAGGGACATACTGTGATTTCTTCATTAGCATGTGGAGATAGGTGAAGGATCAGCCACTTCTAATTGGTCACTAGATTCTTGGCAGTAGCCCACAGCAGCCTTAACTAGATTTAAATTTATTACCGGGGTAGAGGTTTTGAACTGGGGCGGGAGCACAAGTCACACGTGTTCGTGTTGGAATTGGACTTTTTGGCGATAGAGTGGCAAAAGGGTATTATTACCATAATACCTTGTCCACTTATCCACGATACTTCGTGAATAGTTTGCGTGGTACAGTGTACCGTAATAAATTTGTATTTAAAATGTATGGTAGATTTCATTGAATAATATAATATTAAAGTCTCTAAAAATCGTATTACAAAATTGATTTATAGGAATTGCTCGGCTCTCAGTTATCAGCAATACGTCGAAGTCAATTCGTAAATGGAACCCGTAGAATTCCTTTATTTTGAAATATGCATCACATTTTGATTAAATTAAATTTAAGTGGCTATTTTTTGCCCCCTTTCCTGTGACATAACATGATTTTACTTCAAAGTACAGTCAGATTTCTACAGAAATATTAAGCTTTAAATTAAATTAAATTAATAAATGGCCTTAAATATGTGACATATGGCTTAATTAATCGTAGTTAGTATCGCATAGTATCATCATTAATTGTAGCTAGAGACAAACTGATTATTAAAATTGCGTTTATTTGAAATTATCAAGGACACGGAGATAGACTGTGTGTTGGAGCTGTACACGGAGATGCTGGGCAGATGGGAGCCGCACACGTATTTCCAAATCCCCGTTGGAGAGCCGAGGGAGCTAAATCTCTATGTACCACCACCAGGTAAAAACAACAATCACTTTTTTTTTACTGCGTCCCTAACTTAATGATGCGTGAGTTTGCTTGAGGTCCTGGGTTTCATTTAAGTGGGTTTTTCTATAAAAATCTCAGCTCAGTAGCAGCTCGGAGTTTCGAATTGTGTCCGGTGAACGGGGTTAGGCTTGCCCCCTTTTACTTGGGACTTTAACATACGCATGGACTGTGGCTGTACATTAGTATACCTTGCCTCACCCTTCGGGGATTAATTTAAATTATTACAGGCTTATAGTATATTATGTTACTTTTTAATTTAATCGAAAGTTATCGACAATGTTAAAGTACAGTCACATGAAACTAACTTCTTCTACAGATGTCTGTCGGAACTATTATAACGTTCAGATTTCTGTAACCTTACCTTTGTTGAGTAGTTTGGTGTTGTAAAGTCAAAAATGTTTAATTATGGGTCACAGGAAACACATACGTCTTAACTATAATAATAGACATTAGTTTATTTTGACATCATGGGTATACAAATGATTAATAAAATGTATACATTATTTATATTATACAACTGTTGCTCGCGGTTTCGCCCACATCAAAAAGAGCTTTTTCAGACAAAACTCCTATGTTCTTTTATCTTTTTGTATTTTTTTGGCATTTTCCATGCTAAGATTTTAAAGTTATTAAGCGAAGGAAAAATTCGACCGCGGGCAGGATTCGAACCTGCGTCTTCTGGTTAGGTACACCAGATGTTATGACCACTAAGCACTAGGTGTACCTAACTAAATAATACTATGTTCTTCACCAAGGTCTAATCAATCTCTCTCTCTCTTCCCTCTCTTCCCTCTCTTCCCTCTCTTCCCTCTCTTTCTATACCCAATTTCTTCAAAATCGGTTCAGCGGTTTAGGCGTGAAAGCGTAACAGACAGACAAACATAGTTACTTTCGAATTTAAAATAGTGTGTAGGGATAATAAATCAAAATATAACAGTGATCTGTAGTTATTTAAACTTTCTGACTTTAGCGTTATTTTCGATTTATTGGAATGTAATGTTTTATGCGTAGACGCAGCTTTTGCGATAATGTGGCGTTTCCGCTCATGCGCGAAGCCGGAGCCAACGCCGCCGACCTACGAGTTCGACATCAACAAGTTCACACCCAGGAGTGACCCTTTAGTGAGTTTCTTACTAAGTTTATTAAAACTATCGTGAATTACATTGTTTAGAAACTTAGCCACACTGAATAGCTACTATAAAATTCACAATATTCAACAATAGACAGCTCAACTTGGACGGACAGTGGGACAAAACGGACTAGAAAAATAAATAACAACTCAATATCGTACTCCGTACCTACAGATAATAGATCACCCGCAAGAGCAAATGCCGAAGTACACGACGGAAGTGACGGCGGAACAATTGTCCGGCGTACTGCGCATCGACTCGTACTTCTCACCGCGTTTGCTTTCGCACAACAAAGTCATCTTGCGCGTCGGACATCTGCAGGTCCACGCGCACAACTCGCTGCCATACGTGTCGAGGTAAACAATAGTATAATAAAATAATATAGGAATGATAGCCTAGTGATAGGACTGCCAAGTCAAAGGCTCGAAACCTCGACTTAAAGTCGAATTAAAGCGTATTAATAAGTTATTATCACGCGCTTAAACTGTGAAGGAAAACTTTAGGTAACCTTAGAGATTTTTCTCGACGGCGTGTGAATTCTGCCAGCCCGCACTAGACCAGCGTGTTGAACTATAGCCTAATCCCATTCTTGCTGAGAGGAGACCCGTGCCCAGCAGTGCAACAATATATGGGTTCAGGATGAAAATAAAATGAGGTACTAGATAAAATTCTGGTGCTCAATTCATTTGGGTTATGTACCATAAAATCGCCAAATATTCTATGTTGTAATGTGCTAAAATTATTGTTCCGATGTGAAGGATGACTTTTAGCTGACATTCATTGTACATTTTTGTATTTCCCGATAAATGTTTTACCGTATTTTACGTTCTGACTTATGAACATGATTCTAAATAACAAATTAGAACGAAAATTCTAAATAACAATGATAGACATCGAAGTTGTAGTTCTGTAGTTAAAGCTGTATGAACTAGAAAGTTTAAATTTTTCGGCCTTTAACTTAGTTACGAATCATGAAAATGAGTTTATCAATACATTCCTATGCTTGATAATGGAAGTTATTATTAAAATGTTTAGTCAAGCGAACTGCCTGGAGGGTTACTACGTGTCGAAGCCCTTGATGCGCACTCACCGCGTGCTCAGTCTGTCGGCTCAGAACACCACGGCGCACGCGCATTTGGGCTCGCCTGCCGGAGTACTTTATGTTTTGGACACCAATCTAGCGTGAGTTATTTTATATATTTCTGGCTCAAATAGTTACTTTTAAAATATTTTTAACAAAGTTTTATAGATTAGTTTTACTCTCGTATTTTAGCTGAAACTGAGGTCTTTTATAATATTAAGAAATTAGAAAGCTTTTTAAAATCGTTGGAAGATAGATACGCACGAAAAGGTGCTATTTGAAACCGTGAGAGAATAGGATTGATCGCTCTCTGCGCCACTGGCCGCGGAATTGATTTTTGCACGCAAAAATATCCGATGATCTACGGGTAGTTGTTTTGAGTCTTGGTGTTTGTGTATGAGTGTTTGCAATTAAATTGAGCCAAAATAAATTAAATTTAAATTAAGTTAGTTTTTTTTTTAATTATTACCTACAAGACATGTAACTTTTAACACGTTAACCGCCGTAGTAGAACGGTCAAAATTTACATTATTTTTTTTTGGTGCTCCTGGATTTAGTTTAATAAGATATGGATTTATGTCTAGTTTAGGCTGCAATCGTATGTATACTTTATGAAATAATCACAAAAAACCCCATGAGGTCACCGATGCCCTACGCGGCGCTGTGATGTCGAAAATTGCATTTACGTTATTTTGGCGCCAGATAGGTCACACCTCCGGTCACCCGGAGTTCAACAAGATCCACAAGAAGTAACGTATTTTCTTTATTATAATTAGCAATTTAATTATTGTTATTCATTTTCTAATAAATATTTTCATTACTTACACAATTACTGTATTTATTATTTAATTTTATTACCTTACCCAATATATTGTAAAATAGCAGAGGCTTTTTTCAGTTTTCTCAGAAACTACATAAGCATTTTAAAAAAATATTTTACTGTTAAAAAGCCTACAAAAATGGTAATATAATAAGCTACGTAAAATGTTTAAAACGAATAGTTATGTTGCACTTAAAACCCAAACCTCCGCATCCATGAACGAGTTCGCCGAAAACTGCAGATTTTTGTATGTGAATTTAACAAATTTCAAGGTAAACGAAAACCATTGTGCGCACATATTCTACAGCGCCGCAGCGGTCACACGCATACACAAAATCTACGGAATAAGTGTCCTACGGCTCACAAAATAGGTTTGAAAACAGGTCTGCCTTGAGGTCACCGGTGACCTACGAGGCGCCTAAATACTGGGCAGGGTCAGGTCACCGGTGACCTACGTGGCGATGAACGTGTTAATAATTGTACGGTGCCAGTTATGATCAAATGAAATTGGACTGGCTACAAATGTATATTTGCGGTACAAGAAAACAGTAGTAGCAGAATAATTACGTGATACTTTTTGCCTCCTTATGCGGTCCCACTATGGGGGTCTTTTTGAATCTCATGACAAATGGTGTATCCAAAGCGCAGTTATTTTTTGTGGAGCAACATAAGGCAACACGATAACATTAGGTAAAATTTTTCATCTTTCTCGGCAACATACAAATAACTTTTTGCTATCGGATGTTGTCCGCTAACATTTGGAAACGATGCTCCACAAAAAGTAACAGCGGTGTGGATGCACCATTAGATAATGGATCAATTATATTAGATTAGAAATACAACCTATTTCCCTTCGACCCTTTAGAGGGCCATCGGTATCTTTAATTAATTAATGATTAAAGAGAAAGTGGACTGTTGTCAGTTGCGACATAGTGGACTGCGCGACGGGCACGATGGAGCAGTTGGTGGAGCAATTCCGCGTGCAGAGCAGCGTGTCGGTGTGTAGGTACCCGCCGGAGGGTCCGCGGGCGCGAGTGTTTACCACTGGCGTGCACGTGGCGCTGCAGGTGCCGCGCCTGCGCACGCTGCAGTCGCTCGCCGCCGACTGGACCGCCGCCTACAACCAGGTTAGTTGAAATAATAGCGTTATAGCAGAAAAAATAGATTTGAAGTACCAGACTGCGTGAAAACGCGTGTGTCAATATTGTACAAGTTGGAGACGTAACATTTAATGAAACCACAACTTTTTTTAGTATAAACAATCATTAAGTTTTCCTTACTTTAGGTGGTAGTCCGGATTTCGGTGTTTGTAAAAAAAAGGTCGTAAACGGCCTCTGACATCTTTTTTTTTTTAAACTATATGATCCCACTGCTGAGCAATGGTCTCCCCCATCTCCTTCCACTGATCTCTGTTCAGCGCTATCTGAGGCCAGTCTGTCCGGAAAGCGTCAAAATCGTCCCGCGTTTTCTGGGCATTCCTCGGTGTCGACGGCCGTCTTCTGGCAACCATTGGGTTACGATATTGGCCCATTTCTCCGGGTGCATCCGGGATACATGACCCACCCAATCCCACTTCAATCCAGCGGTCTTCCTACCCACATCAGCGATGCCAGTTCTTGAGCACAGCTCGGTGTTACGGACTCGGTCTGTTATTTTAACTCCGAAAACACTACGCTCCATCGCTCTTTGGCAGATCTTGAGTTTGGACTTCTGAGACTCGGTCGGTAACCACGTTTGGGCACCATAGGTTAAGATAGGCAGGATACACGTGTCGATTAATTGGCGTTTTAGCGACAATGGTAGGTTGCCCTTCATCAACTCCTTCATGGACCAGTAGCTCCTACAAGCATTATCGACGCGACGCTGAATTTCTTTCTTGCCGGTTTTCGAAGGAGACTAATTGGCCCAAGTAGGTATATTCGTCGAAATATTGTATATCCTGTCCATCCAACCTAATTTTGTGCTTAGTGCTGTTGGTCATGACTTGTGTCTTTGACCGATTCATCATGAATCCAACCTCAAGGCTTGCAGTGTTCAATTGTTGAAGCATCTCCTGTGACATCTAGAGTAGAAAAATCACATACATAAAGACAATGTGGCTACATAGATTTTTCTTAATATTTCTCCTTCTTAATTCAGCATGCAATAGAAAAGCTGTTGTGAATACATGCATACTTAACAATTTCTGACACTGACACCAATATAAGACATTGAATTAAAATTACTTTTTAAGGACTATGGACGCTGTAAACGGTTCGGAACATTGACATTTATAATATAAATATAACGCAATAAAATTGATAAAAAGTAGTTTTATTTCAATAGGTAATACTAAAAATAATTTTTGATAACATTATGAGCGTTACACTAAAGCTTAAATCCAATTTCCTTTACTGTTTGTGTACACAGTATGCATGCGAAGTACCATCAGCCGACTTGAGTACTGGGCCTGAGACAAAAAAGAGAAGCAAACGCGAAGTGGCGGCTACGATGGCGCGTGCGCTGGAAGGGCGAGTGTCGCTGTGGATACACAATAGCTGCGCGTCCGCCATGCGCGCCGGCCAGGAGGGCACTGACGAGGTCGTGCCGCTGGGGCCTGGCGCCCGGCTGGCATACAGGTACATACATAAGGGACATACATAAGGGTTACACAGACCGAGAGCAGTGCAGCGCCGAGCATTTTTTATGACACTAAAATAAACTTTAAAATTATTGATGTCATCATCAACCCATATACTGTCCCATTGCTGGGCAAGGTCCTCTCATATTGACAGGGATTAAGCTCTAGTCCACCACGCTGGCCGAGTGCGGATTCACAAACTCGACTTCACAAACCGTCGAGAAAAATCTCTAAGGTATGCAGGTTTCAGCAGGTCATCACTGCGATAAAATACGAATAGATATTTCAGGAGCTTCCACGTATTTCTAAAACTTTTGTGAGCCATCTCAATCGTTCGATCAGTTACCCGGGGCATCAGGGCTATTGGAAAAATACCAGAAACCCCTTAGCACTAACTTCATAATAGTGCAGTAAACTTCTACTACTTAAACCAAAACTGAAAACTATTTTTCATTGTCTTTATTGCAAAAAATTATCTTTAACGAAACAAAATTTCCATCTCAAACATCTTCCAAACTAACAGATTAGCAAACAAAACTTTATCCGTTTATTTGGAGTGTGCCAAAATCGTGTGACCGTGACCGCGCGTCAGTTGACGTACGGCCGGTCCCAATAACAAATCAATTAATAGATTTCCTTACTACAGATAAGGTTTTGACATATTGACCTTTGCTGGCTCTAGATCATGTCTTGTCTTCACGTGGATGAACGCTCCGCTCTAAAAGTCCATGTTCACTGGAGTTCCAAGTCTCAGCCGAGTGTGTCCCGGTGTATTAATCGTTTATTTCCTTTGCTCAATTGTATTACGTGCACGTTGCAGGTGGCGGAGCCCCACGGCACCCAAGAAACTGCGCCTCGCGCTCGCTGGACCTACAACTGACTGGCAGTGGTCTGCTAGTAAGTGAATATTCAAATATTTAACGTAGCAGGTGTCACAGACTGTTGGTACAGCTATCCAAGATAAACTTACACTTACTTACAGGTTTACCATTCACACCGGGACACACTCGGCTGAAACTTGAAACTCCATTGACTATGGAGAGCAAGGTGTTGCCTCTTAGCGCGGGGGCGTTCGTCCACGTGAAGATAGAGGAGTCTGGAGCCAGCAGGTTTATGCACCTGTCCGGGAGACTGGTGCTGGCTAACATGCTGAGAAGCTCTGTGTTGTATAAGGTGAGTAGAAGAGGGAGGCTAAGATAGGCTCCATTGTTTTCCAGCATAAGCTGACCTCGCATTGTATTGGGCTTTTTGTACACTTAGATTGAAAAAGTATGGCATGTCGTCAGATGCACGACTGCGTCAGTGAAACATATTGGGGTTCATCAAAAGTGACTGTTTAAGCACCAGTAAAACAGGTATCTTTAAAAAAAACAAAAACAAAACCTTGCATGTACTAAATGCCTCGTCTTAAGTACTTAGCTGCATCTGGGTTAACTGAAGGCGGCCTTCACATAGGTGGTAGGCTACGGAGTTCGTTTGGAGGTGTCCCAGGGCATCGCCAAATATTCTTCCGCTGAATAACAAACTTGGTTCTAAACGAGCTCTCCACTTCATAGCATTTCCTTTCAACACTCCAAAAACCTTTCCGTGTGTGTGAAATCTCACCCTCTCTCGGTACGTTGCGCGTCGATGTCTGTTCCACCTGATATAGTACGGAGTGCTAGTCATACAATATAATTAATGTAAACATTGTATTACGCAGGTACGCGCTCACACTCAGGAGACGACTCTGTGGCGCACGGTGTGTTCTGGCGAGTTGTCCGCAGAGACCGTCGAACGTAGCGTCGTCTGCAGTGCAGAGTGCGAAATGGTTCTCAAGTAAGTATCTTTACATGTATAGGTGTTGTAAGAGTTTGGAACAATAAGTTTTTAATGTTCACGTTCCGGCCAGTACACCTGTATTTGTACTTATATTTTATTTATTCGTTTAGTCATTCCAGTTGTGCAACCATGGATGAGATCGTAAAAAATGTCGATACGTTAAAAACCGATGATTTTATCAAAAACAGTAGCATGGAACTGCAAATTTAATGATCCATATTTTTTGTCGTTTCGCTTTATGTTAGTTTCTATGGTTCAGCCAAATAAGAAAATATCGATATTCTGATATAAGTTAATGTTTAGAAGCAGCCAATAAAACAATTGACAAATAAAAGCTATATAATTTGTCGACAGTTCCATGCTAGCACCACAGGAATGCTATTTCAAATACTAAGTCTACTTATGGTTAGCGATTCAAAATACTTGCAATCTTCCGAAAAGATCTTCAACATCATAATTCAGAACAGCGTAGCAGTCGCGATTAACAACAAAAAATAAGTCAGTCAAAACATCAGTTTAAAAATCAGCCAGTGAAACAATAAGTTGAGCATTTATTCACGTTATACTATGTATACCATATTGAAGCAGGTGTCCCGTTTTCATGAACATAATTATGTATGTATGTATTGGAGGGACGTAAGAGAGTGAGTGAGATATCACGTGACGACTTCAAAGGTTCTCAATTAGTCTATTTATATATTGTTTTCTTTTTATCTGAGAATATATTATTTCCAAAATCCATATAATTCATTTCCATATAAAGGCGAACGGCAGATTTCGTACCGCATACTTTTTTTGTTGTTCTGTTATAGAATTTGTACCACTTATTAAGGCAACTAAGCCATTTATTTTCATGTAAGTATATTATTTTTAGAACTTCGGATTAATTAATAATATAAATAGAAATATTTTAATAAATAAACGTAATAAAATCGTAAAATAAACGCAGTTATGTTTTTAGAAGTTGCTATATGTAAAATAACCCAAATATCGAAATGACAATTAATTATTTAGAAATAGAAATAACATTAAATATGATCGGGAATAAGATCATGGAGATCTGATGGACATTCTCCGAAATGTATCCGATAAAAACCGATAAGTTAACAACCCTTTGCGGCGATGTTCCAGACTTCATCATTATCAACCTGTGCACTACAAAGTCCACTGCTGGAAATAGGTATCTCGTAATGCACCCCACTGAGTAGGTACGATCCTCCATCTCAATCTACCTACTTAATGGAAAGTAAAACACTACAAAGATAGCAACAAGCAATTAAGAACATTTACTTGTATTACAAAAACATGTTTATGTACCTATTAACAATCTATATTGGGACACTAGTACATAACCTTAAAAAATAAAACTGGTTATAACTTTTACGTCCCAAGTTCTAAAAATCTAAGAATTTAAAAAGGGCTCGTCTATCATATTAGCTACCAATTAAAACAAAAAATATCTCAAAACACGAAATTTTATTACCGGTACGAAATTCCCATACAAGCCTGCCATTCTCCTTTGATTGGTGTCTGACCATTGCTTCTGAAGATATACGAGTAATTACTTGAAGTTCTTTCCCGTATTTTATTTAAGTTTATGATTTTACAGAATTAGATTCAGATCACACAACACGGGCTGGTCGGGTGACATACCGTTGAAAGAATGTCCGAAGGAGAACGTTCCGTGGCTGGTCAAAGGTAAGAGCATTGTAATTAACTTTATCGTAGGAAATCAATAATTTGAAACATTTTGCACAATCTATTCATCATCTAGTTCCAACATAGGGTTTGTACTATGGGTACTTATTTTTTTACACAAGAAACACCTAGACAAATAAACACTTGTGTTCATCACATATTTGTGGTGAAATGGAACCCACCCACATCGATCTCGGGATCAGAGGCCGTACCACAACGTGTTATTGCGATCGTTTTGCGATTGAGAGGGAGCGATGCCGCTCTATACATTAAATAGCGCCATCCTTTTCACACAACCTAAAGATGATCGCGTTATCACATTGTGGTAAGGCCCCAGTTGTCTTACAATCGAGCCACTAGATCACAGACGTCGCCTAAAGGTCGTGACTTGAGTTGATCACTTCGTTTATTCAGTGCCTACCGAGGGGGACATGCAGTTCGTGTCGGTGTGGTGCCGCGTGGTGCGCGGGCGCTCGGATGGCCGCGTGCTGGCGACGCTGTGGCCGCTGTACGTGCTGCACTCACACCTGCCGCTCGACACCGACGTGAGTGCCTTAACCGATTTAAATACCGCTAATCAATCTATCTGGAAGATTATGCTGAGCTTGATACGGTTACTCGTTAGATAGGCGACTAGAACGAATGAAATAAATAAATATTACATAAGTATTTACCAAATTCTAAGTTTCTAAGCCTTATAATTACTGAGATTTCTGCTATTGAAAACTCGAATGACGTGTTATTGCGATCGCTTTTCGACTGAGAGTGAGAGAGGGATGCCACTCTACACATTGAATAGCGCCATCCTTCTCACAACTTTAAAATAATCTCATTAACCTTTTGCCGCCACGTCAAAAATGAAAATCCGTGTTCTCTACGTCAAGCGACAAATTCTAGTTTTTAATAATAGGTAAAAAAAAAACAAAAAAAAATGTATATTAGGTATGTATTTTGAACTAAAAAGTGGTATTTTTGACATGCCATGCTATCGTTGGCGTCGTGAGCAAGTTTTCATTTGACGTCTATACACGTCCGTGGCGGTCAAAAGGTTAAAACGTTGTGGTACGGCCTCAGGTGTTGATAGCGACAGAGCCCACGACGACCACGACGGAAGACCTGACGCCGGTGCAGCTGCGGCAGACGCCGACGCTGCAGTTGACGCCGGGCCGCGGCACTAGCACGCACCTGAAGGCTCCCGGCACCACCGCAGCTAAGCACAGCCTCTCCTTCCAGTATAGGTACCTTATTATATATTACAGCTATTCCCCTGGTGCGTTACAATGCCTCTTTCTCTATATTTTTGCCGTAAAACTTCCCAGGCGGGTACAAAACAACTCATACTAAAGTTTCATCGCAATCGGATGAATGGAACACACATTGGGAGACAGCAGACATTCTTTTATAGACTAGTTTTGCTTTATTTTAATTTATATTTTTTGTGCTAAACTGACGCGGTCGTGCATAAAACAATTCTCTAGTTTCATCGTAATCGGTAGTAGAAACAAATCCGTAGAGATCATTAGTCGTAGTCGTAAGCGTGATTGCTACAGAAGAGGTCCAGGGTCCGTTTTCTGGCAAGGTGCTATTGGGGTTTTCTACGAAATTCTCAGTAACGGAGATTGTATTTGTGCCCTGTTAAAGGCAATAGACTCGCGTATATTTTGAGCTTGATTGAGCTCCCTCTATTAAGAGCGAGCTACAATGACTAATACATGCTTGCCATAGGCTGGAATAGGTCGTTCAAAGCCGCTGTGGCTCTTTTTTCAAAAGACATTGCCTTGCATTGTGACTCTCACATATTTGACATTATTATGTCTGGACTTTAAAAGAGACCATGACTATCTGAGTTTTTTTCGGTGTTTCTTCTCAGAGGTCGTCAGTTAGGAAATACTGGTGCAATGTAGCATTAAAAATACAAAAAATTGACTTGTAAAAGTGTCTTTAAAAGATCTATTTACCGAAAATAAATATCATATCATGGAAAGCATACTGGTGTATTTTGGGTACGTGATGGTAAGGTGATGGTATTTTAATTTAAAAGTGGTGAATTTTTGAGCCTTCGGTTTCGTCAGTAGTGTCGTTTAGTAGCGTTTACTCGAAATGGTTAACCAAAGTATATGTATTCGTAGACTTTGAAATGTTTTCTACTGAAACAATATATTATTATTAAGTTAACGATAAAAAAAAAACAGAAAAAGTCTTGTAACAAACGTCATTAGCATTACAAACCATTAACATTCCATATTTTGTTTTATTTTATAGCATTATATCAGAACAGTAAGTTTCACGTTTGATCATATACCTATTTTCTATTAAAACTGCAACACTTGCATATACATAAACTACTCTGACATGCTATGTCGATGCTTTAACGCTCGAAGGGGCATAAAGTATACATATAGAGGAATGGGGTATGTAAGGTCCATGAATATTTGATGTCTCCCTGCAGTATGAAGGCAACACTAGCTAGTGGTAGGTGGTAGTAAGAGACATAGGTTCGATGGTTACATTAAAGGAAAGGTCACGGTCACTGTTACCCTCAGCATTGGGAAATAATATTTAAGTAGGAGGAACAATGTGGCGTGCTTTAAGAAGCTAAGCTTTTCTAAAGCCGTTCTGCGACTGCGTCCTAATAGCATTTGATACATTACTTTCTTTCACAAACTGCGATTTTACAATTTAATATTGGTTATTTAGTTATTTTTGTTATAAATAGAGATGCCAAGATGATGTTATTATACAGGAACATCGAGTGCCCGGTGACGCGCGAGGCGGTGCCGCTGCATTATGGCGTGACTGACACCTCCGTGTTCGATAAACGCGCACCTGTATCCAGCATCGAAGATGTTATCCAGGAAATTCTGCGGTGGTTAGTATCTCACACACTCTTTCTCTTTGTCTCTCCCTCTCTACATGTACCTAACATACTGACTGCTTTGGATGCGGCGTCTGCCCTCTGGGCGGGATTATTATCATCAGTCTATATGCTGTCTCACTGGTGGTCCGTGCTCAGCAATGTCTCTCAAATTGAGAGCGATTAGGGCTTAGGCTATAGTCCACCTAATGCGGGCCTAATACGGGTTTGCAGACTTCACACACTGCCGAGAAAATCTCTAAAGTTTCCTCACGACGTTTTCTTTCACCGTTTAAGCAAGTGATAATTAGTCATAAATACGCACGTCAATTAAAAAATCAGAGTGCGTGCTTCGTATTTGTACTCGAGACCTTAGACTTGGCAGTCCAATGGACATATCTCTGCCCTATACTGGGATGGATGACGGAACTAATAACAACCCTTTTACGCACAGGCGTTATCAATTTATGCATTGCCAGTATAAGCTGACCTCTGATTATACGGAAAGCCGATAAAATGTGAGTCAACTTATAGGTACTGGAACAATACACATACAACGACCTATTTTAATATCGATAGAATCCTTGTCAAGTTCCATACGTGATACCTCTTACATTAGACTATCTCATAGAAGCGTGAAATATCTTCATGTTGTACGAATTTGATACGTTCAGGTTGGAGCGCTCGGGCAACAACGCAATATCGCACTGGCCCTACTCATTGGTTTCCAAACATTGGGACGGAGAATGGCAGCCCGCGAGCTTGCAGCCGAGGTGTGACGTCACTGTGAGTGTGCCATACTTATTTAATTTCAGTCGTTTGAATAATTGGTTGAGTGAAATAGTCCTTAAATAGATTTTACTCTCATTTTATGTAAGACAAGAAACGCATCTTAACATTAATCAAGTAATTATTGGTAATCAAATTCAGAAGTTGGGTTATATTCTTACAACATGCCATTTGGTCAAGGAAAACTGGTTTACCACCTTACCATATAATACCATTTGCACATCATAGCCTCGTGCCGCCTAGAGATATTTGGATTAATCCTTCGCTACGGCTCAACTGTTTTTTTTTTAAGTTACAAAATTGCTGTACAAGGTGTCGACCAATGTCTGTCATGCATTTAGTGTTAATTAATTGTTCCTATTGTATTTATTGTGTATGATGAATTGATGACGTTGAGGAGACACTCCGTCAAAATATATGATAAAAGTACTCCAACAAAACGCCGTCGGCAGACAGATTGCATTGTTAACAGACACAATAGACAAGCAATTGTTTCGACCCCTAGGAACGCCTTTCTTTGGTACTTTATTCAGTCTATATATTATAAAGTATACTGCCTCATTAGTCTAGTGGGACATATTACATGGGACCTAAAACATATCGGCGAAATGTGGCTGTACATTAGTACACCTCTGCCGAACCCTTCGAGGTATACAGGCGTGATGATGGTATGTTTATTCAATCTTCATTAAAGTATATGAATGAATGATCAAGTTTCTTTGTACGACGCTTTCATTTCCACAGGTCCGCTACCAACCTGTCCGCGCCGGCGGTGGCTGCAGCCTGGAGATCTCGCTGTGTCCGGTGGCACTGCTGTGCAACGCGACGCCGATCGCCCTCACGTTGAGGGCGCACGACGCTGCACCACTCTGCAAACTTGAATCAGGAACAGCTATATCCCCACCTTCAGCTATACTAAGTGTAGGTCATGTACAGAGGTCAGCACATCAAGCTGCCCCAATCCGTCAAATTTCTTTGATAGATTTTAATACATTGTAATAAGGTTCATGTTCAATTGGTAAAAATGATAGTTTTGGACAGCTTGACGTGGCATCTGTACATAAAAAATACTATAACGCCTGTGTATGAATGTGGATGAAGCAGAAGTTAAGCTCTGTATATTTTATTATTCTTCACAATATTATAGTCATGCGTGAAAATTAAACATAGGTAAAAAAGTTGTTATCTGGTGCCGCCATCGACGTCGTCGGTGCCAAGTTAGTGTCGATGGTTTTACACCGAGGTTGTACGTTCACTGTTTCAGAAACCGTTCTTCATGTCGGTGGAAATGGGTCGCGAGACTTACGTCAGCAGCCAGCTGCAGGTATCTGCGGAGGAGCCGGGCCGCTACGGCTCGCCACCGCCCGGACAAGTGGCGATCGACCACGCCGCTCACTTCTCAATACTCTGCAACCAGAAGGTATTGACACACTCTACTGTAACACGTATCTTATTAGGTCTGTATATCTATTTTTTTTTATCCAGTTTCCAGAACCACAAGGTCTGCTTAGTGTAAGGCTAAATGGTGCTGTGTAAAAATTTCACAAAACTATATTTATAAATATACAACCTATTATAAAATACCCTGTAAAAATATAATTAATTATCAAACCCAAAAATTTTGTCAGCAGAACCAGATTATTTAACAGAAAGGTCTATATACCTGTTTTACCTAATAATTGTCTACTTTAACAGGTTTTCTATTTTTCGATTTTGCATAAATGTTGTTGTTTTCCTTTTTTGGGGTACTACGGCGTTACTACGGTTCTTAAATATTGTGAATGGACACATTATAAAGCCCCATTTAACCTCCTCTCGGCTTTACGGGTAGTTTTGTAACACCCTGTATTGACGTATCTGTCAAATATTCATCGAACTAAGCTAGTGACTCGCTCACTACATACGCGTAATCGCGCCAGAAACTTCGATATCGATGTGTACTACAAACTACATTAGAAATGTGACTTTCGAAGTTTTGAACGCACAAATGTGAGCGTTAACTAGTAGGGTTCCTTTTTCCCCATACTTTATAATCATATGTATATACAATGTTATTTTAATTTATTTATATAGGTGAAGTATAGTATTATATTTATTATTACTATCAATAGTAACTATTTTCATACATTTATTCTATACATTAATAGCTCTAATTCTCTAAGAGTGCTCGGTAATTTACTGGGAAACGTAACCTACAATCAAAATAATTTAAAAAAAAATAGTTTTACCTTATACGTCATCTTCGTGAAATATAACTGAAGATCGTGACTCCGAATCTACACACACACACACAAAAGCTTCTATTTCTTAAATAAAAATTGCTTTTCCAGGTTGCTCTGCTGACGTTGTACTACGAAATCAAGGAGGAGATCAACGTGCTTGGCGTATCGTCAACCTATATGCTCATCAACAGGCTCGACACTGATATATTGGTACGGTGATTAGGCAATAGACAGTCGTTAATAGTAGTCTTCGGACTACCATTGACGATTGCCAAATAGTCCAAAATAGACAATTCAAAAACAATATAGTCCAGAACAGCCCAAATGCCTAAAAGTCTATCCTCAGAATATCGTTATTACCCAGAAATTGCGTTGTGGAGGTCTGTTGGCCGTCACTTCGTGTAGAATACTGATATTCAGCCATTCTGGTTAGACTGGAAGCCGATCCCAACATACATGATGATTCTATACCTCTGCCTAATATGATGTGATATCGTGTGGAAAAAAAGAACTGAGTATGATATGTTAGAAATATTTATATCATACTCATATTATATTGTTTAAAAGCTTCTTTTTGTATTAGGTGTCAGCAATCGCCGTTCCGAATCATGTGGAAGAAGATGTCACACTACGCCCCAAGAGTTTTAAAGTAGTGCCGCCAACCAAAGAAGGAAGGTAAGTGACATAACTTAGTATTTCCCAACATAACATACCATCACGACTGTATTCCTCGAAGGTTTAGGCGTATTTATGTATACCCACAGTTCGTCGGTTTGTTTAGGTCCCGTAGGGGTGATCTTATTGTCATGAACTGGTCACAAATCCAAGCTGCTATTGCAAATTTCATAAAAAAACCCAATAATACTGCCCGCCATGGGAATCAACTAATACTTAATCTACTTATTACTAAAAAAAATATATTTATAAAATGCTTAAACTTCATTTTATAACCGTTTTTAATTTTGCTTATGTTTATTGACTCTGTCCATTTATGATCAAATTTTTCAATAGACCAAAAAAAAAACTAACCTATTGTAGTCCCAGCTGTCATACTGAGAACTGTAAAAAGATTCCTAAATCCAACCCTGGAAATTGCAACAGTTTCCACGGCACGTCCCTGAGTCGGTTTTGGTTGCGCGGGCGCTGGCGTGGTGGTGACGTCACCGAACTGCGCACGTACCTGTGCTTCTCGCTGCCGCACAGCTCGTACCCGGTTCGCTTGCCGGTGCCCATCCGGCTGGGCGAACCGCCGGTCAGGCGGGCTGTGGCGCTTATCGACGACAAACGGAGATCGGTGGGTATTTCAGAAAAAAAGACAGAGATTCAGTATACTACCGGCACGCTATGATGACCGTTTTGACGTTTGTCCACTCATGAAGTTTCGTATTAATTAGTATGTAATTACATTTGAAGGAGCAAATTGCTGTTCTTTATTGTCAATAGTGATCTAACGATACTACTACAAAAAATACATACAATATGTTTAAGTATTGTGTTTTTTTTATTTTCTTCCATTAACTTAACGGCTATCATAGCGCGTCGCAAGTATAGATACAGTTAAAAGTGGCTTTAGATATGATCTTAATAAGAACAGTTAATCATCACTAGTAATTATTGCTGACGTAGAGATCCTTGTCAAAATGCTCGTTCTGTATAAATAATAGATATTATTTTGCACTGGCGGGAACCTGAATTACCGTAGTATCCCAAATCCACGCTCGTACGTAGTGAAATGCTAAAAATGATACGTATATGACCGTTTTCTTTCTTCTTCAACAAACGCAAAGATATAAAAAATTTCGACCCTTTGTGTTTGTGTATATGTCTGTCCGAGAAATCATGTCATGGTTATTGACAACCGAAGCCAAACGAATATTACAAGGAAAGAGGAGCTGTCCTCGATTAATTTTCCTATTCATTTATATTTGTTCAATCATAACGTTATTTATTTATCAATTTCGATGAAGTGTTCGATAGAGCACTTTTGAGATGGTGTACGAGTCTGACTAAACAGCGGATATTTTATACTTATTTTACCAATTATTTTTGACATTTCGAGAATATTAGATAATGAAATACATCCACTGTTTATGGATTTTATCACGTTAGACAGCATCCATAAGCACTGCTGTAAAGGATCCCAAACGTTGGTATTTAATCAATTTAACCCATCCATTATAAGTAGCTTTATTGCAATAATTCGCGTAAGTGACAGAAGTCAATGATTAACTTTTAGCAAAAGATAAAAGAATTCTTTTGGACGTTCGGATGAACTACGAAGAATCTTTAATGTCTGGAGAGTATTTTCTCAGTCATCGTTGAAGAAGAAATAAGCTATTATCGACATTGTTGTGAGTATATGATCAAAGGATTCACGATCATTTTTAGGTTGTCAGAAATGGATGGCACTAAATAGTGCGTATAGCGGCATCCCTCTCCCTCAATCTCAAAACGATCACAAAAACATGTTTCGTTACTGATTCAGATCCCTGTAGTGGTGAGCCAGCTGCGGCACGACAGTCAGTGGGTGGTGGTGGTGGCGCACGACCCGTGTCCTCAGTTCGTGGTGTACAATCATACTCAAATCCCCTTCGCCGTCGCGCAGCCGCTGCACTTCGCCGACGAACCCTCCACCTCACACACAGAGGTAATTATCTCATCATCAGGCTTCTCACTGTGTATTTATATTGTCCACTTTTCAACAAATTATACAAAAATACGGATCTATTCATTCAACAAAATAGGTAATCAAAATAAAAAACTGCAGCCATTACAAATTTCATCATTAAGATTATAATCAATTTAATATGAAGATTATTATAAGCAATGGATAAGACTTATGTATTTTTTTTAAAATACATACTTATAATACATAAACACCCATTTGGTGCTTATATATTAGGCTATATAGATATATAGCCTAAGGTTGCATTCAAATTTCATTTTTAAAGTAAAGATGATCTCTTTTGGAAGTTGTGAACTAATAGAAACGATAATATAATTATATGGAAATAAAAAAGGTTTCGACATATTTCGGACACTCGATGGCAAACGACATATGCTAGGTGACGTTCGTACACGCGCAAATTTGTGTTGTTTTAACAGATTCTACGACGAGGTATCGAACGTAGGGAGGGGCGTGAGAGTGACCGTTCTGAATGTAGTAGTACTATTAGTTATTTTTTGCTTTCGATAAATAAGAAGAAAGAAAGAAAATTAATTTATTTGCTACCATACAGGACACAAAGAGTAAGTACAGAAGGGGTATATTCACTGAATACTAAATTTTATACTGTACGACTATTCACTAGGACAAAATAAGTACAGAGTTTTGACGTGCGGAGTGTGTCCCGGCTGTAGCAAAAGGTATTCAGCTCAGCATGTGTCAGACTGTAACACCTGACGCTGGTATTCTCCGTAAATCGTTATAAGGCGTTCATAAAATTTTAATATCATTCCGTACCTTGTGGTTCGATTCGGTCGTCGATTTTACCAGTAGGTACATTGACATACAGGAAATAATGTGGTGATACTGTTGTGCAGGCAGCGCCCGAGTGCCCTGGTGCTCGTTGGTGGTGCATGGTGCCGCCTGACTCCGCCGTCCACTACTCTACTCCCGCGCACTGCGCGCGCTACCCGCCTCAGTCGCCGCCGCCGCTCGCAACTTCATCCAACATGTTGTTCCTCACATTTGCTAGAGGAAAAGGTATTAATTATACTAGGAACTCATGTGAGTTAAGTTTACCAATTTGTGAATGCATCACTTCCCCTTTCGACTACTTTTCTTTGTCGCCCGTTTAGTACTATTATAATTTCAGTATTCGTTAGCCATCAGGTATATATACATCGGTAGGTATATACAGAGTGGAAGGGACATCGACGCGCAACGGCTTACCATGACTTCAGTACATGATTCTGGACCCCCCTGCGTTGAAATTTTTCGTCGGCTTTTTCTTAAATTTTACAACTCGCAAGTGAACTCTAAGGAAACAGCTGACCAAAAGATCTTTCAAGTTTAATTTACAATGCTGTTTTTAGTTTAAAAAAGTGAATTAATGACTTTTTAATTAAAATTCTTATTGGGTTAGATAGAAATAATGATTTTATACAGTTTAAAGTTGAAAAAACTGCAAAAAAAAAATATGTAAAATCTAAGAAAAAGCCGACGTACTGAAGTCATGGTAAGCCGTTGCGCGTCGATGTCCCGTCCACCCTGTATATACATAATGGATATCTCTCAATATTGTTCAGGAATATGCTTATTTGAAGTCTATTTAAGTAAAAACAACTTCGTCGATAGGATAATTCAGCTGGGATGGGCAGTAGTATGACTTCATCAAGTGTTCTCATCACCCATACCTCAATTCCTTAAGACGGAAGGCTTTAAATGCTTGCATCGCACCAGTTATGAACTACGGAACCGAAACGTAGACTCACGATGAGACCCACACAGGATTAAAGTATGGAGCACACCGAACTATGGAGAGACCTTTGCTGCATGCTATATATATGCTTATGTGCCATTAACCGGGTAGGAATCTAACCCAATAACATTTTGCTCGACATTCCAATCGAACACAATGACCTCTAACGTAGTAGTGGCGTCTATGAACACTAGGCTAATAAGGCAATTTACTCGTACATTATGGTCTTATATTATTAATTATAATCACACAGACGATACGGAGCTACAGTGGTGCTCGCCGGTGGTGGCGGCAGACGGAGAGCAGCTGCTGCAGTACTACGGCGGCGTGACCATCAAGCTGCGCGTGAGCACATACCCACACTCCACGCTGCTGGAGCTCCAGGACGTCGACCATGTGAGAATAATATACTAAATATTAACACTATCTACCGTAGGGATTGTTATTATAAATTATAATCTATCCAAAATTTTATTGTTCGTTTGACAGCTGCTTAAGAAAGTAACTGTTCCAAGATTGAAGATATCAGAAACTACCTAATCATATCTGTCTATCCTATTTAATACCCAATAAAAACATTAAAATGCCTTAAATGTCATTAAAATGTATGTATGTGTGCTCTTACGGTACAGGATACATCCCTCGTGCGTCTTCATTCATCCTCTAAGCTTTTTCTTAAGTATGCTGGGGTCGGCTTCCAGTCTAACCAAATGTGGCTGAATATCAGTATTTTATACGAAGAGACTACCATCAGACATCCGCAACCCAAAATCTGAGTAGGTAATACCGATATCGTACCAATATTGTCAGGCTTTTTGGCCTTCTTACTACCACTAACGATTGTCATGAGGACCAGGACCGACGGCTTTATAATATACGGCCCCTCGATGAAGAACGGTCACCCTTTCATAGACTGACCACGAATAGCGCAGCTTAAGCTTGCAGATCGGATGATTTATTCAATTTAGGCCAGGAGTATATCTGTACTGTATATACTGTATGTCGGTCTCCTAGTTTCAAAAATATAAAGTAACGCTACCTACTTGGAATGTTACAGACTGACATATCAGCAAGTGACATCAGGCGACGTTTGTTCGGCGCGATAGCGTCCGCTGAATCTGAAACTTCTGAAAAAGTAAGTATTTATGACGAGTCGACTAGGTAACACAATTATTGCTGGATTCGTTTTACGGAATAGAACATTCGGATATATGTATAATCAGTATAAACTATTTTTTTTCCGGTATACCAAATTTTGTCGCCTAGCTCATATAATAGTAAGCCTGATATAAGATTAGAGAACAGGCTTATTATTTCCGAATCAAGATTTTTAGGAGATCCCCGTATTTTTCTGGGATCGAAAGTACTCCATGTACGTGTTGCTATAAAGTATTGTACCAGAGTATAGTCAAGACAACGTCTGTCAAGTCCGCTGGTAGGTACTTAATAAAAAAATAAAAAAAATCGCTCTGTCAATTTCTTCGAAAATATGTTTAATCATAAATAAAATTATCATTTTGTACATTATGCTGGTCCTTTTTGTATTATTATGATAAGATTTCAAACAAGCATATTAGCCGCCTGATGGTAACGAAGCCTATAGGTACGGTCAAGAAAAGAGTTAGGTATACAGGCAGCTAATTAATAATCTGTGCTTTGATAAAGATAGTGTAATAATGTATCACGCAATATGTGTCAAAACGTGGGTATTGTAAGCAGCTACATACCTAACCCTTTGGCGCGTAATTGTTTATGTCGAAATCTGTATAAAAATGCATATTTCATTTGCTATCTGTTTACTTAACTCTTTTGTTGACTGTACATTGCCTTTAAAACCGGAACATAATAAAATTAGCTGTCTACCACCTTAACCTTCTCCTCAAGTGCCCTTGCACCCGATATCCGGTAGATATCAAGAAATATTGTTTGTTTTCTATTACAGCAACGTGCCCCAGATCCTGATACCAGTTTGCAGCGCACCGATGCCAACTCTAGGTGTAAGTATGCCGTATTAATTATTTTTTAGTATTGAGATATGTCGTTAAAAACCCATTTACTGTCACACATAGGCTAACTGAATCCTCAGAGAATAGGAGGGTTCGGTTATAGACGGAACGCGTGGATTGGATGTTTGGTAGAAAAAACAGAAATCAACAAATCCGGAGCCCCTCGTTTCCCGTGTTTACGGTCTTCTTAGTTAGATTTTATCTCACGAAGACTTTTGTGTCATTGACATAATGTACAAATTTTAATTTTAGTCATTTAGCGTTCATGAGCAATGAACGTCTATACTAACTTGTTACATAAATCTTTTTGGCAGTATTACGTGATGAAACGATAGCAGATGAACATGACAAGGAACTACAGCAGCTCGATCAGCCCGCCCAAAGCAAACCGCTGCCGGAGGATGAAGCAACCTCCACAAAGACAGACGCGGACGTCTTGCCTGACCGACTCAAGAAGAAAGATCGCAGCAGTACTGTTGTCTTATTCGCTACCCGGAGCAAAGGAAGAGGTAACCATTTAAAATATTCCTGCCTTGTTCCCTATTCCATATGTCTTAACTCAGCACCATTTTCTACTCGTGTCGTGCCGAAACGGCGCAGTGACTGAGCGATTAGCTTCTGCACTTTGGAGGTTCGATTATTGTACGCAAGAAATATTGGTTTGACGGGAATTCTTACCGGTATAAAATAACCTCGCATTGTATGGGATTGTTTACACTTAAAGGTCAGTTTATACTGGAACGCATAGCCCGTTGTACAGTCGTGCGTTCTTGAATCCATATTCACAATATTCAAGTAGTACTATCTGGATTTTTGGGTATCTAGGAATTTGTGTTATTGTACCACGATACAGAGAAGATCCAAATTTCTATCGATCATTTTTTTACAGACAAGCCAGAAGATATTTCTCGATCAATATGTCTCTCTACTATAATACTATCACTTTTAAGTCACAAAACCCATCGCTTTTTATTACAAGTCTAGTGGGATTTTATTGCATATCTCATGGGTAACTGTAAATGCGATTTATTCCATTTTCTTATTTTTTCTTCGATTTTCTGCAAGGCGGAGGTACTTCCCCAGTCAGGCAGCTTTGAGTTTGAGTGGAATTACTCCTACTAGGCCCATTTATCATCGTAATTATTTTTTTACATAATCTCATGAATGTTGAACTGTTTTAAGTAACAACTGAAAATTTCTGCAATGATCATAAAGCGATCGTATCTTAGAAATAATTTATGAAAAGAATTATTTGAAATTTTGGCAGTTGATGCCTAAGCATCCACTAAGGAAGGATTTTTGAAAATTTCGTCCATAAGGCGTGATCAAATTTATCACGAACGAAATATCCATGTCGAACGGAATGTGGACACGGAAGTTCGTGATTTTCAAAGTAACAAGCATGGAATTTTATATACCTGCTTCTGGTTAGATATAGATATACACGTATATTTGCTCGGTTTATCAGAGTTGGACCCCTAAACATAAAATAATAGTTCATTAAAATATACCGTACCGAAGCGAAGCCGGGATGGGTCGCTAGTACCTACTATTATTTTATAATACCTATTATATAATACTGTAAAGTGCACCCGGCATGTGTTGCGATGCCTCTTTTTCTACCTTAGTTGTTACTTTTTAGCGTCATAAACTATAAAGAAAAACATTCATTCTTATAGTATATACGTAGATAGATAGATATTATCCATGCATATTTTATTTTACGTACAGATTATTATATACAACGGACCAGCAGAGCGGAAAGCAAAATCCTGCACCAGGCCAGTGATATGCTCATGTCGCAAACATCGTTTGGAGACGTCGATGTTGATGACGGTGAGTTCACTCCCCGCGTTTTGTTTTCAATGCCTTATTGGAAGAGAATAGTGGAGTGGTGATTCTGTACGTAGCTATACTACTTAATTTGTGGTGCTGTTTACTTCACTTATCATTAAGAAACATTATTTCAAAAATAAACCTACTTTTGAACCGACTTAAAAAAAGAGGTTCTTAGTTTGATAATTCTGTCTTTAGAAAAGTTTCTTGGGGACACTTTCCCAGTAAAGACAAACATCTATTTAGACAATTATTTTTACAATCAATTAATATTGCAACTTTGGTCTAGTAAACTCAATGTTCGATCGACAAAATTATCGATATGCTTAGTGGGTCAATTTCAATATAAAATTTAAAGTATAATATATAACGGAATACAAGTTTAACATTAATTTATTAAGTAACCTATTACTTAATAAAATCTTATAACTATAAAATATTTTTTTATAAATCCTCCCATTAATTTCTGCTATCTATACAGGCTGTGAATCCTATCCTTATGGGAACATTTTAAATTAAGATTGTTCGTATCAACACCAATAATTTTATTCAATTTGTTTGAAAAATATTAGAACGAATCTGTTTTGTGAAGGGAATGCACTTTATTGGTTGAAATTATAATTTAACGAGATATCATAATTCAAATAATTTGTAAACGAATCTCAAACAAAATTACTAGGAAAATACTTCCTGCTTAGCATGATTACAGATATTTATAACTTTTGTGATTTGTTTGATGAAAATGGCTCAAAATCGTTTAAGAACCCCGTACAGGCCAGGTCAAATTTTCAACCCACTTCCGCAAAATTCGATCTTCAGCCGCAATACTTACAATATGGTCTCCAGGAACATACCCTCGCCATAGCGGCTTTGAGATCAGTTTTAGCCGACACCACGCATGTATAGCTCGACCATATTATTATAGGGAGCTCAACAACTCGGATGGTTTAACAAGGATTATGAACAATCGAAAATTAATATTTCATATTGTTAGCAGTATAACCATACTGCTAACAATATGAAATATAAATTTTCTAGCAACCGCTAGAATAATCTTTATCACACACCATGATAAGAAGCAATATTGGAATTAATTAAAGTAAGGGTACATTGGCGGCCTTATAGTAAATAGCGATATCTACCAGACAACCTTTGGACGGACGAATGATTCAAATTTATCGATAGTTAACAATCTCACCATATTAGATTATGGACTGGCGATGAACTCAAACATAGTATATGGTGACAATTATATAAATAACTAGCTGACCCCGCAAACGTTGTTTTGCCATAAAAAAAAACCTCCAGGGGCACCCTTATCACTTAGGGGTCTGGAAAATAGATAGTAGCCGATTCTCAGACCTACTGAATACGCATATAAAATTTGGTAAAAATCAGTCAAGGCGTTTCGGAGGAGTCCGGTAACTAACATTGTGACATGGAAATTTTATATATTAGACTAGCTGCCCCCGCAAACGTTGTTTTGCCATAAAAAAAAATTTTGGGGTATGAAAAATTGATGTTGGCCTATTCTCAGACCTCCCCGATAAGCACAAAAAATTTCATCAAAATCGGTCAAGCCGTTTTGGAGGAGTATGGCAACGAAAACTGTGACACGAGAATTTTATATATTAGATAATAAAGTAGATTGCAGTAAAAAATATTTATTTATTAATTATATAACTAATATAGTGACGCCATTTTCCAACTGGTATGTCTAGATATTGGAGATCTTGACTCGACGTGGGCGGACTATGAGAGGTTCCGCTGTGTGATCTCCAGCATCGTTGTGGAGATGGCGGCCGCGCCCGACGTGCAGCCGCTCTTGGCGCTGCATCTCGACCGTACCGCGCTGCTAATAATGGCCGACGATAAGGTGCTGTGAAATCTAAAAAAAAACTACTTCATCTAATAAAGACAACAAGTTTTGAATAGATGAGGTAGTTTTTTTAAGATCAACAACGGTTAAGCTCTATTTACCCCAGTTTTTTAGGGAGAGCAACATGTATTCCAACAGTAAACACAAAATTAAAATATATATTAAGTAGCTTTTACGCCAACCTCTTAAAAACAAGTATCCAAAAATCACATTTTTTGTTGATAAACCCTTTTTTTATATTCTCAATTTACAGACACGTGCCCTTTACGATTTTATAAAAGCATCGATCTATAATAACACCGTGGTTTGGACAATAAATCTGATAAAAATTGTAGTAATAATATTGTGATGGCAGATGCTTATTTTGAGGTGGCACAAAAAGAGTCCTGAAGACCCAAGGCGGATTTTGCTCATTCAAATATCTGTTAATAGATATATATTCATCTTGTAATATATCTTTTGTCTTAGTTTCATAAAGATATCTTCCACAGCATCACGCTATTTTCATTTAATATCTCGCTTGTTTATTTGAAAGTACTTTTTGAAGAACATAATATGTCTTGGTTAGATTCGCTGTAGTTCCAATAAGACGTAAGAATGAGGAAGAGAAATTCAACATCACAGGGAGTGGTGTCGGTAGCTTAGTTGACTAAAGCATCCGGTGTACTTAACCGGAGGGAAGCAGGTTCAAACCCTGCCTAAGATCGATTTTTTCTTTCTCTAAAATCTCTATCTTTGTGAGTTTTAAGTTCAATAATTTCTTACACAGACAACCAAAACGATTCTATCGATAGCGGACGCGCAGATCGACAACTTACAGTACGACAACGGTCAGTACGACTTCGCGGTAGTAGCGAGCACGCGGGCCGAGGCCCTGGAGGCTGACCACTGGCCCCCGCTGTGGAACATGTTCGCCGAGAAGAACACTTTCGCCACCAGACAGAACTCGGCTCGGCTGCTGCTTAACTTACAGCACGACATGTGGGAGGTTGTCCAGTATAAATACAAAGGTAAGTCGTATATCGTCGTCCATTTGGAAAATACCACCATCGGTTAGTTTGCTGTATTAACTTCACTTTCAAAGATGTATTTTATACCACTAAGGTGGCAAACAAGCACACCGGCCCACCTGACGACATTTCCGAGTGTCCCGGGCGCCAAATATCTGACTATTAACGTTTTCAAGATGTAGAAAGTCCTTTAAGCACGGCAATGCCACCCTTTACAGTCATGATCCCTTAATGGAGACGTGAACATTATATTACTTAGGTACATTATTCTTCTTCTTCGAATTTGATACGTTTTGGTTCCTGGGACTCCTGGGCTTTAAAGTGATTACGGCGAAGCTAATCTAATGCCACTGAGAGTATGATTTACTTTAGGTATTTAATAAATTTTATTTCGCAAAAAATATTGGTATTTATATTTTGTTTTCATGAGTGGTTAACTCAATACCTTATAGCTGGACGAGGACTCGTTTGGCGACTCGGTTCGGTTATGGTTTCAATACCATCACGGAGCAACTAGTTGTATGGCAATAGGGTAGTTGTTTCGGCTTTGGCTATATGTGTATCTGAAACTTTCTGTAAACGCAGCTCGATTTCAAAAGTCGTATCAACACTTCTTCTTCAGAGCTAACAGAGATGGAAGTAAAGCTGGGCACGCTGGCTCTGTACGTAGAGGACGCTTACGTGAAGGCCCTGGTGGACCTGTCGCGGCTACTGGCGCCGACGGGCGGCAGTGAGTCGAGCACGCTCAGCGAGGAGCGCTCCCTGCAGACACCACTGCGACTGCGGCTGCTGCACGTACACCCGCTCGACCTCACGCTGACGCTGCACACTGCGGTGAGTGCTCCTAGAACTAATATGGCCTTTATGTCACCCTCCAAAAAGACCATATTAGTCAATTCCTTTCTTAGCTTGTTATAGTCGTAGCGAATGTCAGGGCAGTGACTATAGGGCAAGGGAAGGCAGGTGCACTTTTAGTAAGTCCGCCATAACCTTCCACTTCCCCAGGTAGGAGAAGATCCATGAGGATTATCCACACTCCCAAAAAAGGGATCAATTCATATTTACAACAAAAAAACGGCCCATTTAGTCTACCTGTCCTGCACACTTAAAGACAAAACATATTCACATACGTGCATATTAATGCACGTATGTGAATATGTTTTGTGGTGCGGTGTCTTATATAGTTATTAGATATAAACATGTGAGCCTACGTTTTTGTATACATATTTTTTTTTGTATTTAATTGCTAACCTCTGGTCATTTATGCTCGTAAATTCAATAATTACTCCATTTATTTTTTACATCTCATGCGTTTTTAGGTGCGTATGTACATAGCACTGGACCAGAGTCCGTTGCGGCTGAGCGCGTTCAAGCTGCACGATATGATGACGTCATCGGAGCGACTCACGCATGCGCTCACCGTGCATTACCTATCAGCCGCCATATTGGGAGCAGGTGAGTCATGTCTACACTGAATTATAGCATCAATAGCATCTAATTTCAGATTAATTGTATTTTTTTTAATTTCAAATTGTATTATGCGTAGTATTTTCTTCGTGATTTATGGTAGATTGCCTAACTTGCCAAATTCAATTTATTATTGGTTTTTCGCAAATCAAATATTTTTATGGAACCACAACGTGGTTCCATAAACATATTTGGTAATCGCATCAATAAGTAAATATTATTTATATTGAAAAACGTTTCAGTAAAAAGATATGAGTACTTTACCTTAATCGTTACCACTTTCGATACATCACATTTCCCTTAGTGGTGGGATCATGGCCCGCTTCTGTTGCGGTGCCTCCCATACGATACCGCAACCTGCAGTAGCCGCTCGCCCCACCCTGGAGGGGAGGTCCACGGTGAAGCTAAGTAGAGTCTACTTAGAGCTTCACTGTGGGCCTCCAATCTACAGTTACTAAGCCCCTCCGCCACGACAAGACGACAAATCCTCGGTATGATTACGATGAAGATTTTTATTTGAACCAAAGTTGTGTAGGTATTTGGTATTTTTATTGATGAACCGACAATGTCATCATCAGTCATATACCAACAAATTGCCAAAAACCAACTGTAATTTGAATTTGGTGGATTAAGCGAATGCCTCCACTGTATGTGCACAACAAACCAATCATTATTGTTAACAAAACTTTGTAGTGAGCTAAATTTAATATTACATTAGGTTGGGTAGTGGGTGGACTAGAACTGCTGGGTGCTCCCGGAGCTCTAGCAGCCCGGCTGGGCGGTGCAACAGGCGGCGTGAGGGCTGTGGCATCTGCGGCCGCGGCGGCTCTGCTTCGCTCGCTCAGCGCCTGGGCTGGCTCCTTGGCGAGGAACCTGGACCTACTGGCCGGTGATGAGGAACACGCCAGACGTGCAGCAGCTGCCAGGAGGAGACTACCGCCAAGCTTCCTCGCCGGACTTGTAGCTGGAATCACTAACTTCGCTATCAATATACTTGGTAAATTATCTACCTTATCGAATTTACAATTTTTATCGAAAAGCAATTTTTTCATAATCGATTATTTTTTCACATGCCGTAGCGCAGTGGACTGTAGCCTAACCTCTTTCACTTTGAAAAGAGACCCGTGCCCGTGGGAAAGTAAATGGGTTAATGGTGATTTCATCATCTGACTGGACTTTCGAGACTAGTGACATTTTTTTAACATTCACGTGTTATGTAAAGATGACAATGTATGGGATTGACATTTATCACATGATCGAAATGAGCTTTTACTATTAATGTCAATCCCATAAATTTTGCGTTGCATTGAGAAGTCGTTTGCTTGTCCTTCCAGGTGCCGTCGGTGGCCTAGCGCATCACCCGTTAGTGGGAGTAGCAGTAGGGGAAACTGAGAGCGGAGCGGCGGCGTTGCGTCGTGGACTACTAGGGGCATTGACCAAGCCGCTCAGCGCCACCGCTGACCTTGTGGCGTATGCTGGCACCGGCCTGCTGCGCCAGACTGGCTGGGACCCAGTTCCAGAGGTAGGCACAAAAATACATTTGTGGGGGAATATGAGGAAAAGCAGAATGAGAAGCCAATAGCAGCATGGGAGTGGGAGCCGGGACGGCTGCAGAATACCAACTTTTATGTACTACAACTTACAACTACGAGTCTTGAGTATTTATTATGAGAGCTGTTACTTTTACAGCTAGACGGCCCGCTGTCTGTCCCTCTTCACTGAGATTTTTTACACAACGCAACGGATTTTAGTGCGGTTTTCACTACCATTTAGATAAATTCATCCGGAAGGTTTATATGTATCGTTTATGCATCATATTAGTACACTGTACGTACTCGTCCGAAGCCGGGCGGGTTGCTAGTATAGTTATAAATAAAAGAAACAATATCTAGTGATGGTATTGAAATTGAATTCTAATGAATGTAAAGGCCCAGATGTGTTTATGAATGTTTTAGTCTGTAGGTTTAGTGTGTGTGTTCCAAATTTATGATGTATTTATTTTATTCGGAAAACTTACAGCTAGTACATACCTGACCACATACCTTTAATACAAGATTTAAGGTCATTTACAAGTTTTCCCATATTAATATTCAATAAAAAAATTAAAAAGGTTGATAAACTCTGAGTAATGAAACTTTTTATGTCAACCTTCTTAATCCTACATGCAGCCTCGTCGCACTCGGAGCACCATAGAGAGTCGTACGCAGGCGGGCTGGCAGCGGGACTGCGTCCGCTGGATGTTCCGGTTGTGCGAGCTGACCGCGCTCGCTGGCTTCGAGGTGCTGCTCGATAACGCGCCCCTACAGCTGCTGCTCACACACAAAGTAAACAAGCATTTTTTTAGTGATCTCATAGAAAAAGAAAAGATACAAAAAATAATATAAGATACAATAAAGATACAATAAATACCACACAGAACAAAACGATAGATTCAAGTCTTAACCTAAGGTAGGTACGATATCGTGTGCGATGTCACAATCGAAATTATGCATCATCAACCCATATACTGTACCACTGCTGGGCACGGATTGCTTAGACTGAAAGGGATTAGGCTATAGTCCACCACGCCGGTCTAGTGCGGGTTGACAGAATTTACATACCGTTGAGAAAAATCTCTAATGCATGCAGATTTCCTCACGATGTTTTCCTTCACCGTTTAAGCGAGTGATAATTAAATTATTAATACGTACACGATTTCTCATACTCAAGATCTTTGCCTTGGAAGTACAATGGTCATATCAATCTGTGCTATATAATATGTGTCTGGGCTATAATAGGCTATCATTGCAATACTATATGATATTTTATGTCAATTACAGTTCTTAGTGGTGGCTGACCCTGAGACGGAGCGCATCGTTGAGATGATAGACTTTCGCTTCTGTACCCTGGAACCATATCGAGGACAAATCATAGAGGTAATACTTATTCCACCATAAATCTGACAAAATGTCAAGAGCTTTTCCAAGAAATGCACAGGCGAACACAAGATATGTCCAAAAAGGTGATGGCAGTCTCCTAGCAGATTATCGATCATTACAACCAATCAGAGCCTACTATTAATCCCGACGTTTCGGACCCTTTATAGCGTCCATGGTCAAGGGTAGAAATCCGTAAAAAGAAGTTTTATTTCAATGTATAATCAACACAGCCCTGCTAGTTTAAAAATACGCTTACACATTTGTTCACAGCTGTGCGTAACACAGAGGAGGCAGGCGAAGATACCTGAAGCTCGAATGGCAGATGAAGATGACGAGTATCAGGTATGTGTGAAACTTTGTGATAGTTCAGATAAAACATTTCATCATAATTATGAAACTTTTTAAATTTGTATAATTATTCATAACTATCTGTTGCCCGCGGTTGTTGCACACGAATCTCAAATGTCTTTTTGAGACAAATAATAACTTTTGTCCTTCTGCAAGGTCTAATCTATCTCTGTACAAAATTTTATTAAAATAAGTTTAGAGGTTTAGGTGTGAAAGCGTACTTAACAGACGGTTACTTTCGCATATATAATATTAATAGGGATGAGCTTAGCTCTTGTCGGTGGTGCAATTGCCACTGTTCTGTAGTGCTATGCCTTCTGATTGACTCCTTGATGTAATAACTTTTTAGGAAAAGAAATATGACTTCAAGCATTGTGTGTAAAAATCAAACAATGCTGTCCTACATTTTTTATATATGGATATAATTATGTTTTGTGTAGGCTGTTCATCAAATAAGATTGTAGTCAAATACAATGTTAGTGTTTGAACCTGCGTTCCTCCGGTTAAGTACACCGGACACTTTAGCCAACTAAACTATCTAGACCACGGCCTGTGATGTCGAATTTCTCCTCCGTCGATGTCAGCGATGTAAAAATTAGATTTTTTGAGGTACCGCTTTTTGTCTTATGAGGGCAGTTTTGAGTTTATCCTTCTGCTTACTTGTATAATGTATAGGGAGAGCGGGTACAAAAATAATTACGGATCGAAAGTAATAAACGGATCTGTAGGTTTTCCACTGGCCGAAATGTCGCCTGCCGTCAGGATAGCTGGTGAAGTCTCCTCCCGCTTGCATTCCGTTGCCGCGACAGTTAACCATTGGATAATCCAACAGAGCCGTTTGTTATTTTTGTACCCGCTCTGCTATACAGGCTGTTACAAAATTAACTGTAAAGTCGAAAGCAGGTTAAATGGGGACTAATAACGAGTCCATTAATTAAGAACCGTATATCCGTAGTAACGCTGTATAACATACCCCAAAAATAGGAAAACAACAACATTTATGAATTCAAAATAGATAAACGATTAAAGTAGACAATTATTAGGTAAAATAGGTACGTAGACCTTTCTGTTAAATAATCTGGTTCCCTGACATGGCAGCTAACAACATTGCTTTGATAATTAATTATATTTTTACGAGGTTTTTACACGTTGTATACGAGACGTGGTGTCGTTGTGTCCAGATAAGTGCAACGGCGATGGCGCGCGTGGCTCGGTACACGGGCGCGGAGGGCGGGGCGCCGTCGGAGCGGCGCGTGCTGTCGCTGCTGCCGCCGCCCGGCCGATCGCACGCCCTGCACGCCGCGCTCGCCGCCGCGCTGCACCACAACGCCGACTCGCACTTCCCAATGCTGTGACCCACCACCAACACCCCCCACCCCATGTGCGGATCGACACTTCAATTGTGTGTATAGTGTGATAATACGCGAATCAAAATTTAATTTAAAACGGCATGAGTTTGAGAATTTTGACAGCTAACATTACACTTTTCTACCCGAATTTTAAATCCGATAATCCGAAGGCCAAATCTGAGAATTTAAAATTTTCAAAATATAGCTCCAATCTAGTCTCAAATTGTTAAATATCAAGTGGTTCAATCTTCTATTGAAGTAATACTACTATTTACGTATTCTATCGTGTGATGTCATTACAATATATTAAATATTTTAAGTTAGACGGTGATAGAACACCCATCGCGATGAGTACCCGTGACCATGGACAACAACAACTCAATCAGTAAAAACTAATTTTAGTTCAATGTTAAAAATCAGTATATTAAGGACGCTGTTACAATTTCGACGAACTCAAATTTAGGTAAATAGAGTCGCGCACAGCAACATTACGCGTACGCACACATTGAAACCACCGAGCGCTCGAGTTTAAACATCGCTTAAATAATATTGGTCCTTGCTATAATTTTTAATTATTTTTTATTTATTAAATTAATTATTGAATTTATTCAGCAAATTAAGTTGGAACTTTGAAAGCGCATTTGGTGATCGTACTATTTTCGTGATAATTAGGTTAGTATTTTAACAGACTTCAAAAAAAGGCGGTGCTCTCATCGACCCGTGTGTACGTTTTTATATCCGAGATATTCTCAAAAACTACTGATACTATTTGAATTGGGTATTCATTTGAACATAACTAACACTTAAATGACACTAGCCTGGGAGTAAAAATTAAAACATCGGAAGTAGTAAAAATGTATAATAAATTTAATATAGGTATGTAAGAAAAGTACACAAGCATTAGTGCTATTTACACTGAGCTTTTAGGCATTATTTTGTTGACTTAATACGTTATTGCCATCTTTTTTTTCTTAATTTATCGCTAAATGCTTCATATCGCAATCGAAAAGAGAAATGCGACTTCCTATTTGAATCGTCTGCTCAAATAGGTAATTAATGTCAACTATTCTTCTGCCTTAAATTGTACTACGCATTCCTGCTCCTGAAAATAAAACGACAATATTAGTAGTACGGTAAAAAAATTAAAACCTATGATTACTTTTATATAACTTTCAAATAAAATTTCACACTGCTCGTCATGGTCTAATGAGACATTTATGCTGCTCTTCCTGTTAACAAAAAATACATCAAAATAAGTAACCTGACGAAACGTGATGGAATTGATAAAAAAAAAAATGTTTAAACTAATACTCCAAATAACTAATAAACTCCATAGTGAAAATACTTACATACATTACTTTTATTTACTGCTAAGTTTGCAGGTCTTTTTTGGTCTATAACCAAATTTCCGAATACGGGGCATCTAAAAAAAACAAATTGAACATTTTAACAAATCATCGTACTGGCTTACGCGACACTCCCATCATAGCATTAAGTGCGAGCCACGATATCATTTGCCATATGCTATACATATACATTAAGAATGCTACTTTATAATGCTTTATGCTATATCAACCATCACTAATATAAATATATATAGGTATATGGTACTCAAAACTAAGTTACTATCTCAGTAAGAACTGCTTTACCCCACCAATTCATTTCTAAACAACTGCTTAACCCTACCCATCCTTTTCTTGAACTCACCCACAGACGCTTAACCCCACTTATTCATACTTTGCTTTAGTAAAACTTAACCTCACCCATCCATTTCTTGACCTGTCCAATAGCTGCTTAACCTCTCTCATCCATTTCTTAACCTTCCCAACAGCTGCTTAAGACCATCCATCTACTTTCAAGCCCCACGACCTAATCTAAATCTTAACTTTACTAAGAGCTGCATAACGCCACCCATCCATTTCTTAACCTTATCAACAACTGCATAGCCGTTCGTATTCAAATCCCGATCTACAATTTCTAAATTACATTTTAAAAATAATTTATAATAGTATGAAACTAGTACTTACTTTTATATCGGTTCGAAAAAGTATCAACTCCTGCCGGTCACGATAAACGACGATTCTACGCGACGACGCGCGACTTTTCGTAATTTATTTTTTTCGATAGAGCGATACACCCGTCCTTCCACAGGCGCGTCTGAGCGCAGAATGATGCACCGCGAGTGAAATATGTATGAAGAAATTTGCAAGCGTTCTTATTTAGCTGATAATTGAAAAATTTAATGACTTAGGTACAAAATAATTAGCTGAACATATAGAGGACTGTATATGCCGCAATCTAATCTATTTTTGAAGATAAAATATGTAGTCAAATTACCTAAAATGGTACCTAATCAGACCCCATTTTTGTAAATTTTCTGTGATTATTGTGATGGTGAAAACCGATTTATGCGAAAATTTTGTATGATGTCATACAATTTTTATGATTTCAATCGGGAGATGAATAGATTACCTTTAAATTGAGACCATAATATCTTCACATTTGTGTTTGCTTATATATTAAAATGGTACCTGAAAAGCACTGTTATTTGTAGAAAAATGTAAAAGCGTCCTTAAGTCTAAATTACCAATTATTGAAATCACAAAATTGATCCATTGAAATATCACCGAATGTTAAGATCTACAATAATGAACTCAGTGGCCGGAATGAATAACTCTAGGTACTGGAAATCTAAATTTGACACAAACTTCATAAAAACAATTGAGTTTTTTTTTTATTACCAGAGTTGGTCTTCTGATCATACTTTCCGAATAATGTTTGTTGAATTTACAACGCCTCCTAACCTCTAGCGTCATATTTGCAATTCTGATGCAGTCGCCCTAGTATTAGGATCGCAAACATTGAAATTATCCGATTATCCTACCACATATTTATAATAACAATAGCAGTTTAGTACCTAGTCTTAAATATCATTCATAATAAATAATATAAGTCATTATTTATGTTATACAAAGGATTTTTCGAGAGAAAAATTACAATAAAAAGGTCACAATTATATAGCGTCTACAGTATGCCAATCAATACCGATAATTGCACACATTTTTAATATTTTAGTGTAATTTTTATAAGATATACTTTATAGTCGAATTAAAACTGAATTTCCGTAAATTCATAGATACTAATTAAGTATGGTAAAACAATTCTATTATTATACCTAATGAATCCATTAACCATTATAAATACCTCATTACAACGAAATATACACATCACAACTGCACTAACGAAGCAATTTCTGCAAGGCCGGCCGAGTACATTTTTTATATAATTGATTATTGAATAAATTATATTTTGGGGACGTCTTTATCATTAGAACGAATCATCTTTTGCTCTATGGTATTTGGTAATAAAAGAAATGTACTTTTTTCTACACTATTTGTCATCAATCAGACGGACGATAAAAATATTGCTCTCGTATTACCAAAATCTTAGAGCAAAGTGAACTAGATAAATTAATATAGTAAATGAATTAAATTCATGTCATTCATAGCACTAACTTATCTTTCGTCTGTTTTGTTGGCGTTGTTGAATATATATGTATACACTAACACGATAGTCTCCCATTGATATATCGAATATATAGAACGATAGCAATAAATAAAATACCTATTAATATAGTTAATACTTGCAATACTTAAGTACCAGCAATAATACCTATATGTAAACACATTTTATCTCATGTACGCCGAAAAATTATTGAAATTTGAACATTATAACAACGACATAGAGGTCATCGTGAGATAGAATGTCTTCCTTCTAAAATGACTGGTCAAATAAGTATGTAGTCAACATTTCCATTACTTTAAATGAATTTCTAGGTCCTTATATTTTTGGACTATTTCGCTTATTTTCTACGAGGACTGATTCGTCCTCCAAACAAAAATACTTTTAGTATTGATGAAAAAGGAATCTTTGTCTTCCCACATTAAAGTATGATGTGAACCAGCTTCCAATTGTCGCAATAAGTAAATAAGTTCTATAACTTGTGTCTTCCAACTCTGTTGAACTTGATTTTTTCATAAACACCACCAGGTTGTGGGTGCAAAATAATTTATTCACTAATATAAACTTATTTATTATTGGACTGTTGATATTGAAGCGTCTTCATTGATTAACGCGTACTAAAAAGTATATTACGTGTCTATGATCGCCTTAATTTCTACTTGCATGTCACACTTGTTGGGTCGGCATCGTCAGGTCATAGCCGGGCAGTAAAATTGAACCTCAACAAAGGGAGAAATGATCGGGCTCTGTGGCGTTCACTAGGAGAGGCCTACGTCCAGCAGTGGACGAATATGGGCTGATGATGATGATGATGATGATGAAAGGGAGAAATGGGAAAGGATATGGAGATCCAAGCCTATATGTTCAACGATACAATATGTTCGTTCACTTACAAAGCAAAAAGGCACGAGCCAAATGAAAGTCTAGCACCGCACCGCCCTGATGCAATTACTACATAAGTAAAGCTTAAATTTTCATAAAATACTGCCGATCCGCCTAAATGTATAGCAAGCCTTATGCTTCCTTTTGACCAACGTTGGTTCAGACCGCAAATGCGTTGGAGGCCACTTATGTTGGCATAACCTAAAGACAGCATTCATGTTCTTATGTTTGAGGTTGACATCAATATTCCGATTTTATAATACGAGGCGATTTTGGATGCTTGGTAATAGATTAAAATTATGCTATGATCTGTGAAACCAAATGCATGTTAATATAGCATTTTAACATCTAAACTAGGATAGGATACTACATCTAACTTTATCTATAATATTTCATCAATCAGGATTGCTCTTGAAAGTGCAAATAAAATTCTGAATAAAATGTAAGTATTGACAAGCGAAACAAACATTATAAATGAAGTTAGTAGTTGGGATATAGTAAAATATTATTTAATTCCAAACTTGTATGACATGTGTGAACTTAGCTGTACCTACTTCTGTTGCTTGCCTATACTAACTTCATATTATTATTAATAATTCGTGAAGCAGTACTAGATAATACTAATATACCACTGTATGAATAAAGATAATTATGAATCTTAGTATAACGCCCAAATAGTAGCTTCAATGTCACAAGATTCACCAAAGTGAGACCGGAAATTATGGAATTAAAAAATATTCGTGATGTGATCATGCCTATTGTTTAGTTTGTCACTTTGAGCTCACTACACAAGAAGAATTTCATAGCGTTTGCAAGGTACGTATTCCTTGAATTATATGTTAATTTACAACCTACATAATTATTGTAGGTACCCATTCCATATTGATGTGTTTCCGAAGTAAAACTTAAACAATAAAATACAAAATAATCTATAACATTTCTACCATTTTCCGACACTTATTAGAGTCAATCTTAAGTTTTCCTAAAATATCGAATATGGGCAACTATTTGAACTTTATACTAGCAAATACCTTATCATATTTTAGCCAATGAATGATCTATGACAGTTTAACGCACTGTGTTTCAATTACTAAACAGTACATACACTCCACGCTAATAAAATTTGCTCCATAATTAGAAAAAATATTTGCAACCCAGGCTGATGGAAATAATCGAAGGTGCACATAGTTGAAGTCGTTTAGTACTATGAAGGTTTAGTGTATACATAAGTATGTATGTTAATATCCGACATTACAGTAGCATCGAAACCAAAATACATGCTTCCGGTGGTATTATTTTCAACGAAATTCTTACATGCTCCACTGAGCGTAATTGACGTCATTAAGGGGAAAGCTCCGCCATTGAAGATATTACGAGAATATACCTATATTATAATTAGTAGTTTTTCTAATAAGTTCAACAATTCAATACAATGATTTATATGTTGAACTATTTCAAAGAAATAGAACCACATGTTACTGTATGTCAGATTTCTGTTTGAAAATCGTAGTGTTGGACGCCATTTTAATAAAATAGTGGCGGTTTCCCATTAACTGCACCTTATGTGGAAAGTAACAACCCTATAAATAAGTTAGTTCGCTAGATTCGACTATTTATTGTATGTGATTTTACTATTTTGAATTGGGAAAGTGATGTGTCTTTAAAGTGTTTAAATGAATTCTCGCTAAGACATTGTACTGAAGCCAGCACATCAAGCTAACCCAATATTTCAAATTTTTTATTGATTTTCAACTTTGATACAAAATAATAAGGTTAATTTTCAATTGGGAATTTGACAGTTTTGGATAGCTTGCTGGCGATCTGTAGAGTCGACAAAAGAGTAAGGTATACAGGCAGCTAACTACATCTGACTCGGACAAAGATTGATGAATAATTAATTTATGCAATATTTTTGCCAAGACGCAGGAGTTATTACTGCCTAAATATCAAACCCTTTAGCGCATATTTGTTTATAACGCAATCTATGTCATGATGCAGTGATGTCGTTCGCTGCATGGTACAGACGCAAGCAGGTCAACCTATCCAAAACTGTCAAATATTCCCTATTGAAAATGAACCTTATAGTGTTGTTTTAAAGTTGAAAATCTATCAAAGAAATTTGAAAGATTGTGGTAGCTTTTTTGTCGACTTTAATAGACTCAAGAACATTAACTTATTGAAAACCGCCAACGATTTGGCTTCATTCAGAGAGCACTCATCCATTATAATTATCAGCGTTCACTTTGCACTCGCGGAGGTGTATTCATGTTAAGGAGGACAATCAATTGTCATCAAGCTATATAATTGACTGAAAAATGGTCCCTTAATGGTTAGGCTGTAATATCTAGTAGATATTTACGAAAACAAGGATGAAAGTGAATGCGGAATTTCATTTCATTTTAGTTTACACCTAAGAGATCTTATCAAAAATATACACTCACCTACATTCAAACATCTAAATTTACTACAGTTTTTATGATATATCACTTTTTCAATGAATTTTTGAATATTGACTGAACGACAATTTTGTAGTTAGTATTGATTTTTTAAATATTGTATAAATATTGTACAGAACTTCCAAAAGAAAGACTATTTGCTTATTATTGTTCCTTATTATTATTATAAATTGTAGAATATACGGCAACATTCTACGACATTTGTATCGTAATGTGATATTTTCAGTATCGTTGTAATTTATTTATCGTATTAATATTAGATTTGTATTCTATTATTCTGTTTCGGCAGAATTCCTTAGGATGGAGGATAAGGATGTCGTTACATTACTTTTAATTATGAGTTCGTATCTCGTCTCGGCACAAGATATGCAATGACAATTTTATTTCGTGAAGCGCATATAACCCTCTGTCTTCCGTGTTTCTTAAGATCGCTATCCACCTGCGCTTCCACACGTTGTACGGTTGACATCAGAAGTATTCAGTGTTCGTAGTCTTGGTCTATACGGGTCTAATTATTATTTGGCACGTTAAATATGTCGGCCCTACCTAATGTGGGCCTCTTTAGTTACTATATCTTCCAGATCCATTCAAAAATATTTATAATGATATCAAGTAGATGCCAAATGTATCGAGTATTGTAAACATTAATCTGTAGATATAAAGATTTATTTAATATATAATTAATTTAATTGAATTATGTGTTTGCTAAGTTCCAAATTTTATCACGGCGTTAATAGAAGCCCATGTCAAAAGTATTTAAATAGTTTGGGGTTTTTATTTGATAAAATAAATTTTTACTAGAAATTGTATGATTGTTACATTTTTGTGCTGTGAATAGCCCCCAGCTAGAAATGCATTTACATTATGCCGACTGCAGACTTAAATATGTTTTTTATGCAACTTTAATGCATTCGGGTAAAACATATATTGTGGTTCGAAAACAAAATAATACATTTGCATTTGTATTGTAGTATTTAGGCTTATCTGTTTCCACATGTCAAAAGATTATTTTATGCCTGTATTTGTACAATGGGATATAAAAAATTGTATCGTGTAAAAATTGTTATTCATTGCCATGGTGTTCTCTCTAAAAACTTACTTTAACGCGTTAAGCCACAAATTACAAACACAATGCAAAATCAATTTGATCTTAGGCCCCAGGGGACTTGCGCGCATTTTTTAATAAAGTACCTTTATTGTACATAGAATTTTTCATCAAGATGGGTCGCTTTAGGATAGTACAGACGCCAGTAGGTCAAGCTATCCAAAACTGTAAAATTTTCCCTATTGAATATTCACCGTATTGCTTTGTATTAAAGTTGAAAATCAATCAAAGAAATTTGCCAGATAGTGGTAGCTTGATGTGCTGGCCACAGTACAATCTTCATTCGGAGCTACATTCGCTGTACAAGATACATTCGGTGATTCAACAGCAATACTTTTTTAGTTAGAATTCCTTTACCACTTTATTTTGTTCAATTCTAAATAAAATCAATAAAAAAAAGTTTTTTTTTCTTTTAGTATCACTCAATACTAAAATATTGAGATAATAGCATCACAAGTTGTCCAAAAAGATTCAATGTTTGTGAAAATAATGCGCGCGTCGACCACTGACGTCAATGAATACCCGACTCTCGCGCCTGGCCACGCCCCCAAGCATTGATAACAATCAAAACATAAGTAGCTTCCCTTCATACTTTCACGGGCTTAGGACCGGTACGGATAGAATAATTTTGTAATGTTTTATTTTGAAAATTTTACCTACCTATTTTTTTCAAAAATATTATCTTTGAAACAATAAATACCTATTTACTAGAAGAAATTTGGAACGTGATAAAAAAATCTTCCTGTAGGTATGTATTTTATTTTATTTATTTATTTTTATATAATAGGTACAGTAACAGACAACAGATTAAGTTTTACACAACAATTTTATAAATTCTAATAATGTTGGAATGCTTCACACACCTATCTTGATGGTTTATACCCTGCATCTTGTAAATAGCATGGCATGTTATATTTGTAAGTACTGGGGTCCAAAGATACAGTAATTCGTTTTTTAAGTCTACCTATTTGTTATTTAAAATTATTGTCAAATATTTAATGGTGATTGTGAGTGAGCCCTATGTAAAAGACAATTAATTATTTGTTTGTAAAGTATTTACGATTGTGTCTTAATAATTTGAATAAAATATGGTTTAATTTATACTTGTATGTTTTACTGTGATGTGTTTACGTTCGTACCCTGCAAAATTTTGGTGTTTCTTCTCAGAGGTTAATGAGGAAATGCCGCCGCAGTCTAGTACCTACAAAGTCAAAGTCAAGTAGCACTTTTGAAAAGTCAAAACTAGTTGCACGGTTCTAAAAAGTGGGTCTTATGGAGAAGACCCGGCAAAAAACTCAATACACTCTTTAAAAAAAAAATATTTACTTTAGTTACAAAAATAAAAAAACTGACTTACAAAACATACAGAATTAAATACCATCATGTCTGAATTCCCCGAAGGGTTAGGCAGAGGAGACCCACAGTTCACCGGTGTGTTTATTTCCGGCGAGCCTATTGCCATTAACACACACAAATCCGAACTCCAAGCCGAAAATTTCAAGCTTCATACTGAAAATTTCATAGAGAAACCCAATAACAACTTTGCTTTGGGAATACAATCCAGGTCACGCTTACGGACGTATAGGCTAACAAGTGCATTATTACAAAAGTTGGTATGGCTATAGCCGCACTACCACCAAAGGGTTCTCGCCTTGTCGTGGTTGGTTTAGTAATCGTAGATTGGATTCCCAAGGTGAAGCGAAGTAAAACCCCAGAAATTGGCTGCTCCTGCGGACTTGACCAAAGCCAATTGGAGCGGCCAAAGTAGGTTGCGATGTCGTATGGGAGGCACCGTCACTGAGACAGGCCACGGTGTTGTATGGGCAATACTGCGGTTGGGGGTTTATGGGGTCGCGGTGGGAGATGAGTGTCGGTAATACGATGCGCCGCTGTCCCTACCCTCTGCGGCCGAAGTGTGGACGGCGGGGCTACGGACATCTGTCCCTCCGCAAAGAGGGCATTATGCGGCGGAATCGCTCATTGCACTTGGTCCTCGAGGACAGTCCGACACTGGACTCCGTGGTGATCATGCGAGAGCGACTTCCGTGATCCCATCACTGGAGAACCCGACATAACCTTCCCGCGTCCCCGAGCGGGGCGGCATGCATAAGTTGCATTTCCAAGCTGAAAAAAAAGGCCGCACTACTAGAATTTTCGCTTAATGGTAAGAGCCTATATGGGTTATTAGTAAGTGATCCCAGTGAATAAACGTATTAACCTATAAACAAATATTGCAGTTAGCCACACCGCGTTCCGCTAGGTGCTCCCAGCTTGGCACGTTTAATGTAGCGTCAGCCTAAGCGTGTGTCTTGGACACGGCTTATGCTCAGCAAACATTGTAGCCAATCAGCATCAAATAGTGACTAATAACTACCTATATAGCCAATAGCCTGGTTGTCATACTACTATATTTATCTATGCTAGGTAAATGCTGTAAGTGATATACCTACCAATACCACGACCTAAACAAAATGTTGGCACAAGTTAATTAACAATTAGGTAAATTAATTATTCAATGTTATCTCTTTAGGTAGGTAGCTAACATAATTGTTATGGGTTAATAAAATATTTTCCCACAAACAAAAACGTAACTACGCAACGTCATTCATTCTATTGAACACATTATATTAAATTATGAACTTAATTTTGTTGCAAATTGAAAACTAGGTAGGTAACCACGTAATACAAATTATACCAGAGCTGTTCCTTTCCTAAACGCGGTAGGCCGCAAGAGATTTAGGCTAGGGTAATAATATGCCACTAAATAATAAATAAAATAAATAAATATTCTTGGACAATTTTACACAGCACCATCTATTCCCTAACTAAGCAGAGCTTGTACTATGGGTACTAGACAATAGATATAATACATATACATTTATTGTAATTACATACTTATAACACATAAGAAACACCCAGTCAAACACAAACACTTATGTTTTAACCACACAAATATTTGTGTCCTGTGGGAATCGAACCCACGACCCCATGATCGGCACTCGAACCACTAGACCATAGACGTCGTCACTAATTGTTCAATATCACATCAAAGACCAATAAAATCAAGTGTTAGATTTGATCAAATTCTAAATATGAACAAAAATTGCTGATATGGAGGCAATAGTAAAGAAAAATTGATCAAATCATGGACTAAAATTTACTGGACCAATGACATTTGACCAGTGGTACCCTTGCTACTATTGAATTACCTAGCCTTCGATAGGTAGTAAAGGGCTCACCATGATAGTGCCGGTATGGCCCGTCACGGAGGAGTGGCTAGAGAGGTACCACGGCGCCCTTAGTATCCGGCTGACGCAGGTGCTCTCGAGTCATGGGTTTTTCAGGAAGTACCAGTGTCGCATACGCCGCCGCCCCGGGAGGCAAGGCCACGTTATCACAGACAACCCACTTTTTGGAACCGTGCACCTAGGCTGGACTTTCCAAAAGTACCGTATTTGTAAAAAAAACGTGGCCATTAATTTAAATATTTTTAGTGCCACCTTGGTAATTTTACAAATTAAAATAAACGAATTATTTAATTAACTAATGCATTTTATTAAAATTTCTCTAATAATCATAATCTAAGTACTTACATAATATTCCTGATAAGTATTTTTGCAAGCCATTACGTAGTTCTGTTATAATAAATAAATAATTTATTCGTCTCTCTTACGTCATTTACTTGCGTACATACATGATTACATGAAGTATTTTTGCATCACTGTCATTTTGAACCGCCCTTAACTCAGATGGCCGGTGGGCCTCATCGACAGTGGACCTGTGCTCCTTTGTTTTAGATTGGCGTCACCGCGTCATCAGTTTCGTATGTAGATTAAACAAAAAACCAAACATACCAATTTATTATTATTATAATAAATTGTTATGTTTGGTTTGAATGTTATCAACATTATAAAAACATGGGGAAAAATATATTTTGTTGCATTTTATACCTCAGGGAAAAATCTGGCAAAAAGGAGGGGATTTAAAATTTAAGTAGGTAAGTACGCATAAAATTACATCACAAAATGTATACTTAATTGAGGTCAGTAAACTCAATTTATTAGTAATATTTTTTCCTTTTTTATTATATTATTATGCTGATCCAACACTGTATGGGCTTTCTGTACAAAGACAGGTCAAGTTATAGTGAAAGTTAACTTGTGTAACCGTCCGTACGTAATATTAGTGTAGTTTTGGAGTAAGTATCTACTCAAAAATACTAATTTATAATCATACATCAACAACTTAGCGACAACTTGCGTTATCACAACAAAATAAAAAAAGAAGTGGTCTTTATTTTTTGGAAATTGGAAGATATTTACAGTAGGTATTTATAAATATATATATAAAATATATAGCTTATAATTATAACAATATATTGTAATCGCAATCTAGAATCTGTTCCAGGCAACCACAGATATTATATGCATTAAAAGTTTTTGGAAGATAGGTATCGCATTTACAGACACCGACATATAGAAGTCGGGTAACGACTCAAGAATGCTTAGCCATGTTCTTACATGGCTTAGCATTCCTGAGAATGTTGAGAGCATTCTTGCTCTTTGTAAGAGTTTGAAAAATGTGGGTCCACTATTAAACACTAGAGACAACCATTTAGGCGTAGGTACAATGAGTTGGAACAAGTACGCATTTTACCTGAAGTTCCAGAACTGGTTTTGGCACAGGAAAAAACTGCTGTCATATTTAATGAAATGTATCACAGACAGTAGATAAATATTTAAAACCCGAAGGATGTCAATCAAAGAAAACATTCAAATAATGTCTTAAGTAGTTTTTTGAAAGATACGAAATAATTAAGCAGCCATGACCTGCCCTAGTGGTGAGCGTGGAGGGTGAATTTGTTAGGTACTTAGCATAATATGGCGGCGCAGGTTTTTTCAGAGCATGAGCAGAGGAAAGTCTTCATCGGTCATTTTAGGGCTTTAGAAATGGGCCGCACTAATGTCGAAGATCGCGGATTTGAAGGGTGAAAGGATGAGTAGACATTATTCCCCGCAGAGATACTTATACAGAAATACGCAATTGAATTTGTACAAACCTCACCTGTAACCTAACCTCAAAATCATGAAGTAAAATATTTACCAAACACCCTCAAAACTGCGAATTAATCAAGATTAACGTTTATTCAATGTAATCTCTACTCTGTCACTACCTATCCACCAGCCTTCTTCAAATTCAAAATGATCAATACACCACAAGTACTTTTTTAGCAAATTTAAATGTAAAATCTATTGTAAGGAGTTCTAAGTCTATATTACTAAAGTCTACTTTATAATCTGTGCCTTATATAAAAAAATAGAGAAAGTTCAAGATTCCCCCAAAAATACAATTCAAATATATTGTGTAGGTATTGGTACACTGATTGCAGTCATTTTCAACTCTGATTGGAGTCAAGGCGATCGAGAATATGGGGCATAACAGGAAACCGCCCATTTGAAGCACACCAGCCGAAGGTCGCGCCTAATGCTATTGATAAAAAAATCTACAATTGCTTAATGCTGGATAAAGACTTTCAATAAAACTTAGATAATAAAACGTGCAATAAAATTTCAGGTAATAGCGCTACTTTCTGCTTTTTTCCCGATTGGCGAAGGATGGTAATGTTTTCCGAGCGTAGGTATGTATTATTTTTTCCACCATAAACTTCCAATACATTTTCCTACATTTAATTTTTACAGTTTTTATAGAGCTTGTTTTTCGGTTTAGTAGTTGGTATTTTAAACGCGAAGGGTTTTTTGTTTAATTTATTTCTTACTTTTACGGACTTATTGGTCGCAAACGTGGCTGCTGCACGTGAGGTCCTGGGTTCGATTCCCAAGTCAAGCAGTGTTATTGTATTATCTATAAAATTCTCAGCAGCTCGATGTTTGGATTTATGCACGCTCAATGGCAACAGTCTTGCTAAAACATACCGGCGAACTGTGCTTCACATTCCTTGGTGATACAGTTGAAAAGTGGGCTACTTTCCACCGTCAGGTGATAAAACAGGCTCCCAATATTAAAAAAGCGACTCAAAAAAAATTGCGAGCTTGTATCGAAGCAGATTATTAAAGTCGCATACCTCATAATAAAAACGTTACATTTATTGGTAACAACCACGGCGCTTCCAATAATAAATCGGCTACGTTTCGTCATCAATAAAGTTTCTCTAAACGAAACCTCTGAGCTGTCAATTTATTATGAATCTGCATCAGATGCATGGTGCCACTGCTAGCGGGCAGGCAAGGTTACCTAATCTTTAGTACCTTTTTTAAGTACGGAAAAATCTGTCGGCACTTACATTCACTTGCCTTATAGTCATGGCCATGGCATCTGTGAATTCGCGACGACCATGACAGGCTCTGGTCTAGCAGTCGCTGGATCCCTTCAAACGGCGAAACCTAGCCGCACATCCTAAACGAAGGCAATCGTACGGTAAACACGCGTTCCGCCTACAGAAGTACGAAAAAACTTGGTGGATTATCGACCATTCGGGGACGTGATATGTTGAACCTAAGCTGGTCCGACTTAGCGTAACTCCTCAGTGAATGAATACTCCGTAGTGAATGAACAAAACAGTTTTTTCCAAAAAATAAGATTTTTTTAGGTTAGGCTCGTACATAAGACCAAAACATACCGGCGAACTGTGGGTGTACATTAGTACACTTCTGCCTAGCCCTTTGAGGAATAGAAGTGGTATGTAACTGCACTTTGTTTTTTTTTTCATAATAAAGTACCTAGGTACCTACGACACTTCTATTTAGTGGTAGCCCTAATTTCTAATGATCCTGTTCGTTTCAAAACGGCAAGAGTGAGTTGATGGTGTTGAGCAACTCAGTATTTGTTCCGGACTAGATTCGGACATTGTGAGAGACCTGTGCCTTAGATAGGTTTGAGAATAGTGTGTTAATAATAGTTATTCTATACTTAACCTCTCTAACCAATTATAATTAAATAAATTATTAGATGTCCCAGTATTGAAACATCGTTACATATCCAATTATCAACGGACTAACATTGATTTCAAATTTTTGTAAATAAAATATAATGAATTTTTATAATCTAAGAATTACATTTTGAAGTTTTGTAGTGACAAGAATTGAGAAGAATATGCTGAGATGGTTTGGGCATGTCGAGAGAATTAATGAAAGGCGACTATCAATTATGAGCCCTCTAGGGAGGCAATGTTATGTCTCAACATCACTCGGGATTCGACGCCAATTTTTATCGATAACCGAATACCACCACAGTTATTGACGTCTTTGGGAATTACGTTGTCTGGTTTCATGCCTATATAGCGCGAGACTCATCCACTGCGTTTATTTGACAAATCTGGTGCAACTGCATTTTCCTTGGTCATTTTGTTATTGTTGACATCGAATTGCCTGGCGGTAGGAAAAATACAAGGGACGACTGCATCCCCGAACTCGCCATTTAAAGGCGCTCACATTGTAACCGCAACCCGCCGTCGTCAGTAGGTACACCTACTGTAAGCTGTTCCATAACTCGATGAATTCGATATCGTTGTGCTGTCACATATGGTCAGTTCATAAAAAGAAAACTGTCGCCACAAATTGACCTCCACTGAGAACCACGACTCACGACAGCTGCCCCAAACACCAACGTAGGAAGCTGTAATAACGGAGAAACGGAGGAAGCTGTAATATGTCACCAAGTACAAAATGTTAACTCCGCCGAATAATTGTCATATGTACGGTGATTCTGAAGTCTTAAGTGAATTATTCTCAGGTTACATCTACGATCAGCCAACTTAAATGTATAGCGCCATTTACCCCGTTCATTCTTGTGTCTCAGTCCGGTTATTTTTTGTATTTCGAGTCCATGGAATTCGTATTCGCACTCCAGAGGGTCTACTCCCTATCTCCGTCAACGCAGTTACGAGCTGTTCGAAAGTTCTCCGAAACTTCGGAGTCCGATAAAACAAGTGTCAAATTCAGTTTTTCTAACGGGTAAAAACACATCGGGAGTACCTACTCCAGTTGTTCCTACAACTGTCAAATTGTGTTGTCATTCATTCTTAGTTCGGGCCCCGAAAGAATCATCCGTCCGTAGATGATACGGAATAGGAAACGCCCGTAACGAAGGTCGAAACTACGGACTTCGTGTTTATGGAGTAGACGCCCTGACCTGGATAATTGATCCACGCCGCATGAAGTTAAATTACAACTGCTTACGTAATATGACATTATTGATGCACATTATCTACTGCGCATGAGATTTTCATCGTCTGGCAAAGACGCGAATCATTGCCCGCGGGCAGTGCGTTGCGTGCTTGCTAATTGCCCCTCTTGCTCCCTATTGCTTGCAAGCCGGTCATAACCGGCGCGAGTTGGATCGAGTTATTCTCGGCACTCCATAACAGCGACACACTACGCGCGCACAGCTGGTCGGTACGGCTATTACCAAACTACGGTTTATGAGACATGAATCAGTTGTAGTTTTCCAATGTCATTAAATTCTTAAATAATTAAGTTACTACTTAAGTTATTAGTTTAATCTCAGACAAATCAGAAAAATAGATAGGTTTAGGTTTAAAGAACAACTATTCCTCTGTCCGTGTGAGTCCGTCTGGCTGAGGAAAAGTGTCCTGTAAACTTGAGACGGGTCATGACTAAGAAAATGTACTGTGTTTAAGCGTGTAGATCACTTGCGTGAGCGCAGCTGCGACTGTATGGGCCAACGTTAAGCACATAAAAACATTGCGCAACACTACCAGGACAATCGGCTGCTTCTTTAATCTTACTGATTGTGTAAAAATATCTAGATATTTATGTATTCTCACGGTAACCGTCGTTTTTGAATAATAGTATTTTTTTTAATACAAAATTCTTTTTTTTTTACCAAAGATAGTTCTCTCACAAGGAAATATGTTATAATTATCATAATATGTTATTGATAGATCTGAGTGACAGCTTGCTGGCTCTCCACCGCTCTTACAAGTATAATAAACATTTTAATATATTGTAAATAAACATATTATTTTGGCGGCATGCCATTGATAATTGCATTCACAGAAATATATATTCTACACAAATGTCATTAGGTATGAAATTTTTAGACAATTAATGTTAGATACCTACTTAATTATAATTTCTAAACAAATAAGTAAACCTTCATCATACTAAAGCATACCCATGGTTCACCTGTATGCTTAATGTAGTATGAGGAGTGCCTATTACCATTATTCGGACACAAATCCAAAGTCCGAGTTACTACTGAAAATTTCATGTTCATTTCAATAAGAACATTAAAATTGCTCTTTTGAAAAGTCAAAACTAGTTGCACGGTTCCAAAAAGTGGGTCTTATGGAGAAGAACCGGTAAGAAACTCCATTAATAAATAAACATGTTAACTGTTAATATTGGTTTACAATTTTGTTCTGAATGGGAATAGGTTATGAGAACAATGTAGTTGGATGTGTACATTAATAAATAATCCAGTATAATAATGACATGGATATGACCATTGGCAGTAAGAGCTGACCAGCCCCGACCGACGGCACCCGTTCTTGAGTATGATGAGTGTATCGGCTCGTTCGACTCAACCATGTTGGAATACAACGACCCAACACATCGCCACCGCTTGCCGTGGTCAGTCTACGATCAGGACCCATTCTTAACACATTGAGACATGGCCGTGCCTCGGAGACCACGAAAAGCCGTAGTTCCAGGTTTTCATGCGAAAACCTATTAACAATCGTTAGTCGTAGTCAGAAGCCCAAAAAGCCTGGCAACTAGTTTATTAATAGGATATTCGTATTAATAACCTGATATTATTAGTCTAGTGGTCCTAAGCGCGACTGCTACGCTAGAGGTCCTGGGTTCGATCCCCAGGTAGAGCAAAGTGTTATTGGGTTTTTCTGTGAAATTCTCAGTAGCAGCTCGGAGTCTGGATTTGTGCCCGTTTAATGGCAATAGGCTCGCCCCCTATTACATGGGACCTAAACATACCGGCGAAATGTGGGTGTACATTAGTACACCTCTGCCTAACCCTTCGGGGAATACAGGCGTGATGGTATGTTTTTATTAGGCGTGGATGTCTAATGGTAGCCGCTTCAAAAAAAATACTCATTAGGCTGGAAGCCGTTCCCAACATACTTGGAAAGCCCCTGGTGACCTGAAATACAGGTTTCGGCTTAGTTTAGGCACTATTGTCCCACAAATGAATAAGTACAGCCTTGTCATAATTATGTTTGAACCCATGTATGTATTGTTTGTGGAAGAAATAAATCTTATTTTTAATTTAAAAAACATGGTAAGGAGGATAATGAAACTGTTTGTTGAGTTTGTGTGTTTTTCGATAATTCGGAATTTAATGCTAATCCTAATATTGCTTCTACTCTCACATGAGTGAAGTCGCAGTCAAAGCTAGTTTTATTATATATTACATGACGTATAGATATAATATTTGCTTGTATTCGCTTTGTCGGAAAGGGCTCCAACCATTTCAATCTTTCCACTGGGGTTAATTGGAAATTTTATTGAAATCATTGGTTACTAGAGTGAACAATCTAGCTAAGTAGTCTCATTTCTTGGAAAATTATTTTCCTTGTGTTTTCAGGCGCAAAGTAACAAATCTGACTTGCTCACAAAATACTTAGATCTAGACCTTTTAGATTCTGTTTTGAACAGGGTTGGTCGCCTAGGCCGGTCTACTAAGTAATAATGCAACTAGTCTGAAAAACGTTCTGTCAATCAAGCCCCAGATCTTATCTCGTAAGTGTAGTGACACATTTAGCTGTCCTCGGTCCCTACTGACCGTGGACCCATTAACAGACGGACGACCAGGTATGTCATAATTGTATCTGGTTTGGCGCAGATTGACAGCGGCGATATTAAACCAGGTAAAGTTGTGATATAGGTTTAACGACGTTTTTACTAGGTTTTCTTATTTTGTTAATGGAGGGAAATCTTCAAACGGCGAACGGCCTTTAGGATAAATGTAGGTTTTTTTTTATACTACTAAGGTGGCAAACAAGCATACGGCCCACCTGATGATAAGCGGTTACCGTAGCCTATAGACGCTTGCAACACCAGGAGTATCACTTGCGCGTTGCCGACCCTGTATTGAAAGAGGAATAGTTTCATTCTTTCTTTCAGAACATTTCAAAGTATGGGACCACCGATAGACCCCTGGATGCATCCTTTCTGGGGATTCGTACCCCACTCCCGCATACCTGACTCTCACCACCCTCTCGGACAAGTCATTGCGAGATGTAGCTAAAAGGGGTTGTTAGAATAATTGTAATTGGCAATTGTAATGTTTGACATTTTTAATGTATTGTACCTATTGATGATTTTGTACAATATTTTTTAATTTCTATTTGTTTTTGTATTCACTTAACACTAAGTTCTTCTGCAACAGTTACATACATTATAATTTATGTATTTTGGTTTTCACTTGCGTAACAGAGGTCTTTTTGAGACAAAATTTAGTATATTCCTTCTACAAGGTCCAATTTATCTCTATGCCAAAATTCATCAAGGTTCAACAGACAGTTACTTTTGAAATAATAATATTAGTATAGATCATATTTTACACTTCGTCATTGATTAGGTAACAACAGTCACAATTTGCAGCTTGAATTGCACACGCTCAATTGTGTCTCAATTGCTTGATATATAAGATTCAGATGGTTACTGAATGCACCGCCAGCTACAGTGTCCTTAGCCCCAGGATGAGACCACTTCTGCAATATCCTACGATTAATGGCAATTTTCTTAATAATAATAGCACTCGGCTGTTATTGTGTGATTTTCAAATTGTCACGCGGTGCTGTGGCCTCATGCGGTCAACAAGCCTTTTATTAACTCCAACCAATCAAATCAGCCTATCGCAGTCCACTGCTGTATTATAAACTTAAAATAACTAATGCTTACCAAGTGATATGAAATCCTCCTGCAAGAGGTGTATTTGGCGTTACAAACTATGTAACTGAAGCATGTAGCTAGAGAAAGACCTCCTAGCCTCCTAACCTATGAGGCCATGCCGCCCTTTAAGGATTCTCGTAACTATAACATGCATTTACCTATTGCTAATTACTCCTTTTTTTCGTTATCCATTGCTAGCCCGCTGCTGGGTACAGGCCAGCTCCTACCAGATTCTCAAACCAGCCCGTGGAACGCATCTAAGTCGTTCCGCCACCGAACTCGAGGACGCTTATCATCTTTAGGCATCGTGGAGACATTTGCCCAGCGGCGATGTGATCAGCCCAACCCCATGTAAGCCTGGCTGCTGCCTTTTTGTCTACGTCTACTATGACCGTTTTGGAACCCAGCGTGGTGTTCCGTTATCGATCCGTTCTTTTGACATCCAGAAAGCTGTGCTCCATTGCTGTTTGTTGAACATGAACAACATGTTTCTATAACTATGATATAATACGGATAAATAATAAATTACCAATAGATATAAAAAAGGAAATCAAATTAACACATTTTAATAGAAAATTAAAAGCATTTTTAGTAAAAAAATGCTTTTATTCTCTAGATGAATATTTTGAAACAACAAAAATTAATAAATAAAACATTTAAAAATACAAAGCCAAAAAATAAATAATAAAATATAATATAAATTAAATAATAACTTTAAATAAATAATAATTAGATACCTACATTATTATAGTAAAAAAATAATAATAATTATTATTATTAATTAATAACAATTATTATTATTAATTAATAACAATTATTATTATTAATTATAATATAATTATGTTAATAATATTATAATTAATATTAGGTATACTATGCTGTGCCCTAACAGGGTTTCATGTTGTTACTTTATAAATGTAAACACCTATGTATATTTACACATGAAGCATTAAAATACTTTGACTTTGACTTTAAATATTTAAGCACCATTCTAGAACACACCCCACCCTAAGATTTCCATGACGGTGACTAATACTTTCGGACGTTAATATGTACATACCTACGGCATCATTACGATGGCATTTTAAATGATTCATTTGTAATTATCGTCATCAACTTGGCAACTCAACAATAATGATGATACTTTTCCTAAGGATTAATAATTCACATATATAGAGATTGCTTTTATTTAATATACTACCTACTACGACTGCTCTCTCTGCTGGCTTTTTGAAATCCTCAATAAGTAGCAGCTTTGCGTTCGGATTTGTGCCATGTTTATGGAAATAGGCTCGTTAATGGAAATAGTACAACAAGGGGGCTAAAATTTAGGTACTGATACATATTCAAATATTAGGTATGTTCTTAAAAATGAGTTGTAAGTCAGTTAAATATTTTACTTCAATTAGACCTTTAAAATAGTACTTTTGAAAGTCAAAACTAGTTGCACGGTTCCGAAAAGTGGGTCATATGGAGAAGAATCAGCGAGAAACTCCCTATGGAGTAGGTATATAGAAAAAACGTATTATTAGTAGGTAGGCTACCTACAAGTAAAAATCTATTTTCTTTTAATTAATATCTCTATATTTGAAATGTCTATGAAAACAAATAATCTTTCGTGTGAAAGATTATTTGTTTTCATAGACATTTCAAATATAGAATTGGTGTGTACCAATTAAAAAAAACGGGCATTACCGTAGAATCTTCCATGGCCCACATTTTGGTGTTTTTCCGATGTTAATGATCTTAATTAACTCCAGTTAATTGTTAAAGTCCCTAATTCCACGATTAGTGAACATTTGTAGTTAGAATCGGTATTACATACTTAAGCTTTATGAAAGAAAGAAACATTGAATTGCTACAAGAACAGCGACATGTGCAAGACCTAGGATAATTATTGCGTTGTTGTTAGCATAGGTATCGACCTACCTATACTAACTACCTATCAATAACTACTTGCGCCCCGCGGTGTCACCCGCCTTTTTCCTTTTTGCTCTGATCCTATTGGTCGAAGCGTGATGTTTTATAGTCTATAACCTTCCTGGGTAAATGGCCTCGCCAACACAAAAATAGTTTTTCAATCCGAACTGGTAGTTCGCACGGATATAAGAACGTTCCGTAGATATAAGAACGTTTACTTATTCTAAATATTATGTACAGAGCCCAGCACATCAAGCTACCCCAATCAATTTTCAACTTTAATACAAAGTAATAAGGTTCATGTTCAATTGGGAACATTTTAGAGTTTTGGATAACTTGACCTGCTGCCGTCTGTACAAAATACCTAATGGGATAAAAAATGAGACCTTACCGAAGAAATTGATAAATCAAAGGACGTAGGACGCCCGCCGGCCAGGTGGAGAGACGAAATGCGGAAGGCAGCTGGCTGTAACTGGATGAAGAAAGCCGAAGATCAGACTCTGTGGCGTTCACTAGGAGACCTACGGCGGCCTAGAGGTCTACGTCCAGTAGTGGACGAATATGGGCTAATGATGATTATTCAATTTGTGAATTTTTAAATGATAACAACCTTGTTTATTTCTGACATCTCCTTTAAACTGCAATTTATCTTGACTTACTTCGGTATATTGTAACTTAATTTCATCGTGACATTTTGTTATACCTAATTCAGAAACTTATTGCATGCCTAATTTAAGTGTAGATTCTTTAAAGAGCAACAAAATTAACCAAAAAAAAGCGATGGTCCAGCGCCCTGCTCCAGAGCGACTGGCATTCTGTTAATTCTCAGGAGCCTATGAGCACCTAGTTAATAACACATTGCTCGACCTCGGATTTGAACCCAGGACTCAAGCGTGGCAGTTGCGCTTACGAACATTACGCTAATGAGGCAGCTATGATGGTCGTTGTTAATTTCTAGGATCCCATGGCCATGGCTATAGGGCAAGTGAAGAATAGTGCGGTTTTTGGTCGATACGTCCAACATACCACCACCCCATGCCACCTCCCCGGGTGGCGGACGATCCACGAGAATTTTCCGTAGGTACTATATAAAAAACCGGCCAAGTACGAGTCGGATTTGCCTAGCTAGGGTTCCGTACAAATTTGTAGGTACATATATTATAAATAGTTTTGTAATTGAGTCTCGAATTTTTTGCCGAGCATTTCCCGAAAATGTATAGTTTTCAGATTTTTTCCTGTACTTTTAAATCGTCTTATGCGACATAAGACGATATTACTTGCCAAATTTCATGGTTCTATAGGTCAACGGAAAGCACCCTTTACTTTTTGATTCCCTTGAGTGTATGACAAGATGTATGAATATGGTCGAAGCGAAAGCAGTATGCAAGAATAAAGGTATATTTAGTGTCGCAATATACGTTTTTTGCGGGTTAGACGGCCACAACTTTTTTTTGCGTAACTTAGAAGTTCGAAAAATTTTCACAGCTTCAAAGGACTCCTCCATGTGTTCCCGATATCAAGGATCTTGACAAACAGACATACGGGCAACAAAATGATCAAGTAAGGGTTCCGTTTTTATTCCTTTTGAGGTACGGAATCCTACAATAGGATTAGTCTTTTGAGGCAATCAAAGAGAGTAGACATTTAGCTTTACCTACGCGGGTTTACGACTTTCCGTACACTGAGACTCTAAGAGTTCAGTTTATACTAAATTTGTTTAACTTGATTGGTTTTCCCGCGCTTTCCACGGTAGGTAGGTATACAAGAATACATCAAATTGTAGGTACAGTATTTACAAGACACTACAAAAATAAGCACTCAAGTGCTTACCGTATCTAATTACCGTATCGTGTGTGAAAATAATCAACTTGGGGGCGCAATGCGCGGGCGCCGCTCCCACTGTCACCTCACAGTAACGTAAACATGTTGACTACTTAACACAGTAGAGTATCGTAACTAATTCTCAAAAAATGTCGTTACCTATTCATTATTATGTTTTTCGGTTAAAGATGTACTGATAGCGTGTCGTATGATGTACATCAATGGAAGATTACTAGCTTTTCATACACATACACTCATGCCGTTTTCCTATGGGGGTAGGCAGAAACTAAATATACCTATATTAACATACTTTTTTCGCTTCGTCCATATTCATACATCTTGTCATAAACACACGGTTGCGAGTACCTACTACGCACCTGTGGCCGGACCTCAACGTGTTATTGCGATAGTTTTCAGGGATGTCGCTCTATAATTTAAATAGCGCCATCCCTTTCTCAGAACCTAAAAATTATCGCATTAACACGTTGTGGTATAACCTCTGATCTTTTTAAAGAACCCCAAACCAATAAAGTCAGTGTATGTCTTTCTAGCGCGCGCTTCCACTGATATTCTCCATATAAATCCCTTTTGTTAGTCGCCTATCATTCATTCTCTCGACATGCCCAAACCATATCAACTTAATCTTCTCAATTCTTGACACTATTTGTTGTAATACCTTCCTTACATTGGACTATAAGGTATAAGGTAACAAGACTTTCATGTAATTCCAGCTTGTTAAAGCAAATAAATAAGTCTGAATTTCATTTGGTTTTTAAAAACACACGTCAATTACACTCAGGGTACAGAAATTAACGAACTACTTAAAATTGAATGTTTCAATCTATCCAACGTTTAAATTATATTGATTTAGTCTGACTCCGTGTTAAATACTTAATAGAACAAGAAAAGTAGATAGTCCCGGGCAGCCTTGACTAACTCGCTCGCTCGTACGCCACTTTTCGCCATACTCTGCTGTTGCTATGAAGCCCCTTCTCGTGGGCACCAAGACACCATCTTGTCTACAAGTTTGATCTTATACTGGAGTACCTAACGATTTACTTTTTCTTTATACCAATAAGATGGCAAACAAGCATACGGCCCACCTGATGGTAAGCGGTTACCACAGCCTATAGACGCTTGAACACCAGGGGTAATACTTGCGCGTTGCCGACCCTGTAAAAAAAAGCGAAATAGTTGGGTTGGAAGTACTCCCACTGCCAATTTCCTCGCGGAGCACTGGCAACCTTGCTCCACCGTAAGGAACACAACAAAGCTCAAAGCAGTGTTATTGCACTTCGATTTTCTGCAAGGCTGAGTTACTACTTTCAGTCGGGCAGCTACAATTTGAGTGGAATTGGTCCCTGCCACTATATCCTACTTCTCTTAAACTACTATATTGCTTACCAGAAGAGACCTGACAGAGGGACTGCCTAGTACAGAGGTAGTTCTTTAAACTACAGAATAAATCTCACATACGGTACTGAATATCAAAAACAAGGAAAAAATATATTTATATACAGGTGATTACGTTTTAATGACTAAGTTTAAAGTTAAGGCCGTAAAATCACAAAATTTATAAACAGTACGTGCACTGAATTAGGCGGAAAATCATTACTGAAGTAGCTCCGCCGCCGCTGACGTAATTGACGTCAATACAGAACAAATACTTTTGGGGTTTCACGTAGGTACCTAGATTTGCTGGACCACAACCTGTCACAGTCGTGGCGAATGCCACAAATCCCATAACTAAATATTAGGCTAGAGAAGCCAAATGCGCTTTTAGTCGGTAGCGGTCCGACATACCCTGGGTGGTGGATGATCCATGAGAACTTTAAGTAGGTACGATAAAAAACGGTAGGTACCTAAATGTACAGAGCACATCAAGCTACCCCAACTGTCAAATTTCTTTGATAGGTTTTCAACTTTAATACAGAATAATAAGGTATTCATTTATTCAATTGGGAAAATTTGCCTGGCGTCTGTACTTTGCCTTTCTCGCCGAGCTATGGAGGACATACCTGGTTCTATGGATTCTAAGAATCCAATTATTACAATTATTTTTGATTAAAGAAGGGAGTTGTGTCGATGGGGTTGCAGAGATTTTGTATGTAAGGCTATGGCTATGGTGTGGTGTAGGGTGCAGGCTGCGGGCGCTCGCGCCTGTGCGTTATGACGTCACTTGCGCAAACGCAGTTATATTTATGCGCGGGTAGAACCGCGCGCTCATTCGATCGTCAGCGCGCGCGCCGCGCACCTCGCGTCACCTGGACCACGACTAGTGATAAAACCGCGAACTTTCAAATAAATACTTGATTTATTTTGTGAAGTAAACTGCTGTGTGACAAAATGCCGAAGAATATTTTAGCAGAGATGGGGTCCCAAGTGGGCCTCACGCCCAGGCAGAACAAAAAGGTAGGATTATGAAAACATGTTTTTTTTTGTAAAAAGTTGAAGAAAGCGTATGCGTGTTTTTGGATACATTGCGAATTTTTATGGTCACGTTGTGTTGAAGCGATTACATGATATAAGTATTTTGAGATATTCGATCCGAATGAATGGCTAGTCGAAGCTCACGGCCGGACTAAAATAAACCCTACCGGCGCGTCATATTGCTAGTTACAATGTCAATACCGCTTAGCCGCCGCTTACCCTCGATTGCAGACACACGCAGTGGGCTACTGGGCTCGCACGAGATGTATAGACGTGCCCACCACGTTATACTAGCCTGTAGGATTATAAGATTTATTTGTTTACATACTTATAAAAACAAAGCCATGCCTAACATATTTTAACTAATCATGTAGGTATCACATAAAAAATTTAGGAAAAGTCACCACGCTTAGCCGTTCGATATTTGAAATCCTCAGAACCTACCTAATTCATAAATTTGAAATTGGAATACACATTAATGTCAGATAGTGAATGCGTAAACCCAAAAAAAAATAGAAGGTAAGTAGGTAGGTACAAAATAAATTATTTGGACGTAATAGATGTATGAAAAATAAACGAAAAGCAGAAACATTTTGAAAACGAACGTTTTTATTATTATTTCTAAAGACTGCTCCCGCATTAGATAGAAGTAAACTCTGTGTCGCGGAGGACTTCATAAACATACAAAAGTCCAGTACTGGCCATCAATTTGTATACACAGCGAAATTATAAAGCGATTTTCTCTGAAATTGTATGGTGTTAGGAAGGAACATAGTATTTTCATAACTATTCTATAATTATATTAGTCTTATCTCAAAATTGCAATTATTGTCATTTCGCAAAAAGTGTAGGGTAACATATCTTTTTGTATTTTTTTTGGCATTTTCAATGCTAAGGAAGTGTATACATACCGTCGAACACACAAATATTTGTCTTAGGTGGGAATCGAACACACGACACGCGGCGCAGCGGTAGTTGCGGGCTGGTCATCTTAACCGCTACTTCAAAGTACAGCCAACCTGAAACAATATCTTAATCTTTATTTGTTTTTAACCGACTGTCCTTCAGCTTACTGCCGCAGATATTACATTTTTGTATGATAAAAAAACTCACTGCGAGCGATTTACTGTAAAACGCTAGAATGAATTTGGCTGTTTGCCATAATTCATGTATTTATTATCAGTATTTCAATGACTGTCTCTTCCCTGTAAAAGTAAATTCTGCCCGCGGAAAAGACCGCGTGGTGTGTGCCTCTGAACGTCACGAGGAATATGTATTAACTATATTAAAATATATTACGTGTTAACTGTTTATTTAATAGACGATAAATATTGAATAGTTTCTACAGACGCCAGCAGGTCAAGCTGTCCAAAACTGTAAAATTTTCCCAATCGAACCTTCCTAATTCAAATTGAATTGAACCTTATTATATTGTTTTAAAGTTGAAAATCTATCAAAGACATTTGATAGATTGGGGTAGCTTGATGTCCTGGCCTATGTACTTAACAATTTCAGGTGAGAATATTTTTTTGTTTCATACTATTTTAAGAAAGAGATTTTACAGTATTCGGGTTTTAGTTTTTGAAAATCTTTACGGGAGTCCATTAATTAGGTACCTACGTGAGGCGTTTAGTAGGGGGTTTAGTCGAATCTCACCCAAGTTCTCGTGGGGGAGAGAAGGATCTAGGTAAATATCAAATAGTTTTATTTCCGCAAGAATGTATGAAATAGCGAGAAATCTAGGTTAAAAATACTAATAAAGCAAATTACGCAATTAAGATTAATTACGTTAAAATACGCTAATATTTTTGAAAAATGTCTAGCCAAATCTCTCGACATCTCACCAGGGGGAGCGGGGAGGGGATCAAAAGATCGATTCACGCAATTAATGGACGTCCCCTTATATAATTCGTTTTTAATTCCATTATTTCTCAAAGATTACAAACGAGGAGAAATAAATTACGAAACAAAACACAATAATATTTTGCGTAGTTGCGTAGCTAGTGTATGTTGTCTTTAGAAAATATTTAAATAAATATTCTTGGACACAGTACCATCTAGTCCCAAACCAAACAGAGCTTGTACTATGAGTACTTTCTAGACAATGGATACAATACTTATATACTTACTTTTTTTGTAAATACATACTTATAATACATATGAAACACCCTGACAATAATTTATATTGATCACATGTATATATTTTTGCCCTGATGAGATCAAACCCATGAACACGCGATCAGCAGTTTGATACGTGTACCACTAGACCACAGATGTAATTATACTTAGATAAAATATATTTGCATTATATTTGCATATTTTAAGTTAAGATAAACTTTATTATCTATGGTTTCGCAACTATCGATTACTATGGAAACTTTTTTATTGATCGAAACTCTTAAATACTTTGGATAGCGACAATCTTAAAACTATTATTTATTATAATAACACCATTGTTTACATCCGATTGGTTTACTGCAGCTGTAACTTTCTTCGTCTTCCCGTTTTATTTGATATTGATTGAACAAATTCTTGGTTCTGGTACATGTAACTACCTTGTTAGTCTCCTGGTTCTAAGCGCGACTGCTACGCTGGGTTCCTGGGTTCGATTTCCAGGTTTTATGAAATTCTGTTTGGAGCTCACCCCTTTTACATAGGACCTTAATATACTGGCGAACTGTGGGTTAGGTATATTGGTACAACTCTGCCTAATCCTTCGGATCATACAGGATTGATGGTATGTTTTTATGGTACTTTTATATTTCCATGCACACTGCACAATAATATACTGGGTGGAAATGAAAATACGACAGTAAATGACATACCGATGACAGCAGGATGGAGTCATAAGTTAGAAAGAGACTTACTCTAGAAATCGCTGAGAAATGTCAGGATATGACATTTTTTCGACATTCTGTCTTCGTCAAACTATGTATGTTTTACGAAGTAGCTGTAGAGAAACCACACTAATGGGAAGTAAGTCGTAATGATAAGAATAAAAACAACTTCTTAATACAAGTTTGTGAGGTCCTCACGAAAGTTGTTTTATTCATTTTGTTGGTTTTCATTAAACACTTGAGGCTCGAAAGGGGCATAGGGGCTCCTTTTTCGTTGGGTGGGGGGAAGTGTAAACATCACCACGTATCGTACTAGGGTGGAGTGGGGTATTAAGTTGCTAAAAAGCATCCCGTAATCAATGGACGACGCCTTATAATGTAATTACCATCTGTATCGAACCGTGTTTCATGCAACAAATGGTTTATACTTAATAATTGTAAAGAATTTTCTGTATTATCCATGGCATGAATATTTGTTCAAAACAATTTTCATGTTATATAAATATATCTTATGTGAGATATCACTATACGTGGTGATTTTAATTCACCATTAAACTTGAAGGTGAAGGAAAACATCGTGAGGATACCTGCATGCCTTAGAGATTTTTCTCGACGGTGTGTGAAGTCTGTCTCTCTGATTTCTTTGTCTAGATTATGTTTCTTTTGTACTTATTATAAGTATGTTTTTAAAAAAATCTATATAATTATGTAGGTATTATATCCATGGTCTAGTACCCATAGTACAAGTTGTACTTAGTTTTGGATTGGTGTTGTGTAAAATGTCCTAAATAATTATTTATTTATTATAAACAACTTTCACTAAGTTTTCACTAAGTATATAAATATGAAAAAAGTATCTTAAGCTTTTTAAGAGAAGTAGTGCTCCGCGAGGAAAGTTGTGTAGGCAGTGGGGGGAACTTTGACCCTTATACTGCCAACCCAAATATTCCTCTTTCGTTTTAGAAGTTTTCGTTTTTTTATACTTAGGTATTACTAGTATATAAAAATATCTACCTTACATGTTAGTGTAGCACTATTGCTGGTCATAAACTTTATGTTAGGTAGGTACTAAAAATTATTTCAATATTACCTACAAATCTCTTTAATCTAAATCTTGGAATCATCAGAAAATCGCTTATTGTTTTAGGAATAAGAAATATAATTAGCTCAGTTGACACACAGTGGGAAGGTTAACCAACGATATGTATGAGTATAGTGGAGTACATTTCTAGGCAAACTACAAATACTACTTGCTAACCTGATTACTGGCCAATTAAATAAAACACTTTAAGTGTTTATCTACGGTAACCCACCTATGTAAGTATATGATTTGCAAACGTCGGCACACATCGAATATATTAACAATAGCCTTGCTTGCGCAGAATTCACAAGTGTTTACGCGGTCAGATCATGTCATGGTCGACCACATGCTTGTTGCCATCGATACTGACCATATTGAGAACGCAATTACTTAACTAATTTTATTGGGTTTTGAATCTGTCGACTCTGCTGACCAGGAGGCTTACTAACTACCGTAGTCAAACGTCGTAGCTTCAGCTCTAAACGAAACCTCAAAGAATGAAAAATTATTGATATACTTACCTAGTAGATTTTTTTACTTATAATTTATATTTATTGATAGTCGTACGAATTTTTTATTTATTTATAATTTATAATAAACTTAAGCTATATTATTGATACGATCACTATAAAATGTAGCACCGAGAACTTGGTTTGACATTAGTAGAAGAACTTGCGTCGCGAGAATTGCCCTTTTGTATCTGGGATCTCATTTCTTTATTTTACGTCAATTTTTTTCTGGTTATTTCTTGTCATCTTAGGACTTGCTCAAAGCCCTTAAGTAGTGCAGGTGATGAATAATTTTACAAACTGTTTGTTTATTAAATTCAAAATACTTACTAACACTATTTAGCCCGCTATGATCTTAATCTCATCGCCTGCCTTCGACACGCTGCCTGCGCCGACTTATAAGTATAATAATATATGTATATAAAAAAAGACATCGTCTGTACTTACTGCACCTACCCACAGCCACTATTTACCTACCTATCTATTTGGGTAGTGTAAGTTACGAAATTGATTGAACAGTAAAATGTAACTTTGTAATCGCATCAATTTATATAGGATTACAAAGATATTTATGCAGTTCGTTCGTATTATTCCCTTGACGTCGAGTCCCGCCAGTAGACGTGGAGGATACTCTACGTGGCGGAACTCGACGACCGAAAATGCCTTTTTTTGCTCGACTTGGCCGGGAAACTACCGTAGGTACTCCCATCACCCCTGTATTCCCATGGCGTTAGACAGTGTACGGTCAGCAACGAAAGTCGCTGAATACAGCAACATTTTGAAAACATGACAACTCCAAAACTTGTCAAGAGATTTTTTTATAACGAAGGCAAGGTAAATATTTAATGGTAAACGGAACCCTTGTAGGATCATTTTTATTTATTTATTTATTTTATTATATAGGTGTAAGAGTACACCCAAATCAAACTCCAAAAGTACTTTTAAACACTATATTTGTTATCCACAACTTATCACACTCACTTTTTCACGTCCGAACAACTCTGTAGTTCTCGACAGAATGAATCCACTAGTCATCTCTTTTTTGACGTATCTACTCCCCTTACCAAGTGCAACAAACGTCACGCGAGTGACATAAAAAGTCAAATACGCAACTAAAATAATTTAAGAACTGTTTAAAAATAACGAAACCTTACATAGGTAAGTAATACATAGTAACAAACTTTTCATCGTCAAATTGCTAAGCAGTTTGTAGGCGTTCTGCTCTTATGGTTTCGCACAACTTTGATTGCAACGTGTTCAGCGAATTTCGTTGCTGACTGTACCTACTAATTGAACACTCACAGTTCGCCATGTTTACGTCCCATATTATAGGAGGCAAGCCTTTTGCCATTAACCAGGCACAATTCCTAACTCCAGGTGCCATTGACTTTTTCATAGAAAAACCTGATGACAGGTCGAACAGACCTTGGAATCCAGTACCTTTAAAGTAGCATTCGCACATGACCACTAGGTTAATGAAGCAGAATTGATGTTTATTTATCAACGCACGGTAAATGTCACCGAGTGTCAGCTGTTCAGGTTGCAGTCTAACCAGCGGGCTTTTGCATTTTGTTTCTATTCGTTCGTCGATTCGATTGTCAGATTGCAACTTGTCTACAGGTGCAGATGCGGCCGATTTAGCCTTGGAGTCACAGGTCGAGGTGCCTACTAATCTTGTCTTGGCTATCACACTCCGAGCCTTTTCCCAACTGGGTTAGTGTCAGCTTCCAGTCTCACTAGGTACGGCTGAATATCAGTATTTTACACGAAGCGACTCCATAATCCAATTTCTGGGCAATACTGATATCCTGAGTGGTGGTCGGATTTTTTTGAACTTCTGACTACTACTAACGAGTGTTATAGGTGTTCGTAGGTACAAGCGAGGCCGACAAAATGTAAATGTCACGTTTTTAGAAACACGTGTTGAAGTCTCAATGATCTGGGGAGTTGCGTCACAAACCTGGCTCAATAAAATACTCCAAAAATGTTAATTAAGAAATCAAAAAAAATCTAATGTTAGAAATAGACGTAGTTTAAAAGGTTGGGTTTACATTCTTAGTTTGTGAAACTTTAAAATTTCCGTTTTAATACAGCATAAAAACTTAATGATAATGTTAATTATTGCGAATATGTAGATTCAAGAAACTTGGAACGAGGAATTAAATATTTTATCATTTCGTACAAATGATAAATTATAGTCTGTCTGAAATTTTGTTAGAGCGTATAAAAACATAAATTTGAATTGTTTTAATACATTAATTAGTATAAAAAAGCGTACTCGTGGCTAATCAACTGATCTGCTGGGCTTGCCGCGGTCAGTCTGTGGATGGGTACTTAGCACACCGTGCCTCAGAGATTACGTGCTGCTGTCGGTCCCGCTTGTCACACAAACACTATGACAATCGTTGGTGGTAGTCAGAATCCCAAATAGGTTGAAAACCATCTGTCCTCCGGTATTATCCAGAAATTTTAATAAAACCTTGTTTTATAAAACAACTCTTATTATTTTTTTACTATTTAGTTACTTTAATTCAAAATGTCTGTATCGACGTCCCACTTTCAAGGCAAATGTAACGCGATGAATTGTCAGGCGATAATTATGTTAATTTGCATCACTGATGAAACAACCGCGAATAAATAGGTCGATAACTAACATGTCACAGCACAGACCTTGTCTGACTGTTCCAACAAAAAAAAAAAACGTAGTAAACGAATCTACTTCCTTTCTTAATGGGTGTCTACTAACTGTATCTGTTTAAAAACAAACCTTATACACTTAGATACGCTTATAACCTTGCGAATCCTAAATTTTGTAATATTAATAATCCAAGTAGATTGTATAACAAAAATATTTATTGAAATAGCCTATCCATTTTAAAGTGTTTAGCAAAATCACCATAATTTTGCATAAAAGCAGCTGGAAAGTTACGACATAATTACGATAAACTACAGGAAAGAACTTATATTTTAACATAATCCTTTTATATTTAAAAAATATTTAATACGTTGAATGTTGGTGTCTTTGAAAAACTGGATAACATAGGGCCCAGACAAAATAATTATTTTTAAATGAGATGGAGCCCCAGCCCATAATATCCGTATAGTAAAAGAGATGATAATTCAGCAGTATGGCGATAATTTTATTGCAACGCATGATCCACTATTATAGTGTCCACAACGAACGTGGACAGAAACCCTGAGCTTATATGCTACTTCAGGAAGTTTATTGTTGCGATTATTCGCAAGTCACCACGATCAAAACCCATTTGCTGATACCCGTACCACCACCTATTATTGTGATAGGTTTCCGATTGAGAGAGTGGGATGTCACTCTATCAATTAAATAGCACTATCCCTTTCTCACAACCTAAAAATGATCGTGTAGCATGGCCCCAGTACAGTATAGGTACAGGTACAAGTGTACAACGGATCTTGAACAGTAAATCGCCACAATCGACGCAGGCGCATTAAATAGCGTAAAGTGCAACAATATGAATCACGTAGTGTAGTTATTTGTTGATCACGTGTTCTCTAGAAGCTTTATGTGCTTGCAGGATTAATTCAACAATCAAACGGAAATTGTTTAAATTTCTTTGAATTTCAATGCTTGTTTTGTACACTAAAAGCAATGGGCGCCATATTGAAACGTCAAACAAGCTGGATTAGTTTTTCAGTAACCATGGCGGCTTCATAAACATTACAACTATGTTGATAGATATTTTACAACTACTTACAAGTATTTTTATAATATTCTTAGAATGAATTTCGTAGGGTTACTGCTTTCTGCTGATCAGCTACTTACATGTGCGCTACTGAGAGAGTTTAGTTTTTTTATATCGATGCCTGCAGAGGACTAGGTATCACTTTATTTTTACTTACCTGTTGTCACAGAGATTTGAAAGGGTTATGGAGCTGGTCTTGGGAACATTCTCATAGAACAATTTTGGTCCTGATTTGATTTGTTTCCTCTCTTTGTTAGGCTGACATTTTTTTATACTACTAAGGTGGCAAACAATCATACGGCCCACCTGATAAACGGTTACCGTAGCCTATACACACTTGCAACACCAGGGGTGTCCGTGCACGTTGTCGACCCTGTAAAACGTAAGAGGAATAGATGGGTTGGCAGTACCTATAAGGGTCAAAGTCCCCCCACTGCCAACACAACGTTTCCTCGTGGAGCACTGGCAACCTTGCTCACCGTAAGAAACACAACACAGCTGAAAGCAGTGTTATTTCACTTCGATTTTCTGCAATGTGGAGGTACTTTCCCAGTCGGGCAGCTCCAATTTGAGTGGAATTAGGTATCTACTTCCCAATACGGGACTCCTACCTCTAGCCCTACCTCTCTTAAACATAAATGACATGATATGAGAGACAGAGTGAATTGTTTCCATTTGGAAAAAAAGTAATAAATGTCAGATCTATCAATAGTAATATTAAATGTCCTTGGCCATTTGAATGCCACACGCTAATTTATTCAATAGGTATTAGTCTCTCATTTAATACTCAATGACATTATACAGTTTATATGACGTGTCTACCTATAACTCTTTGTCCTCGTTCAAAAAAAGATCAACAAAGCTATCAATGTCATATTTTGCAACGAATATTAATTTCTTATAAACACCGCTAGCTTCTCAAAATAACTTATGATCTTTAACACGTGATAACATTCATACAAATCAATACTGGTAGATATGCAAATAGTTTAAAAATAAGCGGTCGTAGCTAGAACATTCCCGCCAATATTTTCTCTTCATCTCAAACAATAAGTCACGTTTTCTTCCACGCAAGCTTACGAGACGATCCATATTACCATTCGTCGTATTCCAATCCGCCTGATCGGGCGGGCGCGGCACACGGCCAACACATACCTACTGCCAAACGAAACATGGAAAGCACACGAAAGCTGAACACAGTTCAAATGATGCGAACATTATTATTTATTTACTATTCAGCCGTTACTGTATCTCACTGCAGGGCAAAGACCTCTCGACCCTGCCTTCATTTTTAGAGATTTTGAGCCACAACACATACCTACATACCATCACGCTTGTATTCCCCCAAGGGTTAGGCTGAGTTGTACCAATACACCCACAGTTCACTGATATATTTAGGTCCCATGTAATAGGGGGCGAGCATATTGCCATTAACCGGGCACAAATCTGAACTCCGTGTTGGTACTGATGTTTACATAGAAAAAACACGTTGCTCTACCTGGGAAAGGACCTCTAGCTTACCAGTCACTCTAAGAATCGCTTGACTAACGAGGCAGTTTTTAAGCCAATCCGAATCAAGACAGTTCTTCTTTAAAGTTTCTTCCTCCTGAAAGAATTAGTTATAATTCGCGAAAATTTCATAGTCGCAGTTCGGAGTTTAGTCTTCCATAGTTTCAATAAACTCTCCCTGTGACCTAAATATTTTTTTTATTTTTTATTTATTTATTTATGGTTTACCAAAAGATGTTACAGTGGAGCATCTATAAATCTATTACATTGAGTTCTTAGTAATACTGCACACCTAATTATAGGTAAACACTGCATGCTAAGTGTTTTACAAAAGAACTTAAGGTAAGGTAAATATACCAGCGAACTCTGGGGATCTCTGAGTGTACATAGGTCCACCTCTGCCTAACCCTTCTGGAATACAAAAAGAATAAATACATGTTTTTCGACAACCCTTTCATCAAGCTGTTTTCCCCAAATTACTGACTAACTCACTGGTGAATTAAAAATAAGTAAATCTATTAAAAGCGACATATTCATACCTATTCGTAAATAACCTTCAAGTAATCGGCTTATTATGTTTTTGTTAAGTGAACAATGCAATGACAGGACAAAAAGTTCCTTAACAAGTATGAAATAGCGTTTACAAAACAATGATATTTCGTCACATTGGGGTATTAAGCTAACTGCGTGTTTATTTCTATATATTTTTTTATTTTGTTTTCTGCGTGTTACTGGATTTTTCTATGAAACTCTCAAGTACCTAGCAACTCGGAGTTTGTAATTAAAGACAATAGTCTCGCCCGCTATTGAATATACCTATTGGATTACCGGTGAACTGCGGGTGTACTTTAATACACCTCTATCTAATCCCTCACATGTGTGACGGTACGGTATGATCACTCACTAGAAGAAATACCTATATAAAAAAACATTCCTACATGCGATAGAGAAAACATTTTTACTTAAAGATGGAAAGCCACACTGTGGTCACCATGAACACCACAGTCCTTCTAGTAAGTACCTACTTATTCAAAACTTCACAAATACCCTGTTTCATATTTCGCGTTGGCTTGTATGATAGGAAACATTCGGCGAATTAGATCGTTAATTACTGACGAAACCGACCAAATATGAGGAAGTGCCTGTGAAGCTGTAACGAGCCGTTTAGATGAACACTAATGAGGACCGCATTAATACCTAGCTAAATTTGAGTCAGACTTGACTCAAATATTGCACATTGATTTTAAATTTAGAGTTGTGAATGAATTCATTTTTCGTTTTTATTTTATGTGATGTGGGTGTTCTTTTTATATACTATCTTGGGAAAATATTTCTTAAGGGTGCCGGTTGAAATCGATTCCAGGTGTGTTTTGGTATCAGAATGGTCGTCCATTCTGATACCAAAACACACTGGAATTGATCGTTAATCAACCTCGGAATAAACGAGGTTGATTAACGATTTGGACGGTTTAAAAGTTTTATTGGTTCTTTCTACGTTTATATATTTTTAGTGCATACCAGCTAGGAGGGTTAAATTATAATAGGCTGGGGCCCCTATTACATGGTCTTTAGGGGCACAGGTGTTATGGCATGTCTCGCAAAATATGTTTCGCAAAATGTAGTGGAATTTTTCAAGTAGACCACTAGAGATATCGAGACGACGCGCGCGCGATCGGAATGCTATGGACAAACAAACATCAAGGTAAATAAACTGACAAAGGAAACTATATCTATATATCGCTAATTGAATCAAGTACCTTGAAGATATAGCCCTGGAAAGTGGAAATAGAACGCGGATTATTCGCGCAGTCGTAGCTGATACTGCATAACCGCGAGGGGTTGGACATTTGCACTTTATAGCTACTCGTCCGATGGTGATGAAACATTGTAATATTTTTGGACGACATATCCAACAAAAACTCAAAACAAGAACAAAAATTACCGCAAGTTTATGCTTAGATACGACAATATTTATTTTTTAAAATTTTATTAACCACTGTCGGCGTGACCATGCAGAATTACATTTTTATTGTACCTAAGTACTATAAGATATTGAGGTAAGCCACGGAGAGACGGACGGACGAACGGACATCCCAAAACTATGAGAGTTCCTTGTTGACTACGGAACCCCAAAAAGAAAGGTATTTTTATTTCGGTAAAAATATTGATGACCAAACCGGACAAAAATATCGCTATTTTGGCCACTAAAATGGAAAATTTGATGATAAAAGCGGGTCAATCTTCATATCACGAGAATCCTGGGCCCAACGATAGATTAGATAATGTTTACTTTGTAACCCCAACAGTGTTAAGCAGAGTAATATATATATCTCTTCCAATAACGGAGCGATGATACCAAATATATTAAAAACTATAAATACTTCAATTACTCATTGAACTGTATATACAAACGCCAGCAAGTCAAGCTATCCAAAACTGTCAAATTTTCCCAATTGAATATGAACTGAAATTTTATTGTTTAAAGTTGAAAATCAATCAAAGAAATTTGACAGATTGTGGTAGCTTGATGTGCTGACTTCTGTACGTAGAATTTATCTCTTACATATTAGATATGCGGCGTGTTGATGTGAGCAGTTGATTTCTACCATTAAACCTATTTTTCTTTCAATACTATGTCCTATGTTCGACTGATACCCGAAATTAGATTATTTGCCAACTCATGTTGGATTAAACTTATGAAATAAGAATACATTTTTGGTACTTAGGGGTCATTTTCATCGAATCCAGAGCGACTATAAATAATATTATAAATATCAGAGGAGAATATTCTGAATTATTTATAATTAGAACTTTTAGTGAAGTCCTTGTCCTTAGTTAAAGTCCTGAAACGCTTAAGTCCACTGTTATCATGCGTAGGTACAGCTGAAATGTGGAAGAGTTTCCCGAGTGGGTCTTCCCCAATAGATATAATCTGGGTGTCTTTAAATCAAATCACTAGTGAATCGGTTTATTCTAGGCAATCGTAGACCGCAGTGTCGCATAACGCATAACGTAGGCCTATCAAGAAAAAAAATACAGACATTCAGTATTAACACAGCCTATCAGAAATTTCATTATCATCAAAATTCTCATTCGTGTTTGACTGCTCAACAACTTAATTTGTATGGAAAGTTGTTTTTTTTTTGTTATAATTACCATTTCCTATGTCGTAACCTCGTCTCCACCCAATATATTATACGTACCTATTATTTTATGGCGGAAAAAAATACGTGATATATATATTTTTTTTTTTCAACAGATTTTACACAGATCGTGCTGTGTAAAATGTCCAAACCATAAGCAGAAGAAGAAGAACTCATACAAACACTTTTATTCATCACATACATATTTATGTCCTGTGGGAATGGAACCCACTACTTCGTGATCAGCCGTCCGACACTCTAACAACTTTACATCGTCAAATCCGTAAAAAAAATGTTTTATGGTGTCAGGAATTAATTTGTAGAAACAGTTTTCAAGTGGTGGGGTTATTCATACTACACCTCTCTATTCTTCATTAAATTATTCAACATACCTACTTTTTATTTATTAAATATTCTTTATTGTACATACACCAGAAATACAAAGAAAAAATACATAAATATCTAATCAACAAACATTATACTTAGTTCAAAACATTGATTTTATTTGTCTGGCTATTAAATTTTTCCTCAAGATAGAATAATAAAATTGTATTTTTACTTTTAAAAATATTTCTATATATTAAAATTATACTACTCAATTTATTTCATTTAGGTATGTACTTACTCTGCAAAGCGACTGTGTGCAATGCGAATGTAGCATGGCGAATTTTTTAAATAGAAAAATATTTTATATAGATAGGCAAGTAAGTTTAATGAAAGAATAATATAACATTTGAATGTATGTATTCCTTTTATTTTAAATAATGACTTTTGTTCTATTTTCGAATAAACATAATAATATAAATGGCAGTCTAGCTAGCCAGTGTATTTTTATCTTTTTTTAAATTTCTTTCTGTCGGGATCTCAAAGTAGGTAGGTAGTAATCTAAAGCATTAAATTATTTACGAATATTGAATATACCACCCAACTACCTAAGCCTATTATTTATTATTAATGATATAAGATGTTCTAGATAATGTTATACTTAGGTTGGTACCTACAATTTGTAAGATTCCGTGGTGATATAAACCAGTTTAGTTAACCTGTCTGCCTTATGAGACAAGGGCCTGCCTTGTAACAGCTGACACACAATCGTCATCATTGAACGTATCGTAAAAGTGATTCTTAATAAATTATAATTATTTATGAGGTCGCCATGTTTGACATTGAGCGTTATTATTTGAAAGTCATTGGCCGGTGACTATCTCGTGGAACTGTTGGCAACATTACCTAACGCACAGCCACAATAACAAATCAATCGGCATATTTGCTTACCAGAGATAATTTTTGACATTACTTGTATGGACCTTACGTGAAAATCCTATATTTAGTAAAGTTGACGGGCACAAGCATCTTTTTTTGGTACTGTGTAATGTTGTAAATTGTTGTGAATTGTGCCGACTGCATCGGCGCCGGCGCCAATAAAATACTTATTTCCAACGTTTTCCAATTGAATGTAGGCTTGTGAGAATTATAAGCATTACAAGTTTATGTACATTGCCTTCTGTTTTATTATAATGTACATTTATGGTACGTGAATGATAATAAATAAACATGAGATAAACACGTATTACCTAGCGTGAGAAATCAGCTCATTCAAAGGCACATTTACACAATGTATTTTTTTTTAGTTTTCTTTTAAAATCCAACTCCATGAGGTAGTTTTTTTTTATGGGGCAACCGAGCTGACTTCCGCGTCCATGGACACCCGCAACACCAGAGAAGTCACAAGCACGTTGCCGCGTTGTGCCTGTAAAACCAACTAACGACACAAACCACTTTAAAATTACAGGATAAATCTCCAAATTTGACATTATTTGAGTGCACACTTCCAACAAATAATTTAAAATGATCTAAAAACATTTATATTTATTTATCAAAGGGAGACAAAAAGCGACTAATAACATCGCTGAAAGATACTCGGCGTTGAAATTTTCCGAGTGCGTGTGCACTTGCGCCGGCGCAGTCCGGACGGGCGCCAGTTATTACAAGATCGACGCGAGACGTACACAACACACCCACCCACTTTCCTCTTACGTAGCGTAGGAAAAGGAGAATGTAAATGTACCGCTGACACGTTATTCTTTAGATAGTATGGCTTAAGTGAGTCATTTCTATGTATAGGCCTTTGACCTTTACGAGGAAGGATGGTACCATACCTTTATAAATTTTACTGATTGTTTCCGTTTCAATATTCGACATCTAAAATAATTAATAATATCTATACACCAATAATATAATTAATACTTTGATCGTGATTTTGAAGGTTGGTAGTCATTTCTGTTTTCGAAACAGGCCATTTGACATGTCAGTTTTTATCGAAACTGGTCATAGCCAGATTTTCCATGTCCTACGGTAGAAATTGAAGCACACTCACGAATATTTCATAGTAGGGTCAGATTATGTCATCATCATCAATCCATATACTGTCGCACTGCTGGGCACGGGTCTCCTCTCACAGAATGAGAGAGATTAGGCCACCACTCTGGCCTAGTGCGGGTTGGCAGACTTCACACGCCGTCGATGTAATCTCTAAGGCATGCAGGTTTCCTTCACTGTTTAAGCAAGTGATAATTAAGTAATAAAACGCACATGATTTCGAAAAGTCAGAGGTGCGTGCCTTGAATTCGAACTCGAGGCCTTTGACTTGGTAGTCCAATGGTCATACCACTAGGCTATCACTGCTCATGCACTGAGCACTAGCACTGATTATGTCATACCTTGCCCAAACAACAGGGATCATAATAAGTAGGTACATACCGTAACGTAAAGGGTACAACAAAACCTTTTTGGTTACGACGATTCATTCCGATTGAAGACAAACAGATTTCTGTGTCTGGGTTTCGGAACTCACCGACGACGACCGCAAGCACAGTGGGACATTCGGAAATATACTGAATGCGTAATCAAATCAATTAAGTACCTTAGAGGAGGTAAACTCGAAAGATTTTCCTGCATTTTTTATAAAAACCCCGGTTGAGACGACAACAACGCATCGCGTGCTAAAACCCAAATGGTACCTGGTAGCTAAAGATACCAAATAAGAATGAACTGGAATATTTATACTTACCTATACATTACATGAACTGAGATTGCAAGGAATATAAAAAAACATGGTATTGTTATATTATTCAACTACTATATACTCCTTTCCCATCTATCTTGGGATCGACTTCCAGTCTGACCAAATGCAGCTGAATATTTTACACAATGCGACTGCTTCTGCGCTGTGGTAATACCAATATCCTGAGGATAGACCAGGTATCGGGCTGATGCATGCGAGCCGTCGGCTGTTGCTCGTCTACTCAAAGCCGCTATGGCTGTTTCTTCAAAAGGCCATTTCAGACACTGACCTACATTGTTACACTCACATATTTGTTACTATTTGATATCTGGACTTTCGAGACTTTATTCTCTGAGTTTGTTTCAGTGTTTCTTCTTAGAGGTCGTCAGTAAGGGAACGCCGGAGCCATCTAGCTTTAGTGTAGTTGAAATATCTACTTATTTGCAAAATAAATATCATTTATCACTAACGATTTTCATAGACGTTCGCATAACAACCGGGACCGACAGCTTTTTGTGCTCTCCGAGGCATGGAGGGGTCTTAATGTATTGAGAATGGTCACCCATGGACATGACTGACTGCATCTAGCGCAGCTTAACCTTATAGGTCTGTTGATCAGCGTAATGGTTACGATTTCCTGTTTAAGTTGTGAGTAAATTCGTACCTATTGTACGCAGGGCGACTCCCATCTTGTAGGTATCTGATGATTTTGGCTTTCTGCTAGCTCGTCACTAGCAATGAGGACTGATTTTTTATATAAACTAAGGTGGCAAACAAGCATACGGCCCACCTGATGGTAAGCGGTTACCGGCATAGCCTATAGACGCTTGTAACACCAGGGGTATCAATTGCGCGTTGCCGCCCCTTTAAAACAAAAGAGGAGTAGTTGGGTTGGCAGTTTAAGGGTCATAGTCCCCCCACTGCCAACACAACGTTTCCTCGCGGAACACTGAACAACACAGCTCAAAGCAGTATTATTTCACTTTGATTTTCAGCAAGGCGGAGTACTTCCCCAGTCGGGCAGCTCCAATTTGAACTACTTACTTGACTCTATCTCTCTTAAGAAGTGTTTGCATTATAGGTTCCCATATTTTGAGACGGTAGGTACCTACTTTCCGATGCACGTAAATAATAGTTCCACCCCGGGACTGACCGCAGCAAACACAAATTAACCCTTGATGATTGTTGATTAACCCTCTGTGATGAGGAGTGGAAAAATTACGTAGTCACTTTAAGGAAAATTACCTATATTCTTTGTACAGCAAGGATAAACAGATAATTCACACTGAAGTGTTTATCAAAACGTTATCTATCTATATAGTAGTACCTAAGCAATAAGAGCATTTCCACTACTTCTGGTAAACAATCAAATGTCCTGCTGACAGATAATGTCATTGTCCTAAACTTAGCGTTCATGGGTTGACTGACACCACACCCCGATGCATGCTGTCTGGGACCAATGCTGCATTCTCCGAATACGACTAAACTCGGGGTCACTTAGGGACCACTGATGACATCCATGGAAGCTAAAGGAGCACTTTTGATAGATCGTGAGATGAGGTGAGGAGGTGAAGAAAGGTGTATGATTCATATTACAAAATTGATACAGCATGACTATGACTTCTAAATATGAATTTATTTTAGAGGAATTGTTAAATATTGCCCGAGGGCAAATTGGCCACATTCAGAAAAAACCCTAGTGGTCTACCCATGACCTTGGACATCAGATCGTGCCAAAAACAACTGAGATTGTCATGGACGGTTCTCCCAATGAATCAGAGTGGACTCTCATATTACGCGATGACCGCGCCAAGCGAATATGACCCAAATACTGACATAGAAGCTATTGAAGGACACTTATTGTACCGCAGTAGCTCGCCCTATAGGAATACAGTCGTTTCCTTATGGCCGCCTCTGTCGGTCGGCTAATATAAATATTTTTTATTTCAGTAAGCTGACCTTCAGCCATACCCGCAAGGTCGGGAATATAGATCTTTTACATATCCAATGCAAACATGAACATTCATTCCAGTTACCAACGAAAAAACGCCTTAATAACTATTGAGAAGTTGAATCTTTATTTTTATTATTCTACTAAGGTGGCAAACAAGCATAGGTACGGCCCACCTAATGGTAAGCGGTTACCGTAGCCTATAGACGCTTGTAACACCAGGAGTATCACTTGCGCGTTGCCGACCCTGTATTGAAAGACGAATATTTGGGTTAGCAGTTCATTCCGAACATTTTCGGACGGTTTGAGTCACCGCAGTTTCGCTTGCTATGATGATTTTCTTGACGCGGACTTCGTCAGCTTTGATTACCGAATAATCTTTGTTATGTGGCTTTGATGATGAGCATGAAGAGGACTAATAAAGCCACCAGAGATCACTAGGGCTGTCTTTAACCCGTTGGAGAACTTGGGGAATTTAGGATAATGGGATCCATGAAGATGATAAGACCAAGGACTATTATTAACAACATCCCCGTTACAGATCCCTGAACAATTTCCCAGAGTGGCGTATAGAAAAGATAGAGAGAGGGTTCTGATATCCTGCCTCTGTTGCTGACCCGTCGGGCGATAGACCTACCATTGCGTATCCTACAAAGTCCTCAATCTATCCTAGGTCTTTCTTTTTACTTTACTTTACACGGTGTCCATGGAAACGGTACACCTGCTTAATATGCTATAGTATAACGTGAATACATCTTGATAAATTGATTCGTCATCGTTAGGTTAAAAAGGATAGTGTGCACAGCTGATTGTCATGACCTGAAAGATTTTTAAACATAGTTAAGGTCCAGAAGGAAAAAAAATATGTTTTAACTATAAAAAATCTTTTACTTTACAGGATCCAGCTGCTTTTATTTGAAATTAGAGTGATTTTACTCACATTATGCCCTTTCATCCATTTAAGCAAAAGTGTTCCTTTTTCTTGAACACCCTATATAATTATTCAACACCACAAACCAATATAACCTCGTCAATTGTTCTTGTTATATGTTTTGAAAACCCACAGTTATGCGAGGTTGTGTCATAGGCTTGTGGCACGTCATTACTCTTCTGCCATATCCCTGTTAATTACATTACTAAGAGTGCTCTAGAACAATATACTGTGCATCCTTGATAGAACAAACGATTGCGCAACATTTTACTGGCATACCTTAGGTTAGCTGAGTTTTTAATTATAAGTAATTATAATGACGATGATGATCGTAAAAACGTTTTGTATTTCATTATATTTACCGATTTATTGGCAAAAGTAAATACGTACTTAAGATTGCTACAAATAGATACGTTCTTTGTCATTCGATCTCCAACATACAATATGGTATAATTTAATGATCTTTTTTATTATGTACTCTCTTTTGCGTTCCTGGTCTCCCCTATCTTAGTCCAGGACTTTTTATCCTTGTTACGTTATGTTTATGTTGTATACCACGTTGGCAAAACGCGACCAAGATCATCTCGCCAACGCCTCCTCGGCTGACTTCATCCACGAATAGTGTTGCACGGGACCCACTCTGTAGCCAGCGTTGCCCACCGGTTACAGGCGACTGACGTAGCCAGCCGTCGCTACTTCAACGAAGAGAATGATTTCATTATTAGAGTAGTATATACATATATTATACTCTATTAATGATCTTCATTCTAGTTCCTACTAACTTCAGATTAACATCCTGCGAGTCTTTTTCTCAGCTGTCATTCTCTGTTGGGGTCGGCTCTCAGTCTAATAAAATGCGGCTGAATATCAGTACTTGACACGTAACGACTGCCTTAAAACATAAAATCAATTTCTGGTAGGTAAATATCGAAAGCCTAAAGATAGACTGGTTGTCAGTTTTGTTAGGCTTTTTACTATCGATAAACTACTAACGATTTCACAGATTAACCGCATCAAGCGTAGCTTAACTTTGCAGATTGGTTGGACACAGCCTACCCCCAACAGACCTACAGACTATGCAACTCGTTATTCATAAACAAAAGTAAATTTCTTTATACAGTACGTACACACACCAAAAAAAGTTTGCGATCATTTTGAAAAATCGAAATATTTTTTGTTACGGTAGATTATAATAATATATATACTTATATTATTATAAACAGTGTATTTCTATTTAAAGAAAACACACAACAAAGATTTTTTCTTGATAAAGTTCAATTTAAAAAAATTATATCAGCTAATGCTAATGATCGCAAACTTTTTTTGATGTGTGTACCTATACCCATAGTAAACAAGATTCTTGCCTTGGACTTAGTGTAAATAGATCACTGAAAACCTTATCTAGCTGTAGTAAACTATTTCCTGAAAATGTAGGCAGAGGTGTACTAATTTACACCCTCAGTTCGCTATCTTAGGTAGGGGGGAGTTAATTGCCATCAACCGGGCACAAATTCAAATAGTAAATTACATAGATGAATACTAAACACTGCTCAACCTGGAAATCGAAGCCAGGACCTTAGTCGCGTTTATGATCACTAGGCTAACGAGGCAAAAGGTAAGCAGGCAGAATATTCACAGCGTAAACAAAACTACCTACTCTAGTTCAAACCAAACCGCAAAAGAGGAAAGTTTACATTACAATTGTTAGCGTGCGTTGCTAATATTATATGAATGAACAATTATCGGATCACCCGACTCATTCACAGGAATGAATGAGTCGGGTGATCCGATGCCTCAACAATTCATGCCCAAACGCTACCAGTTGTAAACCGCACAACATCCGACCACCATTGACTTTACGTAACTAACGCACATGCATAATATAATTATACAATAATACCTACACAAACGTCAGTACAGTAATATGGTTCATTCTACATTCGCGGTTATCAATTATTCCACGAGAGAGGCTCGACCGAGTGTGCAGACAAGGCAACTAATAATTCAACAGCCGTCAATAGGACGAACAAAATCGATAAGGATAAATAACGCAGTAAGGTCCCTCAAAGAGTATTAATATGATAAGCTAGGAGCTCGTAGTTGGTGAATTAGGGTTTGTATGGGTTTTAGATAAACTGATGAACTACCGCCGTTTTAAAAAATCAATCGAGTTCTTGCATTCCCAATTACAGATGGGATTCAGATCCAATTTTGACACATTTTGTATGAAACTTATGTCAAATTCCTATCTAGGTACCTATCTCTAGTAGGTCATAGACTTGGATTGGTTATTGAAACTAGCCGTTAGTGTAGGGAATAAACGTCTAATTTAAAATGTATACATATACATAATATTAATATTACTAAATTATAACTAAAGTAAATAAATATTATTATTGATCATCTTCCGAGCCTATTCCCAACAATGTTGCGGTCGGCTTCCAGTCTAACCAGATGCGGCTGAATATCAGTATTTTACACGAACCGACTGTCAACACCGCTTCCAAAATTATGGGCAATACCGATATCGCGAGGATAAACTGGATGTTAAGTTACTTAGCGAATTCATTTGTGACAAGCTATTATTAATTTCTTCTTTAATGTTGTAGTGGAATTGTTGACATTTTCCTATACATAATTATATCGAAATCTTTGAAACATTTTATTTATGTTTGTTTAAGTATTCTTTTCTTGCACTCAATTTATCTAATAATGAGTTACTGCAGATACCTAATAATAATATAATCAAAAATGTTGTATGCCTATCAGCGGGACATAGAGAGACACTGTATTTTACAATTTAACATGTTTCGTAACCTGTGTTCACAAAATAAACTAATTTGAGTTTGAATTTCAAAGTTTTTTGGGCTTCTGACTAGTTAACACTAACGATCGTCTTCGCGTCTTATAGTCCCGACCATAATATAACAATAACACAACTTTCCAGAAGAGTTATTCTGGAGGATATGATGCACCGACGACGTAGGTTGAATAAATGGGAGAGATTGGACTGCTCTGAGGCCCAGCCAAACGAAATCACAAATGTCTGTCGGCTTTCTCAGGAATTTAGTTGACCTGTGGTATTAATCCCACTGTTAGCTCGTAATTCTCAGTACTCTAGTTATTACATAGGTTTCTTTTCCTTCAAGTTATTAGTAATAATTAGTAATACAAGACAGAAAAAAATCAAATTCAAATTCTTTATTGGGAACTAGGTGTACAGTTTGAAGGTGTTAAACAATAGGACTAGGTAGGTTCTTAGAACTTAGCTGCCTGTTAAAGCATTTAAATTTAAATGGTTATAAATAGAAAATAAACCTTTACATTTTACATCATCCAATTCTCTGGCTCGAGAACAATCCGTCCATCTGGTCACGCGAAGTCAGTCAAGAATTCTACATAATGAGGAATGTCTTTAATCAACCAAATATGCATGGTTACTGGTAAAACACTAACAACCTCTCAGAAACTTTTGTTTTACGACTTTTTACAAAACATAATAAATTTACCAGAAAACTGGCTTTCAAGTTGCTGTTGCTATGCTATCTGTAACTTTCTAAATCTGTATTTTGTAGTAAGTAAAATCACCTCCCCTGCGTTTCGCAATGCACTATTTGTTTACTGATATAGTCTTTTGCTTTTGTTTAGCTACCGCATAGAGTTGTTAACATTTCGAGCGGACAATATAAATATTTTTAATTTTTAAATTATTATGAACTAGTGACGCGCCCCGCTTCTTATACACATATTTAATAGGCTTTCCGGAAGGAATTATGTAAATGATGGTGAAAATCGTATCAGAATCCGTTGCGTAGTTTTCAAAGATCTCAACGGACAGAGGGACAGACTTTGTTTAATACTATGTATAGATAAATAAATAAATATTTTTGGACAATTTTACACAGCACCATCTAGTCCCAAAGTAAGCAGAGCTTGTACTATGGGTACTCGACAATGTGTTTATTGTCTAATAACTAATATACCTACATACTTTTTTAATAAATACAGTATATAATATTTCAGTAATTATATTAAAAGTGCTAAAACACAAATTGTTGTTCATAATGTTAGTAATACATTTCTTCGCGGTTGTTAGTGTTTTACAAGTACCATGTAAGTATAGGTACTTAGCATTTGTGAAAATTATACATGACATAGCAATCAACTGATTATAACATTATTATTTAAGTAGTTGATTGTGCAATTTCAATGTCGCATGTCAATAATTGACCTAACGATGTAATGATATCGGATATTGCAGAAAGTGTTAGTAATGTTCCGCTGTTTGCTTGACTAAGTACACCTGTATTACAAGTATTTAGCTGTAGGTACCATGATTAAGGATTAAGTAGCACTTATGGCTACCTGTGTATCCCATAATGCTTCGTCACGCCTGGCAGGCTGCTACAGTTCCAAGCTTTACACATACACTCGTATTAACTTAGTCTATGCCAAGTAGACCTACTTCAGTCGCAGTAATAGGTACATAAGCGCAAAACTCAATAAATATAACTAATTAGGCAAAGTGCAAGTCTCTTTTTTTCCTGTATCGTTTATGTAACTATAGATCATACAAATGTTATGTTCCGTGAGGGGATCCAACCCAAAACCCGTGGCAGCGAGGCCGATCGCTCAGCCGCTGCGCCAAATGTGTCGTCAAAAGCTTAGATTAGTTCAACTAGGAAGTATATATTCTATCAAGAAAAAAAACGTTGAAATCGGTTTACAATCATTAAATATTTCGTGCAACATACATACAAAAAACATATTGTAGCGACATCTACCGCGCTACATAGAACTACGAAGGCCTGAATCGCGCAAGCAACATTCGCAGCGAAAAGTTGCATATATACAACCGCCCGACGTGATCCCAGTATCTCCACATTGGTGACCCCGAGCAAAACATCGATCAATGTCGAGAATAGAACCCCCTACGTTTAAGTCAGTTGAAAATAGTTAGATATGCTAGTGGATAGTATTTTACATCAAGTTACTGCCATCAGACCTCCACAACCCATTTTCTGGGTAATACCGATAACCTGAGGATAGACGGGGTGCTTTCTGGGCTTCCGACTACCACTAACGACTGTTATAGATTTCGTATGACAACCGGGACCGACGAATTTACGTGCTCTCCGAGGCACGGAAAAGTCACGAAGGGTTAACCATGGTCATCCATCCACAGACTGGCTGCGGATAGCGAAACATAGTTTATTCTAGCTAACTATGTCTATGCCTAATTCTATGTTTGAAATCGAATCGAATCGAATTGGAAACTAAAAGATATTCGATCTAAAGAGATTGGTCTCGCTTTGCCCTCCAATATTACACAACCGACAACATACGGAAATGCACGAAGTCCCAATGTGGAGCAGTCCTTGCACAACTTTCGAGTGTACTGAGCCTATAAAGTTTAATGAAACACGCGCAAGTAAGCTTGCGGCTGCGCTGCCGTTGCAGACAGTCTGGGACCAGGTACTTGAGTACCTGTATACAGATAGGTACAGCGTTGCTTTTAAGAAAATTGTGTAGGTACATGCATGCACATCGGTCATCATTGTCTCAGCATACAATACATGACATACATAATTTTCACACTTGCCTCCCTGAGGGTAGGCAGACACTACACAGCACCTTCTTAGGCTGTCTAACCTTGGATATTTCACAGTTTCAGATCATTATTAAATAAAAAAAATGACGTCACCATAAAGACATAAATTCAGAATGCGAAGGCAAAATTCGACATGGCGGGTAGGTATTGCGGTGGCTTAGTGGTCATAGCGTCTGGTGTACCTAACCAGAAGAGGCATCTTCGAATCTTGCCCGCGGTCGAATTTATCCTTTCTTTAATAACTTTAAAATGTGAATAATGTTATTTAACATACATACCATACCAATAGGTATAAAAGGTTCGAATAATAATAATTAATTATTATCACTCGCTTTTATTAAACGGTGAAGGAAAATATCGTGAAGAAACCTGCATGCCTTAGAGATATTCTCGACGACGTGTGAAGTGTACCCGCACTACGCCAGCGTGGTGGACTATAGCCTAATCCCTCTTATTCTGTGAGAGGAGATCACTGCTGGGCTAGAGCCCAGTGCTGGACCAGTGCCCAGCAGTGGGACAGCGTATGGGTTGATGATGATTCTTTTTTACAAGCCTGAGCTTAAGCCCTTTGCGTCCTTATGGAAAAGGCTTTTGCACGACTGTTGGTTTAGGGTGCTCTTTACCTGGTTTTTCCTAACAACATTTTTGTGGTTCGCAGCATTCGCAAGTAATAAACAGTACTTATACAGTTCAGTATAGCTATAGAATGTACCTTACGTCGGTTGTCGGCTTACTGCTATTCGGAGAATGGCAAGCTAGATTTATAGACCGATTGTAAAATATGTATGTGTGTGTGCTATTGCATGTGTAGGAAAAAGCTTAGCATTGGTCCGTTTCCGGGTTTCATCTGTGTGTGTTTAATCAAAATTAGTTCACTGAAGTACCTAAGAGCTTTGACAACGTATTAGTAAGATGTCTTTGATAAATTAGTAATTTCAGGGAACAAATCAAATACCCTTTACAGTTTCCTAGAATCATTTATGAAACGGGACCAGTCAAGACCATTAAGAGAGGTAGGGCATAGTGGGAGTAATTCCACTCAAATTGGAGCTGCCCGAACGGGGAAGTACCTCCGCCTTGCAGAAAATCGAAGTAAAATACCACTGCTTTGAGCTGTGTTGTGTTTCTTACGGTGAGCAAGGTTACCAGTGCTCCACGAGGAAACGTTGTGTTGGCAGTGGGAGGACTTTGACCCTTATACTGCCAACGCAACTATTCCTTTTTCAATACAGGGTTGGCAAAGCGCAAGGGATAGTCCTGGTGTTGCAAGCGTCTATAGGCTACGGTAACCGCTTACCATCAGGTGCGCCTTATGCCTGTTTGCCACCTAAATAGAATAAAAAAAAACCTGCTCTAGATGCCGACTCGTAAACGGACGCACTTAGCTTTATGTTCGTTAAAACTGAACGAATTTACAATTGTGCGGAAGTATTGAAAGAGGTGCGCGTACGCTCGCACGGTAACTCCACGTGAGAGGGAACGTGTCCACAACACAGCGAGAATTAAATTAATTGATGTTTTAGATTTAGACTAAGTTTTTGCACCTATTCTTACCTATTGTAGTAACCTCCTCCTCGCGATTGTTTTCCTTCTTCATGAAAGAAATTATTTTTTAAATAATCCGTAGCGAGTGGCGTTCTTTGTTTCTGCTTACCCCCATGGGCTTGAGTAGGTATTTGTATGTCAACCGTATGTACTTGGTTTTATGCATACATGTTATTATTAATCTAGTGATCACAAACTAGGCTGCTGATTGAGGTCCTAGATTAGATTCGAAGGTTGAGTAGTATTTAAGGACTTCTCTGAAATTCTCAATAGCAACTCAAATTTTTTATTTGTGTTAATAACAATACTCTTGCCCACTTTTACGTGGGATCTACAAACATGGGAATATATTAAATAAAAGGTTGAAACTGAAGCCTTTGAACTGTTGGTTTACATCACTGTAGAGATCACTACAAAGAGTCATCATTAAGACTGGTTGTTTTTTTTAAGAACAGACAAGCATTCTAAAAATATGAATTATGGTTGTCAGAATTCTTTTGACATTTGGACAATAGGTACAGTTGTTGATAAAATAGTACAAGCAAAGTGCTTCTATTCCATCCAGTTGCCAGTGCTCTGAGAAGAAACATTGTGTTGGCAGTGGGTAGACTTTGACCCTTACACTACCAACCCAACTATTCCTCTTTCGTTTTACAGGGTCGACAACGCGCTAGTGATACTGGTGTGACAAGCGTCTATAGGCAACGATAACCGCTTACCATCAGCTGGGCCGTATGTTTGTCTGCCGCCTTAGTGGTATAAAAAATCCTAACGATCCATATAGTACAGACGCCATCAGATTAGTCAAGCTATCCAAAACTGTCAAATTTTCCCAATTGAATATGAACGTTATTAATTTGTAATTAAAGTTGAAAATCAATCAAAGAAATTTGATAGCCTGATGTGCTGGCCTATGTACCTCTCTGGCCTTCGAGTGTACAGGTGTTACGGTAGATCTATTTATTATAATAAGTATATTTAGCGTAGTAAGCCGTGTCATTATGGAGTCACGCACTTTAAGTGTAATGTGTTCAGTCGAAGGACAACGAGTTTGATTCCGTGTCGATCCGTTTTCATTGTAACATTCGCGTTCTTAGTTGCTGTTATGACCTTTGTTATAACAAGGATTTTTTGTTGCTTAGTCACTGCAAGCAAGTTGATTGCTTTAGTTTGCAAGCAATTTATTGGTATGTTGCATCAAAGCGAAATACCACTAAGATATCATACGTGTAGCCCATAAACTTGATATGTTTTTAAGAGAGGTAGGGCATAGTAGGTAATTCCACACAAATTGGAGCTGCCCGACTGGGGAAGTAGGTACCTCCGCCTTGAAATTGAAGTGAAATAACACTGCTTTGAGCTGTGTTGTGTTCCTTACGATGAGCAAGGTTGCCAGTGCTCCGCGAGGAAACGTGTCGGCAGTGGCCTGGGAGACTGTGACCTTTATACTGCCAAACCAACTATTCCTCTTTCATTTTACAGGGTTGGCAACGCGCAAGTGATACCCCTGTTATTGCAAGCATCTGCTTGCAATAACAGCTGTTTAGTGCCACCTCTGCCTAACCCTTAGGCGACTGCAGGCATGATACATATATTAAGTATATATGTTATTTCAACCCTGACTGCGTTAACAATACTAAATAAAAAGCGAAAAACGAGTTCGTTAAAATCTCTAAAACTTGAACATATTGGGATTTTTAACCGACTTCAAAAATGGAGAAGGTTCTCAATTCGACTTTCGACTGGGTGAACCGATTTTGATAATTCTTTTGTTATTTGAAAGCTATTTGCTTCCCATGTAGTATTATTTCAAATTGGTTCAGAGGGTTATTTCAAATTGGTTCAGAAGTTACGAGCCGTTCGAAAGTTCTCCGAAACTTCGGAATCCGATAAAACAAGTGTAAAATTAAATTTTTCGAACGGGTAAAAACACATCGACAATCGGTACAACTGTCAAATTGTGTTGTCATTCATTCTTAGTTCGGGCCCCGAACGAATCTGTCCGTAGGTGATACGGAGTAGGAAACGCCCGTAACGAAGGCTGAAACTACGGACTTCGTGCTTAGGGAGTAGACCCCCTGTTCCATCATTGGCATCCATGAGAAAACCATGTTTTATTTTTAAACACAATGCTTGAGGACGGTTTTCTTTTCCCAAAAAGTTATGTTGGGATCCGGATGTTTGATTGAACACCGGCCACAGACCACAGATTCGCTAGCTCCGGCCTCAAATGCACACTCGTTAGCAATCTGTCACTTTCTCTTCTTATTGAACAATCTATTAAGTGATATCTAACACTGTTTTGTCAGTTGGCGATTCGCCTGATGGCATCATAGGCCGGCCTCTCCGGTCAACATTTTATCGTTTACTCGACTGCGGCAAACCAAAAGGAAGTATTATGTTTTTAATTAGTAGTAGTGACGATTCAATATTTAATTTGTTAAATATTAAATCGTCTCTACACTGTACACGGCAAACCTTGTTACGTAAGATGCGTTGAAGCCTAAAAACTCATTCCGCGTGAATCGTTTTTTTTACACTACCAAGGTGGCAAACAAGTTATGCTTGTTTGCCACCTAATGGTAAACGGTTACCGTAGCCTATAGACACTGGCAACATCAGGGGTGTTACTTGCGCGTTGCCGACTCTGTAAAACGAAAGAGGAGTAGTTGGGTTGGCAGTATAAGGGTCAAAGTCCAACTAACCCACTGCCAACACAATGTTTCCTCATGGAGCACTGGCAACCTTGCTCACCGTAAGAAACACAACACAGCTCAAAGCAGTGTTATTTCACTTCGATTTTCTGTAAGGCGGAGGTACTTCCCCAGTCGGGCAGCTCCTATTTGAGTGGAATTACTCCCACTATGCCGTACCTCTCAATCGTGTCGCTAATAATTAAATAAACTGACGTAACACCCCTCGGTCTACCAGGACCATGGATTAAAGGATCCGAAACGTCGGGAATATCAATTAAACGCTATAAAATCCGTAATAAGTAGTTATATATTATATCAATGTTAACAATGCGCAAATGTTTCAGAAACCAGTAGGTACTTATGTTCAATCTTGATTAAGTATTATTCCGAGGTTAACGCCCTCGATTCTTGGATCAATTCGTAGAAAACAACATTTTATCGATGTTTAAAGTGTGTTTAGTTAATTTTAAAGGAGATTTGAATAAAATTTAATGTCCCATTAGTGTAGTTATAGCAAGCGCGGCTACCGAGTACTGAGGTACCGAGTTCGATTCACAGTTCAAGAAAAAATTTACTGTACTTTTTATTTGGAAATTCTCAGTATCAGCTTGTTTGTATCCGGTTAGCGATATTTAGCTCCTATTACATAAGATGAATATCCTAGCGAACTGTGAGTATAAGTTCACATCCGTGAACACTTCTGGCTAACCCCTCGGGAAATAAAGGCGAGATTGTAATTATGAATTAGTCATTGTTTTTTTATAACGTTTAACCTGCCGATTTCATAATCATCATCATATATTGTTCCACTGCTGGGCACGGGTCTCTTCTCAGAATGGGAAAGATTAGGACACCGCTCTGGCCTAATACGGGTTGGCAGACTTCACACACTGTCAAGATAATCTCTAAGGCATGCAGGTTTCCTCACGATGTTTTCCTTCACCGTTTAAGCGAGTGATAATTAATGTTATTACGCACATGAATTCGAAAAGTCAGAGTTGCGTGCCTTGGATTCCAACTCCAGAGCTTTGACTTGGCAGTCCATTGGTCATGTAACTACGCAACATACCTTATGCCAAATATTATTTTTTTTAGTCAACGTATTCTTGTTATTTACAGGGCTACTCAGAAACTTTTAACTGGAGTATTGTGTAGCCATTGCCTGCTACTGTTGCACCGTATCGGGAGTCGATTACCACCCGAGACAAATATCTTTATTTGATAACATAACATACCATCACGCTTGTATAGCCCGAACGTTTAGCAAGAGGTGTACCAATGTAGACCCAAAGTTCGCCCGTATGTTTAGATGCCATGTAAGTATTAAGGGGCGACCATATTGCCATTAACCGGACACAAATTCAAACTCCGAGCTGCTACTGAGAATTTAATAGAAAATCCCAATAACACTGCTTGGCCTAGGAACCGAAACCAAGACCTCTAGCTTAGCAGTCGCGCTTAAGACCACTAGACTAAAGACGCATCTTTGTGTCAGATATTTGTGTCTGGATATACTTATTCGATCTGAAGTCTATTAAGATAATTACAAGCTGCATATCTTCTACCTTGTAACCTCAGGGTGATCCCCACGATACAGTTTATCTTGCTGCAGTTAGCGACACAACAAGGTAAACGGTGGCACTTATACGGCGTTGGGAATTACCCAGCGCCGGCTGCTCAGGTCAAATGTAGACGGGTTTAGGTTCTTAACCAGTGACCTTGTGACCAGGGTTGGTTTAAGTCATGAGGCGCGTTTATGCAATGTAACTCTTGAGGTAGGTACTTCTGTCGTTTTCTATCTTCATACAAAAAAATACTTATTTTATCGGGGTTTTTATACCACTAAGGTGGCAACTGATCTCCTCTCATAATTGGAATATTTGGCTGTACGACCACCACGCTGGCCTAGTGCGGGTTCGCAGACTTCACACGCCGTCGAGGAAGTCTCTAAGGTTTGCAGGTTTCCTCACGATATTTTCCTTCACCGTTTAAGCGAGTGATAATTAATTTCTAATAATTATAATTTCGAGAAAGTCAGAGGTGCGTGCCAGCGTACCTTGGATTCGAATGGTCATATCACTATCTGCTTAAAATACATAATATATATATATAATGTTTGTATGTATAAACAAGTTTAAAACAAAATACAGTCATTATAGTGGCATTTCCTGGCAAGGCCCAATTATGTTTATCTTACCTGCGAAATATAATTACCTTAATTAACATATTATCTACACCTTGTGAAGGCTACTTAGTTAGGCATTCAATCAAGTAAGTCCTTGCAACTTGTTTTTTACATAATTTATAGGTGAAAATCTATAACATAAAAATAATAATATTAATATCTGTACCTACGCTGGAAACTTGAACTTTTAATAATTACAACAACTTTGTGACAATATTCGGACAAATATATGATATATTATTATTTTTATATATTATTAGCTGACCCGGAAAACGTTGTTTTGCCATATATAAATTGTTTCTAGCCATCCTTATCACCTAGGGGTGTAAAAAGCCTACGACCTATTCAACCTTCAGACCTACCCAAAATACCCAAAAAAAAACGGTTAAGCAGTTTCGGAGGAGATCGATAACAAACACTGTGACTTTTATTGCGATATTCATTTTGCAAAGGTCAATCAAACTAGCTTTATTTATTTGCTGCCCGCATTTTTAGCTGCAAATTTCCATTAATCTCTAACGCTTTTTACGTGTTTTTCTTGTAATACGCACGTGCATACGTACCGTATAATCAGGTGTCTTCCTCCAAAACTAGTCCCAACTATGTTGGAGTCGGTGTCCAGCCTAACCAGATGCGGCTGAATATCAGCATTGTACACGAAGCGACTGCCATCAGACCGCAACCCAATTTCCGGGTAATACCGATATCTTGAAGACCTGGCCTCTGTACTATCTAACACTTTCTAAGTCTGGATTTTTTAGTAAGTATCTCCACCACTGCGTTTCGTTGTGCACAGTTTTTTTTACTTAACTAGTGCTTTCGTTTTCTACCGCTTAAACTTGTAAAATGTGATGAATTTAAAAAACATTCACTTAGATGTCAACTGTTACTCTAGAGATCCTGAGTTTGATTCCAAAGGCGAGCACTGTTATTTGCTTATGATTATTTAATCTTAACTAGCTTTATAAATTAGTTTAATGCTCCTATATCTTGAGAATAAATGCGTCATTATTTCCTGTAATCTCGATCATTTTATAAGTATACACATATGTAACTATGTATAATTGTATAACTTAATGTATCTTTTTAAAAATATATTACTATCACAGATAATCTGTGGTCACTATGTATACATTTCTTAGATGAAACCGAAACCCCCTGTAAATACCCCGCCCTGCCATCGTAAGTTGTAAGTAACACTCAGCACATAATTGTAAAACATGTTTGGAAACTTTGTACTTTTTAGTGTATGTTTTGTGCACGAACGTTGCGTGATCGCGAACCCTCTGTCTAACCCTTCGGTGAATTCAGGTATGATACGTACCATGCTACACAGCAGGTATTCGTATTGTTAATACAGTGAACCGAGCCGTTTGCCGGTCGCGAATGTCACGTAACAAGCTCGTTATCTGTTACGTAACACGCACGTTGAGAATGTGACCTAACAATAGCATCATGTAACATACGTCATGACAACTTTATGAGTGGCTAGTACTTCGTTCCATCAGTCCTAATCCATCTAAATTCTCAATTGTGATCTTGATTCGTGGGATCTAGTCTACCCGTCACCTGAGTACCGACGCGGGAAGCTCCGTTTAGTGTAGGCGAGTGGCTGGCGATCTCCACAATTACTGGCAGACAGGCGGCCTTGCAACCGCTTTGCTGGCTAAAGGTGCGCACACATCACTGCGGTGAGACAACACATCATAATGACAATTTCGCAAACTCGTTTTACAAGAAATTAACTTGTAAGTAGTAATAGTAGATTAACACATATTATTAATTTAACGCGATAAAATCCGTAAAAGTACTTTTATTTCATTGGTTAGGTACTATTTGCTTGTAGGACGAAATGTTTTCTTTACGTCAGTTAACGCCGCGAATTGCAATACGCCCCGACGACACCGACGTTGTTGTTGTGTACGAACCTTAACTCGTACTACAAGCCACCAACTAGTTATAGTGACGCATTTACGCTTTATAAATATTGAAGGTACAATTTTACTGTGTCATGGATTGTTTTCTATGCGCTTATTGAATTGTAATGACATTCATTTCAATAAAATCACAGTTCACTATAAAAAACAAGCTGCTACTGCACAAGTGCATTGTCATCATTCTCACCCACTGTTGGGTTTAAGCCTCGTCTCTTTTATGCCAACCACCTCCACCTTGCTCATAGGTACTTTCTTTTTTATATCATTAACCCACCTGGTCACTGGACAAGTCTATACTTGAACCTATTTGGATCTATGGATTGCAACTGTGGTGTACGACCTCAAACTCAGTCCTAGAAACTTACAACGCTTCTAATCAAAAACAGTGCGAATGATTGCCAACGCACCATAGTACATAATAAACGAGTGCCCACATCAAAAATTGAAAAAATCCTGTTAAAAAAGAAAGGAACCGATTTGATGAAAATGTGTCGTAAGAGAATAGGTACAAATCCACCCAAATCTTCTCTCAAGAAAATTTAACAAACGAACGAACTGAACTTTCAAAAGATTAAAAAGCTTCTTATTAATACACTATTGGGTGTATAGACCAGCCAGCAGGTCAAGCTATCCAAAACAATTATTTGTATGACCTACAGGTAGTTGTTCCGGTTCTGGGTGTTTGTGTATGTGTGAATTTGTGTTTGTAAACGCACCCACGATACAGGAGAAAATCCTAGGCCACACGCATAGGATTGCGTTGCTAGTGTGTGTCTGTGATGAATATATATAGAGATAATACAGATATCAGAACGCATTGCATGCGTTGCATACGTGGGATCAGTCTTTCAGCAATTCAATGGGCATTCCTCGAAGAACGATGTAAACTTAAAAGTACATAGGTCCATAAAACCAAGTTGAATGTCAATGGACAGATTTCAGGATAAGAACGAGATAAAAAAAGAAGTCGGCGGTCGGGCGACCCTTTTTTTCAACTCCGAAAGTAAATTGATATGAATATTCCAGTTCAGCTCAACTCAGCTCAGCTCACATGATGTCAAACAAGTATGGCAGTAGCAATACGCTAGCGGTTCCCGATAATATCCGAACTACGCCGAACGGAACGCGTTTTTAGTTAAGATTTCTACAAAGCAACTACCGCAAGCCGCGTGAAAGGAGTTCGTTCCAAAAAATCTTTGGATGTCATTATGACACTTCTAAGTTTTAAGTTCGACGATCTATCTTTCAAAGTCAAAACATTTGAAGGTCAATGTCAATGTCTCCAACGGTCCTTTGTCTTAAGTGCCATAGTAGCACTCTAAAAGCCGACGACGTGTATTTTCATTGATTCGGTTCATTTAATCAAGCATTGCAGTGATTAAACCAATTAATTTAGATTAACTTTAAATAAATTAAACTGTTCTATTTTACAACTTTACATAAAATGTGTTCATATGAACGTAACTACACATAAAAATCGTTCATATAAACTGTTGATAGGTAGTTTCTAGACGGTTCTATGTGAAATCTATCAAGCGTACGCGTTATTGCTTCCGCAATTTTGTTATTATGACTGCTGTTGCAATATCAATAACATTATTACTATGAAATAGTGTCTACGTTCTCAGTTACATGTCTGTCTTTGTCATTTATATGTATGTAAAGTGAGACGACAATAGAAATTAAAATACAATCCATTATAAGTAAAGCTAGACTAAAAGGTCCGCGTAGTTTAAATATGGACAGTTTTGTGGCATTAGCAGCATCCGCTAATAGTTTGACATACTTAACACAATCTAATGGTTTCTTGAACATTGTTGATCCGAATCCCTCAAAATATACTTCACTAGCTTCTACCCGCGACTTAGTCCGCGTGGAAAAGTTACTTTTAATTATAGTTGTAATTTGGCTAATTAACTCAAAATCGTTATAAATTATAGCCTATATGTTATTCTGATGTATAAATAATAATACTGTAAAGTTTCATCAAAATCCGTTCAGTAGTTTTAGCGTGAAAGAGTAACAAATCCATCCATATATCCTCACAAACTTTCACATTTATAATATTATAAGTAGGATAGGATTACAATGAAACAGAGCTTAGCGATAATATATAGGTACCTAGCTAATGAATTATGAAATATAGCGTCACTCTATGGGACTATACTATGGGACCTATTAATTTAACGCCCTAGAAAAACTTATACCGACCTTATTGGTGAGGTTCTTCAAAAAGGTCAGGTGCGTAGTACTCGCAACCGGCGTGTATGTATGACAAGATGTATGAATGTGGTCGAAGCGAAAGAAGTATGCAAGAATCGTAGCAAGTGGGGTTCTTTAGTTTCTGCCTACCCCTATGGGAAAAAGGCGTGAGTGTATGTATGTATAAACTGTCATAGGAACATCTCTACCTGTTTAGAGGAATCGTTGTAAACCGGTCAACAAAAAATTCAATGTATAATATTCGCGTAATGTCAGAAATCATAATCAAAATATTCACAGTTCTTGGATAAAATAATGAACACATCACTACCAAGTACATTACATCGATACGATAAATGATAAATGATATTTATTTTCAACCGACAAAAAACAAAAAAACGGAGGAGGTACTCAATTCGACGTGTAAATTTTTTTTTTGTAATGTATGACTACGCATAACTTTTTACATCATTTATCTGTTAAAGAATTGTAGATAGGTATGTAAGTAAAAAAATAAAATGTTAATTCCGACTTAGACTAAAGGAACGGGTCTAATGATATGCTTAAAAACAAATTAAGTTTACTTAAAACCGGTTTCTTATAAAAGTATAAGTAACCTGTTACATTTTTATCAGACGTTACTTAGGCGTTTAACAAGCTGTATGTTAGTCCTTTTTTGTGGTAGGTACCTTACAGATAATTATTTAAACTGAACTCGATGTATTGTACAGTCAACACAAACTGTAAAATTTTCTCATTTAATTTTGAACTTAACCGTAAACATTTTAAGGTTTAAAATTTTTTGGAGCAGCACGTCAGTGATGATGTGTGGTTTACCGTACATTTGTGTCTATTTTGCCTTTTTGCCGAGCGACCAAATTTTTTTAAATTGAGTATATTGCTAATGCTGCAGAGTTGGGTGTGTACCACCCATGGGGCATCTTGGGCCCACCCAAGATGCCCCATGGGTATAGTACAGACGCCAGCAGGTCAAACTATCCAAAACTGACACATTTTCCCAATAGAAAATGAACCTTATTTCGCTGCGTTAAAGTTGAAAATCAATCAAAGAAATTTGAAAGATTGTTGTAGCTTGATGTGCTGGCTTTGTACCTACCGCATTGCCAAATTTCTGCCGCTGTGTCGTGGTAATCGTAGTGGTCGTGGTAATAACAATGGTTTGCTCGCTGGCTTTACGTCGGCGTCGGCATGGTTCTCTCCTCTGAACGTTACGGCTTTTGAAATGCTTAGCCACGTTCGACGATTAGTCGCATAACGAGGGCATTGAACCAATGTGGTTTGGGTAACCTTCACAATAAAGTGAGTCCAGTGAGTTGGAGATCGACCACACGAGCTGGATGTATATATAGACTTTCCATGGAGCCCTCGTTTCTGGAAACATGGCCAATGAACTTAATTATTCATTGAAGTTGAATAATCGACGAGTCTATCCTTAGGCTATCTATCTATATTACCTATCTACCTACTGGGAAAGTCTCAAGATGTTGTCATCTTGAGTGTCACGCGTGATAGCACTGGTGTTGCTCTACAGACTGCGGTTGCTGCTTACCATCAGGCGTCTCGTATGCTTGTCATCTTCTCACAATAAAAAATAAGCTATTTAGATACTTAATTATATTAATACAAGGCAATTAGTATACATAATTATATGCTAATTATATATTAAACGCAGTGAAAATATTTAGCCGCAGTCGATTTTTTCGAATGCAATCTTTACTTTATACTGGTTTATATACGAAGTTCAAAATTGAATGCGTTCGTTAACCTCACAGAAGTAGTCAATAAAGCAATACACCTCAGTGAATCTACTTTCGATCGGCTCCAAGGACTACAGTTGCGATATAAAGCGGCGGCGTATAGGTCAGCGGCGACGACGACGCCCGCATCGGTGTGCGTAGAAAATGTGGTGCGTACGCGCTGCGAGACCGGTCGGCGCGCCGAGCCGGTATGCCTGGGAATTTTCCATGCTTTCCTCGGTACATCGGTGCCTTCAAGGGAACCGAACACGTTGAGTGATTGCATCTCTGTTAAGTACATACCGCAACCACTAACATGGAACGAGGTCTTCAATTATTATGATAACGTAAATTCGTGCTTTTGAGCGACGATTTATGTAGGTACAGGTTTACCCTTTCAAATATTTAAGTTTGTATCTCGGTTGAAAACAAAACGTTTTCGAATCGTATAATAAACGCTAAAAATTACATTCGTATTTCTCCACACGCGGCGAATTATTTGTAGTCTTTCGTGACAGTTCATGACCATCAAAACGACCCGTCCAAAAAGCCGAGTGTTCATATTATTTCTGGAGCTGAAGAGAAAAACATCTCGGGACTATGATCTATGCACATCGTTGGCAAGCTTGCCGTGAAAATAATGTAAGAATAGCCCAAAATTCGTCAAAACCTGAATGGGCAGATAGAGTGCGGTCGCGTGCCAAGCGGTCGCGCCAGGCGCCCGCCACTACTTGGCACGCCAGGCCGCCAGGCCGCACGGAACACTGCGTCCGCTCCAATGATTTAGCGGCTGAAGTTCAAGGCTAGCGCCGAAACATTTCGTGATTACTCAGATCTTGCGATGCAACGCAATCTTTGATAAAAACCGACGTGTTTATTTTCCAACTCGAATTTTTTTAATAAGTTCATTCAACCCAATAAAGAGGAATATTTCAGTATCTCTCCACGCAGAGATCAGCCGGACGAGCAAGTTTCATTAACAGTCGTTGTTTCTGCGATGCTGAACAGTATGTTCAGTGTACAGTACACGTTCGAATTCTCGGAACGAACTCAATAATTCTACAAACGTGGAGACATAGCATTACACCATCTTCTAGCTTGCAAAAGGTGAAAGCTTCTATTAGTACGTACATCCATTTGTCAGTCTCACTGCGATGGCACTGCCTGTTATCATTTAACTCCATCTAATTCATCGGATATTTTTATACCTTAATAATGTCTGGCACTGGCGTCACACAGGGACCATTCTGAGACCATTTTAAACGACAGAAAAAGTAATAGAAATCACTGCCAAATCTGAAGGTTTATGTTTGAGAAACTACTCGATTACAACGCAGAAAGAATCGTCTCCAAGTCCAAGGTTAAAGAAACAAAATAAAATAATAACAACCAGACAATGTCTTAACAGTTTTGTGTTGCGACTTTGGAAGACACGTTTCAGCTTTGTTTATAGAACAGGTGTTGTTTCAATAATAAATAACTCGTAATAGTAATATACTACATAACTTAAAATAAACATTACATAAATACTTCTACCTATGTAATGTTTATTTTCAGTCATGCTGTTGCTTCTACGAGTGTCTATGTATCCGCATCTATATTTGAAAACAACAATTGTCTACAATGTATTCAAGTCAAATTGCCAAACTGATGAGGAGACCGATATTGCTTCAGGTGTATCAGACTAGGATTTTCGTGAGTGCAAACTAGATGACATAGGTACAAATATTTATTTCCGTACGAGTATCGAACAAGATGCGGCTGTGTGTCAGTATTTTACAAGAAACGACTCAGATCTAATCAGATCTCCACGGCAAAATTTCTGGGCAATTGGACAATACATTATTATAAGGATAAACGATAAACTAGTTCCAGTCATTTAGGGTTTTCCAACTAGCACTAATGACTATCATAGGTGTTGATATGACAACCGAGTCCGACGGCTTTATAGGTACGAGCTCTCCGAGGCACGGAGGAGTTTCAATGTATGAATTCTTTAACTGACAACGGCAAGCACAGATCAACCTTGCAGATCAATAATTGATCAGCGTATATTTATTATTTAGCCACGAGCCCTTTCTATTTAGAACCTGACATTTACCAGGATACCATAAATAGAATTCGTAGAATCATTGATGAATTTCTATAATATTTTCTTGCGCGTGGTGCACAGAGTATTTGGATAATGTCAACGTTATTTATACCAAGCAGTCCCGTGTTTCCTAATTATATAATATTTCACGTTCGCTAATGGATGAGCACATGTTTATGGTCGCAGTATTTCGGAGTAATGTGCAGTTGGAGAGGTGCCCCGTCGTAAGGTAGATAACTAGCTGCAGAAGTTTCACGCAACGCATACCTACCAATGGCGGCGAAAACAATGCTCACGCGCGTACATGGTTTAGAATCTAGTAAACCTACTTAGTAGTCATTTTTAATTTGATTATGTCCAACTTGAGAATTAAACAGGAATGGAAATTAACATTTAACTTGCCATCAAGTGGGCCGCTTGCTCGTCTGCCACTGTAGGCAATAAAAAAAAACCCATTTGAGCGAAATATATAAGTTGTTTTTTTCTTGCTAAGTTTATATTTAAAGAATTATAGCCACATAAATAATTTTAATTAAACATAAAAAATATACATATACTGTCTACATTTAGGAAATGAGACAAAGTAGCATACTTATATTAATAGTATTAGTATTGTTTCCCACTACGTATAAACAGAGATTACATTGTAGAGCCGTTAAGTCTTAATAACTTTGATAATAATAGTAAATATCAAATGCCAAATAGTATTTTTTAGGATGACAGGTTTTCGGATGCTGGCAACCTTTTGATAATATCGACTCCGGTATATCTAAGACGATCTTCAAGGTCCCCACATCGTGTAATCGTAATAATATAATACCGATACGTAACCAGTGAAGAATGTAACACCACTTATTTTAAAAAAGTGGAGTTTCTTGCCGGTTTCTTTTCTATAGGCGAAGAACTTTTTATAAACGCTTGTAAAAGCTTATTTAAAAATAAAAAAAGGATTTTAAATTGCAGTCTGACTAAAAAAATGTGTACCTATATTTTAATTTGTAGTATTTTTGTATCTGAATGGTCATCCAATGACACGTTATGTTTTAGACAATGCATCAAAGACAGTTCTTAAAAACCTAAAATAAAGTTTTTAAAACTTAATTATTCGTCTAAGATTAAATAAAATTAATTTAAATTGCGTTATTTATAAGACATTATCACGTGACTGCGAAGATAAATCAAGGAGCGATGACATCACTACCTGATAAAAAAGCTGATGTATCTGTCATAAGATCAACTTTTACAGAACGCGAGCGAGTTTATCGGTTGTTGACGTAGATCTGGTCACGTGACAGTTTGAAGCGTTTTAGCGGGAAAATTTTAAAACTATTTTTATTTATGTAAGTAGGTATTTTTATTGAAATTTGTAATATATTTTTATAAAATTATTTTTTTGCGTTTATAATAGGATCTATCTGTAATATAAAAGCAAGTCCAAAAAATAGTGAACATCCCTATTTAACCTTCTGTAGTCCACCACATTGCACGTGTTGGTCCCAAGCACGTGCGTTTCTTCCTATCAATTTATTGTCCACGTTATTACATGTGCCCGCCGGAGAGCGTGGGCACAAATGTGGCCATTTAAGTGTCAATTTCTGACAACTGCATAAGTCAAACTAATATTATTATTGGTATCGAACATCATTGTCAAGAACGATCAATTAAAAACGTATCTATGGAGTTTCTTGCCGGTTCATCTCCATAGGAAACGACTAATTTGGAAACGTGCACCTAGACTCGACATTTAGTTGTGTTTTATAGGTATTAGAATTTTTCGTTGATCACATTTCTTAGACCAAAACCTATGGTTTTCATCTCGAGGTGCAGTTAAACAGGTCACCAGGTTGCCTCTTCACAATTTTCCTGGCTTGAATCCCACTCGACCATCACGTTGTTCGCCTGTGTTTTAATTCCCATGTAATTAGGCAAAAATCCACACTCCGAGCTACTTACTTGAGATTCGAACCCATGAACACCGGCTCAGCAGCTACACACATTATTGCACGCTTACTTCAGACTCAGATTAAATTCATAGTTCAATACTCAAACAGATCCACACGTGCGATCTGTTGAGTAAACATGATTGTACCTAACAATTGAGCTAGATTTTTTCCATAGTACCTACCTACATGTTTTTATTGAACAACGACAAATATCAAAGGAAATGTGATTCATGGACACATCGTGCACAGTTTTGTTTTGTTAGTCTCGAAATTAGTCATGGTTTACACAGTTGTAGTCTATTGATTTTACGAATTATTGGCTAGTTAGTTTTGACTTTGGATATGCTACTCAAATTTTAATGGCTACAGTGATAACCATGGCGAATTTGTAGGTAGAGTGAAGAAAAATGCCTTGGTATATGAGGGTAGTAGAAACAGGGCTACATGGCCTGCCAAGGCCTATGCAGTGGACACTAAGTCAACGATGATGATCTGTCCTTAAGGCAATGGAATAAAACTACTGTTTAGTCTGTACGAGTCCGGTAAGGGAAGAACACATATTATCATCATCATCACATCAGCTACAGGAGGTCCACTGCTGAACAAAGACCTCCCCCATAGACTTCCATAAGGACCTGTTATATGCCGCCTTCCGTATATACATATGCATATACTATATCCACTATAGAAAAGGTCAACGGTCATAGTGGTATTTTAAACTAAATATTTAAAAATTTAAACTAAGTCTAGGTACTTAATATAAAATAGTTATGATCGTGTTCTCATTAACCGATTACACATGCAAAAGTTAGTTAATCTATCCCACAGAAGTATTAATCTTTACAAAAAAACTGATTTCTATCCCAGGAAATAATATATCCAGGATAAGATCAGTCCCGTCAAGTAAAGCATTACAGACACATTGTTCTCGGACGACGGGAGTCTTTCACGATTTGCTGAATCAAGCAAATTCAATACAGACATGGTAGCCGTAGTAATAGCCCAGTGATATACTGATTGATCTGCCAGAGGTCTCGATTTCGAATTTAACGAACGCACAGACTTTTCAAAAGGACCTTCTCCTGACAGTAATTAACACAACAAAAAAACAATTAGCGAAATTGTTCAATCCGTTCACGCGTAATGCGATGGCCAAGGGAAATAGATATTTTTAAACGACTTCATTATATACATATATAGATTATTTTAATTATTCTCTTAAACAGTGACGGAAACATCGTGAGGAAATCTGCATGCTTTCTTGACGGCGTGTGAAGTCTACCAACCCGCAATAGGTCAGCATGTTGACTATAGCCTAATCCCTCTCATGACCCGTGCCCGGCAGCGAGACGGTATATCATGGGTTAATAATAATGGATATATACATGTATGTTTACGCTTAGAATCTGAATTATTAAAACTCTACAACTACAATACTCACTAACATTCAGTTATCTCAAAAAATACTTAAGCAATATCTATTGAGTCTTAATTATTTTGGCACTGACACAATTCTAGAAAACATCTACTATGAAGATCGAACGTCACAGCTTCTATTGAAACACAACAATGACTTTGATATCGTTATATTGTCAAATAACGAAGCATTGAACATTGAAATAGCAGAAAAAAATATATTTACTGACACAGTCGTGGACAATGTATACAATAAACTTAAAAAACTTGAGAGGTGTCAAGGGACACCCGGATGGAACGAAGTTCCTTTCATTAAAATTTAATAATTAAAAATAAAAAAACCTGTATACACTCAACAATTCACAACACGCGAAATTCAAATATTGTCATTCACTCAATAATATTTGAATGCTTGTCAACAATATTTGAATTTCGAAAAAAGTGTCGTGACAACTTTTCGTAAGATTTTTTCCGTCTAGCCCCCATTCACAACGCGCGATAAGGAACTTCGTTCCAAAACCTAATGAGAGAAAACAAATAAAGAATTGTGTGCCCCACGCTATCAAATAGACCCCACAAATCGTTCAGCTAAATGCCAGACGGCGCTGGTTTAAACGCGTAGGTATATTGATACTATCAATATTAAAATATGTGATAAAATCCGTGAAGATCCTTTTATTTCAATGTGTAATATTCGCATAAGTGCCAGAACCTAACAAATTTGCATTTCTAATTATTTTTGTTCGAATTTCCAAATACTGTACTGTAATACTACTAATGTCAAATTTTCTCAATTGAAAATGAACCTTATTATGTTTTTTTAAAGTTGAAAATCTATCAAAGTAATTGGACACATCAAGCTGCCACAATCTGTCACAGAATATACAGATATATTCATTCTACTTCTTCCTTCGACCCTTTTCCCAACTATGTTGAGGTTGGCTTCCAGTCTAGATGCGGCTGAATATCAGTATTTTGTCTAGAAATCAGGAAGTACTGAACGTCAAATAACAATTTTGTTTCTTAAAGCTATCACATGTCTGTAGGTACAGTCACGAACATAAATGTGTATACACTTAAACTAAAAGTCAAAAGCGATGTTTCCACGAAATGACAATTGCAACTTTGAGAAAAGGCTAATATAGTATCAAATTGAAAATGCTATGTTGGTAACACCATAAAATTTCAGTCAATACCTTAAGAGAAAATCGCTTTAGAATTTCGATAAGTGTATTTACATTGATGTTTGTGACTGTACATTTGCACATCACGTGTTGGTGAGAGGTAGGCACGTCGGCTTCATGCTAGTACTCATATACAGATTGTAATTACTGTAAATTACACTAGTGTTATTATGTTCCTCTGTCTTGAATGCTTATGTAGTTGTGTTCGACGATTATGAAACTGCAATAGGTATGTTGTGTTTATGCGGCTTAACAATGCAATTAATCGCAACTCTATGTTTAGGTTCTATATATCTTAACTGAAATCATCGCTTCTGAAACTATCTTTTTGTATTTTTGGCATTTTCCATGCTAAGTTTTTAAAGTTATTAGTATTAGTAGGAAAATATGGATTTGAGACACTAACGCATTCGCGGCAGTGTCTCAAATCCATATTAGGCATATTAGGCGCATATTAGGCATTGAAATAAAACTACTTTTTACAGATTTAATCGCGTCACCAGTATATTATTAATATTAATACCGACGTATTAGTTTTTCCCTTCCCTTTAGTCAAGGGACTAAACGCTGTAAAGGTCAAAGAAAACTAATAATTCCACCCCATCTGACGCACATGCACTTGATCACTTCATTTGGTATATTTTATTTGACATAGCTGGATTAGTACATACGATAGTACAGACGCCAGCAGGTCAAGCTATCCAAAACTGTCTAATTTTCCCAATTGAACATGAACCTTATTGTGTTGGAGTTAAAGTTGAAAATCTGTCAAAGAAATTTGACAGATTGGGGTAGCTTGATGAGCTGGATGTGCTGGTACATTATATGTATAGCTATACTACCTGCCCCCGCGATGTCACCCGCCTTTTTCCTTTTTGTTCGGCTCCTATTGGTCGTAGCGTTATGTTATTTAGCCTAAAACCTTCCTCGATAAATGGAATATCTAACACAAACATAATTCTCAAAACGAACCAGCAGTTCCTGAGATTAGCGCGTTCAACCAAACAAAAAAAATCTTCTTGATGTATATCTATTTAAGTATATTCCACGTATTTTTGCAACTTTGATATTATAAATGCGCATAACTGATTGTGATTTTATACGTTCACTCATTGATCAACTTTGATTTTAATTAGATTAACAGATTTCATAGTTATTCAAATTAATTGAATTAAAAAGGTCAAGCAAGTAGTTAAAAAAATATTTAATAGCAGAACGTGATCCTTTTTTTTGTTTTGATATATGTTTATATTTTGTAAATATGTAAGTATTATTTTGGTAAGCCTATTGTAAAAAATATATATTATAATATTTTCAAAAACTAAAATAATAGTATATATCAAAGTCGTTTTTCGCGTGGTTTAGAAGAACAAAGCGAAGAAACATCACGATATTTCTCCGCTTTGTTCTTCTAAACCATGCAATGGATTTTGATACGGTTTTCACTATTAGTTAGATTAGAACATTTCTTCCAGAAGATCACGGTTATATCGTTGCCTATAGACGCTTGCTACACCAGGGGGGTATCATTTGCGCGTTGCCGACTTCTAAAACGAAAGAGGAATAGTTGGGTTGGCTGTATAAGGGTCAAAGTCCCCTCACTGCCAACACAATGTTTCTTCACCGAGCACTGGCAACCTTGCTCACCGTTAGGAATACAACAAAGCTCAAATCAGCGAATTTCTGTAAGGCGGAGGTAGTTTTTAGTCGGGTAGCTTCAATTTCAGTGGAATTAGACCCTACCTCTCTTATTATACATGCATATTACCAGTAGGTCCTGCACATGTGCGAAGGGCTAGTGGGTGGCTAGTTAATCATAAAATGAAGAAAATATGAGGCCTACAAACTTTGGCAACATTTTAGGATTATTGAAAATACCAATATTGACGTAGGTTACAACTGGGCACATGCCCCGCAATATTTATCCTACTATAATATTGTAAATGTGAAAGCTTGTGAGGATTGAAAAATTTGATGAAATTTGGCACACAGTTTGTAATCTAGATTAACACATAGGATACCTACTTTTTATCCAGGTGAACAGGCGAAGTCTTGGGCCGAAGCTATTATGTTTATATTACGTTAAACTTCCGTATATCTACTTTCCATGTTTTTTATCGCAATTTGACTACAAATTTTTAAAGATTATTTTGGTCCTAGTTAGCTGGAAGTCAAAAACTTCGTCCGAGGCTTCACATAGCTGCAAGAGGCTTGATAGCCGAGTAATAAATACTCCTCCATAATTATAGACGACGTGATCGTTATTGGAACACCCCCGCCTTATTACACACACTCCTGCTTCTAGCTAGCATTTGCCAAAAGGTCCTATTATTGACCCCTTTAAAATATGGAATATCAGAATACTTGTAATTTGGATGGTTGGCCTTCTCATCGGGTAAGGAGAGTAGGAGACCAATTCAGCCTTCGAGCCAGGTCGCGGTTCCTACTCTACTTAACTTTCATCCTGCAAGCCCTTTCCCAACTGAGTTAGCGTCCACTACCAGGCTAACCAGGTGTGGCTGTAATGTACACGAAGCGACTGCCATCAGACCACTGTAACCCAATTTCTGGACAATACCGATATCGTAAGGATAGGGTAATAGTCAGGCTTTTTAAGCTTCTGACTAACACTAACGATTGTCATAGGTGTTAGTGTGACAGCCGGGATCCACAGCTTTACATGCTCTCCGAGGGGTTTCGATGTGTTAAAAATAGTAACCCGTCTACAGACTGACCGCGGCTAGCGCAGCTTAACCTGGCGGAACAGTTTACTACCTTAGTTAATACTTAGCCATAAGCCCCTCCACGTGACCTACTTACCAGTTCATAAATAAAATACGTACTTATTCGAATTAAAAAACTGCATTATAGAATAACATTTACTGGGACGTCCATCGACCCGAAGCTAGTAACTACGTCATAAAAGAAAAAAAATCTGCAATTTTATGGCAATCGCTGTTTTTTGGATGCATCATGTAAATATACAGCCAACGTCATTCAAACCGGCTTCGGTTTTGGTAACCTGTTATGGAAATTTCTTTTTCGCAAGTCCGTGTGCGCGGGCGCGTCCCTGTTCGGCGCATGCGCGGCCGCTAACGATTGCAATGAAATCGGCGCGAACTCCTGGGGTATTCTGCAGCGATTGGGCTTAACCTAGAAAACACAAAAACTCAACAAATTGTAGTATTAAGTACCTACCTACTACTGCAATTTGTTGAGTTTTTGTGTTAAACATTATAAACTACCTACCTAGTTAGTTTATAATGTTTCTGGATGTTATATTAAATAAGTAGGTAGGTACTTAATAATTAATAAATATAATAAATTAATTAATTCATCTTTTTGTATATTTTTGGCATTTTCCATGCTAAGATTTTAAAGTTATTTAGAAAAGTTATTTAGAACCATTATTATTATTAGTAAAGTTATTTAGAACCAGAAGACGCAGGTTCGAATCCTGCCCGCGGTCGTATTTTTCCTTTTCTAAATAACTAATTAATTCATAAAAATTATATGTATTATTAAGAATTGACAGATATAGTGCAAAAAGAGAAATCTCTACTAACATAATATTAAAATTGCGAAAGTGGCTCTGTCCGACTGTTACACTTTCACGCCTAAAAGGCTGAACCGAATTTGAAGAAATTTGGTACTGAGATAGATTACACCTTGGAGGGCTACCTTTTGTCTCAAAATACCCTTATGGATGCTGGTGTAACCGCGGGAAACAGCTAGTTTCTTATAAGATATCGTAGAACCGTTGCTGACAGTCTTTCCAACTTTGCCTTGTAATTCAGTCTTGGAAGAGGAAAGAATATGTTATACCGTGACTAAATCGTAGCAGGTGACTAGGTACGAAATAAATCACATTAGATATCACAAGAATGTAACTCCGCGACGAAATTAGAACGGAGTGCTATAATTACACATATGTCCGCAGGCGTAGACTATTTTAGTTATAAAACGTATGGCCTTGGACGACATAAGGAACCAAAAAACTGTGTATTTGCAAATGATTTAGTAACGACCGTTTACATTCTTCTCTTTTACACTGACTATAGTTAAACGATTTCAGTGCTTGCCGATCGCCAAAGAAGATACGTAAGTTGGGGCAAAAGAAATCTTACTCTTCCTTGTGTGGCTCGAAGTATAAATATGGATGGATATAAGGGTATAGGGAGACCAAAAAAAATATTCATGGACTGTGTGAGAGATGATATGGCTACAAACAAAATGAATGATGAGCTGACGGCTAAAATAGATGTAAGGAAGAAAATGACATACTGCGCCTACAAGTAATGTGGGATAACGGTAGTAGGATGATGATGAGGGAACAACAGCGAATAGCTCAAAGTTTAAGATTAATTCTGCAAAGATACCGTGACCCTCCAGGGGGTCGAAACAATTTCTTTTCTTTGGACTCTTGATGAATTGAGCCTTGACATGTTAAACTATTGACCATTTACTTATGTGCTGCTCTACCTAAGTCTGTTTCAATCTTAGTTTTGGTCTACAATTTCTTTTAAACGGCACCTAAAAATCATCAAGTGCTAAATGCTACAACAATTATGAAAGATGTTATAATTTTAGAAAAAGAATTACACAACTAATTTTATGTGTTGGAGTTGGCGCGAGGAATATATTATCCCCCAGACGTTCAAATCATAATAAATTTCACCCACCCTGATTTTTCCTTTCTGCTCGGCTCCGAAGGGTTGTGGCGTGATGTTAAATACTATATTACCTTCCTCAAGAATTGGGCTTTGAAATGCCAAAAGATTTTTTCAAATCCGACTGGTAGTTTCAGAGATTAGCGCGTTCAAACAAATAAAAAAACTACAGCTTTATTATATTCCGTGGTAAGGCAAATGTTGCGCAAACAAAAATAGTTATACGATTCTAAAATTCTTCAGAGTTCCATGTATAATCGATATAACCACAGAACATAGAAACCTCTTTCTATGTTCTGTAGCTGTAACGATGAGATGTAATACATTACTAGAGAAGAGACCTGAGACCAGTGATCAGTGAGACAATGGGTATATTGGTTGATGCTGATTATGAAGAGATAGATAATTAACAATTAAACTAGGCTGGGATTGGTGCAGCGATTGAAACGTTCACCTGAGTAAAGTTACCGTTCAAATGTCGTTGGATCCATTCCTACCCGACACAAATGTTAGTGGGATCCACATATATCTATTTAAAGGCTTATAATATACATTGTTTCCATCAATTGCATGTTATTATTATGTTGGAGACGCTCAGATAAGGGAGCTATTACCGTGTGAGCCATAATGGGTAATGTAAATATTCAAAAATACATTCAGTAGGTCAAACTTTTTTACTTAAACTTCTCAACAGTATTTTTCTTCGCAGCTTCGCTAGTTTTGTCTGTCAAAAATGACTTTCAAAAAGTACTAATAACTAGTAGTGTATCTTGAAAAAAAAAATATATTTTGACTTTGACGATTACGATTACTAAAGTGAGACTAAAATTACAACTTTAACAATGATTTTATGATAGTGACAATGATTATGTTTATTCCAGCCTTATTTTTATCATTAAATTATATTGTTTATTAACTTAATCTTACTGTGATTAGGATGATAAAATATTATTGTAAGTGCTGTGCACACAGGACCTATTGACACATTCACTCTAGATTAATATAAGTTTAACGATAAAATTCCATAAAAATAAATTGGTTAATATGATGTTGGTGTGCCATCATTTAAATAAATAAGACGTAGTATAAAGGAACGTATGACAATTCCACGACGCGACGCGCACACTGTCGATCTCTGAGGCTCGAAGCCGAAATAATAATAAACAATATTAATAATAAATAATATTTGGGATATTATTACACAGCACCATCTAGTCCCAAACTAAGCAGAGCTTCTAATGGAAGCTAACCATGGATATAATACTTATACATATACTTTTTTTTGTAAATACATACTGTAGAGTACATGAAACTACATGAAACAAACACCCTTAAACATAATGTCGACATCATTGATTCCAGTTAGTGCCACTAGGGGGCGCTCGATAGCGCCCCCTAGTGGTAGTAGACGGTCTATTGACTAATCGAAACGATTTTCGATTAGTCAATAGACCGTCTGTAATATTGACTCGCTCCGATAATATCTACTATATTTTAATATCAATTTATACTAAATTATACATTTAAGTTGTAATTAGTAATCTACTGTTATAAGATGAAATAACATCAGGACAAGGTCATTTGATCACATCGCGCCAAATGGTAGATGTTAATTGATCAATCATTCGTGGAAATCCCTTTTTCCCTACTAATATTTTAAATGTGAAGGTAACTCTGTCTGTTTTTTAAGCGTTCACGCCTAAACTGTGAACCGATTTTCATGAAATTTGGTACAGAGATAGATTAGACTTTGGAGAAAGACATCTTTTTTATCAAAAATCCCTTTGGTATGCGGGTGAAACCGCGGACTACAGCTAGAAGTAAATATGTAGTATATTTTTTAGAATATCTGTTATTAACTACTTGCGGCAGTCCACTGCTGGGCATACGCATTGGTATGCTATTTAGTCCTGTGAAAATATCTATACATTTGTCTAATTTATATTAGCTAACAATAAGAAGATTGTAAATGAAGTGCTCAATAATTAATCTTTCCATTACTAATTGAGTAGCGTCTATCATAAATCGCGACACACTGTTTTTCCATAGCTAATTAAAAAGAAGCATTTATATTGTTTAGCTAACGTAACCTACATTCGAGCGAGGTTGCAGACTGCGGTATTTAGTTTAAAAAAAAAGTATGATAAGATTACAGAATTGCCCGCCAATAATTCCTCACTCTCGACGAAATCCGGTTATATCTGGTTTGATCGACGTACGCCAAAGGGTCGAGGCGGTGCGCGGTGAACGTAAACTTCTCATTATGGCAGGGTTGCCACAATAAAATTGCGAATAAGCCCAGTGGTCGTGCTACGCTAGTCTCAGTGAGTTCGATTCCCAGGTCGAGAAAATGTTATTGGGTTTAAAATCCCAGTCTCAGCTCGGATTTGTGCCCGGTTGATGGCAATAGGCTCACCCCTACATGGGACCTAAACATACCGGTGAACTGTGGGCGTACATTAGTACACCTCTGGCTATTTCGGAGAATACAGGCGATGATAGTGAGCATACGCAGGATCCACAGGAACTTGTTCTTGCAGAAAATCAACCAAATTGAAATAACACGGCTTTAATCTGTGTTGTGTTCCTATAAGTGAGTGAATAAAGTGTATTGCCAGTACTGTGCGAGGAAACGTTGTGTTGCTGCCAACCCAACTATTCCTCTTTCGTTTTACAGAGTCGGCAACGCGCAAGTGATGGCCCTAGTGTTACAAGCGTCTATAGGCTACGGTAACCGTTTACACTTTATTGGTATAAAAAAAAAAAAATAACGTTAAGTAACAGTATTTTAATTTTTGTTTTCCAGCATTTTAATTTACGCAGATGTGATATGAAATATTGTATCATTTTTATGTGGACGTACAGACACGAGCAGGTCAAGCTATCCAAAACTGTCAAATTTTCCCAATTGAATATGAACCTTATTGAGTTGAAAATCAATCAAAGAAATTTGAGAGATTGTGGTAGCTTTATATAATTATTTCGATTTTTTCTTGCTTTGTTCTTCATTTTCAATATTATTTTACCATTTGCGATGGCGTGTTGCAATGTAACCAAAGTAACAAATGTAATTTCTCATTCTAGATTCATGTGTCTGTGTTATTGAACTACTAATCCATACCTACTAATTATTATTATAAATGCGAAATTACCTACTTTCTGTCTGTTACGTTTTCACGCGTAAACCGCTGAACAAATTTTGATGAATTTTGGTATAAAGAGGTAGACTATAACTTTGGAAAAAGTTATAGTCTAGCCTTAGTCTCCAAAAGCTTTTTGGGGTGCGCGTGAAATCGTGGTCAACAGTTTAATAAAATATTATCATTTTGTTAAATAGTTTTGTGCATAGTGCAAAAAATGTGTTTTTGAAGAGTTGATTTCAAAAAATAAAGTTATCGAGAAAAGTTTCTTCAATCGTGTTACTGATCGACATTTATTTTCATCATATCCTCTTCTATCTAGGAACCAAGTCCGTGTCTTTTATAGTTCCGAAGTAAAATCAAACTGAAAAGTGCTAAAAAAATTGTGGATCGCCTTAATGTCAGAGGAGACCCGAGCGTTTGTAAATCTGATGTAGATTTATCAAATGAAACATTTTTGATATGAATCACGTCATAGTTATGTTATTTAAAAGATATTAATAAGTAACCTACTCGTGACACCAGACTGGACTCGGTGTGATGATGTGCTCGTCACTCACTGTGGATGTCAAGTACCTGTCATAGTCATAGGTACAGTCGACAAAAAAAGTTAAATACACAGGCAGCTAATTAAACATTGTGTTTTGATAAGGCAGGTCTTTGATTAGAATACAGGGCAAGGCTTTGTCGATTGAAGGGGTTGCCTATCATGATCGTGGAGAATTTCACGGATCCCATGACACTTTGGGATTGGATGGCACAAGGAAAGTGCGGCTTTTAGTCGGTACTTGCTTCGACATACCCTGCCGCCTACATGGTGGCGTAAAAAAAGTACCTATTGTAAGCTGCTAAATTAGGCGCATAATTATTTATATCGCAATCCGTGTAAATGTGCAGATTTCGTTCGCTATCTGCATACTTTATTGTTTTGTTGACTGTACCTACATACATCGTGGTGCTAATAAGAGTTATGCACTCTTTGGTGATATGTATACATTTTATACTTACGACGAATTTCACACATTTTACTAATGGAAAGCCCACGCTAAGATGTATAATGTAAGATGTATACATATGAGAGTAAAGATCGTTTTCTAATGGATGACAACTGAATTCCTTAGCAAATTACTTATTTATGTCTTTGGTACATACTTAACAGCTGTTGCCCGCGGCTTCAGTCGCATAGCAAAAGGAATATTTTTATAATTAAAAAATAGCCTATGTAAGAACGTAGTACATAAAAAATTATATCCGATAAAAATTAACTCTGTATATTCTGGAACGGGTTTCGATACAATTAAAAAAAATACATCTATCTCCATAAAGTTTTATCGAAAAATTTTCAGCGGTTTAGACGTAAAAAGGTAATCGACAGGACAGACTTTCGCATTTGTAATAATATTATGAGACTGGTATGAAAGTTTGGGATTTTATAGCACCTGCAAAATCGTTTGAGTATTTTTTTATTATTTGGTAACATTTCCAATTCATGACACTGAAAATTAATAAGTAACAATATATATCGAAATAAGGGTAAGTATTTTTAGCACGTTCAATACGTAGGCACTTACGTGTCTTATTCGTATAACGAAATATGCTCGTATTTTATACGTATTACAAAATACGTAGGATTTCATGCGTATTACGAAATTGTGCGTATTTCGTGTTAATTTTTTTTAACCCACGGTGCCTTGATGGATTTTAAATTAGAATAAATTCGATTCCTTAGAATAATTCATGATCTTGAACGAACATAAATCCATCAACAGCCATAGAGCCTCGATAAAATACTATAATTTTATCGTTTTTATTTCAATACGAGCTAATTTCAATAAACTTGTATTTCAAGACTAGCTAATTTCAATAAATTATACATATCATAGAAAAAAAGCATTTTAAATTTTCCAATTTTTCTTTTCTTGTAAAACTTATTCGGTTTATTACGAACATTAAAAACATATCTATATCGGTCCAGCCGTTTTCAGATGACGCACTTACCGACGATTTGTCGACGATTTTGTATATGAATCTAAATAAAAATAAAAAAATGATCCTGGGATCATATATTTACGTGTAGACCCTATGGCCTCCTGAGACAGCCGCAGCCGGTCCTGCCATATGGTAAATGACCATCAAGTAAACATGACCTTTTATAAAATATTTGTAGTGATAGCCTAGTGACCATTGGACTGCAACTCAAAGGTCTTCAGTTCAAATCCAAGGCACACCTCTGACTTTTCCAAGTATTAATAATTATTAATAATGAATATCACTCGCTTAATTGGCGAAGGAAAAAATCGTGAGAAAACCCGCATCCCTAAGAGATTTTCTTGATGGTGCGCCGGCACGGCGGCGTGTGTAGTCTGTTAATACGCATTATGCAAGCATGGTGTAGCCTTATCCCTCTCATTCTTAGAGACAACCCGTGCCCAGTAGTGGGATATGATAATATATATGGGTTGATGATGATTATAAAATGTTACCTAACTTTGTTAATAAGTAGGTATAACTGACAAACAACACTGTTTGACCCGAAACCGAACCCATGACCACAGCTCCGCCGCTGACACAAGACGGTATTTTAAGTAGGTACATACATACCTACCATAAAATCTACGATCGTCAGTTTCGTCTTTCGTCCTTTTGAGTTTGTTGACATTAGTTGAATTATTAATTATTGATACAGATCCTGTTAGCAATATCAATGCCTGTTTACGATCTTTTTTACAAGAGACTGGTAAAACTTGTAGAGAATGTAGGTAGCAGAGTAAAATAGGAAGTCACTAGTTTGTATGTAATTATGTCTTTTTAATATTTAAGTATAGTTTAAAAATGTTCTCAACTAAGCGAAATGTTTGTAATTTCTTATTGAGAAATAAATTTCTTTAACCACAGAGTAAGTAAAAGAAGAAGAATCTATTATAGCTGAGAAAGACTAGGTACTTAGTATACGACTGTTGGATACTCCGGTACTAGGAGAACATAAACTATAAGAGAATTAAATTGTAATTGTATTCAAATCAAAAAGAACATTTTGTTAGTTAAGTCAATAGGTAGGTATATCACCATTAGACTGCCAAGTCAATTCGAAAAAAATCACACGCCTCTGAGTTTTCGCAAATATGTGCGTATTAATAAATATACCTAATAATAAACAAAGCTGATTATAGTGTTGATAGATCGATTAGAGCGCCGCACAATGATATCGATATCACTGTCCCTCATGATCCTCTTGAACCTCACCAAGGCTGAAAAAGATAAAGAAATTAAATATCTTCATCTAGCCCGTGAGGTTGTCGACATGTGGGATGTAGATTCGGCAATTATTGTGCCGATAGTTGTTACAGCCAATGGTTTAATAGCCAAGGGCCTCGATCGACATCTGAAGAGCTGCTGGATCAAGGGCTTGATACAGAAAGCGGTACTTCACGACACGGCACGCATTGTGAGGAGGTTCCTCTCTCTGGAGTCTTAGCCACCGGTAGCTTGGACCCTGTTCCCGATACTGGGGATCTGACTATTTGTTTTATATTTTTATATGTTTTTTTGTAAAGATATTTTTTGTGAAAATACAATTTTAATAAAAAAAAATAATTATAGACCTTTATAGATCCTTTAAAAAATGTTTAAAATTCATTCAGGTAACGAACATTCGTTCACTTCATTCTTATGTAACACTAGCGGCCCGTCCCGGCTGTGAACGGGTGGGTGGATATGTGATCGCTGAACTCAATTTCTTTTTCTAAAATAAAAGTAGCCTAAGTTACTCCTATCCTATAGTTATCCTATATAACATCAACTATCTGCCAGTGAAAGTTCCCTTAACATTGGTCCAGCCGTTTCAGAGATTAGCAGGAACAAACAGACGAAAAAAATTTAAAATTTGTTGTTTTATGTAAGTAAGTACCGTATACATATATATGCATTTAGTGAAAAGATGTTCATTTGGAATTAAAAACAGACACTTAAATTTTATTTGTGTTATTTGTATTTTTTTTTATATTTAAAAGCTTGGAGATGAGCCCGGTTAATGGCAATAGGCTTAACTCCAATTATGGGATCCAAAAACGAACCGGCGAAGTGTTAGTGTACACATTTTGCTAACCTTCGGAGGTCCAGCCAGGATAGTGTGTTGACCTACTTAGCTAATTTATTCTTGATTGATCACGTTGAATCTATTATTATGCTCATAAAAAGTATGTAAGTACTTTACGATTGGTATTTATTATCTGTTGACAATTAAAATGCATAATAATCTTGTTCGCATAATAAACAAGAACTTGCTGGAGGTCACCTAGTCTGAAGAAGAGCAGTTCTTGAAGCCACAGACAATGCCCCATGAATTAACTGGATAAACATAATAATTCTACCGTAAAAAGTTGTGAAATCCATGTTTTACCAAGTCGGTTAATTTATTCAGTCCCTACTTAAGGGTCCTTCCTTCTGTCTTGAGTTACTTCGTAATTATATATATGATTATTCAAAATAAAGAAAGGCACTGCACGTTGCCCCAGATGAGATTGATATTTACGAACGTTCTTTTCGATAACGGTACTTCCTCTTCTTTGGGTGCCTCTCCACTACTTCAGGTCGCTAGTCATCCTTTTAAATTCTTACCCCAGTCCATTGTCGGATGTTGCGAAGTCAGGATAATTTTCTTCTTCCAACACTTCTTTTGCCCGGAACTTTTCCAATCATTATTGTCTGCAGCAGTTGGTAGCGCTGTAATATGTCCAAGGTGCGCAAGCTTTCTCTGTTTGATGGTGCGTACAAGTTTGGGTTTCTTTTCTTTTTTGTTTGTCGAAGGACTTCGATATTTGAGACCTTATCTGTCCAGCTTATGCGGAGCATGCGGCGATACGCCCACATCTCAAACGCTTCCAGTCTCTTAAGGAGGTCTTCTTTGATAGTCCAAGACTCACAACCATACAGTATTTAGATCTGTTAAATGAGATAGTTTTGGTGAAGTGTTTATTCTTCCTGAACCTTTTCCCAGCTATGTTGGGGTCGGCTTCCAGTCTAACCAGATGCGGCTGAATACCACGATTTTATACGAAGCGACTCATACACCAGACTTCATAGGAAGCGACTCATTTGGAACCCAGCACCTATGCTCGACATTTCGTAAGTGCCTGTATTTATGGTTTATAAGAAAATAAAACTATTTGCATTATAATTGATTGATGGATATAATTGGATATAATTGATTGATCCTCCGCATCACTATTTCTGGGTAATACCGATATCCTGAGGATATAGACTGGCTGTCCGTCTTTTGTGATTCTGACTGCCATGTACCCTGTCGTAGGTGTTCGCATGAAAACCGGAACCGACGGTTTTACGTGCTCTCCGAGGCACAGAGAGATCTCGATGTGTTAAGAATGGTCAACCTATCCACAGAGTAACCGCGGCACGCGCAGCTTAACCTTGCAGATCCGTTATTACTTAGCTACGAAGCGTAAATGCCAACGACATTTTCTGCCGGCGCGCGGCGCGGGCGACCCGTGACCTCGCGGCGGTCGGTACTGACTTAAATTATTATAAATCTTCTCACATACATTTTAGCCTTCCACAATGTCAAACAAAATATGCTTAGGTACTAACAGTCAACTCATATCATCCACACACATGTAGGTAGGTACATGCTCATGAACACATAAACAAAACACAAACTATTCTAAAATAACATTTCTTAGAATTTCACCCATATTTATTCTTCTCAAAATTTTTATATTTTTTTGAAGTACCAACAAAGCTACCACAAACTGTCATATTTTCTCATTCAACTTTGAACTTAACTTTCCATATTTTAAGGTTTAACATTATTTCGAGAAATTTGACAGTTTTGTGTAACCTCATGTGCCGTTGACTGTACGACGGTTAAGTTTATCATAGAAACCCCTAAGGGTTTACCTTAAAAGGGAGAGATTGCATGTAACCTTCATATCACAAAGAAGTTTCTATTTGTATGTTAGAAATGATCTGTGTTCTTTCGTTCTAGTTAATTTTGATTATTCTTAATATATTCTTAAACACATACAGTCATACACTCACGCCTTTTTCCCAAGGGGTTAGGCAGAAATTAAAGACTTTTTAATTTTAATTTTAAAATTTTCAATAATTTCAATTATTATTAATTAAGCAGCCCTTCCCGGGGGCCCCAGAACCCCCTTTGTACACCGGTTTAGGTCATATGTCTCCCCTGATGATAAGAACAGCTATGATAATTGTAAGTGCTAGTCTAACCTTAGCATATTGGTGTGCCCCAGAAACTGGATCTAATGGCAGTTGCTTCTTGTAAAATTACATGCCGCATCTGGTTAAACTACAACCGGTCCCCAACATAATTGTGACAAGGCTAGAAGGATGATGAAGCGTGATGCTCTCCGCGTAGATAAGTCAATAAATAGTATTGTTCATTGAATACTTATGAATATTTGCGCTCCGGCCGCTGAGCGGATTTTTCCACGATTGTGTAGGTATATAGACAAACTTCATTACTGTTCAAGTGTTTACTACTCCGAATACATAGACCGTGACATACACATTACATTTAGACAAAATCCTTGGCAGTTTTCAATACTAAGCTGCCGAAATACTGCTGACTTGCCTTGTCTAGCTTGGTCTGCTTGTAAGTACACACAGAGTCCATGATGGAGCACGTATTTCTAAGTACAATAGTCAAGTAAAGTAGTATATTCTAAGTAAAGTAGTCTATAATAAGTAGACGATACGTTTGGTGCCGTGGCTGAGCTTCTACGCCACGTGTTGTGGGTTCGAACCTCAGACGAAACAAATATTTGTATGACCTACAGGTTCCGGGTCGCTGTCTGTAAACGCACCGTCTGTCCTTTCGTACAGGAGTGATAGAAGAAAGAAAGACATCCATCTCACCCCAGGCTCCCACATACACAACTGAACTTTAGTCATTTGTATTTTATATTAAATGTCATTGTTTTTGACTTGATACTTACATAAATAATTCGTAAATCTTGGTGACAAGTTTTGTCAGTTGCTTTATATAATTTATTAGTTTCTACCGTTTGTAAATGGGAGAACTGTTTAGAACTTTCTTTTATGCCTAGCTGTATTTTATATAATTGTAATCTTCGAAACATTCCTAAATTGTTCTCTCATGTAAGTATCCAATCCAATTTATAATCCATCATTGTACAATACAAAACGATATTTTAAAAGAGTAACCATGGAGTTTCTTGCCGGTTCTTCTCCATAGGAAACGACTACTTTGGAACCGTGCACCTAGACTCGACATTTCATAAGTGCCTGTATATGGTTTATATGAAAATAAAACTATTTTGATTTGATTTTGATTTTGAACTTAGTAAATCTTACATCTAAGGGTGGAGTGGAGTCGGTCTTACATGTAAGGGTGGAGCTAGATAGGTTATTAGATATGTACTAGTACTAAGCGTGTGTCTTATATTTTTTCAAGCTAGATAGTCATTAGTAGATCATTGCGCGACGTTCTTGATCCATCACCACTGTATCAGGCATTGTACTCCTGTTAGTGATAACAGATCGATCCCAGTATAAGTTGACATGGTCATTTTCGAGAACTCTGTCAGGTGCATATTTGTAAATGTTACCTTCGAGTCCAATAAGCTGTATTTCAGGGCAAGTTGTTGATGAATAATCGGATCTACTTAGATTGTGTCGGTTCAAGTCCTCTGTGTGAGCTAGACGAACAGCCAGAAATAATGTGACGGATAGATTCACTGGGACAGAGGAATGCCCGACAGATATGTCAACTGTCCTTCACAATATGCTTCCGATAGTTATTCGTCATCATAACTTCATCCATAATTGCACAAAAAAACCCTTTTTTGTAGATATAGTAACTCCAACTATCGAGTCATGAGATAAACTTAAACACAGACAAATCGTATTGCGAGAATATTAAACATTAAAAAAATATTCCAAATGGATTCTATTTAACCCAAATGTTCGCTTTTTAATACTATAAAACCTATGCGAATAAGAACCTACACGCTTGTATCGCTTTAATATATATTTAAAATAGGTACTATGGTATATAAATAAATTATAAAAAGGAACGTAAAATAACTAATTATATTCGCATTAAAATTACATATAATATTAAATGTTTGTTTAAATTTGCGTTTTCATCTCGCTCGATAGATGGCGCTGACAGCCAAATTAAAAGTCGCTATGGTTTCGTTCATCGTCTCTCATAGACTATTTGCTCGAGTTTTAGATCACTCGTGGTCAGCGAAAATACAACACTTCAAATAGAAAAATTTTGGACGCTCATCATCCTTTAAGATGGTGAGCTTTATAAAAACTAGATTTAAGCTCAAGTACAGCAATCCGCTAAAATACCTACTCGCACTCGCTTCAGAAATATTTCTAGTCAGTTAATTATGTTCTAGCACAGTCTTTTAATGAGTTCCGGCTAGTATAAGCTAGTTAATCTTATAGGATTGTCGTCCATGGAAAATTACAAGGGTCAATATAATGTCAATTAGTACCGTGAATGCACCCATTTACGGTTCCTACCTCCACATTCCGACGATGCTGTCAAATAGTACCTAGTAATAATGATGAAAATAAATTTTAACCAAGGCGGTTTCCCGAACTTTTATTCCTACTCTCTGTCTGTGCACGCGGTCAGCTTGTGGAACTCGCTCCCTCCTGAAATTCGGGACAGTAAAACTGTCTCGATTTTTAAGAAACGTGACAAATAACACTATAATATTATGTCTTCAATATCATAACTTCGTGTTTGCAACTATTTTTATTTATATATTGTTATATAATGTGTATGTATTTGTGTATACATTTATTTTGTGCAATACCTTTGTATTATTTTAAGTAAGTAAGTAAATGTGTGCCAGTGTGAAATGGCGCACATCAGGGGAGGCCTATGTCCAGCTGTGGACTAGTATAGGCTGATGATGATGTTGTGTACTTTGTATTTATTATATTTTCGCTTGTACATATATTAGTATTTGCTTCTTTTCACACTGTTATCTACATTTCTTCTTTTTCAATTCTCCTCTCGCAGGGCTGCTGGAAGAGATTTCATTAGAAATAAGCTCTACCTTTGTACTAAATAGTCCTAAGGTGGCTCCTTTCTAGTTTCTAAGTGTGTAAATAAATGAATAAATAAATACAATAGTTTTAATTCCATGAGATTTGAAATGACGTTCAGATTTGATAAACAAATGCGTCACACGCACGACTCAAATGCTATGCGTCACGCACGTGTTACCAGTAGGCAATAATAATTAAATTTCCATGACAAAATAATAATATTATAATGTGTATAAACAACTTAATACTTTATTAATGGCCGAAAGCCGCACTAAGAAGGCTTATTATTAAAAGTACATCATTACTATCCTCATCATCAGCTTCCAACTCACGAATTTCTTGAATTGAAATATCACTAACGAGTGCTTACTCCTTTAGTGCACCTCTACCGAACCCTTGGCGAGTGCAGCCGAGATGTTATGTTACATAGAAATAAAACCACAAGCATATCTACTATTATAAGTATCTACTAATTACACACACTTATTCTCCATGTACGTACCAATCTCCCGATAAAACCAACCTAGCCTAAAACCGATATGCCCGGGTCTACTTACAAATATCACGTGAATCAATCTTGTACCCTATGCTAGTGGCATAAGAATCACAGGGCGTGATCATGAAATCGTTATACCTACTAATTGAATTCTCCGTATGGGGATCCAATCCACAACATGTGGCGCAGACGGCGTCAAATATAGGTATACGTATTCGCACGTAAAAATCCTCTTTAAAAAAATATAAATGAAACACTCGGCTGCGTTTGAGAGGTTCTATTTTTAAATGAGCTATTTTTGCGAAAGCGATTTAGTGGGTGTGATAATTGTAGTGTCAATGGCTCGTCAACCTGACGCGTACCGCTGAGGATGTGGGCACGTCACGGAGGATGTGGGCACGTCAGGGAGGATGTGGGCACGTCAGGGAGTGCGTGCACAATTGAGTCATCTGCATAGCCAGGAAGACGATACTTACTCCCAGTCTGCGAGATTGGATCCGGGCTAACTTTAGTCGTGTGACCTACTTGTAGACAATCGTGTAGCTATCACAGTTTGATTTAACACATCATAAATTAATTAATTTGACTACCTCTGTGAACGACGAACATAAACTGTTTCTGTTTACTTGGGTGTTTCTAAAATATTTTATGTATTTATTTACAAAAGTTACCCATAGTATAAACTCTGCTTAGTAGTTAGATGGTGCTGTGTAAAAAAATGTCCCTAAATATTTATATTTAATTGAGATAAAGATATAAAGAAAGAGAGGCAGAAAATGTCATATACGAGCTACCTACTGATGAGTAAAGTAAAGGGATACTTTGCTGACGTATTCAGAAGAAGCAATGGAGATTGCAATGGAAAGGGAATGTTGTAAAGAGCTGCACTACACGTAAACCAGGTTTTCATTATAAGCTGACCTTATATTCTCTCCTTATATACTATATATAATCTTATTGTACAGATAGTTAAATACAATGATAGGTCGGCATAATCTGGAAATGTACAGTTGTGATATATAGCTGTGTTTACGAAATAAAACCATAAATTCGCAAGGTGACATCATCATCACCGACAGCCTTCAGGTTCTGAAGCGTTTATTTTATTGTGCCAAAATAATCATACAGTGACTTTAGAATTGCTAATTTCTGTCAGGTTTTCTACTAATTTGGTTTGAAACGATCGGTCGATTGGAAAAGATAAATTTCCCTCGATAACAAGTAGGAGGCAGAAAATAAAGAGATCAATATTGACGCAAAAACAGATGCTTACATAACATCACATATAAACTCGCTCCTAGTCTGTACATCCACAGGTCGCCGGTTTGTTTTAAGTCCAATGTAAGGACAGAGCCTCATCACTGCGTTGCGACATCGCACCGCAATGTCATAGAGATTCTCGCAGTCTTAGATTTTTGCGGTGCGACCTCCCAACGCAGTAAATGTGGCTTCGCCCTAACAGGTGACTAGCCAATTTCCATTAATCAAGCACAAATGCTGCTACAAAGAATTTTATAAGAAAGCCCAAAAAGACAAAACAAAAGAATTCGGAGATCTAGCAAAAACTTGCCATACCTGAGAATTTAATCTACGATCTCAGCCCCACTTGGGCCACAAGATTCATGTATATCATCAACCCATATATACTGTCCCACAGCTGGGCACGGGTCTCCTCTCATATTAAGAGGGATTAGGCTATAGTCCACCACGCTAGCCTAGTGCGGGTTGGCAGACTTCACAAACCGTCGAGAAAAAGCTCTGAGGTATGCAGGTTTCCTTACGATGTTTTCCTTCACCGTTTAAGCGAGTGATAATTAATTATTAATACGCACATGAATTCGAAAAGTCAGAGGTGCGTGCCTTGGGTTCGAACTCGAGACCTTCGACTTGGCAGTCCAATGGTCATACCATTAGGCTATCACGGCTTTTACCAAGATTCATGTACAATTGGTATAATCCCTGTTGCTTAACACCACAGAGCTTTGTGAGCCTATTCTTATCACGAAATTATCTTATAAAATGTTATTCACTTGTATCATTCTCACCGTTGAAACTGCATTTCCCGTCCCATACAAAGAAGGCCAATTGCTGCAAAATTACCCGACGTGCAAATTACTCTTTCAATGAAGTGTTACGCAGTCCAACAATGGACTGCTTAATAGGCAAAGAAACATCTGAACCAGCTCAGACAGTTCGCTTTTCTCATGCCGTTTTCTCCTTTATGCGAGCGACTGATTTGTTAGCACAATATCATAGTAAAATCAAGTAAAAATACCTATGACATCAGTAGTGGTAGTCAAAAGCCTGATAACCAGTCTATTCTAGGGACAAAAACAGGTACCACCACGCGTGTATCCGCGATGGATTATACTGATCCACCGATAGGCCACAGTACAACGGAATGTCTCAGGTCCCATGTAATAGGGTCCAAGCAATCCTTAGGTCAGAATTTGGATTATCAGTAGTAGGTCAATCGCCTCGTGTAAAATACTGATCTATAATTGAACCGAAGAAGCCGACCAGGAAAAGAATGGATATTGATGATGTTGAGTACGATGCTAACGCGATACCTACTTAGGTACTTACTTCTTTGCTGCCTACCTAGTTAGCTTCTCAAGTGTTGCAACTTTATTGACACCTATCACTTGAAATTAAAATAATCGTTTCATAACTAGACAGGTCTTGTTAGTAAACGTGCCGTGAATTATAGCCATAAGTGGTCTGAAGCTGGTTTGAACTGGTGCTCGGTGCTTGATAGCGAGGAGGAGTATTTCTAAAGAGTACAACGCTCGAAGCTCTTATCGTGAACAACAGGTATACAGACAGACACAGTCTGTCGTGGTACTTGCGAATGTTATAAATCTTAAGGTCTGATGAAGTATAGCGCAAGGGAAAACATGTGCGGTCTTTCTGGACGGTATTTGTCCGAAATACTTTTGCCGCCTCCTATTAATATCTATTATTATATTATCTATTAAATCTCTAATCAGGGGTTTACTGGATGACCTATAAATTAATTTGAAAAAGTTGATTGTTTTGTTTTTATACCACTAAGTATAAACCACTAAGGTGGCAAACAAGTATACGGCCTACCTAGCAATTTAAGTAGCACTTGCATGACAATCTAAACAGATGTTTGCCATTATATCTAGAGGAACATTTACTCCTAAAAACAGACTTCTGACCTAGTTTAGGAGGCAGCAGTTCACAATTTTAATTGACAATATGACTAAATCTATAAAGTTTTTTTATTATTTTATAATTTTTATTATTACCTGAGGGTAAGCGGTTACCGAAGCCTATAGACGCTTGCAACAATAGGGAATAGGGACATAAGGTGTGTTGTAAAGCATATCATCATAATATTTCTTCTTAAAACTCGTAGAAGTAAGTACCTGTTTCTAATTACCAATAATTGCTGACCCAAGTATCCCAAGTACAGTATATGACACCCTGATCACATAAGACGAGGATGATGATAATCTATTAAAAAATCGAACTAAAGGAACTGCCGAATAAGATTTTCGGAACTTCGCAGGATCCGTAAACATTGTTTCGTTTGGATTACAAACAATAATATTCAAAAATGAACCTAGATGTTCTTTATCTAAGTCCGATGACATACCATCCATCACGACTGTACTGCCGAAATATTAGCAGAAGTGTACTTGAAATACCTACAATTCGCCTTTTTTAGGTTATACCTATGTAATTGTAATATGAAGGCGAACATATTCCTATTCATCATCAACCTATTTATCATCCCACTACTGAGTACGGGTCTCCTCTCAGAATGAGAAAGGATAGGCCATAAGTGAAGCACCCTAGCCTAATGCGGGTTGGCAGACTTCACACGCCGGCCAGAAAATATCTCAGGCATTCAGGGTTCCTTCACGATGTTTTCCTTCACCGTTTAAGCGAGTGATAACTCGTACTTAATACGCACATCATTTCGAAAAATCGGAGGTAATACTTGACAGTCCAACGGTCATTTCATTAAGTACTGCTATTTTTATTAATCAAACACAAATCCTGCTACTAAGGAAAACGTTTTAAATACTTTCACTCCACCAGGGAATCGATTTTCATAGCCATAGCTCTGCGACCACTGGCTTTATAAACATCTAGTATATATAATTATTTAATCATACTTATTATCCTAAATCTTGTCTGGTCCAATGTTCATGCATTACAAAGTAAACTTATTTAAATTAACTATGCCGAGGTGAACTGGTACGACCGGAGCAATGTTGCGTAATAAACAGATCTTTGATATGAGTGGCCAAAACTAGGTTTCTTGTTGATATTTTTTTGTTCTCAATCTAAATTAAAATGGCATAAAAAAAAGAGTTAGTAGCATGGTAGAATATTAAACTATCGCTAGGTATTCCCTTCACCCTGTCATGGTCGTGGCGAATTTCGCGGATCCCATAACCATGACAATATGGCACGTGAAGGCAAGTGCGGTTTTTAGTCAGTATGAGTCCGACATACCCTGCCACCTCCTCGGGTGGCAGAGGATCCATGAGGATTTTCCGTACTATAAAAAAAAGGTATTCTCTTCAAACGTCAATACGCGGTGACGTCACGAATGTATCCATTAGTGTTGCCGTTGCTTGACATCAGTACAATTAAAGAGATTTTTATAATTCAAGATACATGTTAAAGACGTACCGTGTTTTTGTTTATTCAGTTAAAAATTGAAATGTATATAATAACTAATTCAAAATGGCTTCATTATAGGAGCAAGCAAGTGAAAAAAAAACATTTTGATCAGGTAATTTATTTACTCATAGTGACAACATAATATCAAACGTCAAACTGTCAATGACGTCACTGCGTGCGTACCAATCAATGACCTTACTGTCATGGTAAGAGATACCTGTCATTATTCTACCATGGTTAGTAGTTTTTTTATTTTTCAATTGGCATTTTATTAGTTTATTCACAGGTGCTTTGAATTCGAAATGCGACACTAGCCACATCTATGTTTTGTTTGTGTGTTTTAACTGTAACCTAGGAATCGATAATCATAAACATTTTTCATGTGCCATCCAGACTCTGAAACACCTGTAGACCATAAAAATATTTGTTCAATTTAAAATCAAACCACGACTCGAAGCGCGAAGCGTAAAAGCCGATTACCTACTCACATACTACACCATTAGTACCGCCAACTGTAAACAACATACTTAGTCCATTTGTCTATACGTATTATACAAATGGTATATGGAAAGAAAAAGAAAGAAAGAAAATCACATTTATGGTATAGTTAAGCTGCGTTTGCTGTGGTCAGTCTATGGATGACCATGGGTACAGTCAAACGGGGTGAATAGGGATGCAGGGGTGAATTGAAACAAAACTTTAAAAGGGATTTTCTAGCTTTACTTATTATAGTTTGTTGGAAAAAAAGGAGTCTAATATTGTTCGAAAATTATAATAAACCATAAGAAGACCTTGTTGGCATCAAACTATAATAATTACAGCTGAAAATCCTTTTCAAAGTTTTGTCTTGCTCGATTCACCCCTGCTTTCCTATTCACCCCGTTTGACGGTAGATACCATCCATAGGAGTCTCGACTCCTCCGTCACAACGCAGTTACAGTTGTCATACTAACATCTATGACACGTAATATCATCCTGAAAGTCTGACAGCTGGGTTATCGGATTAAGGGTATCGACAGCCCAGAAATAGGGAATTCTGATGGCAGACGTATCGTGTAAAATAATGATATTCATCCACACCGTAACCATAAACGAGCCGATCAAAAGAATTAATTCATATTTGCGAGATGCGAAGACAAATTCACGTCAAAGTCACGACCAGTATATAATAAAGGTGTCAATTCCTGAAAGTGTAGTGTTTTGGCAATGGCGGTCACGGCCATAGGGCCTCCATGTTTGTGTTTCTAATATTAACAATAAAAATAAAAAACACTTTATTACTTACCGAGAATTGTAGTTCTGGTGGAAAATCCCTTGATTTATTTTAAGACGTGTTAAGTAGTTGTTAATTTGTATTTAATTTGATACATAAAACTTGAATCATTTTTTGTTATTCGATATACATATTCTTCGTGAATACAGTTTACAGATGAGCCACAGAGTTTTTTCTGGTACCTACCTGAAAGGTAAAAAGGGTCATTCTAGTACCTACTTTAGCATATTTTGGTCCAGGAGCACCAGGAGCGCCAGTCCGCTGATTTATTGTGCCAAAATCCCTGTTGAATAGCTTCAGAATTGTTTGCTGCAGACTTGGACCCCAATTTCAATGTCATAATCATCACAAATGTCACATTTGGATCAATTTTTAATCTAAAATTAATTATCTTATTCGAGTTTGACGTTGTTTTTTACTTTATTTACGAAACTGAGAATAGATCGGAATTATATTTTGAAAATTATTTTTAAGTACCTACCAGAATTACACCTTATCCCAAAAAAACTTTTCGAGACAAAATGTAGATTATGTCCTTATCCAGGGCCCAATCTTTCTCCATACCTAAATTCATCTAAATTGGCTCAACGGTTTAGGCGTGAAGCGTAACAAACATAAAGACAGACGGAGTTACTTTCGCATTTATAAAATTAGTATTATAATATTAGTATGGATTGCTCGTATAGGCTATAGGATGAATAACAGTAGTTACTTGAAATGCTCTAGCGGGCATTGACGTTTGGTCCACAATACAAAATGATGTGTGTGGTACCGCGTGTCATTGGCATTTGCTAGGCTTTTCATATAGGTTACTTAGCGGGTCCGTATTGTATGGCGACCAGCGGATCACTACAGGTTGCTTCGCTATTCTTTTCTAGCTATTTACGTAGGTGTCATTGTTGATCACCCATACGCTAAAGTAAGAAAGCATAACATAGGCGCTTGTATTCCCTGAAGGATTAGGCAGAAATATACTATACCTACTGTTATTAGACGAGAGGGGAGCGCACGTCACTTTTTGCTGTGTCCTCTTGCCGCACCAACGCTGGTTTGCGGGCGCCTCTGCGTCTGCTTGTGCAAAGACTATAATAATTTTAGTTCAGAATAAGATTTATTCTCTATGTTGGCAAACAGATTTTCTTCTGCCATGTTAAAGAAACTTAAGGATTCCGATTAATAACTATTTTGAACAGTTTTGGTAGTCTTACTCGCATAGATTGTTCAGTAGTGTAATTATATGAATTTTATACTATATGTTGTAGATAACGGAGTGAGTTTCACATTTATATAATATCTTAAGTTATACTATTTACGCTGATATAATGTGTAACTGTTTTGTTTGTCCCAAATAAATAAATACATACTAATGTATTAATTGTACACCCAACTTTTGCCGGGACGTTTAGGTCCCTTAAAATGGGAGGCAAACCTATTCTAATTAACCACAATTCCAGCTCCGAAATGCTGCTGAGAATTTTATAAAAACACCTTATAACGCTTTGCTCGATCTACGGATCGAAACCAGGGCCTCTCTCACTCATGGTGCAGTCTGTATTAAAATAATAGAAGGTGGAATTTCGGCGGTCACGGGGTCGATTCCCGGTCATTATCATCATCATCGACCCATATGTACTGTCCAACTGCTGGGCACGGGTATCATATGGGTACAGGGAGAATGTTTAGGCTATAGTCCATCACGCTGGCCTAATCCAGGTTGGCAGGCTTCACACGCCGTCGACAAAATCTGTCAGGTGTCAGGTTTCGTCACGATGTTTTTCTTCACCGAGTGACTGAGACCAAAAATAGAACTCGAAACCTTTAACTTGGCTGTCCAAATTCTCTACATTATATATTCCTATAGTCCAATAGGCTGACATTGCTTTTACATTATATCCTACTAAAATTATAAATATGAAAGTTTGTGAGGATGGATGGATGGATGGAGTTTGTTACTCTCTCACGCTAAAACTACTGACCGGATTTTGATGAAACTACAGTATTATTATTTATATCTACATCAGAATAACATATAGGCTATAATTTATAACGATTTTGAGTTAATTTGCCAAATTACAATGATAATTAAAAGTAACTTTTCAACGCGGACGAAGTCGCTGGTAGAAGATTCAAAGATTCAAAGATTTATTGCATGCCAAGTGTACATAAGGTGTTACATAAAAAAAAAATTGTGCTTGCTTGTGGAGGGCTTAATTAATTACTTAATATTACATATTCATTATAAATTTCATACTAATAACAATTGTGTATTTATCTATTAAATTAAGTTTTGTATCATTATCATTATAAATTATTCCTTCAGTGTTACTAAATATATCAGTTATTTGAAATTCACTATTATTTCTATACTTAAATGAGATCGCTATATTAATAATAAATTGTAATTTTTATAAGTAGGAACATAAAGGTTGTATGGTTTAAGAAGAAGAAGCTAGTGTAATTATAAAATGTATCTATCTAAGAGAGGTAGGACATAGTTGGAGTATTTCCACTCAAATTGGAGCTGCCCGACTGGGGAAAAGTACCTCGGCCTTGCAGAAATCCAAGTGAAATACAGCTTTGAGATGTACCCAGTTAATAACAATAGGCTTGTTTCCTATTATACATGGGACTTAAACGCCGGTGACCTGTATGTGTACATTAGTACACTAGGCAGAGGTGTTTTATACATACATAGTTTTCTATATCTAGTTTTTACTGGTAGGTAAGTAATTGATTCTTAATTGCAAACATTACATTGTGGGCGCATAAATAATATGGTGATGAAGTAACTAATTTACATAACATTATAATAAATGCGATTGCATCTAAAGCTACTTATAATTTTTTATGGAGACAAATTTCTTGTTCGAAATCACACACAGCCAGCGGGCCATTGACTACCAAGTCCTAGTTCTTGAATCCAAGTACACACGCTCTGACAGCGCCGGATTTAGGGCAGGGCAAAAGCAGGAAGTTCTCGGGAGTTTTCATAAGCTCGCCTAGGAGAAAAGCTATAAGTGTTATTTTGCCCCAGTTTATGGGTAGACCAATAAGGTTAACACAAGGTTTTGTCTATATACAAACGATGTACCCATGTTCTACCTTTTTTGGCTTCGCAGCCGTTTAAATTAGACATGACAGCCGTTGTAAGCACCTGACATCACGCTCCTGGACCGGTAACTGGGCGCCTTCCAACAAGTGACAATGTTGATGTAAATATGAATGATGAGGACTTGTTGACGGAAACTAAATATATCCCATTTAAACTGACGTGAAGATTGATAAACGTTTCCTAGAAATTACTTATATTATCCATACTAATGTTATAATTAGGCGACTATATGTCTTGTTTATAACGTTTTCACGCCTAACCGCTGAATAAATTTTGATATAGAGATAGATTGGATCTTGAAGGATGGTGCCTGAAAAAATTATATATGATGAAAACTGCGGTAACAGTAGTCCTAGAATATATAAATAACCTTAGAAACGTCCCTCGTTAGTCTAGAGGTCAAAAGCGCAACTGCTACGCTAGAGGTCCAGAAAGGTTACAGTTATAAAGAAAAACTTGAATTTGAAAATCATCGATCCACACATTTTTGCCTATTCTGGCATTCGATTTCCTTACAAGGTAGAAAAAATAGCTTAAAGATTTTGGGTATTTCGCACAAGATTAGAAATAACGAGTTCTCGAGTGGAGACCGCATCTAGATAAGCGTAGTGTAGGACGCCCGCCGGTCAGGTGGAGTCACGACTTGCGGAAGGCAGCTAGCAGTGATTGGATGAGGAAAGCCGAAGATCGGGCTCTGTGGTATTCTCTAGGAGGCCTTTTTTATAGTACGGAAAATCCTCATGGATCCTTGCCTACACCTGCCCCATTGTCATAGCCATGGGTACCGCGAAATTCGCCACGACCATGACGGGCTGTGGTCCAGCAGTAGCTGGACCCCGTCGATTAGTGAGGCATTACCCTGCATACTGATTTTAAGGCACGGAACTAAAATAGAAGAGGCCTACGTCCAGCTGTAGACGATGATTATGATGATTAGAAATAACTAGACGAATGCAGGTAATCACTGCGAGAGAGCTTGTAAGTTATATTTGATAAAGTTTTAATGTATTTTTCATCTATTCCAGGAAGCGGAGGAATGGGCTCGGCGGCAGAGTGGACCGATGATCAACCCCTCCTTCGAACCGGACGACTTCTCACCACAAAGGTTAATTATTCCTGTAATTTATAAAAGTCACCATACACGTGCCTCATTGGCCCAGTTTTCGTAAGCGAAGCTCTTGAGCGTTTCTATGAAATTCTCCGCGGCTCGGAATTTGGATTTGTGTCCGATTAATGACAATAGGCTCGCCCCCTATTACATGGGACCGAAACATACCGGTGAAGTGTAGGTGTACATTGGTACACCTCTGCCTAGCCCTTCGTGAATACAGGCGTGATGGTAAGATTAATGTTTTCACTTCTTTTTGTTGAAGTTAATTCAGTTCTGTTACAAAGTTATTAAAATTCATTGTATGCAGTTTTGCTAGCTCAATTGTAAAAATGTACTTGTAGTGCCACAACAACTCAGGCCCCTAAAATACATGTGCTACTAGTATAGGGACCACAGTCTTAAAATAAAATTACTTAAAATAACCCTTTACAGCGTCCATGGACACGGGTGACTATGGACGCTGTGTGACTGTGTGTGTTCCAAACGTCGGAATTAATAATATCAATATAACACGATCAAATCCGTAAAAAGTAGTTTTATTTCAATGTATAATATTCGCGTAAATGTCAGAAATCAATACAGTCTTAAAAAATAATTTTCACGTGTTACCGTCACAGATAAATGTATAAAATAATCATAAGATTTTTTTATATCCATAGTCCATTTTTTTAATATTTACTATCTTCTGCCCGCGATTTCGTTCGCGTGGACTTTACCTGGATAAAAAGTATCTAGAATTTTCTGCGTATTTTTTTTAATTTTTCGTTCTGTAAGAACTTTCTAAAAAGTATTAGGAACTAAAAAAAAAACAATGAAATCAGTAAAGTTATGGCATGGTACCATGTAATAGGCACTAATCAAAACTTTTAGCCGCTACTAAGGATATCGTAGATAAGTCAAATAACACTTTCATCGACCTGAGAATCGAATCCAGAACCTCTAACGTAGCAGCCGTACACTAAAGATATCGCAGACCGACGGTACTTTCCATCCAAACATCCATCACCCGAAGTGCGCATCGTTATTACGTCTTTCATTAGGACATGGTTGTTTTTCACAGTAACAGAATGCCGTCCGTGCCTGACCTAAAAAAAAAAAACAAGCATGCAACGCAATAATTTTTTAAACACTAATCGTGACTACAAGACCTAGGTAGACCTTCCCCTTGACCTTATCAATCATAGGATCGCTATTAAAAAAAAACCATCGTTAAATTCTAGATTGACCAGGCTGGCTGACGTCAGCTGTTAATTACCTAGTGTGCACTTAATTATTAACGTTCCCCATTGAGATTAACAATACACGATGTTATAAAATAATGAATTTAGTATTGTAACCGATTTTCATTCATGTTCTGGTTTAAAGAGGGGCCCGTGGCTAAATGATAACTATGCTGATCAACCGATCTGCAAGGTTAAGCTGCGCTTATCCCGGTGAACTTGTGGATGGGTGATCATTCTTTTAACGACGAGACCCCTCCGTGCCTCGGAGACCACGTAAAGTCGGTCACGGCTATGATAAGATCACCTATGATAATCGTTAGTTATAGTCAGGACTCCAAAAAGCAATGACAACCAGTCTATCCTCATAATATTATTTACGGTATTGCCCAGATATTGGCTGCTAACTGCCCGTAACCTAACAGTCAACGCCAATTAAATCAGAACGTAGTTGCGAGCCGCTAACGGACATCCAATCAGCACTCGAACCATTCAGAATTGCTTACACCAGTTTGAATTATGAGCAAGAAGGTCCTGGAGATTACCACTAAAACGCAAAGACGATAACGCAGATTACAATGGGCGAGGCAGCGTCAAAGTGAAGAAGATGAGAACGAAGACATGTGGGAATATGGCCTTTTAGTTGACAAACCCGGATCTGTACTCGCTAGCTATCCCACAGACAACCGCAGAACTGGCTACCGCTAGAGCAATGTAACTGTTCCGCTCTGAAGTTGCTCGCTAGTGGTTTACGATAAAAAGGGAGGCGCATGCGCGGAATCGAAAAGCGGATTACGCTTCCGTTCCGTTCGCATGCGCGAAAACGAAAAGCGGATTACGCTTCGATTCACCCCGTCTCAGTCTCTCTTTTACACTATACATGGCTAATTAATCCCCACTCATTGTGTCCAGAGGACATTCAACGCCATAAATGTTTCACATTCATGATTTTCTTAACGTGCTATATATTTTTGAACATTTTATGTCACTAAAAATGGTAAATTTGAGGAATTTATACAATTCAATGAAAACTTTAAATGTTAGTACGAAAACTATGTCAATACTAAGAGGTTTTTGTAATTCAAATTATGGTGTGGAAACAAATTATCTCTAACCAGTCAAACATAATATGTTACATATTGAAACGAGTTGGACAACCTAAAACCAACTTAATGTTTGTCATATATCTACGAAAAACTGTATTCATGTCTATATTTTTTAACAATCTCTGTAACATTGTGTTATTCAAAAATGTGTAGGATATATTAATTAAACGGCCGGATCATACATAGCAGAAACTGTTGCGTAATTATTAATTGGAAACGAGAAATAAACGTTAGATAATAAAATAAGAAAGAATAAATTATCAAATATACACTGCAGTGTATTCAAATTATTCTATAACGTTTCGTTGCAACTGTATTTAACACATACATAGTCGTACAATTTACACAGTGGCACCTAGTAAATATTATAGCCGGTAGTTCTGGTGGGGAGTGCAAATATCAATCAATACAACCCGATTTATTGTGCTGTAGTGTGTATGCACCTTTTAACATGTTGCAACATATGTGGGTCAGTTTACCTTTAACCCTTCAGCGACGCTACACACTCGCCACCGGAAAATTTTAAATTGCTTGCTTGAAAAATCATTTTTCGTCGTTAGTAAATATTTTACTTGTAAATCAATATCAGCCCGTTTGGTATCCTAGCAATGAAAAACTGAAGAAGCAATGGAGGGGTACGTGCTGAACTTATCGCTTTACGATTTTTTAAATTCGAAATTTATAAAATGGTTGTCAGTGCTAAACAAGCTAGATATATTGCGAGTGTGATTTTATGTAAATGTAATTTGGCAAAGACCTCTGGCAAGTGCTTTATTTCTTTGTGCGAATTCACGAGCAATCAAGTGTTATGCTGATGATTATTTCACTGTTTTCGTTTCTTTTCTCTTTAATTTTTTTGTATGTTAGTGTAATTAATTTTATCATGTTGCAATGCAATATCCAATCGTGAAACATGCGCGCCGCGTAATAATTTTGTCGTCGCTTATTCCTTGCCGTAATTATGGCTGGAGACGAGATATTGCGACGATAAAATTACGTGAGACTCCTCGGAGTTCTATGTGTGTGAAGCAGTGTCGGATTTACGCCTTTTCCAAGTGTGTCCTGTAAAATTTTACCCGCTCTTACCTAATCTGCAATAGTCAGTTCCTAGATTGTTTTTAAACTTTAACAATCCAAAATTTTTTTGCAATTGAATATTGTTTTCGGATATATTTCTGAGTTAATTAATGTAAAATTCCATGGTGATCATCATCATATCACACACAGGAGGTCAACTGCTGACCAAACGCCTCCCGCATAGACAAGGACCGGTTATCTGTCGCTTGCGTCTATAGACTCCCAGCTACCTAAAGCTAAAGTATGTACCACTAATAAGGGCTTAAATCGATCCCTAAATTTGCTACCCTTAAAATATCGTCGTGGTGTGGTGGGTGTCGTGGGTTGGTCTCAAATGAGTCTGAAAAAAAATTGCTGGGTCTGCTACGAAATGTAAAATGTCCTCATCAATGGAACAGTATGACGTTTAATTGTAACCTTGCTGAAGGGTTTTTGAGGCAAAAAGTAGCCGATACTTATCCTTCTCCAAAGTCTAATCTATTTCTGTACCAAATTTGGTACATCAATATTGGCTAAGCGATTTAGGCGTAACAGACATACAGAGTTATTTTCACATTTATATTTCACAAGGGATAAGGATCACTACACCTCTATAAAATTTGCATTGAAGTGAAATTAATATTTTTTTTCCTTACAGCCTATCACCGGTAAAGGATGAGAGGAAGAAGCCTGGGGACAAGAGCATATTCCTCGTCAACATGAGGGAGAAGAACATTCCTGAGGTGGAAGAGTATGAGCCCTACGACAACAGAGACGTCGGCCACCCAACCACGTAAGTAGACACTTTCACACAAAGCCGTAACAAAAAATGTTAACTTCCAATAATTGCAGAATATTCTTCTAAAAGATAGATAGTAAAGTAGCAGTAATAACCTAGTGATTTGACTGCCAAGTCAAAGGTCTCGAGTTCGAATACAAGGCACGCACACATCTGACTTGTCTAATTCATGTGCGTATTAATAAGTAACGATCAATCGCATAAACTGTGAAGGAAAATATCGTGTGGAAACGGTTTGTGAAATCTGCCAACCCACACTAGGCCACCGTGGTGGACTATAGCCTAATCCTTCTCATTCTGAGAGAATACCCGTGACCAGCAGTGAACAGTATATGGATTGATGATGATTAATGAAATAAAATGACTAACACAGTCCGTACCTAAGTAATTCTATGTCAGGAAGACCTAAGTATATTTTTTTACTACTAAGGTGGCAAACAAGCATACGGCCCACCTGATGATAAGCGGTTACCGTAGCCTGTAGACGCTTCCAACACCAGGAGTATCACTTGCGCGTTGCCGACCCTGTATTGAAAGAAGAATAGTTGGAAGGTCTCGCTGTGCTAAGACTGATGCATGACGGCAATGTGCAGGTTAAACTTGCAGATCGATTGATCCGCATAGTTATTAGGTACGTAGCCAGGATCCACGAGAAAAATCGATGTAACGCTATATAATATTAATCGAAATAAAATAACACTTTTTTGAGCAGTGTTGTCTTCCGTACGGTGAGCAAGGTGCTCCGCGAGGAAACGTTGTGTGAGGGGGGGTACTTTGACCATTATACTGCCAAACCAGCTATTCCTCTTCCGTTTACAGGGTCCGCAACGCGCAAGTGATACCTATGATGATGTTGCAAGCATTTATAGGCTACGGTAACCATTTACCATCAGGTGGGCCGTATGCTTGTCACCTTAGAGGTATAAAAAAACAAGCTGATCTAACAAACGCCCATCAAAATCATAATAAATGTGAGCCACTTTTTCCTTTTTGCTCGGCCCTTAATGGTCGTAGCGTGCTGTTAATACCCTTTAACCTACCTCAATAATTGGGTCATCGAATGCAAAAAGAATTTTAAATCCGACGAGTAATTTTGTCATATTAGTATAGACACTCATAATTGGCGACGTGCTTTTAAACGTCGAAGTCACGACCGATGTAGTATGTAGTGAAGCGATCAACCCTTTGTCTAGCCCGCCGCCGGCGCCGTTCTAATATCGAAGTTTCAACCTACATCTTGCATATTTAATAGCAGGTAGTGGACAGTGGTAATAGGCCATTACATATGCAACTTCGACCGTTTTGCATATTTATTCAGTATAATTGCATCGACTGTTGGAAGTATGTCATTTGCTTGGCTCTCCAATTAGTTCTTTGTGCGCCGATTCTAGTCCAGGTCAGCTGTCGTCTTTATGGTATCCGACCTGGCTGCTAGTCTGCCATTTATATAATAATTACACTTCCTGTTAGGTCTCCCGAATAGGACTTAGGTACCTATAGGTACATATATGTATAAAAGCAAAGTACCACTTACTGGTTAGTCCCATATCACGTAGGTATACCTACTGTAAAGCCTAGAAACCTGCGGCAGGTTTGAAAGGTTGATACATCTGCTAAAAAAAGACGCACTCTTAGGATTTAGGTTCTAATCTAACTAGATACAGCTGAATTAGTAGATTATTAGACGCTGCAATACGACAGACCACTGCAAACCCGAAAAGTATGACCACCCAGTTAAAAATATGTCAGTCATTTTTTTAACTTGTTTGTATAGGTTTTGTAATAATTTTAAAGGGAACCTCTAAAATTTGTGTATGCCTATAAAATATATATGTATAAAACTCTTCTCCCCACCCATGAATAACCCGCATTAGCCCAACGTGGCGGCCTATAGCCTAACCGCTCTCAGTTTGAGAGGAGGCCTGGGCCCAGCAATATGGGCCAGAAAAGAGGTGGTTAATGTTGCTGATGATGAATTATACATACGTACAGTGTACAATGAATAATATATTTATGGCATGACATAATTGCTACAAATGGCAAATAATTAGCATACACACGTGTACAGAGCACGTGTCGGTCGGTACCTATACTTGCTCTGTAGCGGCATTCAATCAAGTAGGTTACGTGTCGCGAAAAAAATAATTAATGATGCCGTCAATATCCTCAACACTATAATGATGATGGGTTTAACTGTACTTCCTATATACTCGTACATAATAATAAAACTATGATGTCCGGAAGAATTCTCGCCATTTCTATTGTCTCTGGGCACGTCACGAGTTCGAATGTTGCCTAGCCTATATTTAAGCGAGTAGCGTGCTCAGAGACAAGAAAAACTTACCATGTAACTTCTTCTACTTTTGAATAATTTTATAAAATTGTCAATTACTTATAAAATTATAGTGATTTTGAATCACTATTTTTTTGAAGACTTTATTTGGTAAATAAATATTTATGGTATCCGGAAGAATTCCCGAAAGCTCTCTCTTTTGTCTCTGGACACGCCAGTTACGCGTCGACTTGAATGCAATTGGCATTTAAATAACATGTACTTACATAACAAATTTACCTTGAGGGTCGAACAGTTGGAGTCTCGTCACAATGTGGATTTTAATTCCTTTGTGGCAAGAGTGCCAACTGAACATCTGTCGACCTTCATGAAAGAGGAATTTTGGCCAAAAGGGGTAGTGTTCCGGCGCTCCCGAGGCCGGCTACCGGACACCGAGCGCGCGCGACACATGACGCCGAGTCTTCGTGTGAATTGGTGCTTAGTTTATTGTTTACCTATGTATAGTATTTTAATTGTTATTGGTTTAAGTTATATTTTATTGTATTATCGTAGTATTTTATATTATTTATATGAGCCTTGTATCCTGAATTAAATAAATATCATATCGTAACCCTCTTCGTTTAAAATATTTAATTTTATTTGTCGTAAGTAAACACGTATTTAATTTAATCGTCGTCTTCATATAATTCATCATCAACCCATATACTGTCCCACTGCTGGGCACGGGTCTCCTCTCATATTGAGAGGGATTAGGCTATAGTCCACCACGCTGGCCTAGTGCGGGTTGGCAGACTTCACAAACCGTCGAGAAAAATCTCTAAGGTATGCAGGTTTCCTCACGATGTTTTCCTTCACCGTTTAAGCGAGTGTTAATTAATTATTAATACGCACATGAATTCGAAAAGTCAGAGGAGCGTGCCTTGGGTTCGAACTTTCGTTGTTTCGTTTCGAGACCTTCGACTTGGCAGTCCAATGGTCATACCATTAGGCTATCACTGCTCTTCATATAATTATGACATGATTTTTGATTAAGCATGCATACCCTTTAACTGCTCAAATAAATCATTATTATACATTATTAAATATTACTACCCGAGGAAAGCTGCACGCCGTAGATTTTTTCTCGCCGGCATGTGAAATTATATATAATATAGTGTTTTCCGGAGCGAAGAGCTATATAAACTTCAGTCCAAGCGAACCACCCGATTGACTGAATTAAGCAAAGTAAATATAACACCTCACTGTCTGCGACAACAGGAGGCTATTTCAAAAATTCGTTAGTATATTAGTTAAAAATTAAGTTACCTTTGCTGCTGCGGGCCTATATGATGAGATGTGAACGAAACCATAGCGCGATTTAATTTTCGCGCAACACCCTCTATCGAGCAGAAGTGTAAACGTAAATTAAAACGAGAGTTACGAGATACTTTTATCAGTGGTTTATTACATATAAATACAATTAAAATGAGTAATTCCATGTTCCCTGAATTTATAAAATATAATATGTTAATTATAATATAAAAACTATACATATAATTATTATTATCTACATGTGATGTAAGTCCTTGGATCTTGATATTGTTGTGTAGATTATAGGGAAAGAAAGAAACAAGTGTAAAATATTTTACTATTAATAATGATTTTATTGAGCAGTTAATTATTTGTGGTAGGTATGCACATACCCTATGTACAGAGGCCAGCACATCAAGTTACCACAATCTGTCAAATTTGTTTGATTGATTTTCAACTTTAACACAGTGTTAGCGTTCATATTCAATTGAGAAAATTTGACAGTTTTGGATAGCTTGACCTGCCGGCGTCTGTACATGCACTTCGGGATAAACATTTAGGCAAAGTTCTAGATATATATGATTTTGAGGATCTCTTTCGATATGGCAGATAGATACTTAAACAATTAAAAACAGAGTGAGCTATAAATTATCTTCTTGGCCTTGCAAGGGGCGCCAAAAACATTATTCATATAACATTTTTACATGCATTGTACTTACGAATAAGATAGTACCTAGATATTTGTACCTTTCAAGTCTGTGATTGTACCTACTTATTGCCAATGATTTAATAACCACCCTCAGCCTGAGCAGCAACAAATTTAAAGACAAAGATTTAAATCTTTGTCTATAGATTTAAATCTTTGTCTATAGAGATATTTTCTGTAGCGGAAGTAAGTACAAAATACAGATATCTACATCAACATAAAAATAGAAAAAAAACAAGTACAGAAAGAAGCACAATCGCAGTAAGCTAAACTGAATGCTGCCTACAACAATTAACCGGGGTGAATCGGAACAAACTTTTAAAAGTGATTTTCAGCTGTAAATATTACAAGTCCTCTACTCTTATATTGGTCCTAAACTAAATAATAAAACTATAATTTAAACCTAAATATCTCTTTCAACATTTTGTCCCATTCACCCCTGCATACCTATTCACCCCATTTGACAAAGCTACCCGTAAAGCCGAAAGGAGGTTAAATGGGCCTTATAACGAGTCCATTCACAATATTTAAGAACCGTAGTAACTCTGTATAACATACCCCAAAAAAGGAAAACGACAACATTTATGAATGAAAAATAGAAAAACTATCAAAGTAGACAATTAATAAGTAAAATAGGTACGTAGGCCGTTCTGTTAAATAATCTGGTTCCCTGACATAACAGCTGACTACATTTTTGGCTTTGATAATTAATTATATTTTTACGGGGTATTTTGTAACACGTTGTATTCCGGGAACATGAAATCATTGATTTTAATTGCATTTATAAATAATAAAATAGTAAAAAAATATCTTTAGTTTTAATTTAGGTTTACACCTCTGCTCGATAGATGGTGTTACTGGAAAAATTAAATCACGCTATGGTTTCGTTCACATCTCATCATATAGGTTTGCAGCAGCAAAATCATTTCATGTTTCTAACAAATATATTAACAACAATATAAAATCCATATTTTTGAAACAGCCTCCTGTCGTAGTAGACAATGAGGTGTTATATTTATTTTATTAAAGTTCATCTACATAATGGTGTAAGCAGTTTGCTTGTGTGATATGTTTTCACGATGTTTTCCTTCACAATTTGAACGAGTGATAATTATAATTAATTATTAATAAATAAATAAATATAAATATTTTTCTTGGACAATTTTACGCAGTCCCATCTAGTCCCAAACTAAGCAGAGCTTGTACTATGGGTACTAGACAATGGTTTTAATACTTATAAACTTTTTTGTTGTAAATACATACATATAATACATAATAAACACCCAGGCATACACAAATACTTAAACATCGTGAGGAAACCTGCATGTATTAAGGATTTTCTCGACGGTTTCTGCCAACCCGCTCTAGACCAGCGTGGTGGACTATAGCCATTAATCCCTCTCAGTCTGTGAGAGGAGACCCGTGCCCAGCAGTGGGACAGTATACGGGTTGATATATATAAATTTAAAAAAAAATGTAACATGAAATCCGAAGCGACGAGCTATATTATTTATTATATCTAGACGTTATAATATTATACACACACACATTGCTTGAAGTATCAGCGGAAGGCAATTCACACAAGCAAACTGCTTACACCATTATAGGTGAACTTTAATAAAATAAATATAACACCTCATTGTCTACTACGACAGGAGGCTGTTTCAAAAATATGGATTTTATATTGTTGTTAATATATTTGTTAGAAACATGAAATGATTTTGCTGCTGCAAACCTATATGATGAGATGTGAACGAAACCATAGCGTGATTTAATTTTTCCAGTAACACCATCTATCGAGCAGAGGTGTAAACCTAAATTAAAACTAAAGATATTTTTTTACTATTTTATTATTTATAAATGCAATTAAAATCAATGATTTCATGTTCCCGGAATACAACGTGTTACAAAATACCCCGTAAAAAATATAATTAATTATCAAAGCCAAAAATGTAGTCCCTGTTATGTCAGGGAACCAGATTATTTAACAGAACGGCCTACGTACCTATTTTACTTATTAATTGTCTACTTTGATAGTTTTTCTATTTTTCATTCATAAATGTTGTCGTTTTCCTTTTTTGGGGTATGTTATACAGAGTTACTACGGTCCTTAAATATTGCGAATGGACTCGTTATAAGGCCCATTTAACCTCCTTTCGGCTTTACGGGTAGTTTTGTCAAATGGGGTGCATAGGTATGCAGGGGTGAATGGGACAAAATGTTGAAAGAGATATTTAGGTTTAAATTATAGTTTTATTATTAGTTTAGGACCAATATTAGAGTAGAGGACTTGTAATATTTACAGCTGAAAATCACTTTTAAAAGTTTGTTCCGATTCACCCCGGTTAATTGTTGTAGGCAACATTCAGTTTAGCTTACTGCGATTGTGCTTCTTTCTGTACCTGTTATTTTTCTATTTTTATGTTGATGTAGATATCTGTATTTTGTACTTACTTCCGCTACAGTTATAAAAATATATTTCTTGTCCGTCTACTGGAAAATATGAACCTATCGCTTTACTTATTAAACTTTTTTATTGTTAGTTTTACCCCGAAATTATGCACGTACCATGTCGTAATAAAATGTATGGTATATATATTCACAATAAACGATTTAATTTGGTGGAATTGAATTTAATAATATTAAAATACTGATATAATGTAGTGGTGTTCTAAAAAATACTTATGTGGTGACTGGTTGACATATAATTATAGGTCATGATTCATACATTATAGAAAATTTTTGCCCTATAAAAGTCCAATATTTTACCATCATGGAAAGCAATTAAATGAATATTGAATCAAATATCAAACTAAGAACTTCTGTTGTAGATGTAAATTCATAAATAAAAAAATAATAATTTCGCTTATTACGTTGTTGCATTAGCTCAAACTGGGCCTCGAACCCAGGACAATCGAACACTTAATCTGGCCTTAGAGGCACTGCACTTGTAAGGACGTGCAAAAGTACCTGAAAGGACCTGGAAGGCCTTTGCCCTTTACATCAAGAAAGAAATGGCTAAAAAAGCAGTGCAAATGTCATCTTTGGCCTACTTGTACTCATATCACGAACCAGATGTAATCTTTGCTCACCTTGGGCGTGGTACCTACAGGAAAACCTTCCGTTCTTAATATCGTGCCTAGAATAGCAAACCGTTACGAACTAGTGTAGATTTAGTCATGGATTAGGTACTTACTTCTATATTTATAAGAGACTTTCTTCTTTTAAAAAACTGTCTCATATGAGTTTCGGCCATACTTACAAATATTTTGTTCTTTCAATGCGAGAATAAGGTTTAAGAGAGGTAATATAGTATAGTGGGAGTAATTTCACTCAAATTGGAGCTGCCCGACTGGGGAAAATCGAAGTGAAATAACATTGCTTTTGAGCTGTGTTTAGTTCCTTACAGTGAGCAAGGTGGCCAGTACAGTGCGAGGAAACGTTGTGTCGGCCAATCGGTCAACTCAATTGAGCGGTCGCGACGGAGAGTTCATCATAATCATCAACCCATATAGTAGCCCACCGGTGGGCACGGGTCTCCTCTCAGAATGAGAAGGATAAGGCTATAAGTCCACCACGCTGGCCTAATGCGAGTTGGCAGACTTAACACGCCGTCGAGAAAGTCTCCAAGGCGTGCAGGTTTCCTCAAGGTGTTTTCCTTCACCGTTTAAGCGAGTGATAATTAATTATTAATACCCACATGGGTAAGTGAGAGGTGCGTGCCTGGATTCGAACTCGAGACCTTTGACTTGGCTTGGCAGTCTGAAGGTAATATCACTAATCTATCACTAGAGAGTTACTTTCGAATTTATAATATTAGTAGGTAAATGGAGATTAACCTACTCCACTATTTTCATTTCGTATCCTAATATAAGCAGGTCATTCGGAATTTCGGAAGAACCGTCTTCTCATTTAAACAACTTAAATTAGTTTTATGTAGAAAAATGCATTCTTTTATGGTAAATAAGTGCCTACCAAAACATAAGAAATCCTTGAAGTTAAGCGCCTGTGGCAAGAATTCCACAACTGTTCTGTTGCTACCTACCTCCCAATATACCTAGGATTCAACCAAAAAATATTTAGGAATACATGGACGGAGATGAGGATGGAGACATGGATTAATGTGCCTAATTAATAGATAATTATAAGATAATAAACACAATATTTTAAAGTTATTTAGCGAAGGAAAAATTGGACCGCGGCCGGGCAGGATTTTTCCTTCTCTAAATAACTTTAAAATCTTAGCATGGAAAACGCCAAAAAATGCAAAAAGATAAACACAAAAGGTATTAATAATATTTCAACTAGTACCGATCACTAGACAAAATATTTACCGAACTGAGCTACCTCACGCGTGCCGTTTTTCAAACTAGTAATTTTATTTTATGAAAAGTACTTATTATTTTATGTAAGAATCATGAAGTATTAGTGTTATGAATATTACCAGTACGTTGTCCATTAAAGAATTCATAACAATAAGGTTAATAATGGAAATCCTTAAGCCGATACGTTGCCTCACGATTTAATGTATTTTCACTCAATCATCTCTATAAGCGATGTTAGTAAGATTTATGGCTTATGAAAAACAGAGACAAATGTATTAAAAAACAATCTATAATATCTTCTTTATAAATAAAAATCAATTGCCGCATGATATGTAAGAGCAACACTCTTGAGAACAGATTGACCTATTTGGCTGGATTTCTTTTTCGTTGTGTTCGTATTTGTCAGGGCATAATTATATGTATGCAAAAAAAAATGGGAATAACCACAGGTGTAGGGGTAGCACCACGGGACACAGCCAGTTAATAATAAATAAATACTGGGAAGCGCAACCCTTGAGAAGGGCTGGACCGATTTGGCAATGAATTTAATGTCTTTTTTTTAATTGTCCGCTTAAGATTAAAAAGATCATTTCTTCCACAGTAATATGGAAACATTCCTGCACTTGATGAAGGGCAGTTTAGGGACTGGCATCCTCGCCATGCCGAAAGCCTTCTCCAATGCTGGATACGTAGTCGGCTCCGTGGGGACTGTGATTATCGGAGTCCTGTGCACCTATTGTATACACATCCTAATTGACTCCTGCTACGTGCTGTGCAAGAGAAGAAAAGTCCCCTCATTGTCGTACACGGCGGCCGCTGAAGCAGCCTTGTTGGAGGGTCCTGGCTGGTGCAAGTACTGCGCACCTTATGCAGCGTAAGTTTTCCACGTTTGATTTATGATACAGGTTTTAAAATAAGTAGGCTTTTGTTATTGGGCTACTTCCGGGTTAGTTCCTGTAGCCATGAATGTTACGTAGTAATATTCCATAGGTACTAGTTATAAAAAAGTAGTAAATGTGATGCTTATGATTTTACACGTTCTCAGTCAGACAAGTTCTCGGGAGCAGATCGGAGTTTTGGTTTATGTCCGGTATTTACAATAGCTAATCCTCTTGCACATGGGAAACTATGGGTGTACATTAGTATACGTCTGCTTAAACCTTCGGGGAATACAGGCGTGATGGTATGGTATACCTTTATTATATGACACCAGTGGGTCTGAATCATGATGCTCTCTACAATCAAATTCCAATATTTGAATAACACTCGAAAGAGATTACCTACAGTCATGTAATATGTTAAAATGTATTTGAGAAATGTTTATGACAAAGTCGCAGAATTAATTTGAATTAAGTGCTACTTGAATAGAAGCTGAAGTAGGTACTTATTAATATCGGTGGAAACACGACAAGAAACGTGCCGGCTAAAAGCTTACCGCTCACGTTTCGATAACGCTCACTAGTAACTATTTATTATCCTAATTAACATAATGACGCATCTCTCAAGCCTCAAGTCAGAATAATTTAATTTGTATATCCATTTTAGAACTGCCTCTCTTTTTTAATTTAGCATAAACTCGTGCTAAGAAAAGTAAGGATATAATTTAATGTTACAAAAACCTTACTATACTATGTTCTTACTTAATAAAGTTGCCTAGAAGAAATCGCTGATCACGATAAGGCCGCCTATTGTATGTTTTTTTTTGTATAAGATTATGTTCTATAATTTGATACTATCGTGTACAATAAAGAATCTATATTTTTTTATATCTATATATCTTTTTTTTTTCACGGAGTATCTCCCGTAAATACTGTCATGGAGTATCCCGGGCGGGTGCAGGACTATTGTAAAATATGAACTCTAAATTACTGGGATTATGGATGTGGTGGTTTGGTGGACTGATAACCTCTATTGCCGGAGGAAAACGGCATCTGCCTTACAGCCTGGAACGTACATCCTTAGGGATGGCAGACTATTATTATAGTTATAATTTACTTAACCATTAGTCCAGTAGGCGTAAGCGCGACTGCCACTGGGGGTCCTGGTCGGGTTCTACTTTCATACTTTCGTCTCGTAGGTAGTTTCAATTTGAGTCCAGTTGGCAGTACGCTCCTCCCTCCCCAGCCCTATTATATGGGACCTAAACATAGTTGCGAACAGAGGGAGTACTATTACTGCTTAGTAGGTACACCTGTCTAACCCTTCAGGGAATACTGGAACAGGCATGATGGTGTCATACAAATTTACATTTATTTTTCACAGGAACGTGGTGAACACATTTCTGCTCGTGTACCAAATTGGAACCTGTTGCGTATATGTGGTGTTTGTGTCCGAAAACATACACCATGTCCTGACAAAGCATTTCGGCATAGAGATCACAGTGTTCCAAATCATGCTATGTATCCTACTGCCGCTGATCCTGATTAACTGGGTGCGAGACCTCAAGTACCTCGCTCCGTTCTCTGCGGTAGCCAACGTGGTAACCATCGTGAGCTTTGGAATAATCCTGTACTACATCTTCAGAGACACGCCTACCCTGGAAGGGAAGGTGCCTGCCGGGAAACTGGCCAACTTCCCCCTGTTTTTCGGCACTGTACTGTTCGCGCTCGAGGCTATTGGTGTGGTAAGCATTACTCATTAATCTCTCGTTCGCAAAAATCTTGAATTATTATTCAAGACTTTTGCGAAACAAAACGAGACAAAGGAAACGACACGCTCAAATAAGTATACTATAGTAATGATTGTTAGCTGAATATCATTAACCTTTAACTTTCATGACTCATAAATCTATATAGGTATATCTCTTATGTTCGCCTTTTTATTTTATTTATCTGAGCGCGATTTCACTCGCAATTCGCATCGCATCCCAAAGATATTTGAGACAAAACGTACGTAAATGTAGCCTATATTCTATTTCAAGGTCTAATCTATCACTGTACCAAATTTCATGAAAATTGGTTTAGCGGTTAAGGCGTGAGCGTAACAGACATACAAATAGACAGTTACTTTCTCATTTATGATATTAATTTCTAATATAGTGTAATTACGCGCACGGAGGAGTGTGAGATTTGGCATAGGAGTGTAGAAAGCTAATTAAAATGTATGTAAATACAATTTTGCCTATAAAAGTTTTATAATATAATTTGAATTCATCGTTTGTGCAGATCCTGCCGTTGGAGAACGAGATGAAGACTCCTAGGGACTTCGTGGGCAAGTTCGGTGTACTCAACTGCTCCATGATCAGCATCATCGTTTTGTACGTCGGCATGGGCTTGTTCGGCTATTTGCAGTACGGTGACCTGTCGGAAGGCAGCATTACGCTTAACCTGCCCTCCGATAAAGAAATGTAAGGACAGAAAGTGTTTTTAATGTATTGTCCTGTTTTGAGGTATCGCCCGCGTCCGTCTTGTTTTTTCCAAGTTCGTAGGGAATTTCCCTAAATGTCTGTGAATGCCTTCTTCTATTAAAAAACTGTCTCATATTAGTTTCGGCCATACAAATATTTCGTTCTGTGAGTGCACTATCGTGGCGTGACTACCTACAATGCGAAAATAAGGTTTAAGAGAGGTAGGACATAGTGGGAGTAATTCCACTCAAATGGAGCTGCCCGACTGGGGAAGTACCTCCGCCTTGTAGAAAATCGAAGTGAAATAACACTGCTTTGAGCTGTGTTGTGTTTCTTACGCCGAGCAAAGTAGCCAGTGCTCCAGGCGGAACCGTTGTATTGGCAGTGGGGGGACTTTGACCATTATACTGCCAACCCAACTATTCCTTTCATTTTACAGGAATGGCAACGCGCAAGTGACACCCTGGTGTTGCAAGCCTCTATAGGCTAAGGTAATCGCTTACCATCAGGTGGGCCGTATGCTTGTTTGCTACCTTAATAGTATAAAAAAAGGCAAGGTAGTTAATGAGTTATCAGGAAAGGAGTAGGAACTTAAACAACAAACATCTTTAGTTTTACAACTTTTGGTAATATTGACGTAAAAGAAATTCTCTTCCCATAAGAAATTACCAATTTATTAGGTAAAGAGACGGTGACCCTCGAAACAATGTTTTAAGTTACCTAATCAAGTTTGTATCGCAAAGATTAATCATGTTAATTACAATACTTAAATTTTGTGTCCAGTCTGGCGAACGTTGTCCAGTGCCTGCTCGCCTTCGCAATATTCATAACCCACGGACTCGCGTGCTATGTGGCCATAGACATCCTGTGGCGCGAATACATCGAGTGCCGACTGAAGAAGAACAAGTTTAACATCGTCTGGGAGTTCGTCGTCAGGACCATTATTGTGCTTATCACCTGTGAGTACTCCTTCATTACTTTACTTTCTAGTCAAAAGGTTATTATTAATAATAGGTAAGCTATTAGTTATCTAGCAAAAAATTAAGCCAGGTTATGGCGATGATAAAAAAAAACAACGAGAAAAAGAGGTGTCTGTAGAGGAGGGTCAGGCAGAGGTGTGCTGATTTGATTTATACATCCACAATTCTGCGGTACGATTTTTACCGACCATTGAAGCAGATGACGAAATTACATTTACCTATGAAACTCAATTTTTACGTGGGAATATATATATTACGTATACCTACACCATAATATAGTCCAATCATCAAATAAGCTCGTATAATTTAGTGACATTCAACTAAAAATTACATATTTGTCTACAGTTGGCATCGCAGCTGCTGTCCCTGCTTTGGAGCTTTTCATCTCTCTGTTCGGAGCGCTGTGCCTGTCTGCGCTGGGGCTGGCCTTCCCCGCTTTAATCCAGAGCTGCACCTACTGGTACTACGTGTCACGGTCCGAACGCATCCGTATGATAGTTAAGAATGCCATAGTCGTACTGTTTGGAGCTCTCGGCCTCGTTGTCGGTACTTGGACCTCACTCGAACGCATCATAGAAACTTTCTGCGCGACCACAGGACACGACACAACCGCTACAAATCAAACCTTCGTCCAGAACACAACACTAGCACCCTGAATTAGATCAGTAGAGAGCGTTGAGCCACTCTCGCCACACTGTGCCATTGCAGAACCGTCCCGCATTTATACAATGCAACGATTCATGTAGGTACACAACATAGTAGTCGATTTGTAAGTATTTTTGATGGACGTTTTCCATGCAAACGTTAACATATAGTTTATAAGAGATGTATTATGAATTGTTGACTCATATTATTCATTGTAGGACAGCTTTACTTTAGCCATAGTATAGTGTCGTTTGCATGATAGATACAATTTAGAATGCTGTATAACTTTTTCTCACTTTTCTATTTCTCACATGCAACACGCGACATTCAAAGTAATAATTAGATTTATTTTATTTTAATTTTAAATTTTACTAGTTTGTGATGTAAAGAGTGATTTAACTATTTAGTTGCAGAGTCAATTATTTATTATTTGAGTATTAAAGGTTTACAAAGTATTTTTTTTAATACATTTATTTCAATAGTAAACAATGATGCCTATAATTATAATTTTAAATTGTTAATACATTAAATATTTGCCTGTTATAAAGCTGGTGGTAACCGTACCCGACGACTGTTTACTTTTTTAATGACTCATCTAATAAGTCCTACCTACCTAATAAATAAGTTTTATCTATAAACTTATTGATTTCTTACATTTAATATACATAATTATATAAACTGCTCGATAGATTCGAGCATTCTTATTAATATATTTCTTCTATTGATCTGCACTTAGCTGCTCGATATGATTATTGTTTTGTACCTTTTCGAGTCGAGTACGAGTCTTGATATATTTTAAATATTGAATTTAACGAATAGATAGGGTTATTTGGAAATGGTATACTTACGTACCTTATATGTATAATAACTATAAGACTAAAGAAAATGTTAATTAAGAGAGATAATGAACAACTTTTAGGAACACCAAAGCAAAACAAGGTGATAATAAAAATCTTGGAAAAACAAGATTTTAATTATCACGGGTATAAGTATGCGTATGACAACTTTTATCGTATTAGTAAGTATAGGTACCTACCGTTAATGAATAACCCTGGGCAGTTGTAAAAAATCACTTAAAAATCACGTTTTATTTTTTCTTAAAATTATTTATCTTCGCTGGTGTATTGTTTATATAAGTATGTATATACTTATATATACAAATTCCTTGTTTCACAACTTTATACATATCTATTGTCCTATTGTATCTACATGTCCATCAACATTTATGTTTATACATGCATTTAGTTCATACTTAGTATGAATGATTATAATAATTAATGTAAACAAAATACCAGATTCATTCAAGTTGTCGGGTAGTAAAACGGTTGTTACTAATAGTAAATAAGTCGTTAGTTATTAGAATTTTGTAGTTTTAAAAGTTTATCCTCTAGTAGTGAGATTGAATGTTAAATGGTGGCATTTTGCTAGTTGACGTAAGTACAATCAGAGTAGATATTATTTTTTAAAGTAATGATTTTCGTTGTTACAATATGCTATAACTGGTATAATTGGCCTGATTCTCGTTTTTATGACGTTACAAGTATTATTTTGGGAAAAATATTAAGAATCACCAATGAGTCTCAATAACCCAATTCAATCCGGTAGCAGGCACATCTTTTTATTTCAATACAATACGAACCATTGTAGGGTTTAAAACGTTTAGAAAGTGGTAATTTTATTCCATAGATTATTTTTACAAAGATTTGTTAAGTCAACATAATAATTAATTATATTATTGTTTTTTAAAAACGTTGGGCAATGTCACTAAATTATTATTGGTTGATTCATTCATGGTAATATGTATTTTTTAATCCAGACCTCACTAACACTGTTAACTACATAACCAATTTTGGTACCTACTCGTAACCGGACTACTTGTAACTGTTTTGTTTAAGTATTAATATCAATATAATTTATATTATGAATTTTAATTCAATTTGACTGTGAATGTAGCAACTTTATTGTTATTGATACCTATTGCACAATGATTGAGGTGTTTGGCAGTTATTGTTTTTTTAATTTGAACTTGTTGGGTTTAAATGGACGCTTCATCAGTCTTAATAGTAATTCGCTAAGAAAATAATACTAAGGAGCAGGATTGCAGAGGATGGCTAAATATGGCATAGGTATTTAGGGCCCTGAATTTGTTAACGCTATAAAGATGATGTACATGCCTATGAATGTCCCAAAAATTATGAGTGTTGACGATTTTTTTAAAGAAATTGTTATCTAAGCCGAGCTTAGACTGGGCACAATCATGTAAAATGGACCTTTAGCATGCACAAATCAGAACATAATTACGTAAACATCACTCATGTAGATTAGCCTTTAGATAATGTAAGACTTAATTAATGCTAGATATTTATAACATTTATAAGATCACATTTTATTTTCTTATAAATGTGTAGATACGTAGTAATTTGCTACCTATAGCTTTCGCGAAGCACAAGATTTATTCTAAGTACCGAGTATTGTGCATAGAAGAGGAAAGACGTTTGTAATAGAACAATGGCCAAACACCTTATCGGCAGTTCCTTTTAACATTACCTGTATTAAAAAATAATTATTATATCTTTAAAGTAACGTACAAATGCCAAACATGTTTCGGTCATGAATATTGATAAAAACTGTGATGTTGATAGTAATAAATATATTTATTAGGATGTATTTATGTATGTATTTACGTTTTAGTTGTCTATTTGTTGAGCTGTGTTGGACACGACAGTGATATTGTGCTCAGAAGTGTTATTAAATAAAACTCAATGTAATAAAATTATTATAATATTAAATCTTAGTGTTTTTATTTAACAAGGGAAACATCAATATCAGCCACTAGCTCAACATCAATATTTGAACTAAGGCCTCCCCCATAGACTTCCACAAAGACCGGTTATCTTATATAGATATGCCGCCTGCATCCAACGACTACCAGTTACCTTTACCAGGTCGTCGGTCCATCTCGTTGGAGGCCGTCCTACGCTGCGACAGACAAAACAGGGAAACATAAAAACGTTATATTTTTCTAACAGTTTTATTATTTGTTCACACAATTGTTCAACTGGCTTACAATCAAAATCATCATCTTAATTACGACATAAAACTTAAATGCATGATAATGGAATAATATCCCATATAATTATATACATTTGACTGGTTCCCCCCCCTTTTAATGAGAAACTAGACAATCCACGTCCACGTACAAATTATTATCCGACCCCATTTCAAGTCTGTTCAATCTCCTCACCAGAAATAAACTAAGGCCGCTGAAAGAATGCGTTCCTGACAAGTCTATGATCTAATAGATGACGTAACTTTGAAATGGCGCTAAATTTGCGATAGAAGCATTTTTATTTGCCCTATTATCAAACAATTATCATTGCAAAACTATAATATAACGTCAATCATACTAATATCGGGTGTGTAACGGTTGATATAATAACAAAAAATCTAACGTTAACTTCCTAATTTCAGTTAATATAATTTTGTTTAATATAACGATCAGTTGAGATAATGAATTGTTAATATAATATCATTTTACCTAATTTCATATGATATATTGAACATTTCCTATAATGCACATTTTATATAATATTCATTAAGTTTCATATTCATTTACTAATTCATGATCTATAAGTAAGTTTTAATATAATTTAGAAAATCTGATACGAAACGCCTGCTAGTATGGTGCTATGATTAAATAAATATTGTATTAAGTAAAGACGACGTGCCCGAAGTGACCCGGGTAGATCTGAGAGTGGCGCTGTTAAGGCTTCAAGCTAAAAACACCACCCCAGGGCCCGACGGCATACCTTGTCGAGCTTGGGTCCTGGCTGCGAAGACTCTCGGGCATTGATTGGAAAGGCTCTTTAGCGCATGCCTTGAGCGGGGCAAGTTTCCAAATCGGTGGAAAACCGGAAAGCTGGTCCTGCTGAGGAAGGAGGGGCGCCCTGCGGACAGTCCGTCCGCGTACCGGCTCATAGTGCTGCTCGACGAGGTGAGCAAACTTTTCGAGAGGGTAATTGCAGATCGCCTCGTTGGGCACCTTACTTGTGTAGGGCCGGACCTGGCGGATAACCAGTTTGGTTTCCGCCGCGGACGCTCAACTATAGACGCTATCATACGCGTGAGACCCAGACCGAGGAAGCAGTCTCTCAGGGCGAGGTGGTCCTGGCGGTGTCACTTGACATCGCCAATGCATCAGAGAGGTACTCGTATACCAAGGGAAGTGCGGATTTTAATCGGTACGAGTCCGACATACCCTGCCGCCCCCCGAGTGGCGTAGGATTCAGGATTTTCCGTACGATAAAAAAAGTTAGAAAGGGGATGCCCGCCATCCCCTTCGTGGTTATTTTTTTAAAAACCACCCGGAAGTAGGAGCCCAAAAAACCCTTCTTGCATATAAAAGCCAAATATAGAAGTCCCCCACCGCGGGAGGTTCCCCCTAGATAATTTGTGCACGTTTCAAATTATTCATTCCACTAGTTTTAAAGTTGGACACTTATGTAAAGCATAGTTATTAAAGTTCAATTAGTTTTCGTAACTCGTAAGTATTACTTAGATCTCAACTGAGCAATCCCATCTTTATCATCTCCTAGTATTTAATAGCTAGTTAGTTATAGATAACACATTCATGCACTCCATTTTTACGGGAGAACTAGTCATAATGAATTTGTTATTGTAATTATAATGATACTTTTTGTGCACATATAATATGTATCAGGGAATAACATATAGGATACATTTCATCCCAAAATTATGTGAGAAAGTCCCAGAAAACTGATATAGGAGACCACTTACGGGTTAGGACTATTTTAGCCAATGATTATCGGTGTCACCATTCCGCATGACGAGAACCTCGTAAAGGCTGAGAAAAAGAAACAGTTAAAATATCTCGACTTAGCTCATGATGTGGTCGCCATGTGGGATGTGGACTCGGCCATCATTGTGCCGATAGTCGTTACGGTCAATGGACTTATCACCAAGAACCTCAACCAACACCGCAGGAGGCTCGAGTTGGGTGGCTGGGTTAAGGGCCTGATTCAGAAGGCAGTACTCCTTGATACGGCGGGTATTATGAGGTTTCTGTCTCTGGGGCCCTAACCACCGGTAGCTTGGACCCTGTTTCCGACACCGGTGGACCTCTATTTTTTATAGTTTTAATTTTTTTTTTTGTCTTTTAATTTATTTTATAAAAATATTTAAAAATATAATTTATAAGAAAAAAGATGAATAAAGGAAAGAATAATATTATGGATTAATTAAATGGATTAAATAATTTAGTTTGTGTTCAGAGGTGAAAAGAAGAAAGCGGTTCCGCAGAAGGACGCAGCAAGCGGCATAACATTAACGTCTGCGACATCAGTGTTTTTTTATGATGGACACGTTGGTAATCGTTATACCCAGTTCTTTTTTGTGCGTCAGTAAGATATTGCCTAAGTCGTTTTGTAAAAACGCTTTTAATGTCTGATTAAAACGTCTAATCATTACAAAAATGGTAACCTCAAACGACGATGAGCCGATGATGACGACGACAAGCGAATCGAAATCTAATTAAAGGTTGTCAATCGCGAATATATATATTTTTTAATATTTTTGTATTAAATATTTCAAAATATTATGTAGGTACTCTCGCATTTTTATTTTTTTTATATTACAGTAAAATTTGAAGCCAAACAATCAAGTTTTAAACATACTTTGGTGGGTTGAAAAAATAATGTGTAAAAACCGAATTCAGGAACGCATTCTCTCAGCGGCCGGACTCTAATTGGTAAACACATTTTAGCGGAAGTAAAAATCGATCACAGGCAAGATATTCTTTTGCTAAAATTTAGTGCATGCATGATTAACGCTAAATAAAAAAAGTATTAACACAATTTTTTTAACAGTAAATTTATTTAATTTCATAAATAGTACTTATTACATAGATAACTATCATTTACTGGGGAATTTATTTGCACACACTTCAATGTGTATTTGACTTTATTGTACACTGTATAATTTTGCAAGTTTTAAGTACAAAAAGTGTAAAATATAAAAAAGTGTAAACAGAAATTGTACTATAAACAATAAAAAGGTGTTATTAAAAAGAAGACATTTAAAATTGTATTATTCTTACGTGGATTGGACAAGAAAGCTTGCTAAGTTAACCATGAACTGAAATGTCATTGTTGGGTTCCTAAAATCAACAATAAATAGCGTACATAAATAAAACATCTTAAAATATAATAACATTGGTACCTTACGCCAACCTTAAGAGAATAATATTTAAAACTAGCTATTAGCCTATTATTTGTACCATAATAACAAAAAATAGATCTAAAATAGTTGGAACAGGGTAACAAGGCACTTCCGTAACAAGGAGAGGAAAATGTATTACAAAAATAGTTATTCCACACTTGCAAACACCAATGTAGAATATTGATTAGGCTTCTGGTTTTGATATGGTATAAAATGTCGTGTTCACAATATCGGCCCAACGCAGACGTGTCACCGTCAAACTTATTTACTTAGCTACTTTAAAAACATACATAATTACTTTTATAATACTATTTATCACATTTTAAGATAAAAGATTTCGCATTATTTTATAGTATTGCATGTAGCATATAATTTGAATACTGTTAAAATTTAATGTTACATGCAAATAGTGTAAAAAAAAATCTCCGTAAGTGTTTATAGTCGTACCTATTGTTCGCAATATATAATTTTTATGCGCACACAGAAATTCTGTTAAAATTTAATGCTACATGCAATTAACAATACTTAATGAGGTAGGATAACTAAGTACAGTCAGCAACGAAAGTCGCTGAACATGTTGCAATCTTCAATATGATTTTTAACAAGTATGAAGTTACTGACCTACGAAGGTTATGCGAAATAATTGCATAGATGACCATTAAATATTTAGGTTACCTTAGTAGAAAAGACCTGTTGCCAAGTTCTGGAGCTGTGACAATAAAAAAATTTAGCTGTGTTCAGCGACTTTCGTTGCTGACTGTACCTAATCATTTCACAGTAATACACATGCAGAAATCTTTGTACAGACGTCATCAGGTCAAACTATCCAAAACTGCCAAATTTTCCAATTGAAAATGAATCATAAAGTTTTGTATTAAAGTTAAAATCTATTAAAGAAGGACAGATTGGGGTAGCTTGATGAGCACATCAAGCTACCCCAATCTGTAGCCGATTCTACAGAGGCCAGCAGGCCTCTGTAGAATCGGCCAAATCGGCCAAATCGGGCTGATGGCCCAACATTCACAGGTCTGATTAATTTGAAATCTGGCGTACCTACTTCGTTGGTATTTCCCAGACATGGTAACCTTGAGCTGATGCTACAGCATCAAGTACCTCAATAACTTCTGGATGCCAAACCTATCACCAACTTCCAGCAGATATAGATTGTTTGGGCTCATTAGTATCTCAATCAGTAGGTGCTAGATAGTTTAAATAATTTCTAAAAAGTAAAAATATTATATAGCCTCCGACGGAAATAAGAACCTCTAAAAAGTAAAATATAAAATGTGTAGGCCAACCTACAATATCTTTAACTTGCACATAGTACATAGTAATACTTTGATACTAAGCGTATTCGCGTCGCGGGACCGTTAAACATTATTTGACTGTGTGTATTACCACAATTCCGCGTCTATACGTGATTATTTGTTATTCTTATGATACTTACTTACATTTACGCAATAAACATTACACATAATGATGAAAATATTAAAATAAACTACGGAAATTGATATTAATTAACGAGATTACTACAATATAGGTACTTAATTTTATATGAATTATATGAACACAATATTCTATCAGTCTATCTTCTGCCGGCGTCATATCCAGGTAGAACGATGCGAAGCGCAGTCTTCAGTTGCTCGTTAGGCTCGAATTCATAATTGGCAAGGCTCTGCCGGCAATACGGACACTGTTTGCCGGACGCCTTGAATGACTGCTTTAAACATAACTGAAACGATAAAAATAATAAAATAAAAATCTTTATTTGCACCTTCAAATTAATCGAAATGGAGATCTTAATTATTTAGAAATAATTAAGGTATCGAATAGACAGGTAGTAATTTTTATATGTATCATATTAGAGGTCAAGCTAATACCTAAACTGGGATAAATTAGTATCAATTTATTAGTAATTATATTGTACTGTAGTCATCAGCACCCGACGAATGAATGAATGCATGTAACTACTTCTATTTTATTAACATACCAGCATAAAACATCATCACTCTTGTATTCCCCTAAGGGAAAGGCAGAGTGGTGTACTAATGTCACACAGTCCGGACCCAGGACCGTCGCCACGACGGCCCAAGCCGTCAGGCGGAACAGTCGCGCTTACGACCACTGGACTAATGAGGCAGTATTGACTTCAGGGGGAAACAAATATAACCATGCACATTACGGCGCACGCGCACTGGAGTACAGTATATTCATCTTCCGAGCCGAGAGTCGGATATTAGTATTTTAAACGGAACGACTGCCATCAGACCTCCGGAATCATTTTCTGGGCGATACCGATGTTCGCATGACAACCGGGACCGACGGTTTTACGTGTTCTCAGAGGCACGGAGGGGTCTCGATTTGTAAAGAATGGTCATCTATCCACAGATTAACCGTGGCTAGCACAGCTTAACCTTGCAGATTGATTGATCGGCGTAGTTATAACATAGTCGAGTCATCAACTATCTTTTATATACTGAATTGACATGACCCAAATTTTCCTTTCAAACACTTGGTCGGTGACATCCTGTATATCTTTATCGCAAAAAACGATTCTTTACACTATTGTAAAGAATCATTTTTGTATGTTTGTGAATGAAAGCAAAAAGCTGCAGGCATCTATATGCCTGCAGCTTTTTGCAGCTGGCCGATGTCTGTGAAGTCGCTCGAGGTCCTAGCAGAATACCAGCGCTACATCATTTATCAAAATGAAGTGGCAAATGCTGAGTTAGGGTCCTTTTTTGTCCTCACGGAACAGCTTTTTAATAGTTTTAGATACTTAAATTTTTTTTTTTTTATTTAGTTTTTTTACGTATTTTATTTTTGTTTTATTTATTGTGGTGAGGATAAAATAAATATGTTTATGGTAAGGGCATAAACATAAACGGCGATTACATCTCGCACTTGCGATTTGCAGACGACATAGTCCTATTGGCGGAGTCGCTGGAGGAGCTGCAACAGATGCTGAATGGCCTAGCATCAGCCTCACAAAGCGTAGGTCTCAGCATGAATTTGGATAAAACCAAAGTTATGTTCAATGACCACATTGATCTGAGACCTATTGCTGTAAATGGTCATCTTCTTGAAGCTGTTTCAGAGTACACTTACCTTGGGCAGATTTTGCAGTTAGGTAAAAACAACTTTGAGAGAGAGGCCAAGAGGAGGATTCAGTTGGGCTGGGCAGCATTTGGAAAACTACGTCAGGTCTGCTCATCACCCATACCGCAAAGTTTGAAAACGAAAGTTTTCAATCAGTGCGTCCTACCTGTGATGACCTACGGCGCTAAGACGTGGACACTCACAGTGCGGTTAGTCCACCAATTTAAAGTCGCACAGCGTGCTATGGAGCGTGCTATGCTTGGAGTTTCTCTGAAGGATAAAATCCGCAACGAGGTTATCCGACAGAGAACCAAAGTAACCGACATAGCACACCGGATTAGCAAGCTGAAGTGGCAGTGGGCTGGTCATATCTGCAGAAGAACCGACAACCGCTGGGGTAGACGTGTTCTCGAGTGGGGACCGCGACTCGGCAAACGTAGTGTGGGACGCCCTCCGGCAAGATGGAGTGATGATCTGCGAAAGGCTGCTGATAGAAGCTGGATGCGAAAAACCTACTTACGTCCAGCAGTGGACTAGTATAGGCTGATGATGATGATGAAAATAGATAACCTGAGAGCCTGATGATCTGTAACCTGTTACAGATTAGCAGGCTACCCTCTGAAGAGAACAATTGCTTGTCTTTGTACATACCATTATAATTTATTTAGAGTTAAAACTGAATAAGAATACATAGGAGGATCAGGTGCACTTACCATACAGAAGTTGTGCAGACAAGGCGTTGTCACTGGAGACACTATAACGGCTTGACATATAATGCAGAGGAACTGTTGTGTAACATGGTCCACGAATTCCTGAAAAATCACATTCATTGATATGCAACGGATTTCTGTGGCATGTACGATTTCAATAATCACTACAGCTTTAATTGTGATGGAAAACGTCGAAAAGAAACCTGCATCAATGATGACTCGATGGCGTGAGAAGTATGCTAATCTGCACTAGATCAGCATTCTTCTCATTCTGCGAGGAAACCCGAGTCTTACAGTGGGACAGTATAATCGTTGATACAGGGTGAGTCTCTTTCTCGTCTGCTCCTTATATTGTGAGATTGACTACTTCACTTACGTAAATCTTCGAAAGTCACAGTTATATTTCCCGGACTCATCATCCTCCAAACCTTTTCCCATCTATGTTGGGGATGGCTTGCAGTCTTAACCGGATAGGCTGAATATCAGTATTTTACACGCAGTGACTGCCATCAGACCTGCGCAACCCAATTTCTGGGTAATACCCATATCCTTTTTTGTTATACTAAAATCTGTATGATTCGTCTACCACCTGGGGAGGCAGCACGGTACGTCGGTCTAGTACCGACTAAAAACCGCACTTACCTTCACTTGCCCTATAGTCACAGCCATGAGATCCGTGAAATTTGCCACGACCATGAATAATGATATCTTGAGGATAGACCGGTTGTCAGTCAGGCTTTGGACTTCTGACTATTGTCATAACTATTTGTATGACAACCTTGGACAACGGCTTTGCTCGGACTCATCGGAAACTGACCGTGGCTAGCGCAGTTTTACCTTGCAGGTTGGCTGATCAGCGCAGTTATTACTTATACTATATTGTTAGCACTTATATTAGATAAATACATATAACCCGCACTGTAAGCATACATTGTTTCTATCTACCCACCTTCTTGCCTCTGCTGTCGCACGTTACAAGGCACTCGTCCCAAAGCTTGTGGTTGAGCGTGTCAGCTTTGATTGTAGCCTTATCTTCATCACTTAATCCAATTTCTATTTTCTTATTTAAGTTTTTACTGGGGCTACTGCTATTTGTCTCTGAAATAAAGAATGAAACTTTAATTTAAGTTAAAAAATTAACGTAATTAGTGGAAATATAGGCATTTTTATGTTTTTATCATCAAGTCATTTGAAAATCTTGTTGCCATGTTTGGTTATTCCGTTCTCATACTTCTCACCTTGGTTCTCCTTAGAAGACTGCGAAATCTTTCGTTTCTTGGCGGGTGTAACTCCGTCGTCCTTAGACTCTGTGCTTTGATTTGTTTCCACCAACGCCTGTCTTTTTTTGCTAGTGTTGCTTCTGCTGCCTGACGCTTTACTATTTTTAATTTTAAGAAGAGCCTGCTTTTCTGCTTCCGCTTCCAAATAACCGTCGGGATACTGTTAAGAAAAAGTAGACAATTAGGTGACAGTATGGCCCTTGATCAGAAATGAAATAAAACTATCCGTAGCTACATGATATTCTTTGTTGTATTTACTATATATTGGTGCTAAAATATATCCTGAGGGTTAAGGTAAATATTCCACCAGACTTCGATAACCGCAAATGTCGTATCTATGGCAAAACCCACGAGCAAGTAAAAACAGACTTACAATGCAATTAAAGACATTTTTTTTCTCAATACATTGCCACGTACACAAAAAATGCGCGTACTATACTGAATACTTACAACAATGGGGTACACCTTGCCCTCTGGTTCCCAGGGCGCTGGGTTGGGATCGTCTCGCCTCAGCAGGTACTTCCACACACGGTACCCAGATAACCCCTTTTCTGGGTAATACTTTATTACTTTGTATATGCCATCATACCTACAAAATATATTGGGTTATTTAGCGTGACACAGCAACCAGCATATTACTGAACTTTATCTAATAGAAGGACTTTATAATATAATATTAATTAACTGTAGGACAATGTCTGCAAATGGCCTCCAAAGAAAGATCCAGTTTGGACTCAGCAGGTAGACAAACGCAATGACGTAATAATATTCATTAACCCATAAAACTTACTTAAATTTCGGTGAATTTTGTCCTGCATAAATATTACAACATGGAGTGGAATGAAATATATAAAATATAATGAAATATTATATATTATATGAAATATAAGATGATGGCAATTGTCTGACCTGATCCCTTCCTTGGGCGCGTACTTGGGAAAGTGTTTCATCATCTTATAGGAGCGCACGACCCGCACGGGCTTGCCACTGCGCCAGTCGTCGCCAGCGTCGCCACCTTCCTCGCTGATCTTATTTACTGCGCAGTTTCGCGCTAAGGCTCTAACGGAGATAAAATTATATTGTGTTACAGAGCTGGCCGAATCTAAAAAAAGCAGTGATAGCCTAGTGATATGACCATTAGACTACCGACTTCAAACGAATCTTGAGTTTGAATCCAAAGATTTCACTAAGTCTGACTTTTCGTAATCATGTGCGTATGAATAATTAAATATCAACCGCTTAAACTGTGCAGCAAAACATCGTGACGAAACCTCCATGTCTTAGAGATTTTCTCGAAGGCGTAAGAAGTCTGCCAACCCACATTGGGCCAGCGTGGTGAACTGTAGCCCAATTCCTCTCAGCAGTGGGACAGTATATGGGTTGCTGATGACTGAACTGGCCGTTACAGTACGGGCAGTCTCCACCCTACCCTACGTCACTGGGCCCCGCATTTCGTAGTAACGTTTGTTGTCTGCTAAACAAGCTTAGCGCACATTACGCACACATTTGCGCGCTTACAAACGTATAAACATTATCTCACGCAATGTAATTGTAATAGGCGTCGGGTTTTGAGCGTTTCTATGGAGTATACAACAATAATGGTTACTAAATGTTTAGAACAAGTTTCTTGTTGAAGTTGCCTCACACTACAAGGATGAAGAATATTTTCTCCTACCCTAATCAAACCATTGCATTGAAGCGCTGAAAGTGCCCAGCCATTGTGATTAACGTGGTCGGATTTACCGGATATATAAAAATTTAAAGCGAAGTCATATACTCCATCAAGTATGGAAACTTGTACTATAATTGGAAGTTCATAACAACAATATTTCTTTATCATCACCTAGCAACAAAAACAATAATTCACTTTGGCATACTTAAAAAAATAAGTTAATTGCTGTGGAAAAATAAAATAGAATATTCTTTATTGAACACCAAAAGTACAGGTTTAAAATTCGTAGAGTGGTATAATGGTCAGTCGTATCGCTAAAATAGATCTCTTACTGACAACCTTTGGATGGACTCAGGTGAAACGGAAAGGACATAATTAAATAGTCTGGTGTACATAAAATGCACGATTTTTCGTTTTTCTCTAATAGTTATCAATCGTCTAATCGTAAAATCGTGCATGCAGGGACTTTTTTCGAAATATGAAGGGCACGAACGATTAAAGTTACTTTAGATTTTTTACTATACTATTTCAAAGTTACCCTGCGACACGATGGACCAACGATTTGAGGAAGGTGGCTGGCAGCGAATGAATGCATGCTGCCCAAGACCGGGACGGTTGGCGCTATTTGGGAGACTTCCATTAAGCAGTGGCCGGTGATAGGCTGATATGATGATAGCAAAGTTTGGCGCATCCAAGGAGATTATAATTATAAATGATATTGCTGTACACCCTGTTCAGTGAGCCACGATAACAACCGGCTACGTGGCTTTGTCCTTTAGAAAATGCTTTATCATCATCATATCAGCCAGAATTCACCCACTACTCAACAAAGATCACAAGGATGGGTAGAAAATTATTATCTCACTTGTTTTCTCTGGTAAGCGTCTGGTCGCAGGATTGTTCCGCGGTGCGTTTGTTGCCGGAGAGGTCCCTGCCGCCGCTGCCCGTGTATGTGAACTCATTTCCATAGTCCACGTCGTCCTCATACCCACCTGAAGGTAAGAGTATTAAATATGCAACCAGGTGTTTAAATTACTATATGTATATTAAAATAAACCTTTTATGTGCTATGGTAAATGTATTTATAACATCAATCAGGTAATTCACACTCAAGACTACTTGCTACTGGCGTCACCAGCGAAGCAGCGATGCCAGTTATTGTCACTGTCACCCGTAACCGAGACCCGCGTCATATGTCACATACCCGACGTTCAAAGCCTGTTTAGCTAAAGTAACCATAGTACGTTTAAACGCAGCGAATCGATCCCACCAGTAGGTGGATACGATACTACGATAGAACATAACTGTTTTAACCACGCTAATGAATTATCATTTATTTTTATTAAACAGACATTTTAATATTTTTATTAGGTAATAACTAGGATAGATAAATATAATTAGGCAGTTTATACATTTCTTTTAAACCATAATTTTTAAAGATGACTTCTACAAATCATGAAACAGTTACGTTCTTAAGCAGCTTTCAAAAGTTAAATAAATTTTTGGACGGAGTATTATAGTGTCTAATTCGAGTTTTGGACTGCGGTCACGAGGTCGTGGATTCGATTCCTAAAGGAAACAAATATTTATGTCATAGGTGTTAGTCTGGGTTTCTTATGTATTATAAGTATATCTTTTGTACACCCAGTCTTATGTATTATAAGTATATTTTTTGTACAAAATTATATATTTATGTACTAAATATCCATTCTCTACCCATCGTACAAGCTTTGCTTAGTTTGGGACTAGATGGCGCTGTGTAATGTCCCAAATATTTATATTTACGGTGAAGGACGACAATGATAATAATTAAATGGAAATGAAAATTAAATTAAGAAAAAAACAACTTCATACAAGTTATTTAGAAAAGGAAAAATTGGACCGCGGGCAGGATTCGAACCTGCGTCTTCTGGTTAGGTACACCAGACGCTATGACCACTAAGCCACCGCGATACCTACCCGTCATGTCGACAAGAGACAAACTTGTAAGTGAATTTTATTTGTTATAATTACCATTACTTATTTTATAATGCTTCTTTAGACTGGTATAGGCTGTTGTTTCATTTATTGACGTGCGTCCCTATATGCTAAGCAAATCATCAGATTATTTATTATAACATTATATTTATAGTATATAACTTCATTCTTACCTGACAAAACAATGCTGTACGCTCCTTATTATAATAGTATATAACTTCATTCTTACCTGACAAAACAATGCTGTACGCTCCTTCCACATCACGTCCATGTATTCCTGATACAGGCGGACGGTGGACTCCAGTTTCCGACAGCTATAACGGAAATAGATATATGTTTTAAGGAGAATTTCATAGCATACATATACATAGCATTGTAGTGCATCAACCATGATCGTCTCTGCACCACCTAAAGGTTGACTGATAGATAATGCCTAAGGCATTAAGACCGCCTTTGTACACTTTTGTACATTAAGAATAAATAAATAAAATACCATCACGCCAGTCTTTCCCGAAATGTTAAGCGAAGGTTTTTTTTATACCACTAAAGTGCCAAACAAGCATACGGCCCACCTGATGGTGATGGTAAGCGGTTACCGTAGCCTAAAGACGCTTGCAACACCAGGGGTATCACTTATGCGTTCCCGAACCTGAAAACGAAAGAGGAATAGTTGGGTTGGCAGTATAAGGGTCGAAGTCCCCCCCCCTGCAAACACGTTTCCTCGTGGAGCACTGGCAACCTTTTAGGTATCAGTGGACAATATACGAACGGCCTGCTTTTATAATTAACCTGCAGCCTGAATGGATTATTAAAGGTAAAAACTTTGCTTTATACTCACGTTCTCACTCTGGAAATACCATAAAATCTGACCCTTATCTAGAAACCCCATAGAGCACAGAGCTTAATCTATCAAACTATATGGAAGCAATACATAAAATAATACCATGGAGGAAAAAACAACGGAAAGCAGATATGGCTAACACGTCTGACGATGACGACTTGAATTTATCAACTCATGATTAATTAGTATGCCATTGCTATGGCTTGTTGGGCGCAACCATAATAGCAGCAGCGGTATAGCTGTGGAGAAGAAGCGTTTCCACCAGAGGTTCTACGCAGATGACAGTGCCGTTAGAGAAGTTTTCGCACACCCAAGAATCGGTCGAACGTCAGCTCAGTGACACATCTCCAAGTAAAGTGAACATAGTGAAATTTACGCGGAAACAGACTGTGGCTGATCGTAAGCCTAGTGACATTAATATGGTGGCTAGCTCTTATTAGTTTAAATAATTTGCAAAACAGCCACTTCCCCTATACCGCTTAACTTAGTATTTTTAGGGAAAATAGACAATAGACAAGCAACAATACAGTTAAGAATTTCACAATCACCTGAATCCTGAAACGCCAGCACATGCCGACTTCGATGCCAGGAATAGGGCCGAAGTGGTTGGGCGGCATTGCGCAAGTCTTAGTTTTACCTGGAAGGCATAATTATGTCATTTAAATTTTGAGGCAAGCGAGCTTGCGGGAAATGCAGTGTGTGCGGAGGCAGTCACGATGCAAAGACATGAAAGTTTAAAATGTATGTTGTCGGGTGTGATATGTGATAGTGCCTATATTTATAAATGACATAAAAAATCTATTGTGTCTTGAGGTCTGAGCTTGTCATGCTCACTAAAATGTCCTACTAGTGGTGGCGCTGTGTGTCGGGTCGTTTTATTCCCTGCAACATGGTTGAGTCGATCGACGCCGATACACACGTCATACTCGTAAACGGGTGCCGTCTGTCGGGGCTGGTCAGCTCTTACTGTCAATGGCTATCTTTTTTATTTTATTTTGTCTGTTTGTTATACTGGATTAATTTATTAGTAGGTACACATCAAACTGCATTGCTCTCAGTAACTATTCATAACAAAAATTGTAAACTAAGATTAACATTGTAATCATGTTTTTTTTAAGTATCTATGGAGTTTCTTGCGGGTTCTTCTCCATAAGACCCACTTCTTGGTACCGTGCAACTAGTTTTGACTTTTCAAAAGTGCTATTTTAATGGTCTAATTGAAATAAAACATTTGATTTTGACTTTGTGCAATCAAGAACGACATCTTAAAAGAGTAAGTCCGAAACAGTGCGGTAAATTTTGAGTACTTCCGTTCATATTAACACTATATAACGAATCCTTCCTTACGTATACCGACATGTATGTCCCACAGAAATCTATTAAAAACGTTTATCGACAACAGGAATCCAATCTGGGCTCTTGTAAACAATTTTCAGATAAGTATGAGTTACTTATATAAATAATTCATATTTAAGTACCCATAAAAACGAAAATAGTATATTTCATTACGAGTGCGGAAAGTTGCAATGACGGTTCCGCACGTGTACTGAACAACTATTTTTAATAAAGTTGCGAAAAAATTAAGCAATTTAATAAAATAATAAAAACACAATAAACTCAACTAAGTAATCAGTTAAACTCGCAAAGAACATTTTTGGAAAATGGGGCCAACCGTAAAAGAATATAAGCAGAGATATTTTTTTTGTTTTCTTCACCCATTTTGGGTAGGCAAAGGGACCTATACAGCCAAGTCTTCAGTAGATTTTTTTTATTGATATGAAATGAAAATGAAATTTAATGAGATGAAACCGGTTAGGTTTCATTGAATCAAATCATTAAATCTGATATCGAAACAAATTAGTAGCTTCTTTTTAGAAATATTTGCATGAATCATAAAAACTTCTATGATTTTTTTTCCTAAAAACTTCGTGGTTGGTTTTTTCTTTTTAATAGACATAATTTTGACAGTTGGGAAAGAGAACGCACGAGTTCGGAAAAGGTAAAGAAAAAGCTCGAGTATGTAATAAATAGTCCACATCCCGAACGCTATACGTCCCTGCAATAGGCCACTTTTTTAGCAACTGTATTCTGTAAAAAAGACTTTTTGATTATGCAGGAGCATAAGCCTGCGAAGAAGAAGAAGAAGAGAAGTTTTAGCTCTAATAATTTTACTGATATTGAAACAAATTAGTAGCTTCTTTTTAGAAATATTTGCATGAATCATAAAAACTTCTATGATTTTTTTTCCTAAAAACTTCGTGGTTGGTTTTTTCTTTTTAATAGACATTATTTTGACAGTTGGGAAAGAGAACGCACGAGTTCGGAAAATGTAAAGAAAAAGCTCGAGTATGTAATAAATAGTCCACATCCCGAACGCTATACGTCCCTGCAATAGGCCACTTTTGAGCAACTGTATTCTGTAAAAAAGACTTTTTGATTATGCAGGAGCATAAGCCTGCGAAGAAGAAGAAGAAGAGAAGTTTTAGCTCTAATAATTTTACAAGACGCTCAGTTTCATCTAATAAAATCGATTGATTGGAAAAAAAAAGAAATGTTATAAATTCACTGTTTTCTCCTCCATTAAAATTACTATAGGAACCGTTGTCGCCAAACACACAAGTAAAACCTATAATCATAATTATAATGCACTACAAATAAACAAATCGTCTGATTTCTCGTTTTAATTTTAGTCCAAACTAGCATAAGTCACTGATCCTACATTTGGAAATAAACCTTCAAACTCTATACATAAGATTTATTTTGTTTTACTTCAGAAAGTATTTATGACGTTTTGTAATATATAAAGTCAAACTAGAATTGATTGACGAGTAAATTCCGCTTCTCAACCATAGATGGCCGTATTCTTTAGTGTTTGCAAATAAAAACATACTTGCGTTAGACATAAGGATGACATAAGGTGTCATAGTTCGATATCTGTTGCTACTCGACCAAGGCATACCACGAATTACATCATCGATATCGATACAAACACGTTTTTCTTATAATATAATATTTACAATATATGAAAAACGGGTATAAACCGTTTATATTTATATTTGTTTGTTGATCTATTTTATTATATCTCTGTAAATTTATAGGAACATCATGCCTTGTTTCCCCAAAGCGTTGGGCAGAGGTGTACCTATAACTACGTTTTATTTATATAACGAGAGGAAAACGCCTACGGCCCATCTGATGAGAAGCGGTTACCGTATTTGCAATCATGATACCGAAATAACACTCGTTACCACTCTGTGCTTGGATACTTATATATTGTTATTATTAGATCCTTACATTATGAAATTTACGTTTTGTAAGGGAGGAACATAATGTCGTTTTTTTTAAATATATTTATTTAATCAAAGTATGTACCATTGCTATCTATGCACTTTTGCCATCTCATAGGTAGTTCATAGATCCCTTTACTAAAAAAACCATTCGGACGGGAATTAATAAAATCTTTGAAGGCGCTTTGGACTGCCCCATCGGAGTATTTTCTCTTGCAAGAAGTTATCCAAATTTCGAAAAAAATGGTAATCTGTTGGAGCAAGATCCGGGGAGTACGGTGGATGTCTTAAACATTCCAATTGAAAATCCTCTAATTTGGTAGCCGGCTGTTGTGCTGGCCTAGCGTTGTCCTGAAGCAGCAGTGGCCTAGAGCGATTGACCAGCGTCGGTTGTTTAGCAGCTAGCTTTTCAATCATGGGTTGCAGTTGCTGACAATAGACATCCGCCTTAATCGTATGGCCAGATTAAAAAAAGTTGTAGTGAACGACACCAGCACTTGTCCATGAAACGCTCACAAGTAATATTTTTTGAGTCAATTTTCGCTTGGGGCAGGATTTGGCTGGTTCACCAGGGTTCAGCCATTGCGATGAGTGTTTCCGATTATCGTACAGGATCCACTTTTCATCACAGCTAGTGATTAGATTTAAAATCCCTTCATTATTGTGCCGGTTGAGTTATGTAACGCAGCAGTTGACGCGCGTTTATCGGTTTGCTGCACAATTCATGAGTTTATCGATAACTACGGTCCGGCGCGCTGCACATTCCTATCTCTTTCGATGACCTGACGACTCAGATGATAACGCGTGTACTATAGCAACACCACTCGATGTTAGAACAGTTAGAACACGACTGAGATCAAGTAAGCGTAACACCACTTAATTATGGCAAGCGTGCCACGCCTACTTTGCACTTCCACTGTTTTTTATTTCCATGAGTTAGATGCTTAATTTGAACTTTCTAGGTCATCTAGAAGTGGGTTAGGTTTTGATCTATATGTCAGTAAATCAGTAGTAAAAATAAATATAAGCACTAAATGCACCATCAATGGTTGCACGACATTTATTTATTTACATACATACTTTATAGCACATGTTGCTGCAATATTAATGCTATCATTACAGAAGATAGGAGGGAAGATAGAGGGTAAGCGCGGCTTTACCCTACAGTGTAGTAGTAAAATTCTAAATGTAGGAATAACATTAATAAAATAGCTTGAAGTCTCACACACACTCTCGCTGCTGTTGGGTTTAAAAACTTAAGACATTCAAAACAGGACTCACAATATCAAAGTTCATATATCATAATTTACATTTGCTCTCGTAATAAATATAATCTATAAATTTAAATATTGAACACAGTAGTTAAATATTAAACAGTCTCACGGCAGCTGTGGTGGTTTATAAAAATTACACATTACTCACGATCATGACACATATCGTCTGGCTGATATCAAAGTTCATATACCATTATATACATTTGCTGTCGCCATAAATATAATCTATAAATTTAAATATCAAACACTCACCGACACACGCCATCCCTCTTCCCCAGTCGCGATTACTTTTAGTTGTCTTCTTCACCTGCTTGGAAGCTCCGGGAGCGATGACGTCATTAGGGTCTCTCTTGCAGGAGGGGCAGTACCAATCCCCTTCAGGAAGCTTGGTGAGCGGCGGGCTCAGGCACATCATGTGGTAACCGGTGTCGCACTCATCACACAACACTATCTGTGACAACAGAATATATTTATTTGGCAACAGCAAGTATTGAATATCAATAATGTTATAGGGTAATAACTATCGTGGTACAAACATAATTACATAAGCCAGCAAGCTATACTGATGGGCAGGGTGTACACACAACTTACTTTGTCTGGGGACTCCTTCCCTGAGCACAGGTAACATCCACAGTCTTTGCACTGAACAGCTTCTTCATCATGACATGTTAAACAGTTGAATGGTAAAGCCCCTGAAAAAATTAACAAACAGTAACACTATTTTTGTTTTATTAGTGATCATATTGATACATAAAACTGGAGATATTAATACTGCCTTCAGTTACATAAGTCTTTTATTTTATGTGGTCATATCAATAGAGTTAAGATAACTTGAAGAGGGTTATAAACTACTTATGGAAACATACGTGGTTTTGTAGGCGTGACCATCAGCATCTTGTATTTCTTAGTCCTCTCTGCTAACGGTACAACCTGTTCAATGGCATAAATCTTCTCTTGCACTCTAATTCTGGTATCATTCTGTGGAATAGCATCAGGACCAAAATACAGAGTACCTATTAAGTCATAATTAGTTCTTGTTTTCTTTATTTCTGTTACTTTGAAATCATACCTGTTGATAGAAAAACAATCACAATACATAAAAGTTACACCAGCCCTCTCATTGATCAGGGCTGTCAAGTCAGATATAGGATTGATGGAATATTTCAGGGAGAAGAGGTAGTGGAAAGTGGTAGGTCCCTTCTGTAGGAACAATAGTGATGAACAATTTATTTATATCAATTTGCACTTACCAGTATCCTGTTTCTAATGGTTCATCTATATTGTAGTTAACCATAACCACCTGTGCTATTTTCAAGTCGTTAATTTTAATTTCCTGTCTTGCTCTGGGCCTTATATTTTTTAATTTACAGTAATTGTCACAACTATCCTCTTTACTGTGAAATTTCAAGTTTATTTTAGTTTAATTGTTTGGATGTAAAGACTTTTTCTGACCAGCATTATTTACTTATTTTAAACTTTAATGTACACCATAAATACATCATCATCAACCCATATACTGTCCCACTGCTGGGCACAGATCTCCTCTCATATTGAGGGAGATTAGGCTATAGTCCACCACTCTGGCCTAGTGCGGGTTGGCAGACTTCACAAACCGTCTCTAATGTATGCAGGTTTCCTCACGATGTTTTCCTTCACCATTTAAGCGAGTGATAATTAATTATTAATACGCACATGAATTCGAAAAGTCGGAGGTGCGTGCCTTGATAAATACAAACATACAAAATATTTATGCGCTATATCCGTCATAATTAAAACAGTGGCTAGATACTAGAGGCTGCAAATGCCGAATGAATGTATATTGGATGGTTTATCACTTAAAGAGATTTAAAAACAAAAGGGATATAAAAACGATAATGTTTTATATAAAATAATCTGTAGGTAATAATAACAATTACTTACTCTGTATCCAGTTTTACTTTATAAAGTAGCAATGAGTTCATTTTCACCTCATTCTGCATTTTCCAATAAGATTTTGGTACTTGACTAAAATCCTTTTTTATACCTTTACTCTCTGAAATGTCTTTGGTTATCGGTTCTTCAGGATCTTGAACTATTCTGGTTATTTTGCCTTCAAACCATGCACCTAGCGACTGATCCCTCATATCTATCAAGTCGCCTACTTCATATAATGTGCTCACTGCATCTGTTAAAATGTATAAAATTATATATTATACTCCAGTTGCAAGGACCTTATTGGAGAGGTTTTTCAGAATGGTTTCTGAAAAACCTCTCCAATAAGGTTGGTGTATGTCTTTCTGTATATGTTCCCGTGTTTCCGTTCATCCACTGACATTCGCCACACATACACATACAGTCACGCCTTTTCCCTAACTTAACCGCAACGCCTCGCCCCTCACCTCACATTCGCTATATTTTATTACAAAATGATGTTAATCTTTAAATGCGTGTGCCAAAGTAATAACTATGCTGATCAACAATTCTGCGATCATGGTGTGGGTGGGTGACTATTCTTAACATGGACCCCGAAAATTGTTATTGGTGGACAAAAACCAAGATTGCTTATTGGGTGCCAGCACAAAGAATAAATGTGATTTTCTTTCTTTTTCTTTCTTTCACTTGATTTTTGTTGGATTTTTGATAATTCAGTAATATGTTGATAAGTCAATAATATAAATATTTTATATGCCTACATAACATTGTGGTTATTTTCATGTACCTACCCTGAATGTGTCCTAGGTGAAAACGAATACATACTTTTATTTTAGTTAACATCTACTCATACTGTCCCACTGCTGGGTAAAGGTCTCCCCCATAACCTGTAATTGGTTCTCTGTAACATAACTTGTTTATTCACTCTGTATAGCTGTTGATTTTCCGAAAATTAAATAAATAACCTTCACATCTGCCTATTTGAGGTTTGAGTTGACAAATACACACAATTATTATTAATAAACTAGCATCATATAATACCGTCAAATAAATTGTAGCCATAATACATATATAATTTATACCAACCAAACCACAAACCATTTGCATTAAATGGAAACTCACATTAATTATTTCTTCTTTAAAAAAACGTTTTTCTGTTATTGCAGTTAACCAAAATTCATGCAACTTTTATTTAAAAACCTACCTTTATATTCAACATTATTTTCTGAATCTATCTCCACATCCATCTTCTCTTCAGCCTTGTCTTGGGAACTATCCTCAAACTGTGCCTGGACCATGAGCTGAATAACATCATTGAGTTTGATACTGTAGTCATGGAAGGTGTATCCATTTTCTAACTAAAATAAAAAAAGAATACATCACAAATAAATTATTAATGAAATTAAGCTGAAACACTGAGCCACTGATCTGAACCAAGTGTGGGTCAAACAAAGGGTAGCCAAAGCAATACTAGGGTGGTATAAGTTGGTGAAAAGAAATAACTGTCAGGTTGGATTGGACTCCCACATGTTAAATAAACCCAGGTATGCTTCCAGAGTAATTGCCAATTCCTACCAATACCTCCTATCTTTCATTTACTCTCTTATTCATATGACTTCTTTTTGACCGCCATGTCAATAACGAAAATATATAAAAAAGTGGTATTTTTGATTGTTGTGCCATTCCATTGTTGGCGTCGTGAGCCAGTTTTAATTTGACGTCTTAGGACATCTGTGGCAGTCAAAGGGTTAATGGTCTTTTCCATGTGTTTCGATGAAGCCACTGTGAGAAAGAATGACCAGGCACATTCATAAAAAAATGCCAAACAATATGTGATACTGTATATTGTGCTGATACAATAACCGCCTCGCTAGTCTAGTGGTCCTGAGTGCAACTACTATGCTAGAGGTCCTGGTTTCAATTCCCAGGTCAAGCAGTGTTACTGGTTTTTTCTATGAAATTCTCATTAGCAACTTGGAGTTGGTTGTGACCATTTCATGGTTCACCCCCTATTACATAATTTTCAACATACATTTTTAAACATACTGGCATATTGTAGATGTACAGAAGTACCCCTTTGGGGGATACAGGCATGATGGTATATTACAATAATATGTTAGCTAAGTTGTCTGTTTCAATAACAAAACTGACCTTTCGATTTGATTATGACCTTTGGAATATGATCCATGATACTCAATACTCAATACTTTATTGCATTCCATAATGTTTTATAAAGGTGGACTACAAAAAAACTTAGATCATTATGGACCCTGTCGGGCACAGCAAAATTAGGAGAGAGGAAGAGGGTTTAGCATCATTTGCAAATAGATTGCCCAATAAAAAAGTATACATTAATATATTATATTTATGGTGTTTATATTCTTATTATCTCATTTCTAACTCATTTATAATATAAATTTTGTATTTATTTGTAACATTCATAAGTGAATTTACTTGTTATATTTATAATTGTATTTATTTATTATCATTTAATTGTATTTATTTATAACGTTTAATTGTATTTATTTATTAAATTATGTTTAGTTTTCATTTATATACTTATATTTTTATTAATTATTACTTATATTTTGTATGGTATTATATTGCATCGTGATTTTATTCATTTTCTTTGGTAGTTACAATAAGGCTAGGTTTTTAATAATGTCTTTACATAGGGGAGGAAGGAAGTAAGGAAGCTGTGTAAATTTTTATTTTTTAAATGATTTATCATCAAAAAATTCAGATGTTGTATAATAGCATTTAGTAGTCAGGAAGTGTTTTAATTTATTAGTAAATGTGTTGTATTTAAGTTCCTCTTTGATGGCTTTGGGTAAGTTGTTATAAATTTTTATGGACATAACCAAAGGGCTGGACGAGTGTATCTTAAGTTGGGATGTTGGTAAGTTTAATCTATTTTTGTGTATTAACGTGTATTTAGTTTGTATTTCTTCACGGGTGTTATAAAATTCTGGGTGCTTTCGGACAAATTTGCATATTTCGAGAATGTATAGACATGTGACCGTTAGTATTTTATGTTTTTGAAAAAGTGGTTTGCAGCTGTCTGTTTGTTCTATGTTTGTGATTATTCTGATTAGCTTTTTTTGTAAGGTAAAAATGTTAGGTGAATCTGTGCTACTTCCCCATAGTATAATGCCATAGTTAAGCCATGCTTGGGCATACGCGTAGTAGGTGACGAGCGCAGTTTGCAGATTTGTTGTCTTTTTGATCTCACGTAAGGCATATAAAAATTTTGAAAGTTTTGATCGAATTTTTTGTATGTGGGATTTCCAGTTTATATGCGTATCTAATAATAGCCCGAGAAGATTGAATTCGTTGAATACTTGGATGTAAGCCTCCATTTTCAAATTTTCAGACTCATTGAGTGAATTTCATGTGCTAGACTTTTCTCATTCTTTTTTTACATTACATATCTATCTAACCGGCGATAATGTAAGTGCATTCGATATATTTTTAATTATTGCATAATTTTTTTATTAAAATACCTTACTTTCGAATAAAACTACTAAATGCAAGAAGTACAACAAACCCACAAAAAATAATTAGACATGTGGCTATGGAAAAGTGTATGTTAAGCTAGCAATAAATTATGATTTATATAAGCACTAGGTCACAATAAATTATGACACAGTTCCTACCTACCTTCACCAAACTACAGAATACATTGGTTTGTTACAAGCTTACATTTTTATGTAAATACTAGCTGACCCCGCAAACGTTGTTTTAGCCATAAAAAAAACCTCCAGGGGCACCCTTTTCACTTAGGGGTATGGAAAATAGATAGTAGCCGATTCTCAGACCTATTGAATACGCATATAAAATTTGGTAAAATTCGGTCAAGCCGTTTCGGAGGAGTACGGTAACTAACATTGTGACATGGAAATTTTATATATTAGATTAGGCAATTAAAGAACTTACAAGCTTCCCACCGTAGAATAATTTTTGTAAATTTGGTTGAACATCGAATTTCTCTTTGATGATACGCCGAAATTGATCTACTGTAGTCAACTTCGACTGAACAACAACGATGGTGTCTGGTTTGCCAGATAATCGTACTCGCACATGCATTTCTAGAAAAGTTGTAAAACGGAAGTACACGTGCTAATGGCCGTGTTCAAATATTGAACATGAACACTTGAACACGGTCCTGGTATGTAGATTTTTTCTGCAATGCAATGAACAGTAAAGAAAATTTTACGTTACACCGGTTATCTGGCCAAAACTGGCGCGAACGCGAACGCAAAACCAAACAAGAGTAGCCACAGACTACAACAAAGTACATAATTAAAGCACAGATTAATGAGTGTTAATATACTTAGTCTGAGGTTTTGTCAGTGGTGGGCCCTAAGGAGAAAGGTGTGCCTGGGAAATACCTGTGGATGGATTGTGTTAAAGCCGGTAAAAGGGGACATGACGATAGAAAAGAGAGTGAATGAAGATGTGACGGCTGACAGAGATGAATGGAAGAACATGACTGAGACACTGAGTGAGCCGACAAATAAATTGGGACAAGGGCAGGAAGATGATGATAATATACTAATTAGTCTGACACGGTGACAGCAGAAACTAAAATAAATATTACTTGTGTGTGGTGTGGCAGCATGACTTCTGTATCAGTCCTGCACCTTTATTTATCACGCGTTGTTTTTTATGAAATTCAGATTGGATCATATTGAGCATAGGAAGTTCCCGGGCGGGGGAAATTCACCGGAAATGCATATTTTTTTATGATTTTTTTAAAAGGAAGTATTCAGTTTTGGGTTATACTTAAGCTTTAAAATCGGTAATTTTATACATACGGGACACCGGGTGGAGGGAGAGAAGGAGTTGTAGTTTCGGTCGAAATTACCATTTTTTTTGTTAAATTGTAACTTTCATTTTTCTGTCCCTTTCGCACCCTTTTTCCCAGGGAGGCCTTTGCCCTGTAATGGGACGATCACGGCTGATAATAATATTTTTTTTATTGGCTCTTTGCCCCAGCAATCTTCAGCTGATGGAGCTACTGAAGGTAACTGAAACGTTTAGTAGCGCCATCAGGATGGAGTTTGGTGTGGACAAATGTGCGGTCATGCATGTAAAGCAACGGGAGATTGTGGAATCCGTAGGAGTTCAACTCGTGGATTTCATAAACCTGAAATCCCTCTCTCCAAACGAAACCTATAAGTACTTGGGTATGTCGGAAGCGTTAGGTATCAGCACTACTGACATGAAGCTGTGGCGTATCGGCACGCCTCTAATAGTTCAAATATTTATTGTCTTTGGTTGAACGACTAAAAAAATACCACAGATGATTGTCTGTGGATGGGGGTGGAGCGTGCTTGCATCAGATCGCGCGCTCGCTCTCTCCCACAGAACATTATTACTACTGCTCTCTCCGCTTCCTTCCGTCAATCGACTCGCACGCATGTCGCGTTGCCCGAGCCGACAGTAATGGCCGCTTGGCAGTAATGTGTAACAAAATACTTTAGTGGGATTAAACCAATTTCATTCACATCGGCGAGTATCATTTCTCGGCTAGGAGTAGGCCGATCCCGAAATACACCAAAAAGCAATCGTTGAGGGAACGTTTCTTTGGCCGTCTGAAGAAGGTATTCAATAGTCTTCTTTCGGGAGGAAACAAGGTGCGTGCCTTCAACGGTTGGGTCAAGTCGGTCCGTACACTGCTGACTGCATATCAAATGCATCACCCACGATCGTCGGTCATGACATTGTACACACATCAACAGAATCTAGGGATACCTTAATCCTAAATTATTTACGGCTTTATAGTTTTAAATCTTATTAGTTTCTATAAAAACTTTATAAACAGATTGAAATCTCTTTTATTCTATTTCCAAAATTTGAAAATTTTAATAAAAAAAAACAAAATAGAAAAAAAATACGGCGGCAAAATTGTTAATAACTCTTTACGATAAGGGAAATTTAAATTGTTTTATTATTATTATTGAATGAAAAGGGTTTTTTTTTTCTTTTTTAATTTTACGTGCCGTGTGAGCTTTAAGACTCATGTCACGTCGTCATTTGAGTCGAGATGAAATGTTACGAGTCGTGGGCATGTTAGAAAATGGTGCTGTTCAACGTGTCGTTGCTGAGGCCCTATACACCAGCCAAAACGTGATATCAAGGTTGTGGTCACGTTATCGCAACACTGGGGACGTGGCTGAACAGCACACGGGTAGATATCGTGTTACTACGAAGCGACAGGATCGATTGCTCCAAGTGACCGCCAGAAGACAACCCAATATCACAGCGATGCATCTAGTACAAAGGCTCTAGGAGGATCACCAGCTGCTGGTAAGTGACCAAACTGTGCGAAGGAGGTTGCATGAGGTTGGTCTTCATGCTCGAAGACCGCTACGTGTTCCAGCATTGCGGCGTGGCAATCGCGGCCGGCAGCTTTCGTGGACTCATGAGCATTTATCATGAAGTGACGAACAATGGTTTTTGGTGCTGTTCTCCGATGAGTCCCGGTTTGGGTTTCATCCGGATTCACGTAGAACACGCGTTTGGAGAACACCAGGGAGAGTAAGCCGTCTACGGCACCCTCAGGAGGTCCACTCATACCAAGGCGGGACAATCATGGTGTGGGCAGGAATTCTCTTGGCGGACGAACCCAGCTCGTTTGGATCCAAGGCAGCATGACTGCACAAAAATACCACGAATAGGTAGTAGAGCCTGTTATTGTCCCACACAGAATACAAATGGGCCAGGAATTTCTACTTATGCACGATTATGCTCCTTCCCATACGGCGCGGCTGGTGTCGGCAGCTCTCCGAGACCGGGATATTCAAGTTTTGGATTGGCCTGGACAGTCGCCCGACTTAAATCCTATCGAGCATACCTGGGACATGCTACAACGAAAAGCTCTGAGAGATTTCCCGCCAAATTTGACAACGGAACAACAACTTTACGAACACTTGCAAAGAACATGGGACCTCATACCACAGCAACACATTGACAATTTAATTTTAAGTATGAACATACGATGTCAATGTGTAATTAATGTAAGAGGTGGCAACACTGATTATTAGTAATTAGATTTTATAAGATTTTTTCCATTAAAATTAATGATTTTATATGAAGAAACGAAGTTTTTTTATCATACTCATTTTCTATGGCGATTAAAAAATATTTTTTATTTATTTAAAACAATAAAATAACGAAGTGCTTTTATTTTTTATTAAAGACCTTAAAATAACCTATCATCCTTCCATACACTATATCAGAAAATTCTTCATAGATTTTTAGATATTTGATGAAATATAAAATATCCCTAGATTCTGTTGATGTGTGTATATCCCGCGGAAGTGTGGAGGCCGAGGCTTTTGAGGTTTGAGATATCTTTATTTCCCATATGAATTACAAATTCACTAACATGAGAAATGCTTAAACTTACAGACATTATTAACAAACGTACAATAACAGTTTTACTTAACTAAAATTACAAATATAAAATAAATGTTCGAAGTGTAGGGTAGGCTTTTTAAATGCCAAAAACCTCCACAACCGTGAGATATGCAATCTCAGGGAACATTTTCTACACGCTGACGTGCGAATGCATCGAGATGTAGTAGCAGTGGACAAGGGACTCACCCCGCTCTCCTTGGCAAATGAGAACTGGCGCAACCCTGTAGTGCTAGATACTATCGACCGCAGGAAGGTATGCCCGGAAAAAGCGATATACTCTGTAAGGAGCTCCACGGACGCTTTTTCCGGGCCCTACATGGGCCCGATGTAGACCTAGCTGCGTTTCGGTGACTCCTTGGGGAAACCGAAGGTTTTGTCTGTACAATTATGGACGAAGTTATCATGACGAATAACTACCGGAGATTTATTGTGAAGGATGGCGCGGTTGACATCTGTCGGGCATGTCACCGCCCGGGTGAATCGACCCGCCACATTATCTCTGGTTGTTCTCGTCTAGCTAACGAGGAGTACTTGCATAGGCACAACCTTGTAGCCAGAATTATCCATCAGCAACTTGCTCTGAAATACACTCTTGTGGCAAATCCACATATAAGTACAACGACAATAATTAAAAATAGACTTATTACGTGACTATAATAGGCGTCAGACTATCCAAATAATATCGTACCCAGGTTCATTAAAATTATTACCGATTTATAGATAGAGTGTAGGTACAATTTATAACAATTATTAAGTATTATTTATTTAGTAGATAAATCTAATATTTGTTAGTATTTAAATTGTTTTTTCTTTATAATTTCAGGTTTCCGAGGAGGTTTCAGATTAATATCGATATGATTTTTATCGAAAAATATGTCTCATCTCTATTATTAGTTCCGTGGGCGCTCATCTCGTTGCTATCAATCAGCTAGAGATGAGATATACCTGCCATTCTCCATACCCGGCCTTTAAGGTATGGGTATCACTAAATACCTGGTACAAATACCACGTATCAAAATACTTCTAAGTATTTGGGTGTGGTAGGATTTCGATAAGTAAACGTATGCGATAAGTATGGTATGCCTCCAATATAATGTAGGTACGACGTTTCAAGTACCTATACGTAATTATGCATTATGAGATATGAAATCTTTCCTTCCTACTTTACCAGGCTTAGGACAGTCGGCTAAGAGTATGACGATGGTTATTAATGAATTCTAGTTATTTCTATATAAATTAATGCAAAATAATATTAATTATATTTAAACTGACTAACTAGCCGGCGTAGTTAAAAGATTTCAACTAATATTTACACTTTCTTGAATATATTTACACCACAAAGTTGTTACACATAAATAAAAGCTATTATTATTGAATAATTATACGTGTCTACTATACACTTTTCTAGATAAAAACAAACAGGTGTAACGAAATCGCAATCACAACTGACGCAAAAAATCAAAACATTGTCGACCTAAGAAGTACCACTAGACAACGTAAACATTCAAACACGTAATAATATTCCCTAACATAAACAAACTAATGAACTCTTTCACGTCGTGACAAAAAATGTAATTATGCTATTATGTTCCTTATGCACGTAAAAATAAGTACCCATTTTGTCTCACTAAATTAAATCAACCAAATGTTCATAAAGCACGAATGACGTTTCGGGTCCCTTCGTAAGCTGTCGGGTAGCTTCGGGTTGCTTCGGCGTACCGAAGTACCGATAAAACTGGGCGCTACCTTGTGGTAGCGGTTCGTATCGTACTATGCGTCTGACGTCATACCTTCAAGGTATTTACCCAGTATTTCGGTCCGTACCCGGTCTATGTACTGGGAAGCACATACTTGGTATATATACCTCTACCAGTCACCACTACGTCTCATCTCTACAATCAGCGCCAAAATGGCGATAAGGACGATAATCAAGTGGCTTCATTTTCTGAAGTTCAGTTCTTTTAATATAGAATGTTCAGTTCACAATCTGAACTGACATCTGAAGTCCAGAGTAGGTATAATACTACTACCGTAGGTATTATATTTGTACAGACGCCAGCAGGTCAAGATATCCAAAACTGTCAAATTTTCCCATTTAAACATCAACCAGACTTTGCACTAAAGTTGAAACTATGGGAATATCCCGGAAATCCCGAAAAACTAGGATATATTTGAAACTGTAGGCGTTCACGTCTACCTAGCCTACTAACAAAGGCGTGATAATATAGCTCAGAAACCTATTTGAAACATAAATCATCATCACATAAGCCACAAGACGATAGATCTATAGACTTCCACAAAGACCGGTTATATGCCGCCTGCATCCAACGACTTCCAGCTACCTTTACCAGGTCGTCCATCTCGTTGGAGGCAGGCCTACGCTGAGTAACAGGGAAACATAATAAAAACATATTACATATTTTCAAACATTTTTATTAATTGTTCACAAAATTGTTCAACTGGCTTACATTCAAAATCATCATCTTAATTATGAAACAAAACATAAATGCATGATAATGGAATAATATCCCACATAATTATTTAAAATATATACAACATTTGACTGATTCCACCCCCTTTAAATGAGAAACTACAGTGGACAATCGATGTCCATGTAAAAATTATGATCCAACCCTATTCAATCTCGTCCCATCTCAGATCAGATACATTTTAGTGAAATAAAAATTCGATCACAGACAAGAAGATTTTCTTTCGCAAAAATTTTTATCTTTGAAGTTTTAGTATTATCGCCAAATATAATAAAAACAGTCATAAGTATTAAAATATTTCCTTAATTTCATAAATAGTAAATATTACATATATAACTATAATTTACTGCTGAAGTTAATATTTGCACACAAGTCAATGTGTATTTGACTTTATTGCAGTTTCGCAAGTTAAGTACAAAAAATAAATTCTTAAAATATAAAAAAAAATGTTAACAGAAATTGTACTAGCTATGAACAATAAAAAGGCAAATAAGCTAAGAACTATATCGCTTGATATTTGAAAATATTGTTAGACGAAAATATATATTAATTATTAAGACGAACATTATAGCATCTTTACCATGTGCGAAGCGTTTATTCCTCGTAGATGATGTAAATGCACTCGAGGCAAAGAACATTATAATTATTACAAACTGGTGTAATTAAGATTGCCATCGTAATCTTAGGCGTCATATTACCACCCGTAAGCTATGCCACTTCTAATAAATTATAAAAAGAAGACATTTAAATTTTAATTAGGTACCTATTCTTACGAATTTTCATGAAAGATTCTTAAGCTAACCATGAACAATAAAAGTCAGTCATTGTTGGATTCCTAAAATCAACACGAGCCAACATATTGGATAAAACATCTTCATCATCAACCCTTATACTAACTATCCCACTGCTGGGCGAGGGCCCCCTCTCAGATTGAGAGGAGGGATTCGGTTATAGTCCACCACGCTGGCGTAGTGCGGATTGGCAGACTTCACGCACGGGTGAGAAAAATCTCTAAGGTAGGCAGGATTCCTCATGATATTTTTCTTCACTGTTTAAACGCGATAATTAATTATTAATACGCACATGAATTCGAAAAGTTAGAGATGCGTGCCTTGGATTCCAACTCGAGACCATTGACTAGGCAGTCCAATGGTCATATAACAAAGCTATCAAAAATAATAATATTGGTACCCGAGAATAATATCAACCTTAAGAGAATAACATTTAAAGAATCCCTATTAGCCTATTATTTGTACTATAATATCAAAAATTAGATCTAAATTTGTTGGAACACGGTAACAAGGCACTTCTGGGGAGGAAAATGTAGTACCAAAATAGTTATTCTATACTTGAACACACTAATGTAGAATATTAATAATGTTCAGAAGTGGACAGTTATAATTAAAATCATCTATGTAGCTATTAAGACTATGGCGATTGCGAGCCATGCCCCGTACGAGGTGCGGACGAGACAAGAATCTATGTTTTTTTTGTTACAGGCACAGAATACCCTCATCGTTATATTGCAGGACATATAAATCCTGTATATTACATATAAAATGAGCCCAGCTCGCTAGACATTCTTTGATAGAGGTAATTCGATCATATGCAATGCTGAAGTGACTACTACACTACTACATTAAAATTAAAATTGAGTAGGTACTTATACTTAAAATGCAAAGTAAATTACTATACTATAAAGACATGACGACAGTGTTAAAGAATTAAAGTTCTAAAAATTTACTCAGTTTTGATAAAACATTGAGATTAATGGATTAATAAGATATTAAATAGAAATATAAAATATTGCAATCAGCCACACAATACATTTACCTTGGCGTGAAATAGTACACGTACCTACATTATAAAAGGGTATTTTAAAATCTGTCATCATGCCTATTATAAATGTATATCGCAAACGTTTATACATAATTTACACATTTTGTGTCTGATTAAAAACAATCATCCAAGAAAAATCATTATATTATTTTATTATAATTATTATTCTCGTGTGTATTATTTACGTTATATTTATAAGCATCTTTACAAAAAACAATCAAGTAAAAAGTAAAATATTTCATTATTATACTTATTATATTTTAAATTATATTATAAATCGTTGTAGAAGGCTACCCCAAGTGCGATTATCGCGAATACAAACGATGCATGCATAAGTACCTATACTGAAATCCCTTACTATACAAACGCATATACAATGAACCATGATTTCGCATCGGTTAGTATACTATCACGTTTCACTCATATGCTTCGCTACTTTAAAACCATATTTTGCTACTTTTATAATACTATTAATCAGATTTTTAGCTAAAACTTTTCGTAAAAATTCACTTATTAGAGTATTAACATTATATTAATGCTACATGCAATTAACAATACGTAATGAGGTAGGAATACACTTATAAGTAATCATTTCACGGTAATACACATGCAGAAACATTGGTACGATCTACTAAATCGTAAGAAACGTATCGATAAATATTTGATAACCTACCAACTGACATAATAACAAATAAAAGGAAAAGAAAAATAGGTACTCGTATTGAATGCAATACTTTTTATGTCTCACGTCATAAGCACGTATTCCTCTTTCAGACTATAGCACCCTGATATGGCCCACGGTTCCCGCGTTTCTTAAACCGCGTCTCGATGTTTTAAGAATGGTCAGCCATCCACAGACTGACCGCGGCTAGCGCAGCATAACTTGGCAGATCAGTTGATCAGCGTAGTTGTTATTTAGCCACGAGCCCCTCTATATAAAATAATCACAAAGTAAAAAATAACTTAATTTTAAAGTTAATTAAACCACCTTATTTTAATAATTTTATCAGATACAGTTCCTTACCTAATACTTTATAATAAAAGTATAATTAGAAGCAATACAGTCCCTACTAATATTATAGATGAAAAAAAGAGTGTCTTGTCTATAACGCTTTCACGCCTAAATCGATCAACCGTTTTAGTGAAATTTGACACAGAGATAGAATAGACCATGGAGAAGGCCATAGACTACTTTTAGTCTCAAAAATACCTTGTAGTGCGAGTGAAACCGAGGGCAACTGTTATATACCATAAAAGCAGCTGTGATCGAGATGGTTCTTACCTATAATTTATGAATATCTCTTCGGACGTTTCAAAATATTCAGACCATTTCCTGCTTGGAAAAAGAGTCTTCCCAACTTTTTAGATTATTTATGTGTACAACATGTGATATACCATATATATATAAAAATTTAACGAAAAGTGGACACCTTCTAAGTGTACTAAGGATACATTTCTTATCAAACATACATATGATAAGAAGGATACGGAAACGAAATGTTTGTGTGTGTGAACCAGCCGTGCCCTTCAACATCATCGGGGGTTCGTCCTGTAGGGCGACCCCAGAAATCCTTCGATGAGTCATCAACAACAACAAACAGATGGAGTAGACGATCTTTTGACGTATGCGCATATAGAACACAGAAATCCCTTCCAATTAAATATACATAAACAATTAAAATAAGTAAAAAATAATTTTGTCTCGCTAGCTTGTACATACTAGACGAAACACGGGGGACCGATACACATTGTTTTGTTTGTAAAATAACATCATAACCATAATTCCGCCTCTATACGTGTATTACTTGTTATTCTAATGATTCTGACTAACATATTACACAGGTGGTGACTGAGCACACTGAACATGACACATAATTATAAAAATATAAAAACAATACAACAGAAATTGTTATTAATTAAGGAGATCACTTCAATATACGTACTTACTTATATACTATACTTAATTTAATTTTTATAATATTCTATCATTCTATCGTCTGCCGGCGTCATACCCAGGCAGAACGGTGCGTAGCGCAGTCTTCAGTTGCTCGTTAAGCTCGAATTCATAATTGGCAAGGCTCTGCCGGCAATACGGACACTGTTCGCCGGACGCCTTGAATGACTGCTTTAAACATAACTGAAACGATAAAATAAAAATCTTTATTTGCACCAAGTTAATCGAAATACAAAAACATAAGTTTGTACTTAGAAATAATTAAGGTAATCTGAAAGACTGGTAGTCATTTTTATTTTATTAGAGTTGAAGCTAATACCCCAACTAAGATAAATTAGTACTAATTAATTAGTAATTATCTTGTACTGTAGGTATCAGCACCCAACGAATGAATATTATATGAATGATTAAGAGTCCCTATCAATTTCGTCGCGCTACGAGAATAGGTAGTTATCGAAGCGCAGTGATCGGGACCATATAATTTTGATCCGTAACTGCTATTATGAGTGTTATGTTTACTCAATAAAAATATCGTTGCCTAGTACGACATTCGCTATTATAAAAGTATAGTATAGTTTGACCTTCGTATATGTATAAGGTAAGTCATTAGAAATTTTATTGTAGGTACCTACCTACAATAAAACTAGCTACTTCTATATTATTAACCTGCCTAGGTAACGCTGAGGATATTTGTAGATAGCGATGGGCTCCGAGACATACCATAAGGCCGCAGACCGTGAGAGTATAGTATAGCGAACCAAAGTGTTATTATATTTGTAATATTGTAATAATAAAGCAACATCAACATACAGGTTGAGTGAATAAAATAAGCACGCTGATAGTTGTCTAAGTATTTTTTTTTATATGATTTCATATGTATTTTAAGTATTTATTTATAAACAAAAAAGTATCTATGTATTATATCCATTGTTTAGTACCCATAGTACAGGCTCTGCTTAGTTTGGGACTTGATGGTGTTGTGTTAAAGTGCCCCAAGATATTATTATTATTGAATAAGAGTGTAATGTAATGTACGCTTTAGATGAGGCATTTCTGTGTGTGTGTGAGGGGTTTGAGTGTACTTGGTTATAGCCAATTTTCTGTTTTTACACCACGAAACTTGTAGGGACTCTTAATGAATATTTATAATGTTATAACTACTTCTATAACGCTATGCTCGACCTGGGAACCGGAACCAGGACCGTCGCCATGACGGCCAAGGTCGTAGGATGGAACAGTCGCGCTTACGACCACTGGACTAATGAGGCAGTATTGACTTCAGGGGGAAACAAATATATAACCATGCACATTAATGCGCGCGCACCGGAGTACAGAATATTCATCTTCGGAGACTTCTGCCAACTATTATGGGGTCAGTTTCAAGTCTAACCAGATGTGGCTGAATATCAGTATTTTACACGAAGCGACTGCCATCAGACCTCCCCAATCCAATTTCTGGGATACCGATATCCAGAGGATAGTCTGGTTGTCAGGCTTTTTGGGCTTTTGATTATCGGCTTTACGTGCTCTCCCAGGCGCGGAGGATGTCCGGGGTCTCGATGTTTAAGAATGGTCACTCATCCACAGACCGACCGCGGCTAGCGCAACTTAACCTTGCAGATCGCTTTATCAGCGTAGTTATAACTTTGTGACTAAGTTATAAGTCACTTAGTAAATAAGATTCGAATATCAACTTCGAATCGAATATTACTTATTCACATTTTATACTGAATTGACATGAAATTTTCAAATTTCATTCATTTCATGTTAAAATTCGGTGGACTCTAAAAAAAAGGAATTACTTTTTGTCCCTGTACCTAATCCTGAAGATCCTGTTAAGGAGAATGGAAGTGGGACAAACTATTTAAATTATCGCATTGTCATTGGTCGTTGATAAGTGTGCAAAGTTTCAAATTAATCCATTTTGAAAGCTAAGAAAAGCGTGTTAAGAACGATTCTTTACAATAGATATAATGAAATTACTGGGCATATTATGGGATCTAAAATCTGAGGTCTCCTGGTGACGACGCGCTAGCTGTACCACTATACCACTAGTGCGATTATAGGTTCCAGTTGCCGCTTACCATCACGAGGGCCCATATGCGTGTTTGTCAGTTTATCACGATAAAAGACGATTTTTTGACTAGCAGAAACAACTCCAGGTATTTAAACACCGAATTGTTTTTCAAGTAATTATAGCAGGACAACAGCACGCCCAACAAAACCTTTCTTGACTAATAATGACAATAAATTAATAATAAAATTTATTTTCTCATCATCACATTACAGTTAAAACCTGTGTTACAGATCACCAGGCTACCCTCTGAAGAGAACAATTTCACTTTGTACATACCATTATAATTCATTTAGAGTTAAAACTGAATAAGAATACATAGGAGGATCAGGTGCACTTACCATACAGAAGTTGTGCAGACAAGGCGTTGTCACTGGAGACACTATAACGGCTTGACATATAATGCAGAGGAACTGTTGTGTAACATGGTCCACGAATTCCTGAAAAATCACATTTATTGATATGCAACGGATTTCTGTGGAATCTATGATTTCAATAATAACCATATACAGCTTAAATTGTGAAGGAATACGTCGAAAAGAAACCTGCATCACTGATGACTCGATGGCGTGAGAAGTATGCCATTCTGCACTATTATTATTAGATAAATACATATAACCCGCACTGTAAGCATACATTATTTATATCTACCCACCTTCTTGCCTCTGGTGTCGCACGTTACAAGGCACTCGTCCCAAAGCTTATGGTTGAGCGTGTCAGCCTTGATTGCAGCCATATCTTCATCACTTAATCCAATTTCTATTTTCTTATTTAAGTTTTTATTGGGGCTACTGCTATTTGTCTCTGAAATAAAGAATGAAACTTTAAGATAAAAAATTAACATATTTGGAGTATTTCGGGATCGGCCTACTCCTAGCCGAGAAATGATACTCGCTGGCGTGTGTGTAATTATTTTAATCTCACGTAAGTATCTCAACTACACGTAGACAGAGAACAATGTCTACGCAACTACACAATATTAACAAGCGGCCATTACGGTCGGCTCGGGCAACGCGACATGCGTCTGAGTCGACTGACGGCCGGAAGCGGAGAGAACGAGCGCGCGATCCGAAGCAAGCACGCTCCGCCCCCATCCACAGACAATCTGTGGTATTTTTTTAGTCGTTCAACTAAAGACAACAAATAGTTGAACTATTAGAGGAGTGCCGATACACCACACATAATTAGTGGAAATATAGGCATTTTTATGTTTTTATCATCTATCACTTGAAAATCTTGTTGTCATGTTTGGCTATTCCGTTCTCATACTTCTCACCTTGTTCCTCCTTAGAAGACTGCGAAATCTTTCGTTTCTTGGCGGGTGTGACTCCATCGTCCTTAGACTCTGTGCTTTGATTTGTTTCCACCAACGCCCGTCTTTTTTTGCTAGTGTCGCTTTTGCTGCCTGACGCTTTACTATTTTTAATTTTAAGAGCCTTCTTTTCTGCTTCCGCTTCCAAATAACCGTCGGGATACTGTTAAGAAAAAGTAGACAATTAGGTGACAGTATGGCACTTGATCAGAAATGAAATAAAACTATCCGTAGGTACATGATATTCTTTGTTGTATTTACTATATATTGGTGCTAAATATCCTGAGGGTTAAGGTAAATATTCCACCAGAGACTTCGATAACCGCAAATGTATTATCTATGGCAACACCCACGAGCAAGTAAAAGCAGACTTACGATGCAATTAAAGACATTTTTTTCTCAATACATTGCCACGTACACAATAAATGCGCGTACTACTATACTGAATACTTACAACAATGGGGTACACCTTGCCCTCTGGTTCCCAGGGCGCTGGGTTGGGATCGTCTCGCCTCAGCAGGTACTTCCACACACGGTACCCAGATAACCCCTTTTCTGGGTAATACTTTACTACTTTGTATATGCCATCATACCTACAAAATATATTGTTAGCTTATTTAGCGTGACACAGCAACCAGCATATTACTGAACTTTATCTAACAGTACTTGCCCAAATTTGTACCTGAGGTACATGACAGCTGTCAAGTTGACAGTTTTTACTATGAAGTCACTATGAAACTGATAATAATGTGCCAAAATGGTGTGCGTTTGACATTCCAAAACTGACACTGACAGCAGATTATCAAGTTGACAGTTTTTACTATAAAAACACTATGAAACTGATACAAGTGTATTAAAATGGCGTACGTTTTTACAAATTTAAAGTTATTTTTTCTCATCCCCTAGTGAGTATAAAAAGAAAGTATGACAAGAGTTTTAACCAGCGAAATACAGGGTATTTTTTCCAATAAGTGTACCCTCGGTACATCATTTGGGCAAATTTTGGTGACATCCTTTCGGTGAATTTTGTCCTGCATATGACATGGAGTGTATAATATTACAACATGGAGTGGAATGAAATATAAATATGATGGCAATTGTCTGACCTGATACCTTCCTTGGGCGCGTACTTGGGAAAGTGTTTCATCATCTTATAGGAGCGCACGACCCGCACGGGCTTGCCACTGCGCCAGTCGTCGCCAGCGTCGCCACCTTCCTCACTGATCTTATTTACAGCGCAGTTTCGCGCTAAGGCTCTAATGGAGATAAAATTATATTGTGTTGTGTATAATACAATAATGGTTACTAAATGTTTAGACCAAGTTTCTTGTTGAAGTTGCCTCACACTACAAGGATGAATAATATTTTTTTTAAACCTTAATCAAACCCGTGAAACATTGAAAGTGAAACTCTCAGCCATTGTGATTAACGTTGTCGGATTTACCGGATATATTAAAATTTAAAGCGACGTTATATTCTTCATACAGAAAATTCTACTATAAATAGTAGGAAGAAGTACATATCAACAATATTTCTTTATAATGCTGTTGCAGATGGGCGTTTGCGTTATAGTCATGTAGCAACACAAATAATAATTAACTTTGGCATACTTAAAAGGAAATAAAGTTCATTGCTGTGGAAAAATAGAATAGAATCCATATTCAATTCTATTTTGCCACAACGATGGACGTATGTCTCCCGCTCTTTGCGCTCTTTGGGAGAGGCCTACGTTCAGCAGTGGCCAGCAATAGGCTGATATGATGATTGCAAAGTTTGGCGCATTCAAGGAGATTATAATTATAAATGATATTACTGTACACCCTGGCCAGTGAGCCACGAACAACAACCGGCTACGTGGCTTTGTTCTTTAGAAAAAGCTTTATCATCATCATATCAGTGAGAGATGATTATCTCACTTGTTTTCTCTGGTAAGCGTCTGGTCGCAGGATTGTTCTGCGGTGCGTTTGTTGCCGGAGAGGTCCCTGCCGCCGCTGCCCGTGTATGTGAACTCATTTCCATAGTCCACGTCGTCCTCATACCCACCTGAAGGTAAGAGTATTAAATATGCAACCAGGTGTTTAAATTACTATATGTATATTAAAATAAACCTTTTATGTCAAGTGCTATGGTAAATGTATTTGTAACATCAATCAGGTAATTCATACCCTTAGTCTACTTGCCACTGGCGTCACCAGCGACGCGGCGATGCCAGTTATTGTTATTGTCACTCGTAACGACACCCCCGTCATACGTATACCCTACGTTCAAGGCTTGTTTAGGTAATGTAACTTGTTCGGAACATTCTCGCACTTCCGCGGCGGGGGTGGCTCTATGGGACGCTTCAAGATTGTACGCGCGGCGCCTTACCTGAAAATCCTTTGTTGTGCTCCTAAGAACAATACAACCTACTTGAACCAGGTGTTATCAATTACCAATGATGCACCCGCCTAATATGGTAACTTCTACGTACACACATGATTAGATTTTACATAATTGAATGTACCTACCTGAATATACATTAAATCAGAAATCCTTCGTACCACCCCGGTTACTTCCGTTATTTAAAATATTATTTATTGATTATAACCAACTTGCCTTAACAGTTAAGAACCACACAAACAAGTTATTGGTCTGTACAAACAAAGTCAAAAGAGAAACATACCTACTGCATTAAAATTAGAAAAGAAATTCGAATAATAACAACAACAACACAAATAATAAATATCTATGTTATATAAAGCATAACAAATCATTATAATTATATTATTTTAAATGTTTAATGATTCATGTATGTTTATTTTATCTGCCATGCTTTAAAAGTATCTTTAAGTTGTATTAGTGATTTAACCTCATTTCCGTTTTACCCAGGTTACTTCTGTTGTTTAATCTAATAAATATCTAGTGTTATATAAAGCATAACAAATTATTAAATATTATTTTAAATGTTTTCATAATGAATGTTTATTTAATTTATCTGCCATGCTTTAAAAGTATCTTTAAGTTGTATTAGTGATATAACCTAATTTCCGTTTTCAGAATAGACTATTTGACAATGCGAAAAATAAAGTGTCAATTACTGTTATCAGTATAAATTAAGAGTTTAAAAATGGTTTTTTATAAACGTAACTTGAAAATAATATCTAATTTATTTAAAAATCCGTAAATAAAAAATGCATTTTTTTAACGTTTGTCACGTGACACAAAACGCTCCTGATTGGTCGAGTGTGTGATGACGTCACAAGCTTGGAAACCTCGTTTGCGTACTTGCGTCTACTTGTGATTTATCAGCTTTCTAAATTGTTTTAATAAGATTTTCTGTATTATTCATTGTTTTTGTGTGATTTATTCGCAATATTTTCCAAATTCTGTCAAGTACTTTTACCATGGACAACGATTTTGTAAAAGCCGACAGCAGAAACCTGCCCCAAGTCGACACAATCATGGTCGGATTGTTTTTCAAAAATAATTCCAACTTTTATGCTTCGGAGCTAAAAAATTTGAAAACAGCAAAGTAAGTATACTAACACTTTAGCGGTAACTTAAATTATATCATAAGAAAGTGAAATAATGATGAACTTCTACATCGAACTTATATAGGATATAATTATATATTATAGTCGGGATCTTTTAGTGTAATGCTTATTGAAATCATAAGACTCTGTAGCTACACTTTTTAACTAATATTATGGAAAACAGCGGAAATATTCGAAGTTATTTGCAAGACATTCTGTTATAAACATTAGAGGTATTATAACCTCAAATCAATAACGAAAATATTTAGATTCAGAATGTAATTAATTATTACAAAATTTATATAATATGTTTACTTACATCGAAATGATCTTCACAGAAGAAAATATTTGTACTATTCGCTATATCATTAGGATCCCTGCGAGAAAGTTTCAACCACTTTCGGCGCACTTCGACATTCTTTGGAACACTTAAAAATAGTTTTTCCGGAATTTTTATCGACGTATTTGTACATTTTGGAACTGCACACCATTTGTAACTCATTTTGTCACTTATTTCACTGATAAAATGTAAATCCAATCGCACTTTCGATTTTTGTTTGCAACAAATGTATGTGGATGATATGTACCACAGATCAGAATACAGGCGTGTGACGTCTCCGACCCCATTGCAGCGCCATATTGTCGAAGTAGCGTTTTGGCACGCTATTTAAATATTAAATTTTTAATTTGATATTTTTCAGCAAATATGTACCAAAATTAAAAAAATCAACTTTTACTGAGTTCCTTAAACTCTACTACATACTATAAAATGGATTTTAAAAACCTGTCAAATAGTCTATTGTTTAAAAGGTAGGGTATGTAGCTAGGATGGTTACACTTTAATTAAATATCTTGTGCAAGGCGAAGCTCTGCTTGATTGTGTATCTGTACCTAATATAAAATAAAGTTGTAAGATTCCATCGCAAGACTTCTATTTGTTCTCCATTACACAGGTTAGACGTCTTACTTAAACCTTCCTGAAACTACAGTCCGCTACACAACTATTATCATTTATTTTTATTAAACAGACTTTTTAATATTTATGGGTAATAAATAGGGTAGATAAATATGATTAGGCAGTTTATATATTTATTTTAATCCATACTTTAAAGTTTACTTCTACGAATCATGAAACAGTTACGTTCTCAAGCTGATTACAAAAAACTTGAGTGAATTTTATTTGTTATAATTATCATTTCTTCTTTTATAATGCTTCTTTAGAGTGGTATAGGCCGTTGTTTCATTTATTGACGTGCGTCCCTATATGCTAAACGAATCATTAGATAATGTATTCTATTCTAATAACTTCATTCTTACCTGACAAAACAATGCTGTACGCTCCTTCCACATCACGCCCATGTATTCCTGATACAGGCGGACGGTGGACTCCAGTTTCCGACAGCTATAACGGAAAAAAATATAAGACTTAAGGAGAATAACATAAACAGACATAGCATACCATCACGCCAGTAAATGTGAACCAGGAATTTATTGATATACACACTTAGAGTGTCGGTATGTATAGGCCCTTCTCCAAATCCCGAGCAACTCCTACCTTGGAATCTACCCCAAGGCCCCGAGTGTGGCAGTGGTGCTTACGACCGAGGCAGTTTAGATAATTATAGCGAAAATTAATGTTTGTTATGGATTTTGAATGGAGGGGCTCGGGGCTAATTTATATACGCTGACCAATCGATTTCCAAGATCCAGTTTAGCTATCCGCGGTCTCCCTTCCTCGGAGAGCACGTAAAGCCGTCAGTCCCGGTTGCCATGCGAACACCTATGACAATCATAATTTGTAATAAGAAGCTCCAAAATCCTGACAACCAGTCCGTCCTCAGAATATCGTTATAATTGGGTTGTGGAGGTCACATTGCATTCTCTTCGTGTAAAACACTGATAATCAGCCGCATTAGGTTAGACTGGAAACCGATCCCAACATAGTATACATTGCTATTACCCAATCTTTTTATTACTAATAAGACTGTGCTATAACCACTACTTGCGATACGCAATGACTTAGAGCGTTTTCACACACCTCCAGCTCTGTTTATAAAGCAACCGTGCACACTGGTCTTAGAGAGAGAGAGCAGGTTTTATCACACCGACACACGACGGGCAACGGACAAGCAACAATACAGTCAAGAATGCTTGTTTCTAGCGGAACGCATAAGCATTGCCATTGAACATGGCAATGCAGCCAGTCTTCTGGGCACGTTGCCGGACTACAGCGATGCCGAGGAATACTTTGACGCCTTTTGAAAATAAATGTATGATATTAGTCAAGAGTTTGACAATCACCTGAATCCTGAAACGCCAGCACATGCCGACTTCGATGCCAGGAATAGGGCCGAAGTGGTTGGGCGGCATTGCGCAAGTCTTAGTTTTACCTGGAAGATAAAATAATAAGGCGTAATATAAGCCAGAATTATTAATCAAAAGGAAGCGGGTAATAAAGCTCTAGTGACTATTGAATCAGAAAAATCAAAGCTCGTTCCTGTCAGCAAAACAATATATTTTCCAACATTCGCGCTTAGCGCTGTGCACAGGAATCAGTTTAGTTGCTTCCTCATAACACTTTGATTACACACTCCAAAGCAAAGCTATCATAATGAAGAATTTAATTAACAGCTTGCCAAATCAATATTTATCCTTTTGACCGCCACGGACGTATATAGAAGTCAAATTAAAACTTGCTCACGACGCCAACGACGGCATGGCACGGCAAAAAGACCACTTCTTTTTATCTAAATGATATCTTCAATGTACAGACACAGCTATTTTACAGTTTTATAATAGTATATAAGTCTAACATAAACATTCGCGCTCGCACCGGCTTTATTTGACTTAGCATTGGAGTATGATAAGCGTATTTACTTTGTGTGTTTGTTTAGCTGACATGAGAAATGATTCCCCTCAATTCTAAATGCATATTCTTAACCATAACCTACATTTATAACATAAGATATCATATTATCTCGCCTGAATGCCCCGATGGGTTATATTCTATTATATGTACAGGTACACCCACGGTTCGTATGTTTAGGTCCTATGTATTCAGGGCCGGATCTACCAAATGGCTTTTTGGGCTTCAGCCCAGGGCCCCGTAGATTCAAGGTGCCCCCAGCTAAGTCAAGTCAAAGTCAATATAAATCAAATAGTTTACTGTCTTATTTTTTTCTATACTTTGTGTAATTAGGTAGACCCCTGAATAGTATTAGCCCAGGGCCCGCTAAACTCACGGTCCGGTCCTGCATGTATTAGAGGCAAGCCTATTGCCATTAACCAGGCACAAATCCAAACCCGCAGCTACGGAAAGTTTAAAAAACCCAATTACACTTGTCGACCTGGGAATCGAGCCCAAGACCGCAGGCGCGCCTACATTTATACATATAATAAAAATAGACACAATAATGTGTCTGGTATGTGTATGGTATTCTATGCCACAATTTAGGAATAAAGATCAAAGCGACGCAAGCGGCACAGTAGCTGTAAAATTCGATTTTACATTAAGCATGTTTCAGATACCTGACAATACTAGATTGTAGGTGTTGTTATATTCTTTGAAAAAATTCTATTATTATGTCGCCACATGAATTAGCACAATAAGTACCTCCGCGGTTGTGTTGACAGTGGGGGGAACTTTGACCCTTATACTGCCAACCCAACTGTTCCTCTTTAGTTTTACAGGGTCGGGAACGCGCAAGTAATACCGGTGTTACAAACGTCTATAGGCTACCTTTACCGCTTACTATCAGGAGGGACGTATGCTTGTTTGCCACATTAGTGGCATAAAAAAAAGTAATGATTATGATCAATATCAACCCTATATAATTATACAGGGTGGAAGGGACATCGACGCGCAACGGCTTATCATGACTTCAGTACATGATTCTGGACCCCGCTGCGTTGGAATTTTTAGTCGGCTTTTTCTTCAATTTTACAACTCGCAAGTGAACTCTAAGGAAACAGTTGACCAGAAGATCTTTCGAGTTTAATTTACAATGCTACTTTTAGTGAAAAAAGTGAATTAATGACTTTTTAATTAAAATTCTTATTGGGTTAGATAGAAATAACGATTTTATACAGTTTGTTAAGTTGAAAAAAATTCAAAAAAAATGTAAAATTTAAGAAAAAGCTGAAGAAAAATTCCAACACAGCGGTGTCCATAATCATGTACTGAATTCATGGTAAGTCGTTGCGCGTCGATGTCCCTTCCACCCTGTATGTTATATTTCCTATAAAACCGGCCCAGTCGAGTCGGACTCGCGGACCGAGGGTTTCGTACAAACCTGTAGGTATACTATTGATTGCTTGACATAGAAGTTTGATTTTATTACAGCTTAAAGGTATTATAGACCTGAGTATTTGATATGAATTTCAATTTAATACCTCTACGCGTTCATGAGGAAAGGGGTAGTGACTGTAAAATTATTAAAAATATTTTTATTATATTATGATGTAACTAAATATTGTTGCAATGTTTCCTCTATCTCTGTTATAAGACGTTGCTTCGATCCAAATTTCAATATTCTGAGTTCACGGGAAGTACCCTGTAGGTTTTGATTCCCTTACGAGTTTCGAAAATTTGCGCCATAAACGGCTCTATCTTTTGATTGCATTGGCTAAGAAGTTTGATTTTTTTACAGCTCTAAGGGACAGTAGACCTGAGTATTTGATATTAATTTTAGCTAGATACCTCCACGCGTTCTTAAGAAAAAGGGTCTTGACAGACGGATGGACGAACGGACAACAAAGTGATCCTAAAAGGGTTCCGTTTTTTCCTTTTGAGGTACGGAACCCTAAAAACGAGATGAGTGGAAGGAGGGTAGGCCTTTGCCCTTAAGTGAGACGATAAAGATTGAATAAAAAAATAAAATTCTAAATGGAAGAATAACATTAATAAATTTATAGCTTGAAGTCTCACCGCTGCTGTAGGGTTTACAAACTTACACATTCAAAACATAGGACTCACGAATAATATACATAATATACATTCGCTCTCGCAATAAATATAATCTATAAATTTAAATATTAAACACAGTCTCACGGCAGCTGTGGTTGGTTATAAAACCTACACATTCAAAACATAGGACTCACGATATCAAAGTTCATATACCTTCGCTCTCGCAATAAATTGTATAATCTATTTTAAATACAGTCTCACGGCAGCTGTGGTGGTTTATAAAACTTACACATTCAAAACAGGACTCACGATCATTCGACGATCATGACACAAATCGTCTGTCGCCATAAATATAATCTATAAATTTAAATATCAAACACTCACCGACACACGCCATCCCTCTTCCCCAGTCGCGATTACTTTTAGTTGTCTTCTTCACCTGCTTGGAAGCTCCGGGAGCGATGACGTCATTAGGGTCTCTCTTGCAGGAGGGGCAGTACCAATCCCCTTCAGGAAGCTTGGTGAGCGGCGGGCTCAGGCACATCATGTGGTAACCGGTGTCGCACTCATCACACAACACTATCTGTGACAACAGAATATATTTATTTGGCAACAGCAAGTATTGTACATCAATAATCTTATAGGGTAATAACTATCGTGGTACAAACATAATTACATAAGCCAGCAAGCTATGCTGATGGGCAGGGTGTACACACAACTTACTTTGTCTGGGGACTCCTTCCCTGAGCACAGGTAACATCCACAGTCTTTGCACTGAACAGCTTCTTCATCATGACATGTTAAACAGTTGAATGGTAAAGCCCCTGAAAAAATTATCGGACATTAACACTATTTTTGTTTTATTAGTAATCTTATTGATACATAAAACGGGAGATATCCTTAATCGTTACATAAGTCTGCTATTTTATGTATTCACTAGCTTTTACCCGCGACTTCGTACGCCTAGACTTAGTAACACAATTGCTGTCGGATTTTATTCATGGGATAATAAGTACTCAATGTTAGGGAAATTCCCGCTTTGTTCCGAAAAAGAAGTATTCAATATGCCAGCGCCAATCACAAACTATTAACATTTCATTTAAATCCCGTAAGTAGGTCTCCTACATAAGTTTTCTGGGAATTCTCACATCATTTTGGGGTAAAATATATTCTATTTGTTATTCCCGGTCACTTATTATGTGTACTGTATGAAATTTCATTCAAATCCCGTAAGCTATTCGTGTTTCGGGATTTCTGGGATTACCCCACATTTTTCTGGGGTAAAATATATACTATTTGTTATTCCCAGTTACATACTATGTCTGTATAAAATTTCATTCAAATCCCGTAAGCTATTCATTTTTCGGGATTTCCGGGATATTCCCACATTTTTCTGGGGTAAATTATATCCTATTTGTTATTCTTAGTCACATGCTATCTGTGTATGAAATTTCTTTCAAACCCCGTAAGATATTAGTTTTTCGGGATTTCCGGGATATACCCACATTTTTCTGGGGTAAAATATATCCTATTTGTTATTCCCGGTTACATACTATGTGTGTATGAAAATTCATTCGAATTCCGTAAGCTATTCGTTTTTCAGGATTTCCGGGATATTCCCACATTTTTCTGGGATAAAATATGTCCTATTTGTTATTCCCAGTCACATACTATCTGTGTGTGAAATTTCATTCAAATCCCGTAAGATATTAGTTTTTCGTGATTTCCGGGATATTCCCACATTTTTCTGGGGTAAAATATATCCTATTTGTTATTCCCGGTTACATACTATGTGTGTATGAAATTTCATGCAAATCCCGTAAGTAGTTCTCCTATATCCGTTTTTCGGGATTTCCGGGATATTCCGACATTTTTCCGGGATAAAAAGTAGCCTATGTCCGTCTCCTGGCTCTAAGCTACCTCTTCACCAATTTTCAGCCGTATCGGTAAAGCCGTTCTTGAGTTATAAATAGTGTAACTAACACGACTTTCTTTTATATATATAGATATCAATAGAGTTAAGATAACTTGAAGAGGGTTATAAACTACTTATGGAAACATACGTGGTTTTGTAGGCGTGACCATCAGCATCTTGTATTTCTTAGTCCTCTCTGCTAACGGTACAACCTGTTCAATGGCATAAATCTTCTCTTGCACTCTAATTCTGGTATCATTTTGTGGAATAGCATCAGGACCAAAATACAGAGTACCTATTAAGTCATAATTAGTTCTTGTTTTCTTTATTTCTGTTACTTTGAAATCATACCTGTTGATAGAAAAACAATCACAATACATAAAAGTTACACCAGCCCTCTCATTGATCAGGGCTGTCAAGTCAGATATAGGATTGATGGAATATTTCAGGGAGAAGAGGTAGTGGGAAGTGGTAGGTCCCTTCTGTAGGAACAATAGTGATGAACAATTTATTTATATCAATTTGCACTTACCAGTATCCTGTTTCTAATGGTTCATCTATATTGTAGTTAACCATAACCACCTGTGCTATTTTCAAGTCGTTAATTTTAATCTCCTGTCTTGCTCTGGGCCTTATATTTTTTAATTTACAGTAATTGTCACAACTATCCTCTTTACTGTGAAATTTCAAGTTTATTTTAGTTTAATTGTTTGGATGTAAAGACTTTTTCTGACCAGCATTATTTAGTTATTTTAAACTTTAATGTACACCATAAATACATCATCATCAACCCATATACTGTCCCACTGCTGGGCACAGATCTCCTCTCATATTGAGGGAGATTAGGCTATAGTCCACCACTCTGGCCTAGTGCGGGTTGGCAGACTTCACAAACCGTCTCTAATGTATGCAGGTTTCCTCACGATGTTTTCCTTCACCATTTAAGCGAGTGATAATTAATTATTAATACGCACATGAATTCGAAAAGTCGGAGGTGCGTGCCTTGATAAATACAAACATACAAAATATTTATGCGCTGTATCCGTCATAATTTTAATTTCCTGTCTTGCTCTGGGCCTTATATTTTTTAATTTACAGTAATTGTCTATACTATCCTCTTTACTGTGAAATTTCAAGTTTATTTTAGTTTACTTATTTGGATGTAAAGCACTGACTGCTATAATACAAGAGGTCAGTGATGTAAAAGACATAAAACTCTGGCTGGTTTTCTGACCTGCATTATTTAATTATTTTAAACTTTATTGTATACCAGAAATACAAACTTAAAAAATATTTATGTGCTATATCCGTCATAATGAAAACAGGGATGAGTGGCGTAAAAGGGAGTACTCTTGCAGTGGATAGATATTGAAGGCTACAAATGATGAATTAATGTATAACGGCCTTATCACTTAAAGAGATTTAAAAACAAGAGGAGTATAAATACTATCATGTTTTAATGTGAGTACTTATTAATGAAAAAAATCATTAATATAAAATAACCTGTACATAATAATAATTACTTACTCTGTATCCAGTTTTACTTTATAAAGTAGCAATGAGTTCATTTTCACCTCATTCTGCATTTTCCAATCTGATTTTGGTACTTGGCTAAAATACTTTTTTATGCCTTTACTCTCTGAAATGTCTTTGGTTGTCGAGTCACATTCCATTGGTGGTGTGTTCTCAACATCATCCTCTGTGTCTGAACTGATACTACTATAGTGAATTGCTTCTGCTTCATTGGTGGACTTGTTAATTATTTCATCTATGTTTGGTTCTTCAGGATCTTGAACTATTCTGGTTATTTTGCCTTCAAACCAAGCACCTAATGACTGATCCCTCATATCTATCAAGTCCCCTACTTCATATAATGTGCTCACTGCATCTGTTAAAATTTATAAAATTATATATTATACTCCAGTAGCGAGGACTTGGCTATTCTGAAAAACCTCACCAATTGTTGGTGTATATCTTTCTGTATATGTTCTCGTGTTCCCGTTGATCCCTTGAAATTCGCCATACATACATACAGTCCCGCCTTTTTCCCTAACTTAACCGCAACATCTCGCACCTCACCTCGCATTCGCCATATTTTATTACAAAATGATGTTAATCTTTAAATGCTTGTGCCAAAGTAATAACTATGCAGATCACCCATTCTGCAATGTTAAGCCGCGCTAGTCGCGATCATGGTGTGGGTGGGTGACCATTCTTAATATTGACCTAGAAAATTGTTATTGGTTGGAATAAACCAAGATTATTTATTGGGTGCCAGCACTTGATTTTTGTTGAATTTTTGGTAATTCAGTATTCAATATTGAAATATAATTTATATTTTATATGCCTATATAACATTGTGGTTATTTTCATGTACCCATTTACCCTGAATGTCTGCTAGGTGAAAATGACTACTTTTATTTTAGTTAACCTCTACTCATACTGTCCCGCTGCTGGACAAAGGTCTCCCCCATAACCTATAATTGGTTCTATGTAACATAACTTAATTGTTTATTCGCTCTGTATAGCTGTTGTTTGGGAAATATCTCAAGTCATACAAAGATGAGAGATGAGAGGGTACAGGAGAGGCGCGATCAGCAGATCATAATCTTCATTGAAGGGTTGGGAACACGAGGGGGAGGAGAGGTTACCTAATCATTATCTAAAAAGTTGCTTTCATATGGAGGGAGGTGGGAGGGGGACTCAAAGAACTTAAAAATATTTAATTTCAAATCATTTGTGATGAAGGAGGGGAAGAGTATGGAGGTTGTGGGTGTTTATGGGAGTATTTGGAGAGGTGGCTAATTTATATTTATATAAATTGTAGCTATGTTTTAAAATATTTATTTCATACCAACCAAATGTAATTCATTTGCATTGGATGGAAAATTGAATTTATTATTTCTTCTATAAAAAACTGTTTTTCTATGTTATTGCAGTTAACCATAAATTATTCATGCAACTTTAAAAAAACCTACCTTTATATTCAAAATTATTTTCTGAATCTATCTCCACATCCATCTTCTCTTCAGCCTTGTCTTGGGAACTATCCTCAAACTGTGCCTGGACCATGAGCTGAATAACATCATTGAGCTTGATACTGTAATCATGGAAGGTGTATCCATTTTCCAACTGAAATAAAAAAAATGTCACAAATAAATTATTAGTGCAAGTCACTGAAACACTGAGCCACTGAGCTGAATCAACCACGGGTCATACAAAGGGTAACCAAAGCAATACTAGGGTGGTATAAGTTGATGAAAAGTGAAATAATTGTCAGGTTGGATTGGACTACCAAATCTTAAATAAACCCAGGTAAGTGAGGGTAAGATTCATGAACTAAGGCTTGCTGAGTAAAAGGGTAATGTTGATGGCGAAGAGCCAATAACTCCTATCTTACATTTTTGAAAAATTGACTATAAGAAAGTCAATTTATAGAACAAGTGGGAACAAACAGAGACCTATGGATTTACTTATTCATAATGGAATGGAATTAGGCGTCCATTTTCAAATGTTCATCGACTTATTGAGTGAATTTAATGTGCTAGATACCTATTCCTCATTATTTTTTTACTTTACTTAACTATCAAACCAGTGATAATTTAAGTGCATTAGATATTATTTTGTTTGTTGCATTTTTTATTAAAATTCTTTACTTTCGAGTCACTACTAATTAAAGCAGTGTACCTATCGAAACGTTAAAACTAAGCGGTAGCTTAGCATTAGACATGCACAAAACATCACCTTATGAAGTAATGTGATGCAACATTACTTTTTCGGTCAGGTGATATTACTCGATAACATTACGCATTACTCGAAACATTACGCGACGTATTCGAAAGATCTGATAAAGTTTGTGCTTCGACTGTACTATTACTTAAAGTGATACGTAATATACGTATTACTTGTTGCCAAAGGGTATATTGATCTATGCTTGTTGCACTCCCGTAATACATTTAGCTTACAGTGAGAAAAAGTTTATTTAGATCATATTACTTGAAAACCTTGACATGAAATTCCTAGCATACGGTGTATTTGAATGATGAATATTTTTTTAGATATGAGAAGGTCTTATCGTGTTGCACTCTTCTACTAAAGATAGGAAATGCGCGGGTGATGGTGTGATGTTAGTTTTCGTCGCGTAATGCATATTAGGGCATCACATTTTGAAGTAATATCACCCGAGTAATATTACGCGCATCACCTACACATGTCTACTTAGCATACACGTTTCGATAGCTACTTAATATAGGTAATAATTCTTTTTTTAAGGCATTTAATCAGTGTCTAACTTAAACACACGCTAGGTACTTTTTAACACCAAACTACAAAATACATTTGTTTACAAGCTTACATTTTTATATAAATATTAGGTAATTAGAGAACTTACAAGCTTCCCACCGTAGAATATTTTTTGTAAATTTGGTTCAACATCAAATTTCTGTTTGATGATAAGCCGAAATTGATCTATTGTAGTCAACTTCGACTGAACAACGACGATGGTGTCTGGTTGGCCAGAGAAACGTACTCGCACATGCATTTCTAGAAATTTTGTAATACGGGCGTACACGTGATAATGGCCGTGTTCAAATATTGAATAACAAGGCGGTCCTATTATGATGTCTGGAATGAAGTAAAATTTACGTTTACACCGCTAAGTGGCTAAAAAAACTGGCGCGAAAGCGACCGCAAGGCAAAACCACAGATATTAATCTGTGAACCACAGTACCTGTAAAAATAGTCAGTAACTCAGTACCAGACCCAGTAACTACAGAACTAAAAGCACACTAATCCAAAGACTAGTTTATTAAGTATTTGGAAACACAGATTAGGTGAGTGATTATAGATACATTGTAACTGCACAATGTATCAGTCTCTAAATTAAACAATTAAATTTTAAATGGCAAAAAAGACAGTAACCAAAGCCTACATTATATTACAGCAACGGTGACAGCCGTGTGATAGCAGAAAAAAAAATAAAAGAAAGACTATTGGTGATTTGGTGGTCACTACCACCAATAGTCTTTTTTTTATTTTTTCCGGATCCGTGCCCTACCAAGTTTTCTTGTGATAATTTTTTTGTAGACGAGAGTAAAGATTTAAATCATTGGACGAGAGGGATAATAGTCTGTGTATCACGTTATAGACAGATTAGTGATCAATCAAGCAGGTGACAAAAAGCTAGGTACTATGCGTAATTCAAAACTTTCAACAGTTTCATACGGTTTCAACTATGAATAGGAACGTTATTGACCGCTATCTGTCAAAAAAGTACAGCTTGCAAAGAAAATTAATTTTCTTCATTTGAAATTTTAAAACTTTAAAATATATTTGTAAGCAGTATTACAAAATCCAGACTTTGCGATTTAATAAAAAGGCACAAACGGCCAAAAAACTACATTATAGACAGTATTTTACACTCCCATGTCTGAAGTTTTGAAGCTGCCACCCTAGAATTGTGATTTAAATCCAATTGAATTTATCACTTGATTAGCATAGGGCTGACAATAATGTTCAACCATTAGAAAGCCAAATTGAGAATATAACACTGGAAACTATTGATTCAATTACCAATGACGATTGGCAAAAATTGAGTCAGCTATGGTGGGTCGAGGGAGCAGCAGAAAAAGAAGGTTGTGGTAGGCTGGAACAGGCATGTTAGTGATCAGGGAGCCGGACGCCCGGTGCCATCACTGCGTCCATTGCGTAGAGGACACGGCGCTGCACACGCTCACAGAGTGTGTGGCTTGGGAGGAGCCGCGCCGTGCCCTCGTCGCTGCGGTGGGAGACGACCTGTCGCTGTCAGCCGTCGTCAGCTCGATGGTTGACAGCGCGGCGTCTTGGGACGCGGTGATCTCCTTCTGCGAGGATGTCATCTCGCAGAAGGAAGCTGCGGAGCGGGAGCGCGAGAGTGCTAGCGCTGACCCAATCCGCAGAACGCGCACCGGGCGACGTCGTCACCGGGAGAGGGCGGACAACGCCCTCTTCCAGCCTCCCTAAACGGTCCGGGGGCGACAGACGCGGGGAACGTCTGTCGCTCCCCCTCAAGGACCCGAGACGGTGGCGCGTTGTGTTCCACGCGCGCCTCTCCAAGGCGGCAGGGGGGGGAGTACGCCTCACTCCCCCCCTACAAACTCAAAGACGGGGCCATCACCAGTCGGGGGCCGCGGAAGAATGCTCTGTTCCCGTAGCCCCCGACGCAGCGGGTGCGAGAAGGAACACCGTGTGGTTTTTAGTCGGTAGGTCACCCACTCTGGGTGGAGTCCGACACGCCCCGCCGTCTCCCCGGGCGGCGGAATTCCATGATGGATTTTCCACACGCTAAGCAAAAAAAAAAAAAAGGCATGTTAGTGATGCATACAGGGAAGCCAGGCTAAAGTTCAGTGTGTGGCAGGATTGTGGTAAACTGTCTACAGGTCCTTTGTATGCTGACATGTGTGAGGCCAAAAAGATATTTAAATCTCGCCTGAAGTGGTGTCAAACGCACCAAGAGCAGATAAAGGTGGATATTTTGGCCTCACTTATATCTTGCCTGAAGTGGTGATATTTTGGCCTCACATCATTCAAACAAAGATAATCGCTCCTTTTGGCGGCACACGAACAGGATGAGTAGTAGGCCTGGCCTCCCTGTATCGGTTAACGGGGTGAATGATCCTGCAGACATTGCTAACCTCTTTAAGGTACAGTTTAAAATAAAAACACCACTGAGACCCAGCGTGTCTGTGCATGAACCTCCGGATCATAATATTAAAGAATAAGAAAACGTTGTTTCAATAAAAGTATATTAAGAAGAATAACAACCCATAGCAACGTAACACAGATATAGAATATAAAGAATATAAAGCAGCTGGAAGCGCTCTATACTAGAAGTGCTTCCTTAACATTCCCTCTTCTTCAAGCCGAACTCTTCACAGAGCCTTACACACTGTCGCACATAGAAGTGTTTCAGTTTTATATGTTTAGTCTTGCGGTGCTGCTCGTATGGAGGGTTATATTCAAGCTTAATTGCAGACTCATTATCGATATCGTAAAGTAGGCGTATCTAGGTTAGTTTTTAGATCTTGGAACAATCTCCTCAACCAAACCATTTCACGACTAGCCTCACTGGCTGCAACTATCTCCGCTTCTGTGGATGATAGGGAAACCATGGATTGCTTCGAACTTCGCCAGGATATTGCTGAGCCAACATACAGGCATAGGTACAATCCCGCTTGTTGGCATCCGCTCGATCCATTTATCTTTTTCAGAGCTTCGCAAGACGTCTTGATATGTAGTCGGTTCAGGAATAGATATAGCTTCGCTAACAAACTGCTCAAACCGTTGTGGAGGTCTGATCTGGCTTCGATCACGCAGTTGTCGTGTCGTAGGTTCCGTATTTACAGGTTCATCATTTACAGGCTCATCTTCCTCTAAGGACTCATAATCTTCTTTGACGCTTTCATTTTCTTCTGAAGGTGGACGAGAGTGACTCTCTTCGTAAACAGTTTTAAAATCTGTAAAAGCCATTGGCAGCTTGTAGGTGTTTATTTTAGGTTCAGGTATTGCAGAAGTCGTGTCAATCTTAGTTTTCTCAAGTGAAGGTAACTCATCAAACACAACATCTCGAGATCTGATCAGTTTCAATTCCTTTACATTGAAAATTCGATATCCTTCATCACTGTCGTACCCAATAAGAATACCTTTCTCAGCTTTTCTGCCAATCTTACTTTCTCTCTTTTGTTTTGGAACATGCACATAGCAATCGCTTCCAATGATTTTCAAATGATTAATCTTGGGCTTCATGCCGTACCAGAGCTCATGCGGTGACCTTTCTTCTATAAGAGTAGGTCCCGTTCTGTTTAATATGTAAACAGAGGCTTTGGCTATCTCTGACATAAACCATCTGGTATCTTTTCATGAGCGTGCATCAGTGCTCTTGTCATCTCCACGATTATACGGTTCTCTCTTTCTGAGGATCCGTTTTGTTCTGGAGTGTATGGCATCGTAAATCTTTGTTTTATGCCATATTTTCTCAAAGTATTACGTACTTGTTTGTTATCGAACTCGCCTCCATTATCGCTTAGCAGCTCGATCACGACGTGTCCGGAAGTTTTTGCTTCTGCTAGAAAGTCTTTTAAGCGAGCGTGAACTTCAGACTTCTGTCTCAGGAAGTAAATCCAACGATATTTTGAGAAGGAGTCTTTGAACAGAACGAAATATCTGGACTTTGAGATCGAGTAAGGGAATGGACCACATACGTCTGTACTGATTATCTCTCCAGGTTTGTTTGCTCTTGGTCTCTCTCCGAACTTCAACCTATGGCACTTGCCAAAGACGCAGCCTTCACAGATATCAGCAGAACTTGAGTCCAGCTTGACTCCAAGCTCTCTTTGTATCAGTTTTGCTACATGTCTCTTGTTCTGATGTCCAAGGCGTTCATGGTAGAGTTGAAGATTCTGTGACGTCGTTAGTTGGTTTATCTCAAGCTCGGGCATCAGTACTTTAACTTGTAAGTTTGTAAAGACCACCATACTTGTCGCGATTCCCAACTAAAATGACTTTGTCATCGTTCTTCACATAACATGACTGAGCAGTTGACTGAAAGATACTATTCTTTAGCGTATCTTGCGCGGCTAGCACAGAAAATATATTGCGTTCAATGCTTGGAACGTACCATACGTTTGTTAAGACCAGTTTTTCTTTGTGACCGTTTATGTCAGCTTCAAGTTGAATAGAGCCTTTTCCTATAGCTTTAATCACCTTTCCATTGGCTGTCATAACTTTATGAGGCTCATCAAAAACTTCGAAGATACGAAATACATCTCTTCTATTAGTGACGTGGCTTGTCGCGCCATTGTCCACATACCACAAGTCTTTATCTGTTTTCTTACTATCGCAGGCTAGAGCTAGGCCTGTCAGCATCCCAATATTTGAAAATTGCTTTGGAGATTTTGGAAGTCTACCGTCCGCAATCCACTTCTTGCAAGATGTGACTTTGTGAAAGCCTTCTCCACAGTAATTGCATTTCTTCCATTTCCTTTTGCTAATCCCTTGTTTTTCATAACGCTTATCTCCTCTTAACATAAGAAGTCCATTGCTACTTCCACTTTCTTCTAAATTCTTCTGATCTAAAGCACAAGTATGTGCTTTCAAAAGCACATACTTGTGTCGTCTGGTTTTCTATATTTTTGTCACTCTTATTCATCAACAGCCAGCTCGACTTAAAATTGAAATATTGCTCAGGAAGTGTATCCAATATTTTACATATCAATAAAATTTCTGGTAGATCATTTCCTTCAATCTCATTGTTCAAGTCATACCAAACAGTCTTGAGAGTTTTTCGCTTTTCTGGTAGCGGAAGAACCTCATGCAGAGATCGTAACTCCTGTCTTCCTTTGCTCCATCATAAAGCCTATGAAGCTCTTTCCACATCTCACATGACGTTTCACATCGCATTACCTTTTGTAAAGTTTCTTCAGTCATATTTGTAGTAAGAATTAGAAGTGCTTGACTGTCACATTTTTGAAACATATCCATTTCATTCTTAAACTTTTGTAAATCTTCAGATTTCGCCGTTTGTCCTGGATCTTTCGGCTTAATTAACTTGCCTTCAATTGCTTCTAGCGTACCTGGAGTACTCTTTAGTAGTAATTTCACCTTGATCTCCATGTTTGCCAGTTAGTGATACCGTCGAGTCGACCGATCTCAATTTTTACGCCGGATGATTGCATATTTGAGAAAATCGTTAGTTTTTTACTATTGCAACTAAACAATATTAATTATTAACGCTCTGCTACCATATTAACGAATAAGAAAATGTTGATTCAATAAAAGTATATTAGGAAGAATAACAACCCATAGCAACGTAACACAGATATAGAATATAAAGAATTTAAAGCAGCTGGAAGCGCTCTATACTAGAAGTGCTTCCATGTCACATAATGATCTTCAAACTAGATTTATAGCCAAGGCGATCAAAGGTGTCATCACCACCATGTCTAGAGGAAAATCTCCAGGTCATGATGGTCTGACTATCGAGCACCTCAAGTACACGGGTCCTCATCTACCAAGAGTGTTGGCAATGTTCTTTAATTTTTGTGTGAGTCATGAGTATTTACCCAGTCAGATAACCAAAAACTGCCTATTGACTATTGTAGTGCCTGTAGCACTACAATAGTTTTTGGTTAAAAATAAAACAGGCGATATCGCGGATATAAAAACTACAACTATAGGCCTGCTCGATAGTCCGCTTAATAGACAACTTAATCACCACATTAAACTGCATGACAACCAGTTCGGATTCCGAGCTGGGCTGTCCACTGAGAGTGCCATCAGATTTTCAACACCGAGAAAAATCTCTCAGGCATGCAGGTTTTCTCAGTAGTACGTTTGCCTTCACTGGCGAGTGATAATTCACTATATTATACATGATTTCGAAAAGTTAGAGATGCAGTTGCAGCCTTAGCCACTGCGAGGCCCCAGGCGGCAGATATTTGCGAGGTTAACAACAATCTTATCAGTAGTTGGACCTTTTTGCATCACATGGCCTTCTACCCTCACATCTTTTCTCCACTCGCGTCAACTCTGATCTTGAAACCTCCGGGTTGGCATAAGCACCATAATTGTCATTACTTAGGGTCCGCCCTAGTTATTGACACTTATAGTGCATAGGGCAGCATTAATTTACTAACATAAAACTTTTTAAGTGCCTCCCCAAAATCAAATTCAGTCGTACTGTTGTTGACTATCCAGCTTGTTATTACCGACATTCACGAAATAAATCTCAATAGTGTATTGGAAATCCAAGACGCAAATATTGCCGCACAGTCTCTGGTCTCCCTAATCTGCTCAGTAATTCTTAGATACTCTAAATTGGTATATCTACTTACTCTCTAAATACAGAATCCTGAAACCGTGGATTACCAATGGCCTACTCCGATGTACCCGTAACAGGGATAATACGTAGGTACTCTAAAGAAAGATCCTAAAAACTATATTCTCAGTTTAAATATACAAGCGCTATAAATTAAGTTTCATGTTCAATTGGGAAAATATGATAGTTTTGGTTAGGTTGACCTTCTGGCGTCTGTAGTAACGTTAATACCAATTGCGCTCATGAGCTTTTAGATATTCACACGGATAAGTCGTCTGTAAATATCGTCAACGAGTTTTTGCCAATGTTGGGAAGAACCTAGCTGATAAATTTCCTTCCGCCCCACACTCCTCTGCATGCCTTTTCAATACCGCACCTTACAACTCCCTTGTAATTTTGCCCACTCAGGTCTCCAATCTTATTATCGGTTTAAACGTCTGGTAAACTTTCATTATGCATATAAAATCCTAAGTGATAGTCATCTTTTTCATAAATCAAAAAATGATCGATTTATCGATTATTGATATTCGATTATCAACATAAATAATCACAACAAAATTTCATTAAAAATTTTAAAATCTGTGCTGTCATGCTGTGCTGTGTATTCTGTCTGTGCCATAGATTAAGATTAATATATTTGGATACATTGTGCCGAAAGAAAGAAACTACGTTTTCATTACTTTTCATTTTCTAACCCTGGTCGTTGTTGGTCACCATACAAATTCATTAATTTAAAATGGGTTATAAATTAAAGCGTATCGATACACAGGATGGCTCTATGATACAACTAGGTATCGGTACGCACATGGTTGGTAGAGGGACGAGTGTTCAGGTAAGTTTTTCCACCTGCACTGTAAACAAATACAAATTTACAAAATGTCTTTATTTCATGAAGTTCGCAATAATTTACACGTTTTGATTGTTGCAAGTTGTAATTTTTGCAGATTGAAGTATGTAAGATGCGTGTTAGCTGGGCTAGGAGGCAAATAAATACACACACTCCTTTTTCCATTAGGAAAAAGAAATATTCCGTTTGCTTCGTCCATATTCATACAACTTGTCATAGGTACACACGCGCCAGTTGCGAATACTACGCACGACACGACCTATGAGCCTCACCAATAAAGTCTGTGTGAGTGTGCTCCGATTATCACGTCCCCATAAGTTTAATACGAAACACTTTATAACGAATGCACGCTACCACGAAAACTTAACGCTGTATCCATGCGATCACGAATAACCAAATCTCTAATTCAAAAGACATAGAATGCTCTTTTTGTTTCTTTTCTATCCATTGCAATTATATTACAAAAATGCATAGCCATATACTTCATCTTGCTTACATTTATTTTCATTCCTTTCAACTTAAATGAATCATTCGTTGCTGTATCATATATACATGCACTCGGGGTTGGGGTTAGGCAAAATTTAAAGAATGCCACTTGCTACTAATTTTGCACATTTTTTTTCTGTTTCATCCATATTCATACATCTTATCATACACACACGCCAGTTGAGAGTGTTGCAATTATATTCGCCATTATAAATCCCTTTTGTTAGTCGCCTTTCATATTTTATTCTCTCAACATGTCCAAACCATCTCGGCATATTCTTCTGAATCCTTGTCACTACACTGTCTTTTAAACTGCAAGGTTGCCTTATCACTCTATTTCTTAATCTGTCATTCCTAGTTACACCACACAAACTTCTCAAGGAATCCATTTTTACATCATTTCTTCTGCTTTCATGTTTTTTCTACCATACCCAATTTTCACTTTCATATACATAAGTCTAGGTACCAACACACTGTTGTGGATAGCCAGCTGTGCCTTTTTTGACACTGACTGGTTAGCACCATTTACTTTATTTCCTGCGTTCACTCTTCTTTCCACATCTGTATCAATCATCATGTCAGACATTTACTTGAACAACCAAGTTAATTAATGCTACACATCTTTGCTTGCCACCATGTCACCACATCCATTATTCCATTTAGGGCATTTAACCTAATACAAGTCTTCAAATACATATACTGGTTTTCAGAGCCTGCATCAGTCCACTCCATATATAAATAATATAGACACATTGACACAATTCATCCTTCTTCACATTATCATAAATGCCTTCTCCAAGTGTATGAAAGTGCAATTAAATTCTTGTGCCTTGCCAAATATTTTTGACCATCACCTTATGGAGAAGGTCTGGTCCATACATCTGGTTTCCTAACTCCTGCCTAAGCATCCCATATTTTCTCAATTATTAACACTTAATCAAAACTTAAAAAAAGCGGCACACAAAGAGTTGTGTGCTCCTATCTATCTAGTGTATCATTTTAACACTAAACTAAGTTTTGCATGAGCTATGAGTTCTTGGCTAATGTTTTAATGTCTCTGTACAGAATAGTGATGAAGATTTGAGGGTGTCACGTAACCATGCCAGGTTGGAGGTTACAACTAATACTGTGAGACTCAAATCGGTAAGCAAACTATTACATCTACAGTAATTTACTTTTTAGAACAGGTTTAAAAATCATAAAAGAAAACTATACAACTTGTTACAAAATCGTTGGCTTTGATAATTTTGTCAACTCTGACAAGACAGCTTACTGCTACAGCTGTCATGTCAGGGAACCAGATTATTTAACAGAAAGGCCTACATAGGTACCTAATAATTGTGTAATAATAATAATAAGTATTCTTGGACAATTTTACACAGCACCATCTAGTCCCAAACTAAGCAAAGCTTGTACTATGGGTACTAGACAATGGATATAATACTTAAACTTTTTGTTTTGTAAATACATACTTATACTTATAATACATAAGAAACACCCAGACAAACACAAATACTTATGTTCATCACATAAATATTTGCGTCCTGTGGGAATCGAACCCACGACCTCGTGATCCGACACGCGAACCACTAGACCACTGACGTCGTCAAAAACTACTTGTCTACTGTAATAGTTTTTATTACAAGCTTTTATTTACTTTCACCTGTCCCGTTGTCTGTAATGGACTTTTACAAGTTAAATTTGACCCACTTTCCGGTTTCCGATTGAGCTGAAATCTAGCACGAATATAAAAATCGCTAAATTTGATGACGTGGAGCTGATCTGATGATGGAGCTGGAAGGTGGCCATAGGAACTCCATAATAAAACCACATAACCCCATCGAGTATGGGCTACTTTGATTTGTCTTGCTGAGTACTTTGTCTTCAGATAGTCTCCAGGGTCTGATGATGGAGTTGGAAGGTAGCCATAGGAACTCCGTAAAAACGAAACGACACAACCCAATCAAGTATGGGTATATCGTTTTATTTGTCTTGATGAGAACTTTAACCTTATAATAATAATAATTTATTTATTTGCTTGAAATATGGTACATTGGTAGATCTTAAAGTAATAACATTTGTTCTTCATATTTCGCCTACTTTATTCAGCATGCAAATATAATATAATTTGAAATTGGCTATGTGGATATAATATTTTTAAATAAAAATCTGGTAATCTCAATCATAAATACGTACAAATAGTAATAATTAAACAATTTCAAATTATCTATTAAATGTCACGAGGTTTTAAATTATCAAAATTTTACATTTTATTTATACAGATACTCATGTCAGTGCAAATTTCCTATTAACTTTGTAATTAAAAAAATCATTTATGGTGTAAAAGCAGTTTTCGACAAGCCATTGTTTGAGTTGATTTTTAAACAAATTGGTTGGTATTTCTCTTATTTCCTTGGGTATTGTATTAAATATCTTTATTGCCATTAAATGACTATTTTTATGGCAGAAAGTAGTGCGACACAGAGGCATTGCCAATTTTGATGGATCTCTTGAAGTTTTGGCCATCTTATAAATAATATCGCTGTTCGCCGTACTAAATAGGTTAGGATGTTTCTTTACGAACATTGCCATTTCCATTATGTATATGCTTACTAGTGTCAGAAGTTTATGTTCTATGAACAACGGCTTGCACGATTCTAATGGATTCGCGCCAAACACAGCGCGTATGCACTTTTTTTGGATAATGAACGCCTTATTACTGTCAGTTGAGTTTCCCCATATTATTATGCCGTATCTTAACACAGATGAGACGTAGCCATGATAAGCCAACATAGCAGCATTCTGCCCTACCGTTTTCCTCAGATTTCTTAGTGCAAAAACGAAGCTGTTTAACCTATTACATATATTTTTAATATGAGCTTTCCAATTACAATTTTTGTCTATTCATCATCCTCATCATCATCATATTAGCCACAGGAAGTCCACTGCTGAACAAAGGCCTCCCCCATAGACTTCCACAAGGACCGGTTACAAGCCGCCTGCATCCAACGACTTCCTGCGACCTTTACCAGGTCGTCCGTCCATCTCGTTGGAGGCCGTCCCACGCTACGCTTTCCGGTGCGTGGTCTCCACTCGAGAACCTTTTTGCCCCAGCGGCCATCAGTTCTACGAGCTATGTGCCCCGCCCATTGCCACTTAAGCTTGCTAAGTCTTTCAGCTATGTCGGTAACTTTCGTTCTTCTACGGATCTCCTCATTTCTGATTTGATCACGTAGAGAAATACCAAGCATACATTGTCTATTACTATGCCTAAAAATTTTGTATCATCTACTTCGTCAATTTTGTTACCATGTCCAATAATTTTCATAGTTTCATTTTTCATTTTATAATTACAGAATTTAATATACTTAGTTTTAGAAATATTAACACAAAGATTATTTTTTTCCAGCCAATCTAGTACTGATTCTACAGCAGTATTTATTGTGTCTTCGTATTGTTCATTGTTAGTTTCTCTATTTACTATCAAAGAAATATCGTCTGCAAATAGTACACATTTGTTCTTTGTTACGGTTGGCAAGTCGTTAATGTAGAGAAGAAAGAGTAGTGGCCCCAGGATACTGCCTTGTGGCACGCCATAAATATTTGTCCTGTATTGGGATTTATACTTTATTACTTCTTTATCTTCATTAACTCCTAGTATTTCAACACATTGTTGCCTATTGTTTAAGTAATCTTTCAACCAATTTAGCGCTTTTCCCCTAATTCCATAAACTTCGCACTTTTTTAGTAGGATATCATGTTTCACACAGTCAAATGCTTTGCTCATATCAAAAAATATAGCAGTAATCGGAATCTTCTTGTCTATATTCTCAGTAATAGATTTTATAAGATGATAACAAGCTAGAGCAGTTGACTTTCCTTTCTGGAAACCATTTTGTTGCTCATTTATTATGTTATATTTGTTTAGAAATGCCAGTATTCGATTATACATAGCTCGTTCATATATTTTAGAAATTACAGGTATTAACGTAACTGGACGGTAATTATTTATATCATGTTTATTATTCTTTTTATGCAATGGCTTTACTATGGACAACTTTAATTTATCGGGATATTTTTCCTCAAAGAAGCTAATGTTGATAAGATGAGCCAGTATAGGAGACAGTATATCACTACATGATTTTATTATGTGCGTTGATATGTCATCATACCCTACCGCTCTGGTGTTATTTAAAGCTGCAATTATTTTTCTTATTTCGTTTGGCGAGCCTTAGATGGTATCAAAGGTCTGATGATGTCTGGTAACTGCATCGACTTTGGGCTGGTTTGATTCATCTTAATGAGACCTTTGGTCCTTGATAATATCCCCAGGGAACCCTTTTAGATTTGGGAAAGTAAGTTCGTTCCATTTGTTATGAATGTGCATTCTGTTTGATTAGATGGATGAACCAATGCCAAGGTGAGCACGTGCCGAGGGCTGAATGGTATGAGGGTGTATAAACATGTCATATCGCTAACGTAGCGCCTCAGGGCATAAAATTAAATAAACAAACTTTTATTATTGGGGACTAAAAAGAACTAAAACGTTCAAAATAATTTAATATATACCCATCTTTTTACGTAAAAGCGTGTTACGTTTTGACAGCAAGAACACTAAAGAAGGTGTAAAACACGCTTTTATGTAAAAATATGGGTATTTAGTAAATTATTTTGAACGTTTTAGTTCTTTTTACTTCTACTTTTACTTTTTATTACTGGGGAAATAAAAGCTTGTTTTTAAAAAAGTTTTTTTTTATTTTTAATCATTTAAACGACTTCAAAAAGAAGGAGGTAATATGTTCGACTGTATGTTTATTTTTTACTAGTTTTCCGCCCGCGGCATTGCCCGCGTCGAGTTCGGTTATATCGCGTTTCCAAGAGAACTCTTCAAAAGTCCGAGATAAAAACTATCCTATGTTCTTTCTCAAGGTCAACTCTATCTCTGTACCAAATTTCATTAAAATCAGTTCAGTGATTTAGACGTGAAAGCGTAACAGACAGACAGACAGAGTTACTTTCGCATTTATAATATTAGTAGGGATTTAGATTTAGATATGTGGTACGGCCTCAGGTATTTCATTTGTACAACCCTATTCATTCTATAGTATGATAAACATGGTTGTAATGAGAACAGTGAGATAAATAAAAAAAAGGATGGTATGTGTTTTTTTATACATTTATTGAAAAGTATAACATTAGAAATTATCCAACAAGGTAGGTTTTAAAATCCAGCTAGAAGTTCTAGTGCCGACTCCTGATGTGTTAATGGTGCTTCTATTGAATTTTGAGTTACAAGCCATGCCTTGATGAAGCTAAACTGTGAAATAGCCTGCAAATAACACCGCTAGCTAAAATGTGACTTTCTTATGTACAGTTTTATAGTAACAGCACCATCTCCATTAACATGCTCACCGTAATGTCTAATATCTGCTATTGATTTTTGAAGATGTTATGTACGACCGCCACTCGACTTTTTTTTTAAATATGACGCCCGGTAGTTAGGCCAGGCTCCATAGTAATCCCTTTTTTTTTTGTTGACTGGGTTGGAAATGGTTTATGCACTACCCACCGCTCCGGGGAGAGCGGTGGGGTGTGTCGGACTCCGCTCTGAAAAGAGCGATCTACTGACTGCGGATGAATGCTACAGCGCTCCCGTAGGCTCGGCACTAAAGTGGTGACGCGAAACGCCGAGGTTGGTTTTAGTCGGTAGATCGCTCTTTTCAGAGCGGAGTCCGATACACCCCAGCGCTCTCCCAGGAGCGGTGGGGATAGTGCATAAAGCATTTCCAACCCCGTCAACAAAAAAAAGGCTCCTTAGTAATATCTTCAAACCCCTTTTTCTATTTGAATGAATTTGAAAGTTTACTCGCCCTTTCAAATAAATAAAGAATACCTGAATGAATTGAAATAAAACTACGTTTTACGAATTTTATCGCGTTATATTTATATTATTAATCCCGACGTTTCGGACTCTTTACAGCGTCCATAGTCACGGGTAGACTGAGGTGGTGGGCGTCTTGATGATATAATTACTGACAGCTACCCTACATTTTGATTTAAATGATATTTATTTCTGCAAATAGATCTTTTAAAAACACTTTTACAAGTCAACATTTAATTAATACTAGATGGCGCCGGCATTTCCTAGCTGACGACCTCTGAGAAGAAACGCCGAAACAAACTCAGAGAATCATGATCTCTTTTAAAGTCCACACAGTAATAATATTCAATGCTTATTAGAAGTGTTTTAGTTTTGTTAATTATTAGCAATCCGATTCATGCAAAACGAGCTCACAGTATCCTTTGGTCTTGCTGTTGTAGGCCTGGATTTTGATTTAATAGAATCTATAACAGGATTCCAAGCAGGTGGTAAGACCCAGCCACCTTCTCTGTTGAAATTTGGATGTTTTTTAAATTCAATAGCCTCATGAATCATCCTGGGTGAGGTATTGAGGAGAGCTATTGAAATTAAAAAAACATCCAAATTCCATCCAAATATCATCAAGACGCAGACGCCCACCACCTCAGTCTACCCGTGACCATGGACGCTGTAAAGGGTCCGAAACGTCGGGATTAATAATATATATATAACGCGATAAAATCCGTATAAAGTAGTTTTATTTCAATGTATAATATTCGCCTAAATTTTAGAAATCGATATGAAGAATATGAATATAAAATAATCAGACAAATCAAGAAACTTATTTTTTGAAATCGGTCTATAAACTAGCATTTAACTATGAAATCTAAAAAATAAAAAATATTAAAATTTCAGCTGCACCAAAATCCATGCTTCTATATAAAGAAGAACTCGAGGGAAATGAATGTTCTGAAGCAATGTTCCACAGTTTGTCTCTACCATGGTGACAAGTTTGGTCTTGCGCCAGACAATTTGTGGTTTGAAGTGCATGCAGCAGTTCCCACCGAGAACGCACAAGGTACAGTTAACTGTTATAATATTTTTATTGCTGCCTTTATAAATGCTGATCTATCTTTAGTTGTTCTACTCCATTCATACATTAAGTATATCATTATTGCACAGGAATTAATTATGTCAATAGCAAAGTCTCTTATTATGCATTTTTTTATGTTTCATGCAGCTGGAAAATAATGTGTGGAATTATAATTTCTGTACCTTTTTCAGTGTGGAATTATAATTTCTGTACCTTTTTCAAAATAAATTCTTATTCATTCTAAAGTGTTTTTTCTTCCATCCCACCCTGTAACAGTGGTGTTGGAAGTGGGATGTTTGGAGATTATGAGATTAAGTATGCCTGGGACCCAGTTCTGCTAATTTACTAACACTTCAATGGTATGGCGGTTGTATGTCAATGGTATAGTTTTAGACATTGGTATTCTGCTCTTTATTTAAGTTCAGCGGCTCTCCAATGAACTAAATGACTTTCCATTGAAGTACCTACCATTCAAATGACATCTAGTTATTTGTTAGGCTGATCTGCTGATTCTGCTCGTTATTTAATATTTATCACAATGGCTTCATGACTACCATTGAGTGGCCATTGGACAGCATTTTGTCAGTTTGCATTTACGTAGCCATCTTACCAATAAAATATGAAGTCATTAGTGCCAAAATTACCTTTGTATGTTTTGGCTATAGCCAGAGATTAACATTAAATAAATCATTTTGAAATCTCTGTAGACTGATCACCGATGCCAACTTCTCCTTGAGTTTGATTGATCTCTTTCTGGGATTTATCTACAAGAAGTTGAAAAAAGACACAGCTTTAAACCTTGTGGTAATAAGCTCTTATGCTATTTATAATTACTAAAAATATGAAGTCTATGTCAACACGGTTAATCTCGTGTTTAACATTTCGCAACCTACTATACAGGTTTACCAAAAAATGGGACGTCTGCTTAATTGGATGAATGGGCATTATACAAATTTTATTTCAAAATGAATTTTCAAAAAAGTTTATCTACCCATTTCAGAGTTGTTACTGTAATAATTACTAAAAATATGAAGTCTATGTCAACACGGTTAATTTCGTGTTTAACATTTCGCAACCTACTGTTGACCAAAAAATGGGACGTCTGCTTAATTGGATGAATGGACATTATACAAAATTTTATTTCAAAATGAATTTTCAAAAAAGTCTATCTACCCATTTCAGAGTTGTTACTGTAAAACACTATAATTTCCCACAAAAACAGCTGGAACCTGTAAAAATACCTGTAAAAGCTTTTGTTATAACATTTTTCTAACCTAACAAAAATCAATTCATCAAGATGTATTCACATTATATTACCATATTTTTAACCTTTAACTGGCGACAAGCGGTCTCACAGGCAGCAGCGTCAGTGAAACATCATTTCACCCACATCCCCTCGCTTCCTTCGTTTCAACGCCTGAGTAGCTTCGACTTTTGTTGCCGTAGAGGGATAGTTACGTCGTATAGTCCAAAATCGGTAAGTTACATCGATGTAAAGTTCGCAGAGACTCAGACCCTATGTCACCACTTATGTAACTTTTTAGTCAATATGCTATATTGTTCATTTTAAGTAATTATGCATTTTTTTTAAATTATTTATTAGTATCTTAGCTATAAGGAAAAAATAAAATGTTTTTAAAAACTGGTAAGGTACCTTTCCTAGTTTCTATGCTATAGACCGGATATGGCAGCGGCATCTCAGGCCATTCGTCACCATTCCTTTACATAAAAACCATGTCTTCAGTTAAAAGTTGAGAAACCTTAAAAGGACCTCAATTCCTGCATGGGCGCTAGCAGCTCCTCTTCTCATGGATCATGCACATGATCCCATAGTATGGCAAACATCTCCATTTGACAGAGTTATCAAATGCTCGACAGCATCCTGTTAGGTAGATCAATTCAAATAAATAAGGAAAAGTATAACAAAACAATATTATCAGTTAAGTATCAATAAAATCTATTATGATGATTATCAAATAGTGAATCCATGTAATTAAGAACTGTAACTTGGAAGGCCGGAACCCACAGTGCTTTTCTACATGCTGTGGACAGAATGGATATAGATATATTTAATTTATAATTATATATTGAATGTTGAAAAGATGAAAATTGAAATTACCGCCAAGTCATTTAATTTCGTTTAGGTATTACTACTCAAAACGACTTTTTACAATATAGACAAATTAGCCTTAAACTTGTAAGGTGATCCCTGTCTGTTCCTCCTGGAGAGTATATTCCAATAAACTATTCTGCAGTTTTCCCTCGTGCATCATTTAAACGTACGAAATTGACATGCACCGATATTGTCCATCTAAAAACTAAATGGAATAATAATTATTCATCATCATCAACCGCCCATATTCGTACACCACTGGTTTGCTGTATTGCTCATATGAAGGCTTTAATCACATGATTTATTGACATTGCATAATTATTCAGCTTTCGAACATTCAATTTCCAGTTTATAAGCGTTTAGGCGCGAATGGTCCAATCGCGAATTGGACAAATCGCGCCTAAAGGACACATTTTTTTTACAGATTCTACCATATTTATTCATATTACAGATCATATCTTATGTTACGATAATAGGTTTTTTATTACTTACGTTAGGTTGAAAAGTTTAAAAAAAGCTTAACATAGGTAACCTACTAAGTTGACTAACGGTGAGCGGCTGCGCCCAGTTCTAGCTGGTATGATGAAGGCTAAACTTAGCTCTAACCGAAGATAAGTAGAATAGATCTAAGTTTGACAACCTGTAACCGGCTGTGCCTAGCCCTAGTCGGCTAAAACTAAACAAAAGTTTTAAAAATATTGAAGATGTAGGTACTTAATTGTTTGGTATTTGTCACGGAGCAGATACTACAAGTTACTGTTACAGGCAGTCACAAGTATCGATGAATTATTGTCATATAGTAACGCACTGTGACTTTTATTAAATACTATTTGTGACGACAAATACGCCTCAACCCTAATGATTAGTAATTCTGACGCACCGCAATGAAAAATGAACCAAATCTATTGCAACGTTGCGTCCCACATCGCCGTCGTTTGTTAACCTATTAAGTAGCCCTAGTCACGTAATAAGTCTATTTTTAATTATTGTCGTTGTACGCGTAAGTCGATGTTTACCTCCAAATGTCTCGGTAACGTGACATTTTGGGGTACCATGTTACTGTCATTTTTTGTTCGTGTAAGTGTCCTCTACAAATACATATCAGTTTCATCGTGCGCCGCGATTTCTAAAAAAAAAAATGAAAATGGCGGCGGGTCCGATATGCCAGCTTCCATACAAAAAGGTTCGAACCCCTTTTATGCTAGACAGAGAAGAGACCTTACTTTACGAAGATGTGACGTCAAATGTTCCCTGCACTATCCAATTCTATACTCACATTCGTCGTCAGTCGTTTTGTAGAAAATGGATCGAGCACCATTAGATCAATATAACTCGCACTCCCTCCCTTCTCAATCCTCACCAAAAACTATACTTAAACATTGAAATTAAAATTGTGATCAATAATAATTATTATTTTTAGTACCAACTGGATAGATGTTAAGACCAAATTAAAAAGAGCTGGCTCATTAATATTAGCAGAAGAAGAACAAGCTGGACCTGCTACAGAGTTGGAACTGTCTGAAATAAACGGCTTGTTGGCAGATTTGGCGGTTGGGGCCTTTTTATTAATTCGCAGTTCCGGATTTGGTATTACTGCTAGGTAAATATATTATACACTTTTAAAATTTCAAAAGCAGATAATTATCTTTGCAAGCTGTATTTTGTTCCTATAATTTGAAACGCATTTTACTTTTGAAAAGTCGAACAGTAGTGGCAACGTCCAAAAAGTGGCTATTATGGAGAAGAACAGACAAGAAACTTCGTAGGCACTCCTTTAAAAAGACCATGATAATAATAAATAAATAAAAAAGTCTTTTATTTCCTATGTAAATGGTTTCACTATACAATCTCATATTATATAAAACAAAATTTCTAAGGAACCCCGTATTAACAGGTGAAGGCCTCCTCCAAATACTTCCATTTGGTTCGGTCTTTTGCCACTTCTAGCCATTTTTGACCAGCAATATTTTTTATATCGTCGTCCCATCTTGATGTTGGGCGACCCTTCTTTTTTTTCCCTAGCGGTCCTTTCCAAGAAGTGACTCTGGAAGTCCACCTTTGGTCCTGAAGTCTTGCTACATGTCCAGCCCACTTCCATTTTAAGCTTTTAGCATAACAAAGAACATCTATCGATCTTGTGATTTTTCGTATGTTAACGTGTCTGATTTTTTGAATTTTTCTTATAATTAACATACTTCGCTCCATTCCTCGTTGGCAACTAACTATTTTGTTGTTAACTTTTGTTGTGAACTTCCAAGTTTGGCAGCCGTATGTCAGGCACGGTAAAATGCAGGAGTTCATGACCTTTGTTTTTAAGTTTATTGGCATGGTGCTTTTAAATACTTCCCGCAGAGACTCCAGTATTTATTCCATGTATGTTGTATTCTTCTCCCGATTTCTATCTCATTATTTTTTCTGTCAAAGCTAATCTGCTTACCAAGATATAAATACTGGTCTGTATATTTTAGTGGTTCATTTCCAACTATTATTTCCTTCCTTATACTATTTGTCATTACCATAGTCTTTGTTGTATTCATTTCCAAGCCCACTTGTATGCTAGCTCTATGTAGAGACTACCATATATTGCAGTTGTGAGCTTGTTTCTGTAATTATTACCAGGTCGTCTGCGAAGTAAGGTAATGACCGGTAATAAGTTCCAGTTCCGTTATTAGCTGTATCTCTTCCTTTCCTTTTATGTGTATAGTTGGTGGTGATTGGGTATTTATTAATGTATTTTCACTATATAATTTTTTGTAAAATTCTGTTCCCACGCTTATTATATCATTACGATTTTTTAGTACAGTGTGTTTTGCTGAGGATTTCAGTCCTTCTATCCAGGTTTTCTTTTGAGATAGCTCCTTATAGGCTTTTTTTGTGCTACCTGCATTCTCTAGATGTCTTGTAATGGTAGTATGTCTATACTTTGCATAGTCATTTTTAATGCATTTGGTTATGAGTTTATATAGAGCTGATATTTCATTTTTTACACTTCTGGGTTTCGTATTTGTCTTTTGTAGTTCTCTTCTTCTATCCATAAGTCTTACTGTGCGTGGTGATAGTATTTTGTGGATTTTTGTGCTGGACTCTACCTTACAGGTTTCTTTTAAGCTTTTAGATATTGCGTTGATTATTTTGTTATATTGCGTTTGGACGCATTCGTTTTCTTGCCAGTCAGGGGGATTTATCAGCTGTGATCTGAGATTTTCTTTAAATCTGAGTATCTCTCCTTCATTTTTTAGTTTGGTATTTTGGTTGGTCTTGTACATGGACCTGCTTGTTTTTATTTTTCCGAGCGATATGGTTGCTCTCACTGGCCTGTGATCTGAAGGGTAGGCGATATTCAGAACTTCCACATTTTGAAACATCTGTGGTCGGTTAGATAGGATGTAGTCGATCTCATTTCTATACTCTCCGCTGAGTGAGTGCCACGACCATCTGCGATTTGGTCTTTTCTTAAATAATGTATTCAGTATTGCAGTTCCAGAGCAAAATCTATCAATCTCTGGCCTCTGTCATTTCTTTTTCCAAGTCCATAAGACTTTGTTACTAAGAAAGAATTCTTCTTGTTTAGGTTGGCCTATTTTTTCGTTTAAATCTCCCATTATGATATAATCCTTTTGTGCTACTGATATTGCCTTGCTGACTGTCTTATAGAAGTGGCCGATGTCTTCTTCTTTTGCTGCCTCTGTAAGTGCATAGACTTGAATTATTGATATTTTTTGCTCCTGGAAATGTAGGTTTAATATAGCAACACGTTCTGAAAAGCCCGTGAAACTCTATATTTCCTTTTAGATATTTTCTTACTAGGAATCCCACTCCATACAGACCAGGTGTTTGGCCCGTGTAGCAAAGTATAAAATCGTCGTATTCTTCTATTTTTGTCCCCTGACGCCTCACTTCTGCGATTCCAACAATATCTGCTTTTATTGATTTTAATGCTTCTGTCAATTCTATTAGGCGTTCATAGGAAGAGAGTGACTTGACATTGAAGGTTAATATGTACAGTTTTTGTTCATAATAATTTTTCGTGACTACTTTTCTATAGTTATTCCTGTTTTTGTTTATATTTGGAGGGTTTTGGTGGTAATCTTCCACGGTGACCAGCCGGGTTGGAAGATGTTTATAGTTTCTTTGTTTATGTGATCTGTGTTGGAGGGAGATGTAAGGGTTGATTGCTATGTTTTCTTATCTTGATGAGTGCCTGTAGTAGTCGTATTTTTATTGATAAGGAAGTTCAGCATGCCCGGTTTTATAACTCCCTCGGAGATGCTGTTTGACCTTTTCGTTGTTGCCTCTTGTTTTTGCAGTTTGTTCTTTTTATGTGTTTGTATAACCCCCTCCGCATTTGGTGTTGTGTCATTTTTAGGAGAAGTAGATAATTTTCTCTTGGTGTTGTTCTTAGACAAAACAATCAGTTTATCGTATCTAAATACAGCTGTATTTCCTTTCTCTTTCTCTAATTGTAGCTGCTCTTGTAGTTCCTTTCTCTTCTCTAGTATGTACTTAGGATAGTCTTCTTTCAGGTAGCAAGGGGTATCTTCCAGTGTCTTTCTTTGTTTCCATATTTTGATTTTTATGCCTAGAGTTGTGAACGTTATTATTATTGGCCGTGGTCTTCCCTCTTTCTTTCCCACCCTTTTAATTTCTTGGATATCGTTGTAGTTTAGTTTAATAGAAAAATATTGATTTACCCAATTAATAGTGTTCAGTTCCAATTTTTCATACGAAGTTTCAGTCTCCTCAATACCAAAGAATATAATATTTCTTTTCCTTGCCTCTCTTTCCAAAAAATAGATACGTTTTTCCTGGTTTTCCACTATAGCGTTCAGATTTTTATGTTTTTTTCCCATATTAGGAATTTTTCTTCAAGAATTTTGTTAATGTTTTTTGTTACTTGTTCCGTAAAATTTTATCCAGATTCCCGTATTTCTGATTTCTGCTGGTCCAGATCTTTTTTTATGGTTTTGAGCGCTCTTAGAATTTCATCCATGACTATTTTGTTTGGTTGGCTGGATTTGTTTTGGTACAGGTGTTGCCCTCTAGTGGACTGGCTTCGTATAAAGGAAAATCGATGTACTAGTATCTTTTTGTATATTTTTGGCATTTTCCATGCTAAGATTTTAAAGTTATTTAGAAAAGGAAAAAACTCTTCTAAATAACTTTAAAATCTTAGCATGGAAAATGCCAAAAATATACAAAACGATAGTTAGAAGGTAAGGTGGCATCGTTCGGCATTTAACTAACTGTAAAGTAAGTTGTGTCGGTTGAAAAGCAAAAACTTGCATTTCAATAGGTGTTACTGACGTCACCATAAAGACGTAAATTCAATATGTGAAGGAAAAATTCGACATGACGGGTAGGTATCGCGGTGGCTTAGTGGTCATAGCGTCTGGTGTACCGAACCAGAAGACGCAGGTTCGAATCCTGCCCGCGGTCGTATTTTTCCTTTTCTAAATAACTTTAAAATCTTAGCATGGAAAATGCCAAAAATATACAAAAAGATAGTTAGAAGGTAAGGTGGCATCGTTCGGCATTTAACTAACTGTAAAGTAAGTTGTGTCGGTTGAAAAGCAAAAACTTGCATTTCAATAGGTGTTACTGACGTCACCATAAAGACGTAAATTCAATATGTGAAGGAAAATTTCGACATGACGGGTAGGTATCGCGGTGGCTTAGTGGTCATAGCGTCTGGTGTACCGAACCAGAAGACGCAGGTTCGAATCCTGCCCGCGGTCGTATTTTTCCTTTTCTAAATAACGATGTACTAGTAGTTTCGAACTAGTAACGCTATTTCCCGCTAGATGTTGTTGCAGAGTAACTCGGATAATGAGCACTAGATGGTGCCTGGAGTGCTGCTGTATGATATGCAATTCTTTGTGTTGAGGTTATCTTATTAATTTAAAAGTTTTATATTTTATTTAATCATAGTTTTTTTAAGTGTTCACCACATCACTTTATATTTCACGTTGGCTGCAAACAGTTTATACACATACTACACAACATATATCTTCTAAAGTTAGACTTAGATTAGTAGTTTATATGTTTTCGACACTGAAGTTCTCGGAAATACACTTATAACTTTTATTTTCAATTAAATAATGCAGAGTTGATGTGTACACAAGCACAGTAGCGACAGTATTTAATAATATCTGTTTTACAGAAATACTAAAAAAGTTATTGAAGTTATGGCTGTAACATCACTCACATCTCAGTCGCCTGTTTATGACAATATAAATGTTCCTGCAAACCCACAACCTTCATCATCTAAACAGGGCAAGTATTAGGAGGCGCCTTGTACTACCTGATGAAGCAATGGTATCACGCTTCCATAGACAGAGCACATCAGAACTGGACGACAAATGCCTTCTGCAGACACGAGAGTGACTGGTTATATATTCTGAAAGAAGTTCTCAAGCTGAGTTGGCCAACAGCCATTGTATAGAATGGGCTGTTGTTTATCAACACTAAGAAACAAGCTAAGTGAGATTATATTTTATTTTTACAAATTATTTTACTATTAAATAATTCACTAAAGGTATGTAAGTATATAATATAAGAAAATGAATGAATAAAAAGTTGTTTTAGTTATAGACAAAGAAAAAAGTAGGTAACACATTTAATACAAAGCTACTTTTTTAGGTATTCTGAATTTTTTACTTTAATATTGTTGAGAAATTAATGATTTACAAAAAAAAACAGTGTTTCATTAGTTACTAAATACAGGTGCTTCTGGGATGCCCGACTATTGGTTTCGACATGATTCACGTCTCTGAAGGGCCTATGCTTAAAATTAGCGCGTTTTAATCGTTCTATGACTATCGTTAGACAACCAGTCTATGGGTAATATCCAGAAATTGGTCTGCGGAGGTCTGATGGCAGTCGCTTCGTATAAAATAGGTACTGATATTCAGCCGCATCTGGTTAGACAGAAAGCCGACCCCATCATAGTTGAGAAAAGGCTCGGAGGAAGAATCGTTCTAGGATTCAAAACTGATCAGATTCGAAAATAGTCGGGGGATGAGACGTATTTACTTTACCAGGTTTTAAAACCAGGGCTTTGCATCGAAGAAGGGCACCCTGGTAGGGGTGAGAAATACTTGCGAGTATGAAGTATTTGCCGGACGGCCCGGGCACAACACCGGAATTAAGAATACTTGCATAGAAAATCTATCCTTACAGTCATACAAAGAAAGTGCAAAATCGTATTTGCAAAAAAAAATACTTACTTCCAAGTATTTTTTCCGTAAATACAATTGTGCTTCCTATTTTTAAGGCAACACGGATCGATTTCCTATGAAAGTATTTTCAACAATCGAGGGCGAGAAAAACTTGCAAGTATGAAAGTATTTGGTACAATCGAGGGCGAGAAATACTTGCAAATATGAAAGTATTTGGTACAAAACACCAGAAATAAAAATACTTGCCTGGAAAAAAATCATATCGTATTTTAAACAACGAGCACAATGGTATTTGCAGAAAAAATACTAAACTAAAAAATACTTTCGCAAAAAAAGCGCGTACCGGCGCGATTATAAACTAGACTGAATGCCGCCAAATACTACAAGTATTTTAATACGTGGTTTTCGACCCTGATATTTTTACATACTCGTACTTGGAAACCCTGGTATTGAATTATGCAAGTATATCTCATGTCTCGGGCATCCCGGAAAATGCACGGGAGATTGGTTGATCTCAATGATTATAATTAGTTATTCAGATGTGTTTCTATCTAGCTGGCCCCCCATATGCTACAGCAACGAAAGCGGTGTAGGCTGATAGCTTATTCAATGTACCTCTCCAAAACAACGATAATATTCAATGTACCTCCTCCAGAAAGACAGAAATGCCATTTAATTTCGGTGTCTGACCAGCGGGCCCTTCCGTGATTTGATTACTTAGAGAATTGAAAAAAATATTGGAGATACTCCTTCTAATGTACCTTCGAATTATACATTTATTAACAAAAATCTTTGATAGTAAAGCTGAAATTAAATTCGAAAAGTTTGTCTGTCCCTTTTTAACTATAGTATTTACAAGTATAAGTAGTATACCCAATTAAAGCATTTTCAATGTACCTGCAGGTATTAATGTGACCACAAACCGCCGCGGCCCCGTAAATCTTCAGCCGCAGTGTCGCCCATACAACACCGCGGGCCGCCTCAGTTGCGGTGCCACCCATACGACACCGCAATCTACATTGGCCGCTCCAGTGCGGGCTTCCTGGCCAAGCCCGCAGGAGCAGCCCCTACTTGAGGTTCTACTTCGCTTCAATCCACGGTTACTAAGCCTCCCGCACCACGACAAGGCGAGAACCTCTTGAGAGGGGGGGAAGGGGGAGTCCGACATACACTGCCGCCTCGCCAGATGGTGGACTTTTTAGATAGGTACCTAAGTCAGGATTTAAGAATCTGTGACTGCTCACTTGATCAGATCCTCTTTATTGTAGAGTGTAGATAATATTATTTAATGTAATCGTAGCAAGTGCAACATGACGTAGCTCGTAAGATGTATCGCTGATTTTTTTTGTCGTCAAATAAACCCTGTAATAAAAACATGTATTTTCATTTCCGTCCTCTTCTGACCGTATGTAGATCAGACACCGTATGTATACACACCTTTCAGCAAATAAATACTAAAACGATAAACCCAGCTTGCCCCAAAATATTTTGTTGCTACCTAATTACAATGGGCTGCAGTAGGCATCTGCAATCGAAGTACACACGCACGCGAGGATCTCATGATCCTCGCAAGTACAAGTATCAGGCAGGGCCGTCTTCGGCCATGCCGGTGCTCTAGGGCACACGAATTTGAGGCCCTGTTGCTACCTAATTGCCTACTGGGACCCAAACTAGTCGTCATCTGTTCCTGCGGCCTAGCTCATTAAGAGTTTTTATGGCATTTAGAAGCTGGAAAAGCCAAATCTTTCGAAGTGTCAATGCTGATAGAAGCTGGCTCTAATGTTTTATTATTAAACTGGTTTGTGTTGCTATTAATTGACCAAACCGCAGACTGCAAAAAAAAAAAACAATTCGATGAAGTCAGATGTAGGCTATGTATTTTACTAAGTGAAGCTACAAGACAAATAAATAGATAGGTACCTACTCAAACAAATTATAAAAAAGTGGGTAGGTACTTAATGTGTTTAGATCATAACTCAATCGTCTTCGACATTGCGGAACATAGAAATGTTCCGCAGTGTCGAAGACGAGAATGCTATGCCGATTGCCGGCATTTACCAACGCCATCTCGACTATGGATGAACTACACCGTTTCCGCTCGTGGCTCATTTTTAATAATTATAATATTTTTTTTTATTTCATAAAAAAGGAGATTGTAGTACATGGGGCATACACAAAGTTATACATATACATTTGTACTATGTCAAACACAATCTGGTGGGTGAAGTTCTGCTTTCCTAGTAGTTTGTGGAAGAGTGCAAATTAAGTCTCTCCTCCGCTTTGTTACTATTTTATAAGGGGTTTTACGGTGTTGTAGAAGAATATTATTTGAAGGATGTAGTGTTGTCGAACGTTAAGAACACTACAACTACTATAAAATAGATCAGTAGGGAACATGATGGATCTTGAAGTAGCCACTTTCAGTACCGCTCTGTGAGCGATCTCTAGTGGTTTTAAAATAGTTTTCGCAGCACCACCCCAACATGTGATACAATATGTAACAATAGATAAGCACAGGGAAAAATAAACTACACGTATAATATTTGGATTTGCGATACTACGGAGGGTTTTAAATATATAAATAACGTACGGACTCTACCCGTAAGTTGGTTAATTTGAGTTTTGAAATTAAGATTTTTGTCTATATATACTCCTATCTTATCTTAGCAGTAGGGGCTGGCATGGCCAGCAACACTTCGACCAAATGTGATCTGTTGTGTTGTCCCCAGCATGGTACATTCCTTACTCTTCAAAGACGTGGTTCATGAAGGCGGCCAGCCCACTAAGAGGAAGGAACCTGTAGTCCTCTGGCTTCGGGTATCCGTTGCCGAGATGACTCATCCGTTTCGTCGCTAGGACGTCACAATCACACAAAATGTGCTGCATGGTTTCCCTGTATATATACTCCTAAGTATTTGATATGATCGACGACGTTTAGGGATGGGCATAGGCAACGGGCATTTTCTTGTAGACACCTGTATTTATGGGCTTTAATAGATAGAGGAAATCTTGGCTGGTTGGCGGGACTGATTGAATAAGTAATAAAATTTGTTTTGGAGGTGTTGAGTGTTAGTGAGTGAGAATAGAGCCAGTTTAGAGTTTTATTGAGACCAGACTGTGCAAGGTGCTCAATTTCCAGCCAGGTTACTATGTTGGCATTTGTAATGTTAAGGTTGCCTAGGTCGTTTATAAAAACTAGAAAAAGTATCGGACCTAATATGCTACCTTGGGGTACGCCGTAACAGATGGGAAGCTCTTCGCTTTTGTGTGTATCTATACTAACCATTTGAGTGCGATCCGAAAGATAGTTACGGAAAAGATCTAATTGCAAGCCCCTGACTCCAATCCTTTCCAGTTTTAGTAAGAGCATAGAAATTGGAACGGTGTTAAAGGCTTTCGCAAGATCTATAAACATAGTGAACATCCTTTTATTTTTGTCTAAGTTTTGTACAATATTGTTAAGCAAATCTAGTACCGCGTCAGTGGTAGATTTACTTTTGCGAAAGCCATATTGCTGTGAAGATATCAAATGATAATGTTCAAGGTACTTAACCAGTCTTTTATTGATGAGGCGTTCCAGTACCTTTGATATGGCACTCAGGATAGCTATAGGGCGATAGTTACTGGGCTCCTTCCCATCTCCACCCTTAAATACTGGGTGAATTATTAAGGGATGTAGGAAAGATACCAGTATCGAAGCATAGATTAATCTTTTTTTTTTTAAAGTTAGGCGTGATGCCATCCCAACCAGAGGCAGCATTAGACCTCAACGATTTAATACAGTGATAACTTCTTCGGAATCTACGACATGGTCTAGTACAAAGGACGAAGCCGATGAGGGATTGTATTTAGCTTGTGGCAAAGCCAATGGTTGATTGCAGTTGCTACGCCGACGGCGGGCGCCTGAGCATAGACTAATATATAGGGTCTTACCACCTGCTTGGAATCCTGTTATAGATTCTATTAAACCAAAATCCAGGCCTACAACTGCAAAAGCCAAAGGATACTGTGAGCTCGTTCTGCGTGAATCGGATTGCCAATAATTAACAACTAAAACATGATATAATTGAAAAGTTACTTTAAAAGAGTCCATGATTCTCTGAGTTTGTTTCGGCGTTTCTTCTCAGAGGTCGTCAGCTATGCCGGCTCCATCTAGTTTTAATTAATAATTAGTAATAAATGTCATTGATCATGTAACAATAAAAAATGTAGGGTAGCTGTCAGTAATTATATCATCAAGACGCCCACCACCTCAGTCTACCCGTGACCATGGACGCTGTAAAGGGTCCGAAACGTCGGGATTAATAATATCAATATACGCGATAAATTCCGTAAAAAGTAGTTTTATTTCAAATAAATAATATGTCATACAAGTAAAATTATAGTGATAGGTCGGTAATTATGAAAAACCGTACATCCACCCAAAGACAAAGATGATCATCACCTCAAATTCATCAGTCATCCACACAAATTTCAATAGCTCCATCTGTCTAAAAGTGAATAAACTAGTGGACCATAGACCATCATCAACCCTTATACTGTCCACTGCCAGGCACGGGTCTCCTCTCATAACGAGAGGGATTAGCGTAGACAGAGAAGAGAATAGGTTTCTCTGTCTACGGGGATTAGGCTATACTCCATATATTTATTTTATGTTATTGATATATGGAGTGAACAAAGATAAATAAAAAAAATGATGGATTTCTGTGGAAGAGTGAGAGAACTTAGCACAATAAATTATTATTGTAAAGAGTGAAAATGAAGACGGCTTAAACGACTTTGTATCCAAGTCAAAACCAATAATAAAAAAACTAATATCTCAAAATATGAGAATACGAATAGTACGTGGACGAATGACAGCTCATCTATCTTTCTCCGTCTATCATGTGTGGATGTGGAGTAAAAAAGAAACGGACAACAATACCTTGATTAATGTGGCAGGTCGTGTGTTGAGGAATCGTACTCGTAGAGTCGTAGTCGTAGTGGGTTGGATTGGAATCTTTCTGCATACGTATTCTTCCTCTTCATTTTCATTATTTGCAATTGCACTGGCCTTTCCGTTACATCTCCACAGTGTCGGTCGAACGATATCACTTATCGTTCTAGAAACTAAATCCCTTGACTGTTGATTTTTTATTAAAGAATTTTACAAATAAAGGTAATTATCTGAGATACTTTTCTAGTAAACTGAAACATATACGTTAATGTAACAAAATTTAAAAAACTTTTCTTTCATGTTCTGCGTTGCAGAAAACATTAATCGAAATGGTCAAAACGTCGAGTGAATTTAGGTTCCTCATATATGCGGTTGCAATATTTGTCTGTTATTTCATTTATGGAACGTTACAAGAGAAGATAACAAGGGGCAACTACGGAAAAAATAATGAAAAGTTCACGTGTACATTGTCACTAGTACTCGTGCAGTGCATTGTAAATTACACTTTTGTACAAGTTTTGTTGGTAAGTACTTTCCTCTGCTCCTCAATTTCCTCTTCTCATTGTTATTTTGTCTCTACCTAAGTTCCATATGGCGTACCCGTGAATTGTAGTTAGGTGTAATTACATACGACATACCTACATACAATAAATACACAAAAAAAAAATGTGGTGTAGAGATAAATCTACAAGCATGAAGTAATGATTTTTATCTGAATAAAATAACAATACACTGGGAAATTGTAATAAAATAATAAATATATTGTATTTACATATTATATCAATAAAATTACCAGTTCATTAGCTGATCTAGCAGATTGTCCTGTCCAAATTATTAAAATTTTCACCCACCCTGACTTGTTTTCTTGACTCCTAAGGGTTTTAGCGTGATGTTAATATTACCTCAAGAATTGAGATGCAGTTTTTTCATAATTACTGATTGGTTATTTGAAACTACTTCTGACTGGTATTGGATGATTATCCAATATAGTAGAAGGTAGTTTTAGAAATTAGCCAAAAAACTTCAGCAGTATTTGATACATTGAAATTAAAGTAAATATTACTGTTTCCTTAACTTTGCGACAGTTTCCATTCTTATAACAATTTACAAATAGTGGAATTGTCATCACTTTGGTCTCAGAAGACTGAATATAATTGAATATGAATGTTTAATTAACATGCAGTTACTGTTAATAGATGTCACGGAGCAGGGAAGTAGATTCAACGAGGAGAGTGTACTATTTTTCATCAGCCCTGACTTACCTTCTTGGTATGGTCTGTTCTAACATGGCCTTGCAATGGATCAACTACCCAACACAGGTAACAACAAAATACAAATTTGGAATAAAATGTTTTAAGAATCCCAAACATTTTTTTATCTTGTATTTTATTTTTGTATCTGTGAAAACTTAATGACCTTAATTTTGTCACTCTGTCAACTTTGACTTTATTTTTGTATCTAGCTATAAGTTAAAAAAAAAACCTCAGAAGTCACTTATACTAGTTACATTACTAATATTATTTACTATAAAAGGTTGTCTGTAAGAGATTGCTTTTACCTATAACACTGCCAATTGTACCATTCTATCATTTATAAAAATGTACTTGGCATTTGTTTATGGTGTACAATAAAGAATATTCTATTCTATTACTTCTTGTGGTATGAATCTTTATATGTAACTTTATGGTAAACAATTAAAAAAATATATTTATGCCTAGGCACCAGTCATGTAATTGTAATTAAAAAAGTCATAAAAATTATAAAATCTGATAATACCATATTATCAGATATTATAATTTAAAAACTATATTTATCTTACCTACTTAAAATCAAATAATTGTAAGTTAAAATGATGTATTTAACTGATTGTGTTAATTAAATTTGCAGGTGGTTGGCAAAGCAGCAAAGCCCATTCCGGTGATGCTACTTGGAGTTATTGTTGGGCGCAAGTCTTATCCATTAAAAAAGTACTTTGTTGTACTTCTTATAGTCCTTGGTGTGGTCATGTTCATGTACAAGGATCAAGGCAAGAAGACAATGGTGGAATCATCTGGATTTGGGATTGGCGAGATTTTGCTGTGCCTGTCGTTGACAATGGATGGGCTAACTGGTGCTGTGCAGGTACAATTTGCTTACAACTATAAAATTACCATGACTTAAGAACAAGATTCTGTGGTACCTGCATTCAAGGAATTTCCATAGATACTTTTTTAGTGGATACCTATATCTTATTTGGAATTTACCAACCAAATTTCAAGTTTGTAGGCCTTAGTGTTTCTGAGATTTCGTGATTAATCAGTGAGTGGTACTTAGGAAAATTACCTAGTAATTTATATATATAATGTCATTGGTTTCAGGAGCGTATCAAGGCTGAATCATCACCCTCTGCCTATGCAATGATGTTGCATACCAACTGGTGGTTAGTATTAATAATATATACATATACATTGTTTGTATTTAAAGAATTAGAGACCTCAACCCACCTTGTCAGTGTGATTTATTGATAATATGCATGTATTATATGCATAAAATAGAGATGCGTGGACCACGTCTAGGTAAGCGTAGTGTAGGACGCCCGCCGGCCAGGTGGAGTGACGACTTGCGGAAGGCAGCTGGCAGTGACTGGATGAGAAATGCCGAAGACCAGTTTTTGTGGCGTTCACTAGGAGAGGCCTACGTCCAGCAGTGGACGATTATGGGCTGATGAAGATGATATGCATAAACCTTCCAGAAGAAATCCTCTAAGCGATAGTGAACCATATCACAATCTATTGCATACTATAGAGTAAGCTAAGAACCAGAGAGACAGAACTATTTAGTTTTATACTGTTTAGAAATAATGTAGGACAGCTGTGCCAAGTGAAAACAAGTATATGCATTAAGCGGATGATATTTTTCTAAATTGGAGCTAAATATTTGTTAACTGGGACCACAATGCTGAGCGCATACCTGTGTTTAACTAGTGCATTGTTTTGATTACTTATGCGAAATAATTATACCATGTAACGCAACAGTCCTGAATTTAAACAGTGTGTTTGTTTAGTTTGAATCATATTTATTTATTTATCTAAATTGACGACCTCTGTGTTCTTGGTTCGAGTGCCGGGACTGCTGATCATGTGGTCGTGGGTTCGATTCCCACATGGCATAAATAGATATGAAATGAACATAAGTGTTTGTCTGGGCGTTTCTTATGTATTATAAGTATGTTTTTACAGATATTTGGTTATTCGAGGTTGCTTGGCTACAGCGTTTTGTTTTTCGGGGCAGTGTGCATTCGTTGTTGTGTTTCGTATTAGTAAACTTACGGGGACGTGTTATTCGGTGTAATACTTTTCTAAGTCAGGTAACACACTCGTATTTAAAAACAAAAGTATAGAAGTGTTATCTCCATTGTTTTTATTGGGATCACAAGCCTGCAATCAGTAGGTTTTTTTCAACTATAATAGTTATTTCGTTCCGATTTCGAATTTTATGACTGTACAAACAGGTTCGTAGCATCGTTTCAGTTGCAATAAGCTATTTAATTAATATCATCTAAGGCATACGCGCCCAAACCTATTTCGTCCATTAAAATAATTATTTTTAACCTACATTCCCCATTTATTTTAACTTACATCATCATTATCAACAACTGCTGCTTATTTTTAAAAGTATTGCAAATATAGTTTTTAGTATCTAATATAATTGATGTTAGAATAATATAACGAGAGTAAAAGTAGATACGCTCGTTAATTTGAAATTTTTGGACTAGATTTGAAGTTAGAACACAGCACAATGCGCCTCCTCCTCATAATACCGACATATTTTTCAGGTCATCTATAATTCTGACAGTGGGCGTGGTCTTAAGTGGTGAAGTATACAAGTTCGTGGGGTTCGTGTCGCTGTATCCTGAGGTTATAATATATCTTAGTGCACTCGCCGTCGTTGGCGGCTTAGGACAGATGTGCATTTTCTTCATGGTAAGTATTCCATAACAATAAATACCTATAGCTCTTTTCTTAGTAGGTAGTCTGTAGTACCTCAATGCAACCTGATTTTGATGTAGTCCATAACACAATTACCATCACGCCTACGACTTACTTCTTGAAATGACCCACAAGTGTCTCTTTAAAGTTGTACGCAAAATTTTGCAAATTAGATAATTTTTCTATCTGAAGCAACTACCATTAGACCCTGAGAATATCCTAAGGATAAGTTTATATTTAACCTTAATAATAATAATAATCCATAAAATGCATTTTAGGCTTCTGACTACCACTAAAGATAGTCATAGGTGTCCTTACGACAACCGGGACGGACGCCTTCACGTGCTCTCCGAGGCACGGAGGGGTCTCAAGGTGGTAATAATGGTAAACCATCCACAGACTGACCGCGGCTAGCGTAGCTTAACCTTGTTGATCGGTTGATCAGCGTAGTTATCAATTTTATAACTCAATGACGATAATAACACAGTAGAAAAACATTTTTTATGTGACGGAACCTGCGTGGTTTTTCGGAAAGGCTAACTTTAGACGGGCACAGTAACTCGCAACTGTACTAATAATATGACGGGTTACCTACCCAGTACAACAGCAGAGATGTACAGACGCCTGAAGGTCAAGCTATCCAAAACTGTCAAAAATTCCCAATTGAAAATGAACCTTATAGTTTTGTATTAAAAATGAAAATCTATCAAAAAAAATTTACAGATAGGGATGGCTTGATGCGATGGCCTCTGTAAAGAAAGCCTATACATTAGCTATGTGCTATAAAAATGATATGGATGACTACCAAATACTCTTGGAAAATATAGGTCGACATATTTTTTTCTTATGAACAACATACCTAGTGACTGGAAATGATAACGCTTTAGATAATATTACTAGCGATCCGCCCCCGCTTCGCGCGGGTGCCTTGTACTAATAACACGCATGTATTATACATATAAACCTTCCTCTTGAATCACTCTATCTATAAAAAAAACCGCATCAAAATCCGTTTCGTAGTTTTAAAGATCTAAGCATACACAGGGACAGACAGCGGGAAGCAACTTTGATTTATACTATGTAGTGATGGTATTTTTTTATCTAATGCCCAAGAGTTTCATAATCAGATTAATTGTAGATATACTCGTAAGTATGCTGATTAGCTTTTCACTCATTAAAGTAATTACAATTAGGCACAGCTTATCAAAATAATATAATAATTCCTGTCATGATTTTCCTGCACTCCTAATTTTCGTGTAATTAATGTGGCTCTTATTAGAAAATAACTGCCTCATTAGCGTTGCAGTTCTAACTACTACGTTAGGAGACGTGGGTACTCATTCCCAGATCGAGCAAATTCTTATTGGGCTTCTCCATGAAATCTCAGTAGCAGCCCGGTGCTTGAATTTGTGCCCGTGGCTGGCAATAGGCTCTGAGGCTCTATTATATGGGACCTAAACATACCGGCGAACTGTGGGTTTTGCATAGTTACCCACCTATTTCTTAATCATGTTTTTCTATTTAGTTAAAAAAGTAAACCGTTCTATGGTCTGCAAATGATTTGGAGACCATTCTTACCACGACAAGACTGTGTGTGCTGTCATACGAACACCTATGACAATTACATTGTGTAGTCGTTTTTCAACGTTTTTTAAAGAAAACAAACAAAGACATAGCCATAAAAAGCCTGACTGCCAATGTCTTATTTTAAATTGGGCTGCGGTAGTCTAATAGCAGTCGCCGCTTGTGAAGTACTGATATTCAGCGGCATCTGGTTGTACTGGAAGCAAATGGCAATATAGTTGGGAAAATTTAAGACTAGGAGAATGATTACTTTAATGTCTTTTTTAGAGTTATGTATTCATTTAGATTTTAATATCGATTCTGAAAGGACCAACAGGATTTATTTTCATCATCATAAACCCATATACTGTCAGATGGCTGGGCACGGTTCTCCTCTCACACAATGAAAGGGATGAGGCTCACACTGATGGTTGGTAGGCTTTATAAGCCGTCGAGAAAAATCAAAACCTGTTTGTTTTTCTTACAATTTTTTCCTTCACCTTCACCTTTAAGCGAGTGATAATTAATTATTAATACGCACATGATTTCGAAAATTCGGAGGTGTGTGCCTTGGATTACAATTAAAGACCTTCGACTTAGCGAGAAGATTTAGATATCACTACTATTAAGGCAAAAACACTTTACATACTAGAATAGAATTTAACGAGGAAAAAGTTGAATTGACGACTACAACAAAATTTCTTGGTGTACACATAGATGACAATTTGAAATGGCAAAGTCATATTGAGTTTGTTTGCAAAAAAGTGTTACAGTCATCTTATAGTTTATATGCTGGCGAATAAGGTCAATCCTAACACATTACTAGTAGCTTATCATAGTAATGTTGCTTCTAGACTCAGATATGCAATCATATTTTGGGGAAATGCTACCAACTGGGATAAAGTTTTTAAATGTCAAAAAAGGTGCGTGCGAGCTATGTGTGGTCTCAAAAGAACTGACAGCTGCAAAGATTATTTAAAAAAACTAAAAATACTTACCGTGCCATCTTTATATATTTTTGAAATGGGTTTGTTTATTATATATCATCCATCACTATTTAAATTAGAGCTTAAATCACGAAACAGAAGCCACTTACATAATAACCTTACCAGGCAGTACAGAATTACTCTTTTTGGGCAAAGTGTGTTTGTTATGGCCACAAAGATCTACAATAAGATTCCCAATAACATAAAAGAACGTAGCAATAATAATGTCTTTAAAAATAAATTGTTCCAACTTCTTATCGACAACTGTTATTACTCTGTGGATGAATTTATATCGACTAGATTTTTTTTTGTTTTGTAACGTTTGAAGACGATTTACTAATTTTGATTGTCTTGAGTCTGTCCCGCATGACTAATATAATATATTAATTAATAATTTGTGTGCCCAAGTGGCTGGTCATGGTATGAACTATATAATTATATAATGAACATCTGTATGTAACCCATGTATCACAAATAAAAGATTTGATTTGATTAATTTAATTATTGGATTTATTTTACATAGTATAATATTCTTAATTATTTGATCTGTTCTTTAAAATGATGACATTACTATTATAGAACAAATCTTTTTATATAATTCCAGGTGGCAGAGTACGGCCCGCTCCCGTGTTCGGTGGTGACGACGACTAGGAAGTTCTTCACAGTCTTGGCATCGGTCCTTATATTTGGGAACGTGCTGCTTCCACGGCAGTGGTTAGGAGCCAGCCTTGTGTTCTTAGGTACAAAATATTCAGATTATTTTATGTTCAGTCGTGGAATACAAAGGTTCCTCCTATAAAGTCAACTTTTGCTTCAAGTACGTATGCACTCGTGCAGGAAACTGTAATGCTAATATTTTAATAAATGTTACTCTATTTTGACACACTAAATGTCACTGCAGTGTTATTGATAAATTGGAATTATAATAGTTATAATAATCAGAGACAACGAAGATATATCCACTACTTTTATCATGGCAGGTAAAACCGAAAAAGGTTTTTGGTCAATAAACGGTTGAAAATGAGCTCGCTAATTATAATTAATTATTATTAATTTTGAATAAATCCGACTGGTTCGAACCGAATGGTTCCCTTTATGTCTAGTCCCTTTACGTAGGATGCAATTTATCTTCTTGCCTTATCGAATTCTGTTAAGCGGTTTAGGCGTAAAAAAACTAACAGACAGTTACTTTAGCATTTGTATTATTAGTATGAAGCATGGATTGCATTTTATATACTTTATCTAGTGTAACTCGTATTCATCATCAACCCATATACTGTCCCACTGCTGGGCACGGGTCTCCTCTCAGGATGAGAGGGATTAGGTAATAGTCTACCATGTTGGCCTAATGCGGGTTGGCAGACTTTACACACCTTCAAGAAAATCTCAGGCATGCAAGTTTCCTCACCATGTTTTCCTTCACCGTTTAAGCGAGTGATAATTAATTATGAATACGCACATAACAAAAGTCAGAGGTGCGTGCCTTGGATTCGAACTGGAGACCTTTGACTTGCCAGTCCAATGGTCATACCAATAGGCTATCACTGCTTCATAACTATAACTCGTGTTAATATGTTTTTTTTTCAGGCTTATTCCTAGACGTGTTCAGCAAGGCTAAGAGCGCCCCGAAGCGGTTAGCATCGAAATGATAACAGGGTAACTTAAAAATAGAATATAGTAGCATGTTGTAAGGGCTCGGTTTCCATTTGTGTAACTTTTGCTGCATTTAATAATAATTATCTATTATAATTATCACAACACGACTGTCAAGCTAAGCCACGAAATAACTTTGTCGTTGCATATCTCGTGCCAAAACTATGCCAGAAGACGAGATAATGCGACGACATAATTATGTCAGGGACTCATGTTAGCTAGCTGGACTATTGTTACCTTGTTCAGCAGTTCGGCCTCCAGTGTTGCATTGTTTATTGGTTCTCTCTATAATAATATATAATTCAATATTAATTGAATCTACACAATATTGGAAATCGGGTGGTTACAAGTTTTTGTAATAAAATGGTATGTACAAGGTTTTTAGTGAATAGTGTGCTCTTTTGTATGATGTGGTCTCTTTAGATTAGGGAATCATGTTTCTATTTATATGTGTTTGGGTATATATATTTATTGATAGTAAGTTAATATGGCCGGCCCTATTTAACATACGACCCCTTTTTATGTTCTTCTGCCACCCTACCACCACGTGTTATTGCGATCTTTTCGCGATTGACAGCGAGGGATGCTGCTCTACACATCAATAGCGCTATCTCTTTCTGACAAACTAAACATGATAGCGTTAACAAGTTGTGGTACGGCCTCTGGTTACTAAGGTATGTCGCACTCCTAACGACTAAAAACCGCACTTCCCTTTCCTAACCAATATTACCTGTCCTATAAATAAATAAATATAAAATTGGAATCCCAATACCTTACAGCCATGGGATTCCTATTTTAAATTTCCCAATATTCCTATTTTATATATTTATATTTCATAATATTCCTATTTTATATTTTTATATTTCCCAATATTCCAATTTTATATTTCTTAATATTCCTATATTATATTTTTAAACTTTTCTTTCCATAAAACCTTATTCGAACTATTACGAACATTTACAAAATTTAGTCCAGCCGTTCTCAAGTGAAGCATTGAATTTATAAAAATTAAATCGCTCTGGCTCTGCTCTGAGAAACCCATACTCTCGTAAATCACCATCACCATCCACGGCCCATCTTTACCCACATGATACGCTATACGCTACCTATCAGTAACCAGTAATCTGCTTGACTGACAATCTAGAACACAGGTTTAAAAACTTTGAAAGATGAGACGATTCCATTCTTCAAGTGAACATAACATCTTAGATGTTTTATTAGACTATGTACCGACGCTATAAAGCTGTGCTTCTCTGAACTTATACGCAAGTAGTTGCATATAAGTTCAGAGAAGCACAGCTTTCTTGACTAGCTGACTTGACTACTGCGAGCTTTGTCGCAGGACAAAGCTCGCAGTAGTCATTTTTTTATAAGAACACGTAATGACAGTTGGGATCGTAAATGTTTCTCATTCGTGGTTATTTTCCTAACAAGTTTCAATATTTCTGCATAGCAACAGTTTTTCATGTGACTGTACACGCGTGGCCGCTCGGAAAGGGTAACTTTAGAGGGGCACGTTACAGTAACTCGAACTGTATTAATATGACGGGTTACCTATCAAGTACAGCAGAGATGTATAACCTGACCTCTTATTGCATAGAAACCTGTACACTGTCTGTAGCCTGTACGTTCGCTGTGCGTTACAGCGAATGTGAAATTTAATGTAGTTATATAGAAATGCGAAAGCCACCCGGGTTGACGTGTTGTTATTGAGCTTCCTCTACTATGTTCGAGTTACACAATGACTGATGTCAGTTGGGACTGGTCTACTAAATGCCGCTATGGTTCTACGGCCACGCAGGCGAAGTCCGGGCAAGTTTAATACCTACCCATATTCAGACGAAATAGAGCACGCGGGCTAGACTGGGAAACTTACCCGCTTACCCTAAGGTAAGCGGGTCAGTCAGCTGATTTTCAGTCAGCTGTGCGTCTAAACGCACAGCTATATCGTCGGTTATACTGAACTGAACTAACTTCTCTCGTTCGATAGAATTTGTTTTGCCAATGCAGGTGTTTAGGGCGTGTTGATATATAGCAAAAGATTTGTTACCATACATTTAAGGCGGAAGCTTCTCCATTAAAATATTGATAGAATATTATGATATAATAATTTGTACAACGATATTACATGTACATTTTTATTTATTTAACACACATTTCAATTATTTATCACAATTTTCTATTAACATTTTAAATGGCTAGTTTCCTTGCATTTTCATTTACTTATTAAGCATTCCCTAACTAAAAAATATGTTGCTTATTGTACAAGTTTAAATATTTACTTCCAACCATTAATTTTTGAATTAATTATTTATTACGAGTTAAATATAAATGACATATTTATCTAAAGTGATATCGCGTTTTTTTTTGTATTGAATATTTAAATCTTTATTTATAATGGTTTGTTATATTTCGCTTGGAAATAGATGCTTCTAGTGGGATTACTAAGTCTCATGACAGTTGCTAAGCCTGATTACTGGAGAGCTAATGATTAATTTAGAGAAGTTGAATAGTATGTTTTATCATTTCATTAGTCGTGATACTGGAATAGAGAGTCTGGAAGGAATTTTGCGTTTATTACGCTACTGCGCACTTTTGCAAAATTATTGCAAAAAACATACTTAGAATATACTTGGAATTACTATAATTCTTTATTTTAGCATTCAAAGAATCCAGTAATTGAATTAAAATATTTGACTTTGACTCCGAGAGTGTTTAAATAATATGCGCCAGAAATATCCTGAGAGCATATATTTGTATTCATTCTAAGGTGAACAAAATAATTACTAACTTCCTTCCAGAATCTCTTTCTCTTTCTTTTCTAACTTCTCTAGATTTGTCACCAGCTCGGACTATGACCATAGGCTCAATTTGAGTTCAAGTGCTAATTAATTATTAAAAATATATTTGAATATAATGAATAATTTCCTGTTTATATATTATTGTAATGCAATTGTAATAATATAAAAGCTAGTTTCCTTAAACCTTAATTGTCGTTTTAGCGACTCTTAAGACACTAATTGGTTAAGTATAAATATCTTATATTATGTGATAATTATGAGACAAATATTGAAATTATGTTTGAGGCACTAATCTGAGACAAGCGCAGCTGCCACTACACGATTCATTGTATAAAATATGTAAATAAATCATAGTTACTACTATTTAAGTACTTTGTATCCTCATACCATCCTAATTTATTTCAACAATAGATTTGTAATTTTATTTAATCTGCGTGTTGAACGAGGAGTAGGTTATAATGGAGGTTAATTGCAATGTTCGACGAGTCGTAAATTATTTTATAAAAAAACAGAAATACTTTTTCAACACTATTGTGTCATTAGTACTATTGCCGTATATTGTTTTATCGATGCTCTTACCCTGTTTCGTTTAGTGGTGAGTCGTCGACGATTTTCCCGTCGACGCAACGAGACTGTTTACCGTCGACGATAAACTAGTTGAAAAAACAGTCTAATTTTCGACTAGTTTACGTCGTGGACTAGATGTGTTCAACGTTCACTCAACGACAACTGACTGCACGAACGAACGTGTCAACGCAAGTTCGCGTGTCTTCTTCTTCGCGTTCATCGTCGACTGGTCGACGTCGTCAACCAGTTTATGTATGAACCTTCGACTAGTTTATCCGTTCACGGCGATAAACAGTCTAAAAAAACAGTTCGTTCATTCAACGCTCACCACTAGTTTCGTTCAGTTATCGATAATAATTGATAATTATCTATTGAGAGAAATAACAGTAAAGATGTCAATGTAAGATCCTCTGCTCAGTGTTTGTAACTGTAGGTACAAATAAACTATGGTCTTAAAACGTTGTTTAGCATGAATTTATGTTCAGATATAAGTGTAAGTAAATATTAAAAAAAAAAACAATAAATTTTTGAAATATTTTGTTTTTATTACATTTTTTTATTTTATAGTTGTATCTAGCGTACCTACCTATTATTTTTGTATAAAATGTACGCGTTAATCTGGGCTCGAGTAAAAGTTATTTTCGAGTAAATTACCCTTATCTCAGGGGTCGGCGCACTATATCATTTCCTTCCAGATATATCTATAAACCGTCATTATCATTCCATCTCTAGGAGATCAAAGAACAGATCATGGGCTGAATGTACTGCACATATTCATTTTTTATTTCTTGCCTCCCTCATCGCTTAAATCCATTTAAACAACGCCTAAAAGAAACTCTTTTAAAGTGGTGTGGTCAGGAGCAGCACTACATCTTTCTGGTAGCGTTGTGCCGTCTATAGGTGCTTTTGTGTGGAGTAATTAGTGTTGGTGTAAATAAATTAGTACCGCCAGGCATCGCGATAGCCGCCTGGTGTTTCAAAATTATGATTTAATATTTTACCAAGATCAGAGTGGTAGGTTGGTAGAGATACGTACGTATTTGTTCGAGTACACCTTCTTTTTGTATTTTTTGGCATTTTCAATGCTAAGATTTTAAAGTTATTAAGAAAAGGAAAAATTCGACCGCGGGCAGGATTCGAACCTGCTTCTTCTGGTTAGGTACACCAGACGCTATGACCACTAAGCCTCCGCGATACCTACCCGACATGTCGAATTTATCGATACTCGATAAATTCAGAATGTGAAGATCGAGTAATTTATCGAGTGAATATTATATGAATCGAGTACACCTTGTTACCTTGTCTGCCACTTATTTTTGGAATTGCATATTATTGGGGAATTACAACTATGAGAGCAGTTAGAATGCTCTATCTTTACTCGGACTCGTGCAAGTGTCTAGTTTAGTTACATACCGACACTATAAAGGTCGGTATATATTTTTCATATTCGCCTAGAGTTAGTTTTAGATTTTGTTTATGTGTAGTGTGCTGTTTACTCCCAAGATATACATTTACCTGTCTAAATTTAATTTTATGTGTTCCATCTAGATTCTGCTGGTTTTGATGGCGAGGAAGTATAATTAGAAAGAAACATTTTATTATTAATTACACATACCATCACGCCTGTATTCCCCGAAGAGGTAGCCAGATGCGCACTAATGTACACTCACAGTTCGCCAATATGTTTAGGGCAAATGTAATAGGGCGCGAGCCCATTGCCATCCACTGGGCACAAATCCAAGCTCCGATCTGCTACTGAGAATTTCATAGAAAAACCCAATAACACTGTTATACCTGACAATCGAAACCAGGACCTCTAGCGTAGGAGTAGTGCCTAGTATTATAAAATTCTAAAATTATTTATATTTTTTGTCTGTACCTAACAGTTGGTCTAGACGATGCGAATGTGCGATGTGACGACCCGAATAAGTATGCGGAGATGGTTTGAGCATGTTGGGAGAATGTATGAAAAATGAATTTGTAAGGTCAATGTTAGCGGCAGCGTCAGGACAGTACGATTAGTCTTCTAGGCTTTCTATCCTGACGCTCTTGCATGCATCGATCTTATTGAGGTCCTGCAATGAGGCAGGCGCGGATCCAGGTCTATAAAAAACTGCCACGCTCCAGTCCATCCAGAAAGATACTTAATATTCCATTGTGTTTTTAATTTTGTTACTTGAAGTAGAAAAAATATGCATACATTTTTTTAGCCAATAAATTTGGTTTGAATAATTCAATAAAGGCCAAGATATTTAATGTTTTTTTTGTTAGACATTAAATTAAAATTTTGACGGTTTTTGGGGCTCAATAGAAAGCCGGGGTGGAATGGGTGGAAACCGATGTTTCGTCGTCATTGGACAAAAGGCGTACATGTGGACCTACTGAGTGAGTACTTATTGTAAAGGCTTTGAAGAAAAGGACAAAAATCAAACAAAGGTTTAAAATTAAATAGTTGCTTATATTACATCGTGATTTTAGTATTACCTACTATTAAAAATAATAATATAACCTAAGATAATTAGGTATATGTATACCTAATTGTGAATTGACAATTTACATATAAAAGAATAAAGTAAGCATTAAAGCAAATAATTTTAATTTATATAATAATATCTTGTATAATAAAACTTTTGAATGTATACCTACATTCAAAAGTTTATGACATAAATTATACCTACTTGATTCTTATATTACATTATATTCTATATATTCTGTTTTTTTTTTTGTGTTTTTTTTTTGCGATTTATTAAGTACCTACGTTGGTAGGCATAATCCACTACCAAAACAATAATTATTATCCTTAACCAATAATACTGTGTACCTAGAATACTTTCTGTTACATCAGAAATTTCTAAATTATAATATATCTAACATGTTTGTTGTAAAGGCTGCGATGCGAATTTTTTGTTGGACTGATCTATGACACTAGCATTGCATGATTGTTAATTTTGTTTAGGTTCTTGCGATGTTAATATCGTTGGGTTCGTGTATACGATGCATTATACGAAACACGAGGAGGCTCGGGCTCGACGTGATTCCCGCGTCACCAGACCAGGTCGGACGAAACCCCGAGACAGAGTCAAGGTCGAACGCGGAGGAATCCGCACCCTGCAACAGAGAATACAGATGAAGCTATTTTCTTAGTCGTATACTCTAATGTTATACACAGACTGCCAGACCCACAACAGTACAAGTGTTATGTAGGCAATACAAATATTTACTCTATGTGGGAATCGAACCCGCGACCACAGCGCGCGCAAAAGCCTTTGGCTCAGCTACAGTTGTGCCGTTACTATGAAAAGTGGGGGTGGGTTATTATAGTACCAACAATATAGCTGTGCCTCTTTGTAGTTGTATGCAACTTGTGTTAGTTTGCAATACCAAGTCAGTTTTATGATAAAAAACTCTATGAAAAGAACTCTTTTTTGACCCCCGCCCAATTTTTTGGACACAAAATATCTACATCCAGACTCCAAACAAAGAGATACCCACACTTCACATATTTATTTCAGGTGGGAATCGAACCCAAGACACTGCGATAGTGGCGAAGGGACCGCTTTTAACCATCACGCCGAAAGTGCAGTCAAAAGCGAAAAGTTTGAGGGTGTTAATATTTCACATTCGAAATTTTTGCACCACAACTTTTATGTGACTAAGGGGTAGATGCAATATTAATGGTCAGTACTGGAATTTCTGGCTGATACACATTCGCTATTAAATTACACACAACGATATTATTATATTCTTGGCCAATACAAGGTCCATTTCCTAACTGCCATTGAACCTTTGATACTGAAAAGCTACCGACCCGGGAATTGGCGTAGCACAGACCCTCGAGAGGCGCAGAAATTACCACAGCAGATCGGAACATTTTTAAAGGTTACTGAAGCTCATAAAAGGTAAGTTACGTTAAGTTTTTTTTTCACAAAAAAATTCGGTAAATAAATATAAATAAATTACTAACGGGCTCAGCTGCTCAAATCCAGGGATTGACACTCTTATAGGTAGTGAAGACGAGCGCGGGCGGATGGATCTGCAATTGCAATAAAATGTATTAGGTATTTATTTTTGAACTAAAATCATAAATTATAAAGGCGCCGATATACGCCTTTTAATGTTGTTAAATTGAAGACACGTCTAAACACGTAGTGATCATGATTTGAAAAAAAAAATGTTAAACTACAGCATTTCGTCAATAATTTGATATGTGAATATTTTAGGTTATAAGGTGTCATTAATTTGTGAAGTTATGAAAAACAACAATTACACAAAAACTATCAGACATTTTTATGATACCTTGACAATTTAAAAAATGACTTATTTATTTATTTTTCATTGGGTACCTAGGTATACGTATTTTTAAATTGGGTAAATAGCTAGTTTTTTTTTCGACTATAAATTGTGCGCGGATTAGCAGAGCTTTTCGTGGGAACTCTTCGCTCAAGGTCGCAGGCAGCTACCGTCGCCTTAATTAGTATCACATGTAAAATGAATCGTGAAGAGACTCGTCAATTGTAGTCACAAAGAATTCGCTAGACTGCTTTTAAAGTAAGAACCTATTTAAAAAGTTAAAAAAAGTCGCGGAATAAAAACGTTTGTCACTTCAATAATATTTTTACTACCTACGACTCGACGTTGTCTAGTCAGTAGGTAAAATTGGACTGCGTTATGTAAGAAAGAATTAAGCGACAAAATAGAAAAAAAAAATAGCTAGCTAAACTATGTACCTACTCAGCTATTTTTATGTTCAAAAGTCACTCCTAGTGCCTTATATTATAGGGGTAAATCAAGCGACATGTCAAAATTTGTTAGAACTTGTGCACGCATTCGTTACGTATTAAAAAAATATATGCGCCTAAGTTACTGTTACAAAATACACAAACAGGATTGACAAAATGCATAAACGAATTAAATCCACAAAAGTTGTATATAATCCGTTAAATTTATATTTTATAATAATTAATATCGAACTAACCGCCTAATATGGCAGCTAATTCGTAAATGCATATCACTACCTACGCGATAATTTACTTGATTACGTATAGTACGTTATTGATAACTTGAATAATTAGTCTGAATATATCAAAAATAGATTAACTAACTAATTAAGCAGAAAAATGGCTATATCTTTTTAAGTATATTCTGCACCGTAATATATTCTTAATTAATCTACGACTACTTATAGATACAACTCTTCATTTTACTTTAAAGTAAAAATATCCTACACTTAACATAAATAATGAGCACACAGCGACAATTTTAACTCTAAAACCTTTGAAGCTATTTTTTTCAAATTCTCTGTAGTGTCGCCTAATCGGTTCTTACATAACGCTGACATTTAAATAATATTTGTTAGTGTTTTTCGATTTTCGCTAGCTCAGAGCTTCGCAAGCAAAATTGTATTTTCAATTGCATTAGCCTGCGCGAGGTTTTATTAAGCATACAATACATTAAGAATATGTGATATTCTTATTCTTCGAAGTAGCGATGCATTATTTGTTACCACATTGAACATGTATTGTCGTGAAAAACACCGGCGCTGCGCCGCGGCGACGCGACGTGCTAGCATCGATTAATTGAAAAAATACTGAAAGTAAAACATTTGCGTTATTTAAAAGCTAATGGAATCTAATGTTATACTGAATTTTAAATCACTATACGGATAATAAAATTTCTATAGTTTTAACTTAATTATTCTGAGCGAATCGTGGACTGAAAAGCGAGGGGCGACTAACATACAATGTTGTAAATGAATAAATGGAAAAAATATCATCATCATTATCAACCCATATACTGTCCCATTGCTGGGCGCGGGTCTCCTCTCATATTGAGAGGGATTAGGCTATAGACCACCACGCTGGCCTAGTGCGGGTTGGCAGACTTCACAAACCGTCGAGAAAAATCTCTTAGGTATGCAGGTTTCCTCACGATGTTTTCCTTCACCGTTTAAGCGAGTGATAATTAATTATTAATACGCACATGAATTCGAAAAGTCAAAGGCCTTGGGTTCGAACTCGAGACCTTCGACTTGGCAGTCCAATGGTCATACCACTAGGCTATCACTGTTTATATAAAGGAAAAAATATTGCCGCTCTGAATCTGGAATTCGTGGTATCTAGAAACTGTGAAGATAATTGGCTAGTACCTACGAGTTCTTATCCATATATATAAGTAATGATGGACTGATGGTCATAGTTGAAAACTATGTACCCATTTTTAAGAATACCTATTGCGCGCACGAAGGATTCTGAGATTTGGCATAGCTAATGTTCATTATGGATGAGTATAGAAAGCTAACGTTTATGCATAATAATATGTGTTACAAACACACTTAATAATAACAACTTTTTAAAACAAAAGGGAACTGACGAAAACAAACAATCGAATCGAAGAAAATACTATGAAATTAAGTTTGGCTCCGACTTAAAATCAGTTGTAGACTACTACTAGTAGACTAACAGTGTTTGTTATTTTTCCCTTTTCAGATTTTTTTCTCGGTTCCCTTCTTTTTGTTTTTGTGATTGATATCTACGCACTTACTAAATTGCCTCATTAGCCTTCTAATTATTGTAAGCGCGACTGCAACGCTTGAGGTCCTGGGTTCGCAGTATTATTGGGTGTTTCAATAAAATTCTCAGTAGCAGCTCGGAGTTTGGATTTGTTAGGCTGGCCCCTTATACATACCGGTGTAATATACACCACATTAGTAAACCTCTGCCTAACCCTTCAGAATACAGGCGTGATGGTATGTATGTATGGACTTGCCTATCTACCTTTAACTATAGCTTAGTCAAGTTAAGTTCTTATCAAGATAAGTGATATAAACCCAAACACGAGGTAGCTACCGTAAACCGGTGAAGAGTTCCATCAATTGTCTTCCGCCGTCATCACCAGGTCAAGGGTAAGTGTGGTACCTACTTACGTAAATTATTATACGATAACCCGAAACCTAACAATACTGCGATCATTTCACATTTTCTATTTGATTTTGAGGAGTTCCTTGGTATATCTCCGGTCTCCAAAGTCTAATGAAACTAATATGGACCAACTTGGAGCTAAACCAAAACCATGCAAAATTAATTGGCGCAGTAATCGCGTCAAACATAGAAATAAGAAAAAAAAACAATAAACTCCTCTGTTTTTTCGTCTGTTGAAAATAAAATAATAGATTCACCAAAGATTTAAATCGTTAGATGCGTTAAATAATTTCACGTTTCCATAACTAAACTGGTTGACATCGGAAGTAACGAATCTGTTATTGTCTCGTTCACTCATAATGAATATTGCACATTGCCGTTCTCTGTCTCTACATGGAATTTGTGCATGCACGCATTTCTATATGGACACGTTTTCGAGCGGTACAAGTACTGTGAGAGCAGATCTAACGATTTAAATTTTTGAAATTCACTAGTTAAAGTTCATGCTGTCAATGTCAAACATAAATATGTGAAGTCAATTGTTTTTTTAAATAGACTGACAAAATAACCTCTATAATATTTAAACTAGAAAACGTTGCCAAAAAAGTTATGATAAGTTAATACTCACTCTCGTCGGAGTCTGGGCGGAGGTTCAACAGTTACATCATGAGTATGTGACATGGTCATGAGTGAGCATCGCGACGTCCTTAGAGTTGTCATCGGTATAATATGTGAAACCCTCTCACTCGACAGGTGGCTGAAAAAAAATAACTTACTGTAACTGTGTGTATCGCACTGTGTGCATTATACTGTAGAATCGTACTTATAGAAAATTCGAATACCTAGTTAAAACAATATTTTTGACAAACGGAATCCAGGAACTAAAAGTATAAAAATCAGATTATTATAGACTTGTCTTAAATAAATCCCACCATACTAAAATTATATGAACCTATTAAATTAATTTCGTATTATTTCCCTCTATATGGGATAGCGAAACCGTGTCCCTCTGGAGGGTCACGGTTTCTTTAATTAAGTATTAAACGACTTACTAAATTGGAGACTCCGGGAAAAGACTGGGGATCGATCTTCGGCGCCGTTGATGTTCTGTCGTCGAGGGAAAGTTTCTCCTATAACATTTCTTAAACTCGTTGATTACCTGGATGGAAACAATGTTTATTAGTTATGTCCATGATGTAATAATCAGTGATATGACCATCCGTCTGTTGAGTCGCAAGTCTTGAGTTCGAACTCATCGCTCTTACGTCTGGCTTTTCACAATCATGTGCGTATTAGGTAATGAAAGAAAACGTCGTGAAGAAATTGCCGGCGTGCCCTAGGCCAGAGAGGTGGACTGTAGCCTAGACCGATAGCTCAGCAGGACAGTAAATAGGTTGATGAGGATATATTAAAAATATGTGGTATGCTCAAGTGGGCCAGTGTGATTGATTATATGAAGAAGAGTTACCAGAAAACTATTATAGGGAGCTGATCAATCCGACTGTACCTAAATAAGTACCGAACTTGTTTAAAAGTAAATAAATAAATGTTCTTGGACAATTTTACACAGCACCATCTAGTCCCAAACTAAGCAGAGCTATGGGTACTAGACAATGGATATAATACTTGAATACTTTTTTTTGTAAATACATACTTATTATACATAGAAACACCCAGACTAACACATACCTACACTTAAATGTGCATCACATAAATATTTTTGTTCTGTGGGAGTCAAACCCACGACCTCGTGATCAGCAATCCGACACATGAACCACTAGACCACAGACGTCGTCAAAAGTGATCTTTGAGTGACCATTCTCTTCATATTTCCCGAATAACTTTTATGCATTTAAATTACCCGCAGACTAACTTGCATAAGTCATAAGCATACATGTGAATTCTCACTATTAGAGCATTTCTTTTATATTGTCAGACTATCAATATAGGAACGGTTGTTGAGCTCCCTAAATTATGGTTGAGCTACACAATGACTGATGCATGCGTGCCGTCGGTTGGGACTGGTCTACTCAAAGCCGCTATGACTCTTTCTTCAAAAGGCCTACATTGTAAAACACATATTTGTTACTATTGGACTATTAAAAGAGACTATGATTCTCTGAGTTTGTTTCGGCGTTTCTTCTCACAGGTCGAAAAATAAATATCATTTATCATTTATGTCGATCGATCTGTAATGTACAGTTGCCAAAAGAGTTAGGTAAACAGGCAGCTAACGACATATCTACTATCACGCCTGTATTCTCCGAGGGGCTACCCAGAGGTGTACTAATAGGTATATACCCACAGTTCGCCAGTATGTTTTAGGTCCCATGTAATAGCGGCGAACGTAGATATTACTATCTATCAACCAGGCACAAGTTCAAAATCCGAGCTGATACTGAGAATTTAAACAAAAAACTCAATAACGCTTTGCTCAATCTGGAATTCTAACTTAGGACCTCAAGCGTAGCAGTCGTGCCTACGACCACTAGGCTAATGAGGCTTCAGTTAACGACATCTATGTTTTAACAAGGATTGAATAATTATGTATCGTGTCAAATTTGGTATTGTTAGCTGCATATATTATATATATCAAACTCTCTTGTCGACTGTACCTGTCGCTAGCCTCTCCAGGGGTCCAATAACACGTCAGTTCTAATTTTAATACCCCGGTAAGTAGGTCCACATTCCACCAATGACGTGTACCTACCAAATAAATAGTCTAAAGCGGGATGTTGATGTAATTTACGTAAATTAGCGGAGCAGGCAAATTCTAAATATTTTTTTAAATAGTTATTTATTGCAATTGGCGAGATTGAGATTGGCAAATATTTCGCAGAGAGGTTTCGATGAGACTCTGTTTATTTAAAAATATGGTATTAAAATGTCATATGAAATAGTTTAGTTATTTAGAATTAAATATTACCTATTCACATGTTTAAGAAAAAAGTAATTTTCTTCAATGTTTGCCATTTCTAGACAAACGTTTGGGAGTGTTGCGGTTCCAATTTTATAAGAACATTTTGTGATATAAAATCTTTATTACTGAAAATCAGTGCTTGTCCGAGTTATGTATAAAGCGCCATCATAATGTGCATCCACATTATGATGGACACCCCAGTTACTTTTTGTGGAGCAACAGAATGCAACACTATAACATTAGGTAACATTCTTCAGCTTTTGCGACTGCTTGTTACTCTTTGAATGATCGCATCCATACCGCCAACAACATGTAAGTAAGTTACATAACTACATGTAAGTAAGTTACATACTGGTTACTCCATAAGTAACCAGCGAGTTGCACAGCATATGTTCACGATAACTAACAAATGTTATCGATAATTACCACCATGTTGACGTAACTTTACCTAACACGGCAACATATACTAACAACATTTATTTTTTGTTAACAACACTTGGAAACGTTGCTCCACAAAAAGTAACTGCAGTGTGGAGGTATCTATAGGGCTGCTTTGCCTTTTTATTTTCTTTTTTTGCTTAGCGTGTGGAAAATCCTCATGGACTTCCGCCGCGCAGGGAGGCAACGGGGCGTGTCGGACTCCACCCAGAGTGGGTGACCTACCGACTAACAACCACACGGTGTTCCTTCTCGCACCTGCTGCGTCGGGGACTACGGCAACAGAGCATTCTTCCGCGGCCCCCGACTGGTGAGGGCTGCTTTGCCTCTCACAACCTAGACGTATCAAGTCAAAACCTTGATCTCCATTTTTTGTGTGCAGAAAATGTCGGACCTGTACCAACTAAAAATCGCACCCTTCCTTTGCCCTATAGTCACCACTACCATGGCGGGTTACAATCCTTCAATTCCCCAATCCCGCCAATTGGCGAGGCTTCTTTTCGCAAAAAAATAACCCAGATCTCAAACTCCCTTTGTCAAGTGTACGTAGGAAATGGAGTATGTAAACTAAAGAGATTCAAAATGGTTATACAGGATGTCTAAGGAAATGGGACATAATATCGCATAAAAGCAGTTGGGCCTATATAGTAAAAGATTTTTTGTAGAACATTTATTTTCCGGAACCCAGTTTGATAGCTTTCTCTTTAACAATGTATAAAAGTCATTTAGGTCATGTACTATCAGCTGCCCACATTATGTTTTTCTCACCTAACAAAATTAAATTCAAAGTTATTTTAGTGAAGGAAAAATTCAACTGCGGGTAGGATTCGAACCTGCGTCTTCTGGTTAGGTACACCAGACGCTATGACCACTAAGCCACCGCGAGTCCCACGTCCCACCCGCTAGGTCGATATTTGCCTTCACATTGTGAAGGCAAAATATCTTTAAGGTGACCTATGACGACAAAGAGACAAAATTCAATTGATCAAGATTATATTATGTTCACCATGTTTAAGCTGGTGTCTGGATTTCATGGACACTTATCCCTATTTGATTTGATTTATTTCTTTGTCTAGCTGACTGAATGATAGGTACTAGACAGAGCAAGTTGCTACTTATCGATATTCTGAGGAGGACTGGCGACTTCTATCGCTCCAAGCTCCTAGCATTTGTTTTTGTTTAAGGCGACACGTTGGTCTAGTGGTCCTAAGCTGCTAAGCGTTGGGAAGCGTTATTTGGCTTTTCTATGAAATTCTCAGTAGCTCGGAGTTTGGATTGTGCCCGGTTAATGGTAATAGGCGTCTATTACTTGGGACTTAAAAACATACCTACCGGCGACCTGTAGGTGTTCATTGGTACATCTCTGCTTAACCATTCGGGGAATATAGGCGTGATAGTATGTGATATAAAGCGCAATGAATTGAAATTGATTACGTGTCAACGAGTAGTATGAAAAACAATTAACGGAATTTCCCTAATAATTTGATATGTGAATATTTAAGATTAGGTATATTTATATTATGATAAGATTAAATATATTTATATGATAAGCAGTGATAGCCTAGTGATATAACCATTGGACTGCCAAGTCAATGGTCTCGAGTTCGAATCTAAGGCACCTCTGATTTTTCGAATTCATGTGCGTATTAATAATTAATTATCACTTGCTTAAAACGGTGAAGGAAAACATCGTGAGCCTCTTATCTCTAAGGCATATTATACGCCTTAGAGATGGTATGTGAAGTCTGCCAACCCGCATTAGGTCTGCGTGGTGGACCTATAGCCTAATCCCTCTGCTACTAAGAGGCGACCTGTGCCCAGCAGTAGGACAGTTTAAGGGTTGATATTTTATGATATGATGTCATTATATCAGTTCAAAAAAACGACAATCACACAAAAACTCTCACGCGTAATTTACATTTTATGATTTACACTATTAAAAATAACATATTCTCATTTATGCATTTTTTTTAAAAAGGGAACATCTAGCTTTGTTTTTCCACTAAACGTTGTGCCGATTAGCAGACCTCTTTGCGGGAACTTTTCGGTCAACTTCAGTGGCGGCTATTATAGCTTTAAACGCAGACTATTAAAAAGTCCTCTGAGGATTTTTGAGACTAAAGGACTTTTTCAGACTATTACGATCATATTATAAAATAGCAAATCGGTCCTTTCTCATCTGATGCGCTTACAAACGAACAGCAAAGGCACCGGTGCTTGAACAAAAATCCACCATAATACCTATATAATGTCTACCTAATACCTATATAATATCCCACCTAATAGCAAACTCTTTAGTTGAGAGACTCGTTACATATGACATAGTTGAAAGAGTGGGTGTAATCCGCTTACGTTTGCACACAGTTTTCATTTCCAATGAATTTAGTATTTGTGGAACCGTATTCCGTTATGTTACCTGGGGAAATACATATTTTCATTCCCACGAACCTCGCTCGGCAAAGACTTATTTATTTATTTAATATCTTTTACAATTTGTACACGAAAGGTATCAGGTATAATTATACTTTTGAAGAATGAATGAGATTTTCACTGTGAAAGTGAGCTTACGGCCCTCAGTTGCGAGTGGTAGGTACTTGTTGGGGACTCAGAGAACTCGTCTTATTACAAAACAAAAGGTTTTTATGTATTGCAACCTCGCAACGGAAATATATAATTTAAAAATATACAAAGCGAAATAGACTATAAAATTTGTCTTTTGAAATAACACTAATTGTTTTTATTGACATTGACTTCTGATACATGCGAATATTCGACATTGAAATAAAACTACTCTTTACCGATTTTATCGCTCATATTAATATTATTTGACGTCGTCTGTGGTCTAGCGGTTCGAGTGTCGGACTGCTGAGCACGAGGACGTGGGTTATCGAACCCACAGGACACAAATATTTATTTGATGAACATAAAGTGTTTGTTTGTCTGGGTGTTTCGTATTATAAGTATGTATTTACAAAAATATAAGAATTAGATCCATTGTCTTGTACAGCCATAGCACAAGCTCTGCTTAGTTTGGGACTAGATGGATTGTGTAAAATATCCTAAACATTTATTTTTCATCATCATCATATTTCAGAGACATCTTACAGGGTCATTATTAATCAGCATTGTTCTTGTACCGGTAAAAGGGGTGAATTATGTACGTAAATTCGTGTTTGTTTTTAAGCGCATCTAATAAAAACGGGGTCGAACCGATAGTCATTAAGCAGGTGCAAAACCAAACATCGAACTGTTACTGCTTGTTATGGGAATCCCAGAACCTGACGCTCAGCGTCAGCTGCTGAACGTGCGTCTACTAGACTACTGAATAGATTTGAGGAATTGAATATTGATATTGAGAAAATTATTCATAGTCCTTATTCTTGCTAAGCATGTTGGAAAGTACTCATAAGCCTGGGAAAAACGAGAAGACAGCGGGTAGTGAACGAACAGGCACACAGCAACTCAATCCCTACGCATTCACGCCTAAACTACTGAACCGTATTTGCATGTAGTTCGGTACAGATATAGATTAGACTTTGGAGACGTTCATAGTCTACCATTTACCTCAAATAACCCTTTGGGACGCGGTCGAAACCGAGCAACTGCTTGTAATAAAATAAAACGTTCCACTTACCTCGCGATTAGTGAAGCAGTATATCACAGCGATAAGGACGCCTTGGAATGATTTCAAGAACTCTGTGGAGTAGCACCAGATAGCGAAACCGATTGCAGATCCATCCAGAGGATATTCAAACATGCCGAAAATATTGCTTAAGCCCAGGAGCGGCGACAGGATCAAGCCGGCCCGAACCGCTTTGCTGGAAAGTTATTTATTTTTAGAAGATAGCATCCAACGACCGCCTGATGGTAGACGGCAACTACCGAGTATAATTAGGTACTCGTAGCTCACATAGGCGCCTCGAGACCTCATTTGTTGAGTCTCATTTGTCCAGTAATGACACTGGCTTCATCCCTTCAAACGTAAAATAATTGAATTTATATTTATTCGAATAAATGAAATAAATAAAAATGAATGTTCGTTTTTTAGTTAGGTCTATGCGTTTCTATACCGTTCATCCGATTACGACGAACGCTTAGTGAGTTGTACGCGTCCGTGAAGGCTTATAACCATGAGAAAAGAGGAAAAGAGGCTTTGCAACCAGGACACAGCTACTACATTTATGTAAGAATAATTGGGGATATTAATAATTATATTGCAACTGGTTATTATTTATTATAATTGGTATTACCTAACGCATACTAGAGTGATGAAAATGTAGCTTATGTCATTTAAACATTTGGTACTCTTTTAAAACAGTGCATGTAGCAATATTTCGTATCTTGCCGAGAAACTAAATGATTAGGCGATTAAGTAAAACTAAACTAACTACACAGCGAGAGTGGAGCGCGTCCACCAGTTTACTTATCTCGGTAGTAACGTGTCAGAGAGAGGAGGACCAAAAGACGACATCAACTCGCGGATCGCCAAGGTGACTTTGATACAGCTGCGCCCTGGATGGCGGTCAAGTAAACTGACTCGAAGATTTAAGATTTTGGGCCCAAAGTAAAGTCTGTGCTGCTATACACCCGTATAGCAGCACAGACTTTACTTTAGGTAGTAACAAAGGACATCCCGCACCAGCAACAGATTTTTGTCAACTGATGTTTACGCCGAATCCTCAGTATCTACTGGCCCGGGAAAATCCCAAATGAGCATCTTCGAGAAGCACAGTGAGCACATCAAGTGCTGCAATGGAACGGGTTTCGCCACACACTCCGAAGTGGTCCCGACCATGTACCTAAGGATTGGTATCCCAAAGAAAAACGAATACGTGGTCGTCGTACGTTGCTAGATAAAGCGAAGACGATTGGAAGAACATGGAGCGCATTGAAGCGCAAATCGTGATAGACAGTCACTGTGGAAGCCATCTGCTCCACCTGGGGGCGTGGAATCCTAAGTCAAAATAACCAAATAATTTAATAGATTAATAACAATATAAAATGAACTTACGTCACTTTGTCGAGGTCAGACCTGGTTCGATTTGTTTTTTTGTAAACTACGCGTATGACGCAAACCGTAAACAAGGAGTTTATCTGAAAAAGAAAAGATATATAAAACATATTGTAATATCTTATAAAATCAACAAAGGGATATACTACGCCGATAAATTTGCAAGGTCAACCTACACTTGTCGCTGTCAGTCTATGGATATGTGATCAATTTTAACATCGATACATGAAAATTATTAATGGTAGTTAAAACCTCAGAAATTGGGTTGGTTTTATGGGAGTAGCTTTGTGTAAAATATTATTTATAGACGAAACAGGACTCCGAATTTTAGATTTCTAGACCTGAAAGCTCATCATCATCAGCTCGTATTTATGTCCACTGCTGGACGTAGGCCTCTTGCTGAACGCCACTGAGCCCTTGAAAGCTTACGGGTGTCAAAAGATTTTTGTAGAATATTATTTGTATCAACTTACCCCGAGTATGATAAATTTGGGTGCGAGCACTATATAATATTGTGGTAGGTATTGATAGCCAAACCAACAGCTGGAAAAAAAGTTGAAAGTGAATAGGTGTTATGAAAAAAATAATTAAGAAACAATCTCTAACTGCTCCATTTTATACACCCACAGTTCCCTGGTATCTAGGGCGAACACAAATAAAAGCCGAGAATCGAACCGAGGATCTCAAGCGTAGCAGTCGCGCGTAGGACCAGTGTAATTAAATACACAATTGCGCATTTAATTCATAACTATACGTAAATAAATAGTTATAAATTTATTGAAAATACATTCAATTCAAAATCTGGATGGCTATGGTAGAAAAATACGTATGCATTGCCATATATTCACAATAGGCCCGCCTATTATCTGGGACCTAAACATACCGGTGAACTGTGGGTGTAGGTACTTAGAACTAAACTGTGGATAACTTACCACACTGGTTTCACAATCTCGATTATGAAACCACAGAGACCCTTTTAGAAGTTATCTCAGAGAATTCAGATAAAAAATTGCTTCACACACTCGGTCAATACACGCAAACACTACACACACGCATAATCAAACATAGACACACACTATACATTATTCTCATACAATAGCTTATTAATTTACATCCAAACATTGTCAATTATGAGCAGATGTTAGTATAATATAATTTATGCGGGTACGGAACTACGGACGCCTGGAGTCATGTAACACAGGTAATCCTAGTCTTTTCTCAAGTTGGTATCTGTACAGCCTCCAGTCTCCACAACATTAATGTATTCACACGACGTCTGTGGTCTAGTGGTTCGAGTACCGGACTGCTGATCATGGGGTCGTGGGTTCGATTCCCACAGGACACAAATATTTGTGTGGTTAAAACATAAGTGTTTGTGTTTGTCTGGGTGTTTCTATGTATTATAAGTATGTATTTACAAAAAAAAAAGTATATAAGTATTATATCCATTATCTAGTACCCATAGTACAAGCTCTGCTTAGTTTGGGACTAGATGGTGCTGTGTAAAATTGTCCAAGAATATTGTAAGCGTAATCCTTTACTGTAAATGTCATTTTCATTATGTCGTGGACAAATAAATGAATAAATTATTATTATTTTTTTATGATATACTTACAGCTTTACGGCGTCGCCGGTGTAACTTCTAGAAGTTGCAACAACCCACACGGCAATTATTATAGCGGGCCCAACCCATCCAAATAAGCAGTAACGGAAGGAAGGAAAGGGGCTGCGGAGCGCTTTCGCAGATGTCGAACAATAGATGAAATATCCTTCCAGGAACATCCAAAAATAGCTGACTAGATCAGTATACTCAAGTAAAGTGTAAAGACTTTCACATAAATATGGCTGAAACAAAATATAATATTATTAGTTTTTATTAACGCATGCTAAACATTTTTATATATTAGACATAATAATAACATATATTAGAGAGAATGAGAAATTTGATCTAAGGCAGGGTTTCAACCTTCCTCCGGTTAAGTACACCGGAGCTAACTAAGCTACCGACACACCACCGTTACTTAATTCCGGTAAAGTAGACGCAGAAACGCGGAAGGAACGAACATTCAAAACCTGATTGAGATCGATTTTTTCTTTTTCTAAAATAATATCTTTAATTTTAGTTTCATCAAAATATTTTGCACGTGTCGCTCCGACTTCCGTCTCCGCAGAAGAAGTCCTATTAGCATTATAACTGCAGTTACAGTGTAAGAAATCTGACCAAAATAGGATAGAAAAGAACTAATACAAACAACGTTGTTTTACTGTCACATTATAAACATTTTCTTTTTCTATTTAATAAATAAAAAGGAATGTGTAATTTTGATTATCAAGCTGTCAAGGTCATAGGTATAGCCTAAATATCAGATAACATTTCACTGATATTTACGTAGCTATAATATCCCTGAATCACATAATGTTTTACCGCTATTTCCACACAAATGAAGCAGCGGGCGTAAGCTAGTCAATTCCTAAATCGGTCGTACCACGATGTTGAAACCGACCTGAATAACAAGGTTAACAATCTTTTTGTATATTTTTGGCATTTTCCATGCTAAGATTTTAAAGTTATTTAGAAAAGGAAAAATACGACCGCGGGCAGGATTCGAACCTGCGTCTTCTGGTTCGGTACACCAGACGCTATGACCGCTAAGCCACCGCGATACCTACCCGTCATGTCGAATTTTTCCTTCACATATTGAATTTACGTCTTTATGGTGAAGTCAGTAACACCTATTGAAATGCAAGTTTTTGCTTTTCAACCGACACAACTTACTTTACAGTTAGTTAAATGCCGAACGATGCCACCTTACCTTCTAACTGTCTTTTTGTATATTTTTGGCATTTTCCATGCTCAAAGTAAGTTGTGTCGGTTGAAAAGCAAAAACTTGCATTTCAATAGGTGTTACTGACGTCACCATAAAGACGTAAATTCAATATGTGAAGGAAAAATTCGACATGACGGGTAGGTATCGCGGTGGCTTAGCGGTCATAGCGTCTGGTGTACCGAACCAGAAGACGCAGGTTCGAATCCTGCCCGCGGTCGTATTTTTCCTTTTCTAAATAAGGTTAACAATATTTGGCACGTTTTCCTATTATACGGTTACGTCGTGTCAATAGTACCTACTGCAGTTCAGTGAAGGGTGCTCTTCCGACGGAGATTTGTCGACCGACCTTCCGTCGCGTCGTCAAGGGGAAAATCGGAGTCAGCAAGATTGAGCTGATTTTTGAAGCACACTTGCAAAATTTTGAATAGCCGACCGTAGAAAATTCACGTAATTTAACTATATTTAATACAGATAAGGCAAACCACTGTAAGCTATTGCTTTTTTTAGGAATGAGGATGTAAAGTCACTAATATTAGGAACTACTTCGATGTTACAGAATATTACTATAATTTTGGTTTTCGAGCTATTTGTGATCGCTTTGCGACGAGACCCTATATTCTATTTATAACACTTTTTTTATAACATTTATTCTAATTATTTCTGACACTTACGCGAATATTAGGCATTGAAATAAAACTACATTTTGTGGATTTTATCCCGTTATATTGTTTTTATTAAACCCACGATTCCCACGTTCATGATCGCGGGTAAAATGTGGTGGACGCTGTAAAAGGTCCGAAACATCAGGATTAATAGTATCAATTATTAAATAACGCTATAATGTCCAAAAAAGGAGGTTTTATTTAAATATTAATACATGATTGAAATTGAAAGATTACCCTTTACCTCAAAATATGTACGTGGACGTCTGTAGATATGTGTGTATACTTACCTGCGTTACTAAAATTATGTGTTATTAAATGAATATGGTTATAAATATATGTGCACTCACCACGTTTTCGATCCCTCTGCTAAGTCTTTTCTCAAGTTGGTGTTTATCTGTGACTATAAGCTGATCAGAGTAAAGTATAAGTCGTATAATCATTCCCAATAAGATTGACGTAAACAAGTTTTTATGAATGTAAGTCCGATGATTCTGAAGGCCACTGTAAAGAAAAAAAAAAAATAATAATTTATGGACGTTTGACACCTGAAAATACAGATATAATGAGTCGTTATGTGATTGATAGTGATTGGTATGTATTATATTCTCCAAAATAAACTAGCTAAAATTATTATACTTATTAATTATATATTTTACGTTTTTGGAACGAAGTTCCTTATCGCGCGTTGTGAAAGGGGGCTAGACGGAAAAAAATCTTACGAAAAGTTGTCACGACACTTTTTTCGAAATTCAAATATTGTTGACAAGCATTCAAATATTATTGAGTGAATGACAATATTTGAATTTCGCGCGTTGTGAATTGTTGAGTGTATACAGGTTTTTTTATTTTTAAATAATTATTAAATTTTAATGAAAGGAACTTCGTTCCATCCCGGTTTCCCTTGACACCTCTCAAGTTTTTTTATTTTGCAGTTTTTTCAACTTTAAACTGTATAACATCATTATTTCTATCTAACCCAATAAGAATTTTAATTAAAAAATCATTAATTCAGTTTTTTCACTAAAAACAACATTGTAAATTAAACTCGAAAGATCTTCTGGTCAGCTGTTTCCTTAGAGTTCACTTGCGAGTTGTAAAATTTAAGAAGAAGCCGACGAAAAATTCCAACGCAGGGGGGTCCAGAATCATGTAATGAAGTCATGGTAAGCCGTTGGGCGTCAATGTCCCTTCCACCCTGTATAATTCTGGCGTACAGGGTTCATCTGTGTATTGATACACAATAAACAAAATCCCAATATACTGGAGAATGTGTAAAATGTTTCCGAACATTAAAAAATATATGAAAATTAGCTGGCCTTATTTCGTACTTCATAGTATTGGTATGTACAGCTTTAGTAGGTACCTGAACTGTCAAACACAGTTTACGATTATATAATTATAATACGTATTTGTATGTTTATATGCATTTTAATCATCTTATAGTAAACTATTTTGTCAGTAAAGCATCAATGGCGAAGTCGTAAATAGGATAAATTTCATTAAATAAAAATTAGGCGCAAAGTAAAAGGAGTCATAAAAAATAATTGTTATTAAAAACAGCTTTGTACCACTTATCCACATAGCATATGATAACACGTAGGAAGGAATTAACTAGCTCCAGAGGGAAGGAATCCTAACTAAACTATAAAATAATAATTGACTCATAGTGCAGTGGTCGAGCAAACAAAACTACTGAAGGTGCACTTGATTTTGAAGGGGGTTGGTCTAAAGTATTGTAGTGATTTCTTTTGCAAGAAACCGTCTGAGGATACTTCCACAGCGGTCGAATATCTGGCAAAGGTATGGTACTCCTATACCTTTGATAGATATTCGATTCGCATTAGTGCACATGCATTACTCTGTTCCGTTCGAAGGGAAATGTTTCCAGAGAAATGACTGGACATTAGAGACTTAACAGCTTATGTCTCAGGGTGTCGAGCGCAATGTAGAGCCGCACGGCACTTTGATATATTCAAACTACTGGGTGGCACTGCAGTTGTTATGGACCTTTAACACCAGGCGTTCATCTTGCTCGTCTTGACATTACATCACATAAAAAACTATTAAATGATCAGAGTGAGATCTGTCTAAAACCTAATATGTTATCTGTGATAGTTTATATCCTGCCATAATACTTTCATTGTCATTATCGATTAAAGAACTATTGTAAGAGAGTTCATAATATTAATCAATCAAGTGTTGTATGGTTTTCTTATCAGAAATGTTACTACCAAATTATACTTTGTGGTATAAAACAATTTTTAATCACTACGTAGTTGTATAAGTATATTATTATATATTGCTTACCTGAATACGCTGTATATATATATTGCCGCCGATGTGGCAAGCAAGGTTGCCACGGATCCGGCGACCTGCAGGTACCGCGTATTCAGTGCCGTTTTAAATTTCATCTGAAAAATAACAATAAAGGTTACCATAGCTAATGCGATAATCACTATTGCATAACTATTTTTTTACGAACGAATTAGATCAATATGCAGAAAAGAAAAAATTTTAACGCTCAGCAGACAATAAAACATTCTAGCACATAATAAAGGAACGTACAGTACATAAGGATATAGTAGTGAGTGTAGAAGGAGTAGTGTGGTGTATAAAGTATTTTCGCTTCTCTGTATGCAGCATTACTTTAAATAGTCTATTTGGAAAACTTCGAATATTATTGTTTTAAACTAATAACAATAATAGTAATTTTATATCAGTATATAATAACTGTTGAATGAATTGATGATGAAAATAAAATGAGCTTCCTACACTATAAATCATGAATTAATTTCAATGTTATCGAACCTCGATTTTGTGTTTATAATTACATAGTACAGAAATGCATAATAAATAGCGTAGGTATAATAGCCGAGGCAGTATACAAGCTAGATCAGGGGTAACCAACTGGGAGCACTTGAATATTGCGATATTAAAAATGGTAGGTAGCCCCACAGGATATTTATTGTCTTTACAAAATATACTAATTATTCCAAAATAAATGAATAAGCTTTTATAATTTGCGGTTAGATACAACAGGACTTGTTGAATACGATGTAACTGAAACTGATTTCAGTGGGCACATGGACAATACCCACCACTAATTTATTTATCATTTTCTCCAGACTTTGTTTATTCATTTTGTGAATGTCTGTCGAGCTGTCGGAGACACTACCTAAGCTTGTAACTACCTAAGCTTAGTAGCTTTTTAAGACGTTCAGACGTTAGAAGAAAAGGTAACAGAATGGCATAGAGGTGGATGATATCTGGTGAGTATGAGTGTATATGTGTGAGTGATGTGTGATATGTGGGTGTGTGATGAATGTGTGCGTGTGTGTGTGTGTTTGTGATGTGGGGAAAAACATTTGATATTAGATAGATTATCGAATTCTTTTAAGTAACAGAGAGAAAGAGAGTTACGATTTCGTCTGGTCTATCGTCGTCGTTACCTTCAGCCAGTTTGCCAGAGATTTTTTTATATTCGCGATAGGTCATGGGATAAATATTGAAATCCTTATTTATTTAGTTGTAAAGCGAAGAAGATTGGCAGTATTGTATTTTTGTTATTTTTGTTTTGGAGATACTAGTTGTGCTACAAGATATTTCCTTAGTTATTTGGGGGCACCAGGGTTATAAGGGAGGATTTTATAAAGCTTTCGAATAGAATGGAGAACATTATTATAGCTTTGTGAATGAGAGAAGAAAGAGTTTTACAGTTGTAAATCTATATTATGATTTCTCGCTCCACTTCAAAGAATTTAATTTTTCTAGCCCCACATAAGATACGCTAAGTATTCCAGTACTGACTGGGCTATTAGATTTAAATTATTTGGTTTAAGAGGAGTTTTGACCAGTCAGTTCAGTTTTTTAGTTCTTTGGCTATCCAAAGAACTAAAAAACTGAACTGATTTATCTATCTATATAGATAAATATAAATAATAAAATATTAAAAATTGTTTATTTACACATTAATTACAATTGTTGGTATTAAAGTAGGCACAACCTTTGGGCAATGTACATTATGTACTGTTACTGATTCCCAAACTAGGCTAGAAGCCTGTATCTTGGGAGACAGTGTTCAGTCGCACAAAAGGTAGTACTGTTTGTATAAGGTCGCTGTTTTTAGTCTAGTAAGTTATATAAATATAAATTATTATTTGTAAGTACTTTAGTCTAGAAGTTAAGTGTGTGTATTATGTGTGTGTGATTAGACTTTTGTTTCAATAAGCCCATTGGGATACGGGTAAAATCGCGGATAACAGCTAGTAGATAATAAAAGGACATTTTTCGAAACATTTTATGTACAGTCAGCAACAAAAGTCGTTTTGATCTTCAATACGATTTTTAAAATGAAGTTAGGTACTGACCTGTGAAGATTGTGCGAAATCATTGCATAGATGACCATTATACATTTACCTCGCCTTCATAATAAGAAAAATCTCTTGACAAGTTTTGGAGCTGTCATGTTTTCAAAATTTTGCTGTGTTCAGCGACTTTTTTGCTGACCGTACTATTTTTTTCAGTATATTTTCATAACGACAAAAACGGGTATCTAATATTTTTTATTAGAATATTCTATAAACTTAAATAGTGTATTAATTGTATGATGTGGTTGTAATAATATAAATAGTATATTTTGTCCAAATATCCACTTGACCTAAGTATTTTGGTGCCAACATTTATCGGTGCATTGAGGCAGGTCTTAAGTCCGGATCTGATAAAAGTCTTTGAACCAAAAGTTTGTTCCAACTTCACGACAAGAACGGTTGAGAGCTCTGAGTAGCTGTTTTCGGGCTTATCGCTTATGCTGATTTGCCAAGAACACCTGTGTGATTGTTTTGGTAAGTGTATTATTTATAATGATTCTATGTATGACCCTGTATTAATTAAAGTTTTAGCTAAAACACTTAATTTTAACTAGAACCTGATTACTTGCAGAGTGATAAGAATCAAGGCGGGGAATATTGGTTATGTATCAATTGTTTTTAGACTTTTTAATTCTGTTTGTTTTTAATCCGGTTACAATAAAATTTTACATTTAGGGGGTTGTGTTTAGGGGACAGGGTAAACCCAATAGTAAACAGGAAGTTTAACTTAAGGAAGTTTACCCTTAATGAAACTATACAGGTCAGTTGTAGCGCGAATAAGATATTATTTAATATGTTGTACAGTTTTATTGTGCACACGATATACTTATACAATGTATGGGTAGGTAATCTGCCGAGGGTAAACCTGTCAGGCATAACTTGAGTCTGTTGACACTGTTACATACTACACTGCAGCTTAATTAAGTATAATAAATATACACAAATATACATACAATATTGCAAGAACTACTATTATAATATGATAATAACAAGTTATTACTTTATAAAGACAAATACTTACTTTTGTTGCACGGGGACCTGTGTTTGGACCTGTTTGGAGAGAGAATCCGCTTTTGTCGACTGACAATTTGAGATAAATCAAGGGCTAAGGAACGCATCAGCTTTATTATATGTAACGAGTCACGCAGAGAACCGGTGGACCGGTGGATTACCTACAAGTTTCTGATCCCTGTGCACTGCTGCTGCTGCGAGCCAAAAAGCTGTGCCGTGTGCCAATCCCCGGAATATTAAGTAGGAACACACAACAACATAGCTATAGAGTATACTCTTCAAATATCACCGCTATTACGACGGAATAAGGGCGATCCTAAGGGCTAATTAATTGTATAGCTTGATGCTTTGCTGTGTATCATCACTTCTCAAAGTAATCTTTACAAAATTCTACCCCAAAAAAGCAATAGAAGATAATCGGGAGACTGAATGAAAAAGCGGTTTCTAGATAAAAATAATATGGTAATCAAAGGCTTTCGCAGTTGGCTTTCGTTAGAATTAAAGAAGTTGTCTTGAGTAAAGCACCTAAGGAATAACTTGACTACCTGTAGTTCAACTAGGGCCTAAGAAATGATTTGATTACCTGCAGTAAAAAGCAATAATTCGAATATTTATACCTATGCACTAAAAGCCTTCTTTTAGTGCATAGGTATAAATAAATAAGTTGATAACTTGCAGTAAAAGTAGGGCCTAAGAAATAATTTGATAACCTGTACTGAAATTAGGATCTAAGGAATAATTTGTCTACTTGTAGTAAATCTAGGGCTTATGAAATAATTTGACTACCTGTAGTAAAAGTAGGGTCTAAGAAATAATTTTACTACCTGAAGTAAAAGTAGGGCCTAAGAAATAATTTCAATAGAGTCGACGTTGTATCCTACATAACAAATTGTGCGAATTAAATTGTGGAGATATTCTTTTATTGTAAGTAGCTGATTATTATATTACCTAGAATGAACTTATTATATTTTAGTGTCACATGTAAATTGATAACTATCTATAGCCATTACTATGTATACTAACATTTTATGTATTACTAAGGTTACCGATCTTCTGTAATTTTACGCTATTCGATACAATTACTTACTTAATCGTACTTTGGAGCCATCAAGAATGTTTCTATATCTAAATCTATTCGTGAAATACCTATTAGAGTATGAAATAATATCCAGTCAAACTTTGACTTACCGGCCCGATCACTCACTACCAAGTCGAGTCTTACATTTGAGTCAGGTTACTCAAATACAAGACTTTATCGACTTTATTTTTCAACTTACCTGAGCATCACCTTTGTCGTCATATACTTTGTAAAATAGATTTTGTACGAGCGCTGGGAAACAAGGTGTATAGTTGGTCCAACCGTTAGGGGACGTGTCATTCAAATGTCGACCGACCCACGACCCATCCGCACCGCACCGCCTAAACGCGAGCTCTAGATTAAGAGGAAGGCAAATAAGAATAATTAGTAAATTAATGGGTTGAACGATAATTAACAGTATAGGTAAAAAGTAATCATAAAAAGTTACTATTCAAATAATGATAGGAGAAAACTTAAAAAATATTTTAAAAAAATCGGGATAATTAGAAATAGTAAAAAAGGTAGACTATTTCGTTTAAAAAATCACCATTTAGTTATGGTAAATTGCTAATTTTATTTTAATGTATAAATATTTTTAAAGACTGGGTCCTAAAATCATTGTTAGTTACTAATTACTAACACACCACACGCTAGTAATGTGCATTGTTATTGCTATCACGATACAGTCTAACACAACATGCAAAGCTAGTTAGTATAGCTTGTAGTGAAAATCTCAGAACTGAAACGTTTATATATACAATTGTCTGTTTAGCCTGTAACAGGTGTGAAAATATATCTGTCTCGTGATGAAATCTCGCGAGAGGTGAACAAAATAGTTGAGTGTTTTTTTAAATAAATGTTAATTTACAGTTGCACCATAGAGCCACAGATCGTAGTTAGTAAAGTTACTATATATAGCTCTTTGCCCACAGGAATGACTGACCTGCCATATAAAAGGTTCTGTTGTGCCTTGCGAAAATGATTAATCCAGGAGAGTTTTTATTCTCTCAAAGATTTTTTGAATAAAAGCACATGTAGATTTGGTACCCACTAAAATACTGGCTTTTTATTTTCGTCTTTTATTTTTTATTTCCAGTGACATAAATTAGGTTTTTAATTTTTAAATTATATTTAATTGTATGTAATCTCTATAATTCAAATAACTTTACTTAAATGATTTATGTAAATTGCTTTAATTTTGCATGCCCACAATGAGGGTGAAATATGTCCTGTACTATTTTTTAATTTAACATCTTGTATACCCACCATATTTCAAGCAAATAAATGATTTGAATTTGAATTGAATTGAATTTAGTTTTTAAATTAGAACTGTGTCAAATTATTTGCAGGTCCATAACTATTGATAGTCACGCCATGTTTAACTTTATATTAATGTCATGACTAATGGCTTTTCAATTAACAAATTAAAAAACTTTCGCTTAACTGTCGTTGTCGACGAATCATAGGAACTATTTTGAAACTGAGGTATATCCGTCGATCTTAGCTCGGTTGATCCGAATATAGGTTTTATTTCGAGAAAAATCTATAGATTCGCCAGTGTACCAGTTAGTTTACATTGCTCATAGCTGCGATGGCATTTCTCAAACTACAATGGAGCAAGTGATTTTATGACGTATAATAATTATATTGGGTAGCCGTCCGTTGAGCTCACGACAACGACGGAAATATCGAGTCCAAAATGGACGTAGACAAAGCGTATTTATTTACATAGGCATTTTGTTAGTGATAGCTGCAAAACCATGCGAGTACGGCTATATTCGGGCTTACTTGTCGCGTCACTCAGCCGAATATCGGGACAATGTTGGTAGGAGGTTTCGCCGGCTGCCGTCGGAGGCCAGCACAGGTAACCGTCATAAAAGGCGTTGCAGTTAAGAGTATCTGGGGAAAATCATGCAAAATTATACAAAAAGAGAAAAATAAAAGAAATAAGGTTTATTGGGCCAATATTTGGTGATAAGTAAAATACTTACAAGTAAGTAAAATGCAGTAGGTATATATAATAGCGGAAGATATATAATATTTGTAAAATAAACAAATTATACTTATGAGGGTAGAAAAATAACATAAAGGCAATAAAAGGTGTACATTTTTATACGTAGGTATATGTAATTTCATTTCATTTAAAATAACCGACGAGGTGTGATTGGTTTTGCCATTCAAGTTCATAAGTGGGTGTAATTTATAATAATAATTTGAAAAAAAAAAAATAGAAACTGTAGAATTGTCTGCTGTATAAGATATGTAGATAAATTATTAGTTATTGTTTATGTTATCTGCGACATCTTGGAGAATCCGATTAAGAATTCCCCCAAACCCTGTCTGGTGATCATCTACATTATATAAGAACTCGTGTGTCATCTACATTATATAAAAACTTTACCCTTCGAGACCCACGACCTCTTTCAATCAGAATCATCAACTTCCGAACTTTTTCTTAACTATGTTGTGGTCGGCTTCCAGTCTAACCAGATGCAGCTGAATATCAGTATTTTCACGTAGCGACTGCCACCAGACTTTTGCAACCCAATTTTAGGGCAATACCGTTATCTTAAGTATTATAGTTGGTTGTCAGGCTTTTGAGGCGTCTGATACCACTAACGATTGTCATAGATATTCGTATGAAAACCGGGACCGACGGCTTTACGTGCTCTCCGAGGCACGGAGGTCTCAATTTCTTAAAAATGTTCACCCATCTGCAGATTGACCGCTAGCTTCAATTAGTTACGAGTAATTGATTTATTAAATAGATTTTGATGAAATCGCCAGTAAAGTGGAGCGATTCCCTTAATTACGAGTTACTGGGCTAATTATGTTACTCGAGCTGGCGAGTAAACGCGATTAATTAGCGACGGACGTCAGTAGATTTGATATTTGCAGAGAGTCGTTAAAAATTAAAATAGGTTTATTAACTTTAGTGTATTAAGCGCAGCTGATGAGCATGTTTTGGGTTCGGTTCCCTGGTTGAGGCAGAGTTAGTGTTATTCTATGATATTCTCAGTAGCAGCTCGCATATTTAATAAGTGCCTAGCTATTAGCAATGGGTTCTCTCCTTGGGAGACAACTGGAGACATGGGACCTAACACTGGCGTACTGTGGATATTCAATTCCCCTAATAGGTATGCCAATCTTTAGGTACATGTAAAATACAAAGGATCAGAGGACTGCAAAGACTTTGAGATCCTAGGTGATATTTTTTTATGGGGAGATGAAACAGTTATTTATTCAACGTCAAATATTGTACTTCAAGTAGACAATTAAAATTGCCCTTTCAATTCAAAAAGTCAATACTAATTGTTCGGTTCCAAAAATGTCTCATGTCGAGTGCAGTGTAGTGCCGCGCGGCACTTTCATATATTCAAACTCCTGGGTGGCTCAGCAATCGTTAACAATGAACACCAGGTGTGTGTCGTGCTCGTCCCGACATTACATCACATAAAGAAAATAAGCTTAATGGTACCTACATTAAGCTTATGCAATAATTCATTAGTCGAGTATATGATATTATTGTATTAGCCTTAATGTGCGTACATGATTTTGAAATAACATGGTCAACAACCACATGAAACACAGCACCAATTACCACCCATTAACAGTATGACCGCAGGAAGTACAGCTACCTCTAGCTGAAAAATCAATTAGTTATCGAAGCTTCTAGCGAGCTGGTGGTTACAAGTCCACTTAACGTGCACGTAAAACAGTGAAACCAAATTTCAAACAAAATGCTGGCTTTGACGTACGTTAAAAAAAAAAGAGTGACGATGCCACCAGCCCTTGCCGACGGGTCTGTTCCCGCTTGCAATAATTGTTTGCATTTTCCAAAATGTTTTAGAGTTTTTGCGGAGCTTTTTTTACGCTTTTTCAGTTAGTATTTTTTAAAGCTGTGAACCTACCTATTTAATGTTTATTATTCGTATTAGGAGATAAGAGATGCCTATGATGTTGCTAATGATGTTCGTCTTCTGTATTCTTTAAAATATAATATGGTAAGTTCGAGTTGAAGAAAAGCGAGTCGGTGTGTGATGTTTGATACAAGATTATTATCTTATAAGATTATTGAAATGCAGGGCCGTAATGTTGATTGTCCTAATGTTATCGTTTGTTGCACAGAAAAGGTGGCTCAACAGCCATTGTTGGGTGTCCACACTGGGTATGCTGTAAGCAAATATTTTCTACATCTCAAATACATATTATCAATACATAGCACCTGTGCGAAGCGGAACCGGCTCGTAGTTATTGTATTGTACTCAATACGATGTGTGTATGTCCTGATGACATGTACCTACCTATAGTGACGTCACATTTTAGAACAATCTTCATCCTCCGATCCTTTCCAAACTGTTGGGTTCGGCTTCCAGTCTAACCAGAAGCGGCTAATTATCATATATTTTACGCGAACCGACTGCCATCATACCTCCGCAACCCAATTCTACTAAATCCTACAATATTTTACTTCAAAATACCAGTATGGTCCCTCAATTCACACGCACATTTTCTGGGTAGATAAGTTTTCTTGGACAATTTTACACAGCACCATCTAGTCCCAAACTAAGCAGAGCTTGTACTATGGGTTCTAGACAATGAATATAATAATTATATATATTTTTTTTGTAAATAAATACTTATAAGTAATACATAAGAAACACCCAGACAAACACAAACACTTATGTTCATCGCATAATTTGTGTTCTGTGGGAATCGAACCCACGACCTCGGGATCAGCAGTCCGACACTCAAACCACTAGACCATAGACTTATTTTACACGAAGCGACTGCCATCATACCTCCGCAGTTTCTGTTTAATAACGATTATTCTAAGGATAGACTGGTTGTCAGATTTCTAACTAGCACTAACGATTGTCATAGGTTATATTATATTAATCAAATTATAAATTTTAACACACGTTTATCCACCACACTTCGACATTGGCACAATAGTCGACATAGCCATAAAAAAAAACTTGAGAGGTGTCAAGGGACACCCGGATGGAACGAAGTTCCTTTCATTAAAATTTAATAATAAAAAAAAAAAAAAATTGACAATCTAAAAGTGTCGTGACAACTTTTCGTAAGAATTTTTCCGTCTAGCCCCCTTTCACAACGCGCGATAAGGAACTTCGTTCCAAAAACTATTGTTATAGACGTTCCCATAACAACCGGTACCGATGCTTTTACTCTCCGAGGCACAGAAGGGTCTGGATGTGTTGGGAATGGTCACCCATTAAATGACAAAGAATTTTACTTTAGCAAACCATCCGCAGATTGACCGCGGCTAGCGCAGCTTAACCTTCCAAATCGATTGATCACCGGAGTTATCAGTTAGCCACGAGCCACTCAAATTGTAGAACAAAATTGCTTTAATTACTATCATGTAACATCAACAGAATATGTACCAACTATTCCGCAAATAAACGATTCGAATTAGAAATGCTCATTGGTTATTTTCGTGGAATATAGATAGGTGAAGAGCTGAATATTTATTCAGTGATTCACGGTAGAACAAATTCTGTGTACACTGTAGTGCACCCAACAAAGTTTCTGTTTTACAGTAAATTTACTACGGGTGTTTTAATTAGGGTTCAATAATAAAAATTGCTGCGTAGCAGTCCCACTTGATGATCGGTTCATCAAAGTTTTGCCGATTCACTCAATTGAGCTGGAGAGCTGGATATTGGACGAATTTCGCGAATCTAAAGTTATCGTTAGATCGTTGGCAATACGGTTTTAGTAGTCCTTCGATTTTTGATACTTTTGTTATCATTTTATATCACACGTTTGACGACGTCTGTGGTTCGCGTGTCGGACTGTTGACCACGAAGTCGTGGGTTCGATACCCACAGGACACAAATATTTATGTGGTGAACATAAGTGTTTGTCTAGATGTTTCTTATGTATGTATTTACACAAGTAAAATAATAAGTAAAAAGTATATAAGTATTATAATATATCCATTGTCTAGTAGGTACTCATAGTAAGCTTAGCTTAGTTTGGGACTAGATGGTGCTGTCTAAATTTGTTCTCGAATATTTATTTATTTTCTTTATTTAACTCCAATACCTAAATATTAAAGTAACCAGCAGAGATATTGTTCGTAGCACGTATTAAAATACTGCATGTCTAGTCTTTCTCACACGCACCTCATCTCTTTTTGGTAAACTTTACTCCTCTTTGCTGGAAAATCTATTAGGATCATCATTGCTACCGAGAAACATTTTAAATTGTGCAAACAAGTTTACCTGGAAATGTACAGACAAGTACAAACTAAGTACCTGTACAGTTTCCTAAATAACGCGTACATTTAGATGTATATTTAGTGTATTTGTATACTTTTTTCCAACTGTTTTGGTATCGACGTCCAGTTTAGACAAATGCAGCTTATTGTCAGTATTTAAAACCACAAGATTGAGCGTATTATGATCAAAATATATAAATACTTACTCGCATAAAGTACGACTTGCGATATTAAGGTAACCGTTATGTCAAAAGGCGAGTTTCTTTGGTTGGTTTCGAAACTGCTTTCTGGGTAATCAAAAGATGAAGCCTTCTAGACTTCTAACCAACTTGTACGAGCATGAGGGGCTTTCACTAAGTTAAAGGTATTACCTGAATGTTTGAAGTTGCATGAGGGAATCTCTACATCGGCGACTGTTTATTCAGAGTGCCAGGAAAGCAGAAAGTTAAGGGGATTTTTCATGCCGGGCAAAAGCCACCTAAGGCGGGTTTCCCGTCAGGCAGATTTCATTCTGATAAGTCTCTTAAACAATTACTGGCCTGTGCTTTTTTTTGGTTGCGTTAATTGCGATTCATACTTATTTGCTTGATGGAATATTTTTGTTTGTTCCCAGAGTCTGAAACTCTTTGTTTTTCTGGTCTCTGGCTCTCACACGTCATATATGTGTATATGATAGCCACACAGTAAACCTAGTTGGAGCCGAATATAGAAGGTAAGGTAGCTAACCCGGCAGGTAATCAGTTTATCCACTAGTTTCTAGTTTATTAGACTACGCAAACGGAGACAACATAGCTCACAGCATCCCCACAATTAAATGAAAGGCGAAGTGCATATTCGAAGCTTGTCTCTGAGACTACTAGATACGGTAGAATAGATTAAATGCTACGCTAAGGATGGGTCAGTGCTTTGTTGGTCATGATATTGTCAATGCGGTGGCGCCGACCCTTAGTTTGCTTCATAGCGCAGAAATCTTGATTAGTGAATTTCATGCGGTCAGGTTATTGTATCGATAGCCAATATACAGGACTGCCTAGATCATACTGTACGATGCAGATATTAATATTAATAATAGTAGTATAGAATTTATTTATTTTCTCATCACAAATTACAGATTATTTGTTGAGAGTTCAGTTTAGGATTTACTGAATTTTACTTTAATAACAGTTTTGTGCGATTTTTTTAGTTCTTAGCCTTATTATTTCTGACATTTCGTGATGAAATAGTAATTATCCTCTTAGGATGAGATGGATTAGACTAGTTCACCACGCTGTCCTAATGCGGGTTGGCAGGCTTCACATGCCTTCGAAAAAACCTTTCAGGCATGCAGGTTTCCTCACGATGTTTTCCTTCACCGTTACACCGAGTGATATTTATAATTAATTATTAATATGCACATGATTTCAAAAAGTCTGCGTTTTTAAATAAACTAGTAAATTGAATTTCATTGTTTTCATATATGTATATTTTTGATATCAACGTAACTTTCTGTCCCTATGTGGTATATAGTCGTTAATTAAAAACATATAGTCGCATTTATGCATTAATTACCAATATCTTTTAATAATACACTAACAATAAAAATAAATTAAGTACGTAACAAATTATTTCTAATAACATAACAAATTCAATTAATTAAGAAAAATATTGTTACAATTCTTATTATACCTAATTACGTAAAAAAAAACTATCAAGTATGGTTTACATCACCGATCACTATAAAAAATTTGAACATTTATAACAAAAAAGTAAATTAAACAAACTTATGTAGAATTATATTAAAAATAATTTAATTAAAGATATTTTAATACTCCTGCGCACTGCTATGGCAAATGGTTTAAAAAAACCTCCCTTCTACTGGTTTGCGCCAAATATGAAAATCGTTTACGAATCTACTATCAATATTTTCTAGAACTAAAGCTATGTACCAAAAACACAATACTAACACTATCCATCATTTTCAATTACCAATCGAGATCATAATTTTCCCGAATACAGAAATTGTGACATTTGACATTTATTAGTCATTTTTGACATTTGACATTTTGTATGAAGCTTATGTCAAATTTCTATCTTTAGTAGGAAAACAGATTCTTTAAATATTGATTGGTTATTGAAAGTGGCCTTTAGTACGAAGCAGTGAATCAAAGGAAAAATATTGCAAATATTGGATATAAAATTCTTATTTTTTTCCATGTGCCAATTGAGTGGAAAACGAATTAAAATTCTCTTAATACTCAACAGCTGTTAAATCAAATACTAATTAGTTTAAAAAAAATTAAGTTTCAGATATACACTTTCAACTAACAAGAATTATCTTGTAAGAACGTTAGAGAGAATTAGGCACGAGAATAATTAAGAAATGACACAGGTTCGTTTCAAAAGTACTGAGTAGTAGCTAAAAAGCCATTAAATTAAGGGCTTTTGTTTGGATAAGGTAAGTCAGGAATACTTATTTCTTAGATAAACCCGCGGTACTCGACTGGCCCAGTAGAGCACTCTTAGATTTATAACTAACGAAGAAATTTCGATACTGTGGGACTTCCACAGGCGACTCTCCTGGGAGTCCGCAGTTAGTCAATGTTTCTTTTATTTTTTCTTCATCTAGCTGTTTCAAAGCACACAGTTCCGATAACATTATTAACCATTCCTCCATTCCTATTTCCGATTTGCTGAAAAAAAAAAACGATACCAGCAATTATATTTCCATAGAAACGTTGCTGAAGATGTCATTATTTTTTGTTGCGATTGTTGAAGTTTTAATTATCTTTCTTTCGTTAATTAAAAGCAAAGCTTTTCGTAAGTTAATATCAATCTACATGTAGATACATTCAGCATTTTATAATATTTGTTTATACAAAATATACATTGATTTATTGATGTGTAAAACTACCTGTATGAAAATAGGAGTATTGACGCGTTCGACTACTAAAAAAATACACAATTCTGTACCAATATTTGTTGAACAGTATGCCAGTGTCTGTCATGGTAATTCTTCTGTCATCTAATAAATTGGCTTGACGCAACCAGTAGTCAGAATTGTAGAGGGTGATAGTCTCTCCAGTCCTAGTTTTACTCTCAAAGAGCTTGGCATATGCCACGAACTGACTCTCAATGGTGGCATGCTCTTCATCCATGATCGTTTATGCTGCAGCTGGAGATGAAACACCAGGGGGCTTAGACAAGTGGCAATCTGACAATCGAATCGACGAACGAATAGAAACAAAATGTATGGGAATGACATCTATGATCGCCCGATTTGTCGAAAGCTTATGTCATTTCCATAGTTTTTGTTTCTATTGGCGCAGAATGAGTAAGAAGACTACAATGTCTCCTAGTCCAGCCGTGACAAATTTTTCATAGACATACATCAATCGACTCATAATTAACTAACATATTTATACCGTCATAAACTAAAAAGTGGTATGTTCGAAAAAATTATAATGTTGTACATTTTATTTCTTTGTAAATTTGAATTATGCAAAATTTTCTTACTATTTTTTCTTACTTTTTTATTGTATGAAGGGACTTTATGGGCAACAGTTTCGAAAAATTTTGTTAATTTCTCAATTTTCAAATTTCACAATATAATTATACAAATGTTCTCCGGCACTGGGACTCTTACGCGATGAAAAACCCAATAACGAATTGTCAACCTAAGAATTCGCTCGAACCTCAAGGTTAATCTGTTTTGTTTAGCCCAGGTCTAGCTTTAATAATATATTTCCCAGTAATTGGGTTGCAAAGATCAGGTGACCGTCGCTCCTTGTAATATGATATTGAGCGGCATTAGCTGTCTGGAAGCTGATTTAAACCAGATTATTATTGTTTATCAAGTATTATATATGAGGTAATTCGCTTATCAAAGGTTACAATGCACAGCTTGGGCAGCCAAGATTTGAAATTGCACTAAATACTGGTTTCTAACACTGAGACGGTATTTTGGGAAATTAAAAATATTTGATAAGTACTTATAAATGGACATTCCACGTTTAACATAGTTATCACAGCACTTTAAGGTCTACAAAGGATGCCTGTCAATGAATCTAGTTCCCATCCCCACCTTATCCTGGAAATCAAACGTCAAGCTAAAAAACGGAAATCCTCAGACAAAACATTTAGGAGGCGACAGACATGACATCACGAACAAAATCCTAATTTAGTACTAGTCACCCACAGGTAACAAATCCCTTTGCCTCATGTCCTACGTCAACCTTACAAAAAAAGAACTCAAACTTTTTTGAAAACGTCCCCAATATTGATTTCTGGCACTTACGCGAATATCAGACATCGAAATAAAACAACTCTTTACGGATTTTATCGGTCTTTCCTTTGAGTCCTTTGAGTCTGAATTTTCCCGTGACTATGAACGCTGTAAGGGGAAAATATGAAACGAATCTGAAACGTCGGGATTAATAATATCAATAGGATAAAATCCGTGTAGAGTTGTTTAATTTCAATGTTCGCAATGTACGCTGCAATAACTTTTAATTATATTTGGCCTATCCGAGTTAAGTGGACGCGCATTCTATTTTGGATCGCTCTAAATTCCAATTCCAGAAATTTTTCATTTCATTGCATTGCATTCGTTTATAAATCGCAATATTTTGAATTCCCCGTGTTCATATTATTATGCACAAACAGAATTCCGTATTCGAAATATAAATACATATTTCTACGTAGGTCGCTAATTGGAAATCCGATAATTAGTTTGGAATGTAGGTACGCTCAGAATATCAGTAGTTGCTTTGCAAATTAAATTCCGATAGCAGCTTGTTAAAGGGTAGGTACTTTTTGTTTTGTCTTGTTTCGAAATACGAGATTTAAATCGAACTAATGAATCAATGTATACTTTACAGAGAGTATTGCAGTTATTCAATATTTATCAGTACACAAGGATTAAATATTGAATGAAATAGTTAATCTTGTTAGATTATCATTTACGTTGATAATTAAGTTGCCTATATGTTTTTTTTTTAGTTATTTGCATTAAAACATAACAAACAATCGTACAAGCGGCAACCGAAGTAAAACACACCAGTTATACCAGTGGTACCTCATCACTAGCACGTTGTCATCTTCAGGTTTTTTTTCCAGTAATTCTACTGGCTACGTTACCCTACCAACCGCAACACAACACGGTGGTATAGTTAACAAAACAGTTGGGTAGGATAGATAGCGAACGAAATCTGCATCTTTACACTGAGAAAGGGAAACGTTTTGAAACATTGCGTGATAACATTAAGATACACATAAAGATTTTATCAATACACAAATTAACTTTTTTGTTGACCGTACCACCCTAAACCAACTTTGCAGTAGGTAGAGTACTCCCCACCTCAGCGACTGTAAAGACTCATTGTAAATAAACGAGTAAAATAATTAGTTTGTGTTTTTTAAAGCTAAAGGCACAATGACAAATGAAAAGTTGAAAGGCGGACGGACTTAACGGAAATAATTGCATATAGACAGCTTTTGTTCGTGTCACCACAAACTTTTTCAAAGAGCTTCATGGAAATATTACGGCAGACAATTCTTCTTTGATAGTAAGTTATAAAATTGAAAGCCTTTTGTTTCTTTCTTTGTACAAACCCTAAGTCAAACCTTTTACAAATGGCAATTGCTTTAATTTTATTTACTTTCACGATCAAAATTTTTCAGAAACAATTTTTTAAATGTTTAATTCCTTTTGAAATCATTATAATTATTACTCGCTAAAACGGAGAAGGAACACATCTCAGACATGTCGATTTTCTTACGATGTGTGAAGTCTGTCAACCGGCACGGAGCCAAAGTGGTGTCTATCTCTTCCCATTCAGGGAGGAGACGCTTTAGGTGCTAATTTTATTGGCCTAATCAAGTGACGGAACAAGTTGACGCGTATTTTCTATTAATGATACGAAGAATTTTGGTGCTTTGCTCTGTAAACCATAGTGTTAATAACTAAATTTAGATTAATCACTAGGCCTCGAATGTGCGGGTTACGAAAATGGATATTATGGAGAAGAACCGGCAGGAAACTCAGAAAAGATTCTTAGCGTAAACGCTAAGTAATATCTACATACGTTTATAAGTTATGTCAAATTTGTATGGATATTTGGAAGCTAAGTTTACGCTCGTCGTCTTTGAGTTTCTTAACTATTCTTCTCCATAAAACACTCCTTTGAATATGATCACAATATTATTTATTTTCAATTTTGTTGTGTATAATGCAGCTTTATGTTTACGGAGAAAATAGAACAACAATATAAATCAGTAGTTTTAAAAATATTGTAACAACTCAGTCTGAAGTGGGGTTTCACTTGAAACTGCGCAAGTGCATTGCTGCCCAATGGTAGCAAATTATTTTTCATTCTGAACAAAGTGTTCCGAAGATCCCTCTCGTGATTTCCAATCCTGCTAATTGAACTGTTTGCAAACAAAGAATACTGAATATCGGTACGGATATCAATACTAGGTACGTACGGTACTAGATAATCCGAACTGTATTCCTTTGAGTGCTTCGAACGAATATGCACCAATTATTGGGTTCCGTTTCGTAACAATCTTTGAGTGCAGAGTGAAAAAGATATTTTCTTTAATTCCAGTTAGCAAATGTAAAATCAAATACTACCTAATGTAATCTTTTTCGAATACGTTGTTAAGCTGATGCGGCTGAGTATTAGTATTTTACACGAAGCGACTGTCATTACTGATCCTACCAGACCACTTGATATGCTAACTGGTTGTCAGATTTTTTTGGGAGTCTGACTACCACTTATGATTGGGACAACCGGGCCTGCTAGCAGAGGCACATAGGAGATTCAATGTTTAATATGTCAAGAATGTTAACCCTTACACAGAATATATGTATAAAGAAGCTATTCTCTGCACATAATAGATAAAGAAGTTCTTCTCTGCACCCAAAGGATAAAAAAGCTATTCTCCGCCGCACAGAATAGATAAAAAAGCTATTGACTGAAAATTGCATTAAGATCTTGGCGCCCGAGAACAATAGATTTTTCAATTGGATCTGTAATTTGTTATTTGACGGCTTAAAAACGTTAACGTATGATGACGCACGTATCGAATAGATTATTTTGTTACTTCTTTGTTAACGTAGGTACATTTTTAACATTTGAATGGAGAAAATTGGTTGTTAGTGTGCCACCAAAAGATTTTTATAACAACTTATTTTCTTAAAGATTATATTTGTTGTTATTGTCATAGAACGTGCTTGTAAAAGTGACTTTAAAGATCCTCTTACAGAAATAAATATAATTTCATTTTATACCGTAAAGGGGAGGCGCTGAGGTAGATTTTAGTAATTGGCACTTACCTACTTATGATCTTTAGGTGTTTTCAAAGGAGCGCCTCATTACTGTTTGCCGGTTGCTACGGATTAATTGTCGGTACAATAACAACACATTTTTGGAAGATGTTTTTAGAAGTTAATGTGGCATTCAAATATCAGGCTGTTTGAACAGTTTATAACACGGTACTAGGAAGGCTAGATCTAAAATATTTTTTTATTGTGATAAGATGAGAAATATGGTGAGCATGGTTGCCAATGCTCCACGAGGAAACGTGTGTTGGCAGTGCGGGCTTTGACCATCATACTGCCAACCAATCTATTCCTCTTTCGTTTTACAGGGTCAACGCGCAAGTGATACCCCTGGTGTTGCAAGCGTCTATAGGCTACGGTAACCACTTATCATCAGGTGGGCCGTACGCTTGTTTGCCACCTTAGTAGTATAAAAAATTAAAAAATCAGCGTTCGTGCTGCCTGATGCTAAGCAGTTTACTTCTCGACGCCGTTGTATTATTATAATTTCACTAGCAATACTGCTCTTCAAACCGCAACACAAAAATGTTACCTTAGTACTAAATTATTGCTATAAATTGGTAATACGAGATGCAAGATTAAGTACAAATAGGGAATTCAAATGTCCCTCTATTTGTATAAACCTTTTGAACGGCTTGTAACTGCAACTTGCTGCGTACTTTGATTTATTGTATTTTTATTCGCTGCTCTTTCCTTCTTTTTCCCTTCCGGGAATACAGATGTGATTTTAGCGGATTGTTATTGAAAAAATATTTTCAGAGCATGTTTATTGAAAAGTTTATAAGTGGTGTCATGATAAAAATACTGAATTTATTTTAGTTTATAAAATAAACTCAGTGGAAATCTTGTGAAAAGTCGTAATATTATCTGAACACAAGTATAATTATGGCCTACCTATTGTAAAATAATAATTATGAAGTTTAACGGGAAATCAGTGAATTTGAGGCTTAATGTTAAATATCGGTTGCCCCGCGGCCCGTTTGTTTGTCGTCTTACTAGTATAATAAAAGGCTTTTTTTTACTTTTTACATGGAGAATACCTGGATGGAGGCATACGGTCCTTGGCTACTAAGTCTGTTAGTTCTCCCGAACTATGTCTGATCTAAAAAAAATAATCTCACATGGAGCCTCGATCAGAACAGACGAAGCTGTGGAAATAGACACTTTGTAAGGTGAGGTCTCCACACGTGTGCGGTCGTTGTACAGTCACGAACATTATAATTGTAATATATATAACATATGTATAATTGAAAAATTCTAAAGCGATTTTCTCATAAGGTATTGACTGAAATTGTATGGTAGGTATACGAACATAGTATTTGCAAATAATAATAATATAATAATAAAACTTTTTTTTGGCAACTTTGGCCCATAGATAATAGAAATACCTTACAAACTACCATATATAATAAAATAATACAATTAATGTTAGTATATATAAAACAAAACTCGCTCGGTATCTTAGCATAAAATTTCCATATCGCTCGATAGCTTAAGATAATGTAATATGAAAATATATAGTATCTTAGCCGTTTGTGAGTTCATACAAACTATATAGTGAGCGATATTTTATCTTAATACAACGTGTTACAAAATACCCCGTAAAAAATATAATTAATTATTAACAAAGTCAAAAATTTTGACAGCTGTCATGTCAGGGAACCAGATTATTTAAACAGAAACGCCTACGTACTTATTTTAGCTAATAATTGTCTACTTTAATAGTTTTTATATTTTACATTCATAAATGTTGTTGTTTTTTGGGGTATGTTATACAGCGTTACTACGGTTCTTAAATATTATGAATGGACTCGTTATAAGGCCCCATTTAACCTCCTCTCGGCTTTACGGGTAGTTTTGTAACAACCTGTATCCTTTTTTTTGGGGTATGTTATACAGCGTTACTACGGTTCTTAAATATTATGAATGGACTCGTTATAAGGCCCCATTTAACCTCCTCTCGGCTTTACGGGTAGTTTTTTAATACGCTGTATCCTTTTTTTTGGGGTATGTTATACAGCGTTACTACGGCTCTTAAATATTTTGAATGGACTCGTTATAAGGCCCCATTTAATCTCCTCGGCTTTACGGGTATGTAGTTTTGTAACAACCTGTATAATATATTATAGTATCTTCACAGTGTGTGACGCCCTTTAGTGTATACATGTATCCGACGTGCGTCGCATACACGTGCATCTCACAATCCACGCTGACGTTGCAGCCCCGTGGCCACTTGGTACGTACGCGGACATGATACACGTGTTATGTAGCCGATTCATACATGTGCCACGACCGACGATATGCTTTTTTGCATTAAAATCACATTTCCTACACAGTCTCTACAATTCACAAACAAATCTCTAACTTACACTTAATAGGAACGATTTTATAAAACACAAATCTAAAAAATCCAAAATAAACTCATAAAACGGTTGCTGTATATTATGACAATGGCTATGGTTGCTATGCGACGCCATGGTTACTGTTTCCATGGTTATAAGGTACGAACGGAACGTTTTCCATCATATTTTATAATGATCCAACCAGACTTGTTACCTTCAAGGAGATCATACGGCCCCTTATCGTCGGGTGATATAATTAGGTACTTAAGTTGTCAGTCAAGAAATTCGTGAAATAAAATCTCAGCTCTCGTTAAAATATGAAAATTATCCATTCCAATGTTAACTAATTTGACGACGTCTGTGATCTGTGGTTCGAGTATCGGTCCGCTGATCATAAGGTCGTGGGTTCGATTCCCACAGGATACATTGTTTTGGTGATGAATGTAACTGTTTCTTAGGTATTATAAGTATGTAGGTATCTACAAAAATAGAAGTTTATAAGTATTATATCCATTGTCTGTCATTGCTGTGTAAAAATCTTAAATATTTATAAGTAAGCAATACTGTGCGGATGTTCAGTTTTGTCCATATACATACAGATTTTTTGAAGCCTACATAAATGTTCAACTTTTTTCTTTCTTCAATTCAATGACTGATGCAAGTATGCCGTCGGCTGAAACTAGGCTAAAATCCGTAGTGGCTCTTTCTACAGAAGGCGATTTCCAACATCACCATACATTGTGACCTCTCACACATTTGATTATATATTATTGAACTTTAACTGAGACCATGATTCTCCGACTTTTGTTTCAGCGTTTCTTCTCAGAGATCAGTTACGAAATACGTACTATTTAGTCTCGGCATTTCGTACATATTCAAAACTATTATATAAAAGATTTATTTACATAAAAAACATCATTCATTTATCACCACCAAAGTTCCATTAAAATGAATTCCAAAAAGAATCCATTAAAATGATATAACCATTTTGTGATGTGATTATAATTTTAATTAAATTGTATTGCTATTTGCAGTGCTTCGATAATCCCATGTAAACCTCACACAATCGGTGGGCAACATAACCCTGTCCTCTTTTGTCGCGCGTGACTATTGTTAACACACAATAAAGCTAGTATTGTTAAATTTTATACAGAAAGCCTTTATAGGAAATATGCAGAGTCAAAACTGATATGCCCCCGAACTACAAAGGGATGAAATCACAGCCCAGCTCTGTCAATAACATCGGTGATATTGGAGCTGGAATTAAAATGAATGTCAAAGGATACCTGATTTGATGAACCATGCACTGTTTGCATCGGTACTATACAAATAACAAGTAAGTTTCAGACCATATTCAATTTTGTTTTTGATTCGGCTTTTTAAATTCAAAATGAGGTATTTATTTACGGCTTGCCGTTATTAAGTAGATATTGTAATAAATTTTGTGAACTCGGCTTTGTGTCGGCTATGAATAACTACAGACTAACTAATTTTAACTTCATTGTAGGTCAGTATTGACTTTGGCGAAGAGAGAACTGGGCGGATCGGCCAGATTCCTCAATCGAATTCGAATTGTGCTTTCAAGTGCGGGTGCAAAGTTTGCGTTAACATTAAACCTTTTTTAAATACCTATATTTTTTAGTTGTACGTACCATTACAATAAGGTACTTAAGTTCAGTCTTAAGTACGAATGTGTGACGCAGGGGAAAGTGAAAATCTAATAAGATTCCTTAAATTCTGGAAAGGTTGTGTTGCCTGCCAATCTATTAATATAAGCTAGTGGAGTGGACTTCAATCTGCCATAAGAACCGCTATTAAACTTTCAAAGAGAACACTACAATCTTAATAGAAACTTATATTAAGAATTTTGATTTTTGAAAGAAATAGAACCAAAGACGCTCCTGCACTGAAAAAAATGTAATAATATTCTGAGTCATTTAAATGAAAATGTTAAAAGTGTGAATTCACTTTATTTCACGCACGTTGCAAAAAGATCACCTTTGAAAAGACAGCTGACTCCACAGTCTCCCCTTCAAAGGTTTAAGCTCGGTTTAAGTAGCACTTATGACGTCACTTTATAACGGCATAATAATTAAAAACGCAACAATATTTCCGTCACCTAAATTTAGGTTATCCATAAGAAATATATAATATCATTATAATAATATCTAAGTACGAATCATCATATTAATGTTATTATAATGTATCTTAAATTATAGTTTGATCACTAATTCTTGAAAATAATTCACGACAATGTAGAAAAAGTATCCCTTCAATATTATTTGATTCCTTCTTGTAACCATGCGGAAATTTAAATTGATTTATGAAAAACAATACTGGCCAGTAATTTAATTTTTACTGAATATTGTCAAACGTCATCTGTCACTGTCAAAGAAGGTATTGTTTATTGTTGTTATTGACACAGCAAACTCATATTTTTAAAACATATAAGTTTACTTATTAATAGCAGAACAGATGAAGAAATAATTACCTATCGAGTTAGTAGTAAATTGTATTACACGATAAAGGTGGATTTACATTAATTCAGTAATCACGGATTCCACGCGGTAATTCGAAAACTTATGAGAATTTCAAGATATTCTGTGGTGACTTGATGATATCGTGGGTTGTTTGAAAAGTAGCCAACACATAGGTGAGTAGGTATTAGGCACCACCCATGTCTTAATTTTTCTTACAAGGACCTTGTTCCAAAAAAAAACAAAATTGATAAATTTTACAGGAGAACGTTTCAAAATTTCAAACACGCGAACAATGAGTTCTATAATGATCGTATGTGGATTTAAACAAAACGATGATAGTAGGTGGTCTGAAGATCACTGTAACAATAAATGAAATTAAATGATATTTATTTCTGCAACTAGATCTTATAAAGACATTTTTACATGTCTTTTTTTGAATTTTCAATGCTACCTATATGCTGCCGGCATTTATTAACTGATCGGTACTATACTATACCTTTGAGAAGAAACACCGTGCCAAACTCAGAGAATTATGGTCTCTTTTAAAGTTGAGACAAGTATCAAGTATCAAACATGTGTGTCACAATGCAGGGCAATGTCTGAATTGGCCTTTTGAAGAAAGAGCCACTGCGGCTTTGAGTAGAACAAACGCAGCATACGGCACCCATGCCTCAGTCATTGTGTAGCTCGAACATATTAACAACCCGCCGAACAACGATACCATATCGGCGGAAAATTTGCGTAGATCTCAAAAAAAAAAGCCACCAGACAGTTTAAACATGCAAATCGCGTATCTACCACTTTGGGGATTCCGTCGATTTATTTCTTTGAAAAAGTCCATCAAGCTTATGTTATTCGGTGATCACGGTCCGTCCTCGATATTTAGCAGTAAGGAGAATACTATATAGTACTTGCCTACTATAATCTCTGTGATCACAATTCACAAGGAGAATCACAAAAAAGGACTTTTATCTACGCAATGGATTTTTAACTATCCTTTAGTTTTTTTTTTCTGGAAGGTTTATATGTACGTTTACATGCATATTGTCAATACATTGTTCCTGTCGGAAGCCGCGGTGGGTCGATAGTTTTTAATATAAAAATGTGAAATTTGTTTGTTTGTGAGATTGTATCTATATGTAATCAGGAACTACTGGAAATTGGAACTAAATACTCAGGTATTGGTGGTAAGTTAGGTATAGGTGCTAAAGCCAACGTCATTTTGTGATAAAACCTAAAAAAAATTAACCTGTTAAAGGACAATAATAGTACACACGCAAAAAAACTAGTGTTATGTTAGGACCTTCTAGAGGGTCTTTAATTAATTAATAGCAAATTCAGCCTCAAAATTATTTTAGGTAAGTACGTCTGATTCCAGATACGAGGGGCGCGTAGCTAAGTTATAACTAAGCTGATCAACCGATCTGAAAGGTTAAGCTGAGCTAGTCGCGGCCAGTCAGTGGATGAGTGACCATTCTTAATATATCCCTCCGTGCCTCGGAGAGCACGTAAAGCCGGTTATCATACGAACACTTACGACAACCGTTAGTGATAGTCATTAGTACAAAAAGCGTGACAACCAGCAGTCGCAGTGGGCAGGCATTCGCTTCGTGTAAAATGCTGATATTCAGCGCCATCTGGTTAGACTGGAAACCGACCCTAACATATTTGGAAAAAAGGCTCGGAGTATGTTAATTCCAGATATATCCTGAGATAACTCAGTGTTTCGGAAATTTACATTTGCGTATGCGCTATGCGCATGGCGTATGCGCTACAATAATGAATGCTAAAATAATGAATGAATAGCTCATAACCCGGGTGTGCTGCGTCACCTGAAGTCGTGCGTGCGTGTGGAGGCGACCACCACTGGTGGCCGTGCCTGTTGCCAAAACCAGCTGTTAAAAACACCCCTCACCCGCACAATATGTGTATTAAACGAAGTGCATGAGAGGATTGACATATTTTCGTGCAATCTAGTGAATTCGCAAGAGTTTTGTTGAAATTTATTAGTTTTATGTAATTATTATTTTGAGTAAATTCACATTTATGTAATAAGTTATAGATAGATAGAAAATAAGATGTTTGCTTCACTATTGCATTGGTACTTGAAATAATAGTTGTAAGTCATGATTATAAATAAATAAATATTCATTAGATAGTTTTAGGTAAGTAGTATGTATTCAAATATAAAATTGGAAATAGAAACACTGAATGCTCATAATATGAAGTCGTCGTTATTCAAGATGGCGACTTTAGTTCCAAACATAACCGCATTAACCGCCAGTGTAGCTTGTCATGCGACACTTGGCTTACTCCGACTAACAGCAATATTAATCTGCCTTATAAGTTTGGTGAGGTTACACATAGTCGATATTTCGAAATCGCAGTCAGACATCACTAACTTTCGAGTATCTTCCACGAACTTCTTTGGATTTCGAAGTTGGAAACTTTCATAATATATCGTAGACAGTACGTCCTTGTCTGTACTGGCTGGAAAATGAGAATATTGATGTTGATCTACAAAAAGTACTTAGTATCATGGGGGGCCTGGTTTATACATTAAATACTTTTTAGAAGATATGTGTCACAGAATGCTCAGAGGTATGTAGGTATACGTTTGAAGACCTCAGTTGTTAAGTGTCATATGCCCAGTAATTTCTCTGGATTGTATCGGCCGGCTGGAATACTAATGTTAGCACATCATTGCTCGAGGAATATTAGGCAATTCGGTGGTATCATTCAAAACGAACTCGTTAGCATGAGCCGTGCCTACCATCTAAAAAATGTTGGTAATGACAATTTTATAGAAAATCACAATAATCCATTACTTGACCTGGGAAACCGAGTATCTCAGGCTAGGCCACCTCACAACCACTAGATCAATGTGGAAGTCGAGAAATCCGCTAAATGTAGGACCTTAGCACTTAATAATAATTTTATTTATTTTCCCATCACAACAGTTACTTTACATGCTTTACGTCATAATAAATTTACCATATCTAAAACTATATTTACTATAAATAGTAGATATTAAGTGGTCAATATTAATATCAATAGCGGTAATATTATTTGCTTGTCAATTAGTAACAATAATTAACCTTTAGATGTCATTAGACGGATAATATGGACGACTAATTCAATATCATGGAGGAGAGATCTCGTTAGCTTGGTTATGCAATGCGCGGCCTCATGTACCACGAAGTCACGGGATCGATTTCTGCCGGAGGCACAAGTTTTGATTCATGACATTTATGCCCTGACGTTTTGTCGTTGACGGTCGGCTGGGCAATCAGCTTCAGAGCCACATGCCGTGTATTCGATACCCGCTCTGAACAAATATTTGTATAACCGGTACTTGTAACGAGTTTAGGTGTGAAAAGTGTTGTTTGAATAAAGACTGAGCGGGGAAGGTTGAACTTAAAAATAATTAAAAAACTGCAGTAACATTTTCACAATAAACTAGTAGAATAAATGCAGTGGAAATGCATTCCTTGCGAAGTAGGTGTGGTATAAATAGAAATGAAAAAAAAAAAAAAAAGTATAGTATTATATCCATTGTCTAGTACCCATAGTACAAGCTCTGCTTAGTTTGGGACTAGATGGTGCAGTGTAAAATGTCCCACAATATTTATTTATGATAAATTCAGAAATAAGATAACGTTTCGGTTGAAAAGAACGATGTAGTGACAAGAATTGAAAGGATGCTGAAATGGTTTAGACACGTCAAGGGATTGGATGAAAGGCGACTAACGAAAGGGATTTATCTGGCGAATGTCAGTGGAAGAGCCGGGAAGCCCTAGGAAGATTTACACCAATATGGTTAATATTGGTGAGGTTCCTCAAAAATATTAGGTACTTACGTAGTACTCACAACCGGAGCGTGTGTATGATTGGTTGTATGAATATGGACAACGCAAAAGAAGTATGGCGTTCTTTATTTTCTGCTTACGCGTTACGCGGCGTGAGAATATGAATACGTTTAGAAAATGGTGCATTAAATTACGGTAGGTCTAGGTAGCTATGGCGATGGATACATTTTGGTAGTATTTTGTATGTACAGTCCAGCAGGTCAAGCTATCCAAAACTGTCAAATTTTCCCAATTGAATATGATGAACCTTATTACTTTATATTAAAAGACATTCGACACATTGTGGTAGCTTTTTGTGCTGGCCTCTGTGCTTATGAATACTCTCTTATTTATCTTCTCTTTCTCTCTTCTTATGTAGTTGGGTCAGTCAATTAAAATAATGTTGGAATTTATTTCCCTAGATAACACACGATGGATGATGAAGCAGCGACTTTAGAGGGACAATTTTATGAGTTTGCCAAGCTCTTGGACACCAAGCGGGACGGCACAACTATTACCTTGTATCGTAACGACTATTGGATGCGCCAGAGCAAAGTATTGGACGACAGAAAGCTAACTATGACTGACACGGGTCTCGCGTGGTGGAAATTTTGGTACTAAACAAAATTCATTTCTGGGTAGAATAATAACAGGTATTCTCTCTTCCCGTGACACCTAGGTCCAGCAGTGACGTCATCGACAGTCTGACGTTTGATATGCTCTCACTATGTGTATATAAATTACCAGAGCAAAATGTATTTTTTCACTTGGCGGCTCCTATAATGAAGCAATTTTAATTGGTAATGGGTATACATTTTGGTTTATCTAAAAAACACGAGATTAAAATAGGTGGGATGCTAAGCAATTTATTTTACATTTATCTTTAATTATTAGTCTTCTTCAATTGTATTGAATATGTTAAGCGTGGGCAACACTAATTGTGATATTCGTGACGTCCCGCGTAGCAATGCAAAGTGGGAACATAATACCTTTTTATATGCTTTCTGCACTATCCACCGCTCCGGGGCGAGCGGTGGGATGTGTCGGACTCCACTTTGAAAAGAGCGAGCTATCGACTGAAACCAACCTCGGCGTTTTGCGTCACCACTTTAGTGCCGGAGCTACGGGTGCGTTGTAGCATTCGTCCGCAGACCCGGCAGAGGAACAGAACAACTGATACTTGAGCATAAGCTTAATATTCTACCATTTATTTAAATAGATCTTTATCGATTATGATAAAATAACCGTAAGCGGTCATTTGAAGTACTAAAGCCTGACAGAAATCTATTCTTAGAACATCAGTATTGCTCAGAAATTGTGTTGTGGAGGTCTGATTGCAGTCGCTTGTAAATGTGTAAAATATTGAAAATCAGCCACATTTGGTTGCCAATGCCGACCCAAACAACGAAGGGCTAGGAGCATGAAAACTCTAACGAAACGCTTTAAGTCTACTTTTCACATGCGTACCGCTGAAATGTGGAATGAGCTTCCCGAGTGGGTCTTCCCCGATAGATATAATCTGGGTGTCTTTAAATCACGAGTGAATCGGTTTTTTCTAGGCAAACGCGCTCCACCGTAGATCGCAGTGTCGCTTAACATCAGGCGAACTGGCGGTCCATTACGAATTAAAAAATATGATATAGTAATTACTAGATAACCTGTGATTTTCTGATTTTTTTACATCTTGATAGGATTATCCTATTGAAATACTGCCAACTGCTGTATACATAGGTACCTATAGGTAGGTGGCCAGCAAGTCAAGCTATCCAAAATTGACAAACTTTCCCAATTAAAAATTATCCCTAACACTTTGTATTAAAGTTGAAAGTCGATCAAAGATATTTGACAGATTGTGGTAGTTTGATGTGCTGACCTCTGTACCTCTGACAGTGGACACAGAACGATGTCTGCATCGCGAATTACATTTACGCGAATATTAAAGATTGAAATAAAACTTTCATGGTCAAGGGTAGACAGTCTACCCGTGACCATGGACGCTATAAAGGGTCCGAAACGTCGGGTTTATTAATATCAATATAACGCGACAAAATTCGTAAAAAGTAGTTTTATTTCAATACGATCATGTTGACATACATCGTACCTTTTCAGATTCTTAATAATTTTTAATATATAATATTTCAGCAAAACAGAACTCAATTACGATGAATGGTACGAGTTCTTAACAGATATTTGTACGATCAAAGAGATGAATCAAGAGTTGGTGGAGATTATGATGACTAATTGCGGTATACCGGGGTCTACTCAAGTCATCGTGCCGCAGTATAGAGACTTCTTTGATACTTATAAACCGAAATCGAAGTTGGTGTTCTAAGCAGACACTTCTTTGTTTCGTTACGCTACGAGGTCCCGGGTTGGATTCTCAGGTCGAGCAGTGCTTTTCTGGTATTTTATATGAAATTCTCAGTAGCAGCTCGGAGTTTAGATTTGTGCCCGGTTAATGGTAATATGCTCGCTCCCTATTAGATATGAAGGCATTTATTTCGTTTTTAAGTTTTAATTTTGTTTTAAGTTTTGTGTCTAACAATACGAATTAGAAAATAGACAATTATGTAAACTTATGTTAATATTTTATTATAATATGTGTATTAAAAGTGTTATTTCAATGAGAGATTGCGTATCAGTTTCCTTCGATGTCTACCTCACGTAGGTAGGTATATTTATTAGTTTAAAATCACCCAACATGAAACCTTTACTGGGTTTCATATTGAATTGAACCGGATAATATTAATAGGTGAAGAAGAAACTTTGGATAAAAAAACGTTGTCGTATATCATCAACCCATATATTATCCCACTGTTGAGCACGGGACTTCCCTCACAGAATGAGAGAGATTATTTCATAGTCCACCATGCTGGCCTAGTGCGGGTTGGCAGACTTCTCACGCGGTCGAGAAAATCTCTAAGGTATGCAGGTTTCCTCACGATGTTTTCCTACACCGATTTTAAGCGAGTGATAATTAATTATTAATACGCACATGAATTCGAAAAGTCAGAGGTGCGTGCCTTGGATTCGAACTTGAGACCTTCGACTTGGCAATTCAATGGGTTATCACTGCTTGGCAAATTTGGCATAGTTACAGTTTATATAGAGAAGAAGTACAGAAAGCTAAAATTTATGAATAATTTGTCAAAGTACAATAAGAGCTTGTCCAGAAGGGGCGAATTCGCCGCTATTCCCTCGTGCGTATCATGCGCGGCCAAAAGGAGCGTACCAACGCGCGAACATTTGAGGACGAAGATAAGTGCACTCGCTGTGGAGTTCACACGTTAACTGGACGCAACAAGGCGTCTCTAGTATCGAGAATCTCGATTCGAGTGTCGAGAGTCTGGCGAAGTACACCGCGATTTACGCGCGTATTTTGTATTCACCGTGAATACAAAATACGCGCGTGAATAATTCACGTGATGCTTGTGGATACGATGTATTGGCGCCTAGTATCACGCTAAACGATTCGCGGAGAATTCGCCTCTTCTGAACAAGATCTTAATTAAATTAAAACAAATGTTTTTTTTAAATACCCAAACTTTGATCAAAGAGTATTTATAGCATTAAAACTAAAAGTTCGAATGTCGGCCACCATTTGACCAGTAGGTAAATGAATGCAATAAAAAACTTGCTACGACCGGGGAGGGTTCCCGTTCACATGGTTGAGTCGAACGACGCCGACACACACGTCATGCTCGATAACGGTCGGGGCTGGTCAGCCCTTGCTTGCTATGGCAATATTTACCTGTGTTTTTATTAATTATTGTTATATTGAATTGATTTTACACATCAAACTGGACTAAGTACTATCAAAGAACTATCCAGAAGAAAATTGTAATCAGAAGAATATTGTAGAGATGTTTTTTTAAAGGAGTGTCTAAGGAGTTCCTTAACGATTCTTCTCCATAGGACTCAATGTTTATAACCATACTAGTTTGACTTTTAAAAAGTGCTATTTCAATGGTCTAATTGAAATAAACTTTGACAAATGAATTAAAATTACAATAGCTCAGTATATGTACCTACTGCCATTTATTATTTCAACACAACCCACAACATTTCGTGCTGCATTGAAAAGGGAATTTATATTAATAAATCGGACGATGGAATCTACAGTACTTATTTCCAGTCTGTGTTCCAGAAATTCTTTTGACAACAATGCCTGTGTACCTAAATTATTTCACAGGTATTGATATCAAAGCATTGTATTGACATTTATCTGTTAATTACGTTACGTCTGCCATCAGTGAGCACAAATTTAATTATCTCTCAAGCGGCGAGCCTTTCATATTTCGCTTTAATCCCCTTTTCGATATGTTGTTGTTATATGTATGTTTCCAATACGGCTCTCATTGCATTTCAATGTTTTATGAACGAGATAATAATGGTATCATAAAGTTTATTTTTGTCGGTTAACTGCCTCGTTAGCCTAGTGGTCCTAGTGCGACGGCTAGGCTAGAGATCTTGGGTTCGATTCCCAGGTCGAGCAGTGTTCTTTCTATGGAATTTTCTATGAAATTCTTAGCAGCTCGGCCTTTGGAATTTGTGTCCGGTTTACGGCAAGAAGGGGAAACTCCTATTCCATGGGAAATAAACATGGGTGTACTGTAATTGTGAATATTTTAAGGACACTGCTATTTTTTGTGTTTAGTCTGAACTTAAGTCAATAATTGCGTTTGGGCACTCATCATTCCCTAACTAGTATCTTAAAAATTTGGTCAATATTAAAATAAATTATAAGTACCGATGCCCACTTCGACTTATGGCTAATTAATGATCAATTGATCTGCAAGGTTGAACTACGCTTGCCGCGGTCAATCTGTGGTTTAGTAACTATTTTCCACTCTCATTCAGTTTCTAGCTGCCACTCTGCTTCTACCACCAGTACCAAAGTGTCTGAAAATGGTAAAACTTAAAGAACGCGAGTATAGGCACTAAATTGGTACGTGTATCCCTTTGTAAACATTCTGGCGAAACAACGCTCACGTCTGTTACACACGTGGCTTACAAAGGGTGGGGTGGTAAGGGGGCGCTCAGGCTGGGTTGGCGCTAGGTCTCTGCATCCAGACTAACTCATTTTTGTTTTTGACAGCGGTAATTGCATTTGATGGTAGGGTCCCCACCTAACACGTAGCTTTTGTTACGCTGTAACATGGGGATTTTGCTTCGTAATTATCATACATGTTTACATATTAATAGCCATGCCCGCGTACCACAATGAACTCGATTTTGCCAACCCTGCGGGAATTTCCACAATTCCAGTGTCGGCGCTTGTCTTCAGTATATATGCTACGTCACAAACTTCAAGATTTGTGATTCAAATGAAAGTGAATGGAAAATGGTATTTCGCTTTTATATAATGATTATTATAATGTAGTGTGTATGTATGATACAATTTTGATAGAAGGAATCATTGAAACTGCTTCGCTGATGACATGAAGGACATGTTTGTAGTTCAGGCTGATCTCCAGTGCTCGGAGAAACATTGTCGAACTATTAAGCAGTCTGTCGTACACACGACGTCTCATCTGAATAATCAGTTGCCTGCCTAGATGTTTACTATCCGTGGTGGCGTAAATCATAATCACCAAACTCATTTTTGAATCGCATGTGGATGCAATTGTTGTAAAAGCATCAAAACCGTTAGAATTAATAATGCAACTGTCTAAAGGTTTCAAAAAAGCTAAAACTTTGTAAAATTTAAGCCACCTGGAATATGCGTTCGAAATTTGGAATTCATGCAACCAGAAATAAATCAATCGTATCGAAAATGTCCAACATAGTTTATTCAATAAATGCTTTCATACAAAAATACGTATCAATATGATTAATCTGCACTTAGTTCCATAATTACTCGTCGGGAGATTTAAGCGTATTTTTATTTCATTATTTTAAAAACATAAATAATGTAATCGACTACTCTGATCTCTTTTCATATTTTACTGTTCCAACTAAAATACTTTTCGATCCACCGATTACTGCAAAACTCCTATATTACGTGCAAGTAAACACTATTATATACCGTTCTGTGGTTGCAGGTAGGTTAGTCGGTACGAGTCCGCATACCCTGCCGCCACCCCATGTGGCGAGTGATCCGGAAAATCCTTATGATTTTCCGTACTATAAAAAAGAGGTAGGTACCTCAGTCTTAATTTCTCTATGGTTGATAACGTGAAGTAGCAAAAAAGTATTAGATATATGTGTAGATTCAGACTATGTTACTCATCAAAAAGAATATTAGATGTGTAAATTTTACAGGCGTAAATATAGTTGCTAATATTGATTTCAAATATAGGATGTTCACTTGTTCATATTTAGAATAGAAACATTTTTATTTGGTTAATGTAAATAATCAGAATGGAGTACCTAATTAATGTCCTGGCATTATAACAATAATATTTGCTAATACTATTATGTCTGGACTTCAAAATAGTTTGTTTCGATGTTGTTTCTCTGAGGTCGTCAGTTAGGAAATGCTGAAGTTTTAATAAAAATGTAAAAAAATTACTTGTAAAAGATTTTTTAAAAGATCTATTTAAATAAATAAATATTATTTAATGACATAGATTTATTTGCGTTATTACACTACGTTAGAACGGTGACACATTCATGCCTCCCGGCACACAGTGGGCTGAAACGGGCCGGTAAAGGACTTAGCATTTAAAAAAAAAAAGTTTCTTTTTCTGAAATTTTAAATATTGTGTTGGATTTTTCTATCGATTATAAGTAATTATTTCTATGAGGGTCGTTCAGATAACTTAGTATTTCCAGAGTTATAAATATCCAAAGTAATTTTTGTATGAAGCAAAAGAAAAAAATGTGAAAATCTCGAAATTCTCAAATTTTCTCAAAGAATTGACTCTACGTATGCATAGTACGTATATTTGTCCTATTTTAGCGCCTATTCTCGGGTTGCGATTTTCTGCGATTTGGTCGCAATTTCAAATTTTGTTCTCTATTCCACACCACCATAGAGGTTAAGAACTAGGCGCGTTTTTTTTATGTAGTGGTCTCCCCTTTAGGCCTAATCCACTAAGGACTAATAAAATAAATAAATAAGTAAAAATCACAATCACTACTGGCCACTGCACTGTTTTAATCTAATCACTGTCAAGGGTATCCACATTAACGAATGCAAAATTTTCGTCATCATCAAATGTTTCCGCTTGTTCAATTATTAATAAACTTTGTGCTTCTACTGACAAAGTTTTATGTTTTCTGCGAAGTTTGTGACGTTTCGCTGAGATGAGTGGATCAGAGCTGGTCAATAAATTATTTAAAATGTCTTCATTTGTAGTTTTTCTACTGCATTTCCTGGAATGGTGTTGGCGGTATCTACGAAAGTCTTTATTTCTAGCTTCAGCAGCTTCTTCAGATAGCTTTCCAATTGGTATTAGACCAAAACTTTCAATAATAGCTGCACCATGCATAAGAACTTTCTGAACACTTGAAGGCATATAATACCAGCTATATAATTCCAAATACAGTTGCATGGTCACTTGAGCATATTCGTGAAATTTCGCTGTGTCAATGTGGTAACCTGATGAAATTGCCTCTAAAATGATTGCAAATCGCCTTATTAATTCTTCACTAACACCAGTTATCTCAGCAGTCATGTTTGGATATGCAAAAAATCTTCTAGCAGTATTTCCGTCATTCGTGGAGCCGTGCCCTTGTTTAACAACATCAATCAGAAGTCCCATTCTATTTTTAAAAGCGTCTTGTATGTCTTTCTTTCTTCTTTCCATGATGCACTTGTTGTCTCCCTTTACTGTCCATGTCTGTATCGTTAATCTGTAGGCTATATGCAGAATGCATTCCATCATTCGTATCCAGGTATGCAATGATGACAATCCGTATTTACAGAGATCTGGATCAGTCGGTTTTGATGCAATTAAGGGCAAATTATTCATCTCTGTTGGAGTGGCTTTACAAATGTCGCATCTCTGAGATGAAGTATCACATAAAATTGATGTTGCTTTTCCGTCTATCATAGTCATTAATAAAGAGTGTGAAATTTTTATTTCTCCAACTTCTGTTTTCACTAAATTTACAATCTCTTCCTCAATAGCACTTTTTTCCCGCAATATCGTTATTTTATTTTCTTTCACAAATTCGAAAAAGATTGGACGACACCAGTAAGATGAATTTGGTGAATCGTTTTGCCAGATAACTTGTTCGCCGCACACTAATTTTATTGGCACTAAACTACCCATAAATATGCTTGAATCGTCAAGTTGACTTTCTTGTTCATCGTCTGTTTGCATTTTTTGTTTGTAATTGGCTTGATTAGAAGCACCGTCAAATCCCCACTTACTGATTAGTGTAAATTCTTTACAACCACTATCTATGACGAGTGACGTCATTATTCTTGTTGTCGTTATATCCAATAGAGCTTGTAACTTTATTTTAGCTGAGGTTTCTGTCACTGTAATAGCATCTTTTGGTGGATAGCATTTCTGTTTCGCATGTTGCACTTGATAATAAGATGGAAATATATTACTGTCTTTTTCGTTAACACTTTTTCTTAAAGTATTGTATTGCCACTTGGTCAGCTTAAGTGATAAAAATAACCCTAAAGCCTCATCCGGAGAAAACACAGGTTTTGTTTCTTTAACAGATATGCACTTTTTAACTTTTTTTACATCTAGGGGATTCTTTAGTAAATGTTCTAGTATTTTAGCAACCTCCTCATTCCCATCCGCTTTCAACTGCTTAAAATATTTTATTTCGTCCGAAGATAAATGAAAGTTTTCTGCACGTCTTTTTTTCTGTTTAGGCGCTAATTCACAAAAAGGTTTTCTTGGGGTTTGTTCGGTGGAGACACCGACAGAAACTTTTGATGGTGATACATACTGAGTTGATGTACTCGGTACTGGTTGATCTTGATTACTGCCTATTAAACACTTAATAATGTCTGGCCATATTATGTTTTCTTGTAACCATTCACTATTTTTAGTTCTGAATATATTTTCTTTACGATAAGCGTTTTCCCATCTTCTATTTAAATTATAACAAAATTTTGCACAAAACAACTTTAAGGTCTTTTCGTGATCATCACTTAATTCGACTAAAAATTTAGATCTTATCTCACTACACAAACTGTCATTATTTTTAATACTGCCACTGTTTTTTAAAATAACGAAAAGATCAAGGTTTGTCACTAAATTTTCAAACATTTTCACAAATACAAAATAACAAATAAGTAAGTAATGAATGTGTGGGGGTAGTGCGTCTATTATGGTGGGTAATAGAACACTGAAGTACTTTTGAATGCAACCGAACATTCCGTAGGTACCCTATCATTGTACCAATCACGTTACGACACGTCATAACTTGTTGTTGCGCTCGCGCACTCTTATCCCTTGATTCCCGGAAATAAGTCTCAAAACAAATTACGTCATACCTGCCTATGGTGGTGGAAAATGTCGAACATTGTTTTTTTTTTAAGAACTAAGTAGGTATTGAGGTTTTCAGGCCGTTTAGTATACATTATTTTAAATTTCAATTTAATTGGAATAAATTGCTTAACTAAAATAACATGACTCTTCATACAAATTTGATATGGCTATATCTCCGAAAGTACTCGTTAAATTAAAAAAAGTCAAAGAATAAAAACGTTTTAAATTTATGCCTAGATACCAAAAAAATACATCTGATCTCTTAAGACCCAACCTTGTAATCCCAGCCCACTGTGCGGCAGTGCAGGCGCGCGGCGCGGGCGGCGCGTCCAACGAGGCTTCCCGTGTCAGCTTAATGTCAAGAACATTTAAGTTTGTGACGCTGTTACACTTCCGAATTATAAACGTGAAGACTTTTAATTGGCTATGCGTTTACTGTATTGTAAAATTACTTGAGTTTCATAAGCTGTAAGTCTACCATACCGTACCGTAATAATATGAATATAAGTTTCGCATAATTTTTTTGTCTCTCGGTTTATGTTTGTCGGTCTGGATTTTTGTCTATATTTGACTAGGCATCGAATCATAACTACAAAATTTACTAAGCGGAACTGGAAAGGAATTCATAGACCATATTGTCTTGGTGTCACATTTTGGCTATATTTAAATAACAACAGTTCAGTCTATCAAAACTTATTATAAGTTTATCCATTGAATACGTTGAATTTTAATGGTGACTACCACTGAAGTATATTTCCAATTGGTTTTTTTTTTTGTATATGACTGGCACATGTCGATCAAAATATAAAAAAAAATTACACATACTAAATAAGTCAGAATAAGAAAATAAAATAAAGAAAGCAGCAAATATTATTGTGTCAAGGAACTGATAATTCCGTTCATATCAGTACAGTTATTATAACTCTATATAAAACGTGGCGTCATGGGACAAACACGGCACTCATTTGGCGGGCCACATTCGTAAAAATAATAATTTTGGAGTAGGGTAAATATACTTCTATCCTATCTCAATAGGCATAGAGATTGCTGCCACTTTTCATTAGTATTCATTTGTTGAAATTATTATCATTATTTGTCATAGTGATTTCACCTGTGAATTTTTACAGCCTCTCCCTAACATTTATGTTCACTTAACTCGACAAAATCTATGGAACAACTGATTTTGTTTTAACGATTTCAGGATTGGTCCCTCAGGCTCAACTCTCCCACTGGCGCAGTCGAAGCGAATTTATGGGCTGACAAACAAAAGCGCGCGATTTCGCGTTCCGTTGGATTCTGATCCGTCACGGTGAGTGACGATCCCTATGCGCGCCGTACCGCGAATTTTTTTGATTCCGACGCGAGAATGCGTGCGACAACGTCATGCATTTATATATTTTCTTTATGCAATTTTGTACGCTAGTTAATGGAGATAAATATCAATATACTATTAGTGTCAGTATTATGTCGCAACGCTTCATTTCGACTCTGCTTCAGTGGAAATTAAGCCTATATAAAGTCAATAAAGCCAATAGTACCATAATTTTTTTATTAAAAAATCAGGTTATACTGTTTATAACGATTTTGTTTATTGTGAAGAGTTAATTAAAATTGTCATTTAACGATTAAGCAACTAATATTTAGATGACAATTTTTCACTAACTAAAACCCACTTACTACAGCTTTGTTACATTAAAGACTAGCATTTGGCGTTGGTAGAAATAAAAATGTGCCACCTGTTGCCCAGCCTAGGTCCTTGTTGATTGGATGAGAGCTGGCACCCGGCGCTACTACACACCACCTGTTGAGCTCGCTACGTTCTGCACTTAAAGTGATCTTATTCAAAAGATAAGGTAGTCCAACTTATTAAAGTTTCCCCGAACTAGAGGGTAGAACTCGACTACCTCAAGTAATTAGTCTAGGGGTTGTAAGCATGATTACTTTACTACCTACATCTCGTTTAATTGAACCCGGATTTCGAGGTCGAGAATTTAAAGTGTTCTTGGGTTTTTCTATGAAATTCTCAGTAACAGTTTCGGAATTTGGACATATTTGTGTTCAATTATTGGTAATAGGCTCGATACCTTTTAGAAGGGACCTAAACATACCTGCGGAGGTATGTTGAGGTGCACGTTAGTACACTATCCAATCGTTCACAGAATACAGGCGAGATGGTATATATTTTAGTAGAACTCAAGATGGTGGGTGCTCCTATTGTCATCCTCAGTAATATAGTCTTTTCCTAATTGCGTTGGAGTCGGCTTCCAGTCTTAGGAGATGCTGTAGAGTATAGCATTATCCACCTGATGTATCTTCTCTTTCATCTTAAGTGTCCACTATAAATAAATATTGATGTATTTATGTATATGATGACGTCAGTGGTCTAGTGGTTCGCGTGTCGGACTGCTGATCACGAGGTCGTGGGTTCAATTCCCACAGAACACAAATATTTATGTGATGAACATAAGTGTTTGTGGTTATCTGGGTGTTTCATATGTATTATAAGTATGTATTAAAAAAAATATATATATCCATTGCCTAGTACAAGCTCTGCTTAGTTTGGGACTAGATGGTGCTGTGTGAAATTGTCCAAGAATATTTATTTATATATAATCCTTTCCATATCGTAAATTCAGTTGATCCCTGTAATGCCCAGTAAAATTAGGAGCAAGGATTTGATTGTTTTGTCATCGACCATTCACTGAATGAATAGTGACAACTAGTCGTACAAGGCTAAGTAATAACTAAGCTCATTAACCGATCTACAAAGTTAAGCTGCGCTAGTCGCGGTCCGTTTGTAGAAGGGTAACCATTCTTAACACATTGAGGCTCTATCGTGCCTCAGAGAGCACGAAAAGCCGTCGGTCCCGGTTGTCATACGAACACCTATCACAGTCGTTAGTAGTAGTTAGAAAGCCGATCAACCAGTCTGTCCTCAGGATATCGGTATCACTCAGAAGGCTCGGAGGAAGGAAGAACTAGTCTTGCCATTCACAACTATCATCCTATCACAGTCCTGGGCTTAATTGACTTCGAAATGATTTTCATTATCATTATTAACCTATATAAGTACCTACTGTCCCACTGCTGGGTCAGTAGGTACTTCTCGGGTAGACGGGTCTCGTCTCAGATTGAGAGGGATTAGGCTATAGTTCACTACGCTGGCCTAGTGCGGGTTGGCAGAATTCAGATATCGAGAAAAATATCTAAAGCATGCAGGTTTCCTCACGATGTTTTCCTTCACTTAGACAATGAATTATCATCAGCACGTGAATTCGAAGTCAGAGGTGAGTGCCTTAGATTCGAACTAGAAACCTTTGGGTTGGCAGTCTGAATGGTCATATCGCTAGGCAATTGCTGTCATTTTATTTCACTTAATAATATTATATCCACAGTAACTCTTCTCATTTCCGGCGTAAGAAAATGGATTTTTTGACATGACGGGTGCCGTATCAGAGACGTGAGTTTCTGACAGAAAATCCATCCGGCAAGGAAATGTAGGTATGGACTTACGTATCCGGAAAAAATCCGAGTGTCCGGAAATTAAAGTTATAACTATACTTGTCAATTCAGAAAAAGTTATTTTTGTAAGTATATTTTCCTACTTCTATATGTTATTAGTTATATTGGGCTTTATTTAAATTCAACTGTCTCGTCAACCCTGTTTCCCAGGTTGAGCATGAGCAGTGTTACTGTGTTTTTCTGATAAATTCTCAGTAGCACAACGGAGGAGCAAGCGGAAATCCATAGTGTCTGCCTACCGCAGAGGGCAACAGGCGTGAGTATATCTATGTAGCTCAGACTTTGTGCCCGGTTAATGGCAATACGCTCGCCCCTATATATGAGACTTAAACATACCAGCGTATATTTGTACGCTTCTATATAACCCTCCGAGGAATACAAGCGTTATAGTATGTTTTTTTTAATACTTTGAAAAGTATTGAATTGCAACGTACGGTTACCTCACCATTACCGAGATAAAATATTATACGTTTCATCAGGACGAATTTTGTTTGCCTACCAAGTTCCTTGTGACCCAGGGCTTGTACCTATATTAGGATCTGACAAATAATGTATTATGAATTAATTAAAAAAAAAAAATGAATATTTGGTGCCTGTACTTGTCGCTATAAGTATGCTATTTGTAAATTACCTAACTAGGTAATTAAAAAAGAAAATCCGAGCTTTACGTCATAAGAGACTGAAGTCTTGCAGTGCCTAATCGAAGATCGGTCTATAAAGTGTCTCTGGACGTAAAAAATGGTTGCAATCTAAAATCCGAATCGCAAACTAAAATATATTATGAAAATGACATAATCTTACGACAGATCGAACGTTCAAAACTTCAAACTCATTTCGATAAGATGTTTCAATTCATTTATCGGTTTGAATTCCAATTCCTTTTTCAACTTGTCTAAGTTTTCCGCTGATTTCTGCGGTACTGTGGCTACACCAGAGCTTACAATATACCGTACATCTGGTCTAATATATCACGCGGATAAACTCCACATGTGTTTTTACAAGAACTACATGAGTATAAAACAAGGTGCTTTGCTCTGCGTTCTATCTTTCGCAAGTCGGTACGTAACTGGAGTAATATATGCTAAATAGTAAACAAAATCGTCACAGTAGGCTGTTTGATTGAGCAGCGAACAGAAATATTCAAGATATTATGCGAGTAAATAAAAATAGCACATCTTTTCTGTTATTGATCATGATCTAACAATTATGTTAAAAAAGGTTTTAAGTGCCTATTAATGAATAAATCGCATGCCAGTTTTCTAAGAACTGGGAACCTCTAGAGGGACGCAACAACTTTCTAATTGTTTCTTGTCGTCATACAAAACTTTTATGTTCTTTATTTGAAAAAGTTGAGTAATACGCAGCCATTTCTTTTATTTGGTAAATCCAAAATGGCCGTGCATATCTCTCAAACGATCCAGCAGCTTTGCGATACCTTTATGTTGCAGTTTCTACTTTAGTTTAAATAGAAATTGTTTGCCAACTTTAATAGAACGCGTAATATTGTATAAAATTGTGGAGCAAATGTTATTTATTTAAGTACGAGTAAGCACAGTGGGTAGACCTTTCAGGCTAACTTTGTACAGGTAAATAGTAGGAATACTGTCGCCGATTGCTAGTGTTAAAACATAGTTCCGTCGAACTACGTAGAATACTTATATTAGGATATGTCGAAGCAATTTCAGTTATCAGCGTAATTGAAGCCAGGGCGTCCATATTTAACTGTATTTAGTAAAAAGTTACTCCTTAATTTATAAATAATAATTAACAGTTGATTAAGTCATCAGTGTTTCTCTATATTTCAAAAGTAATCTCATTAAGTATTTGTGTGTGACTCGTTAGTCTAGAGATCCTCAGCGCCACTGTTACGCTGAAGATCCTGGGTTTGATGGTTAGGTTATGTTTTTGTATGAAATTTTCAGTATCAGCTCGGAGTTTGGATTTCTGCTCGGTTAATGGCAATAGGCTAGTGCCTATTACATGGGACCTGAACATACTGGCTAGCAATGGGTGTACAGTAGTGTCCACGAAAACAAACATAATAAACCACGGCAGGACAAATTAATTATTACCAAATATAAATAATGCAGTCAGCCAGCATGGCTCAAAGGCCAATTTCAATTGATCATTATTATGGCATACTGCTGAAATTGCTAAATGTTGAATTTTAAATTTAATAAAATAAATTTTATTTATCGAGTGGCCTTATTAGCCGCAGTCAGGGCCAATTTAGGTATATCGAATTATACTTTAGTTATAATTCCAATCTAGCATTAGTGTTGTTAATGTTACCTAAATTATGATGTTATCAATGATCACAGGGTACTGAACTGTTGGTTGAACCGCCCAAAGATCAAACTGATCCCGAAATTAGCTTCATACTGTAGTAGATAAGTTTATAATTATTTGTACATAATTATATAAGTCTTAATATTAATTAGATGACATAAATTAAAGCATTACTTATCCAACTCTCGTGTGTTTCACAACAAGGTGGCAGTTGTAATGTATCCTTTATAGCAGAATTGTGTTGTTACTAAGTATTAAGAAATATATACATATATTTGCCAGTACCTTCAAATAGTTATAAACTTATTCACTACACACAGCGTACGCAAATCGCCGATCAATAACAGTCGGACTAAATGTATTGCTAAGCTAAAATTATCACATACCTGTTTAGATGCCGCGCCGCTGGGTCGGTGTTGTACTAGATCTCATCGATTACCTACCTTAGTCCACGATACGCTAGGCTACATTGCTTTAGTTTATTTTATTTATATCTAACGTAGCACAATACTAATGTTACTAAGCTTAAGAAAAAGAACCTATATGTTTTTAACTCCATATTTTACTAAATATTTATTTTTAACAAGTTTTTTCTAAGTTCGGTGCTAAGTGCCCATTAGTTATGTTTTGTCTATAAAAAGTAATAACATATTGGTTCTTAATTGGTAGACAAAATCATTGGCGTACTTAGGATGGTTTCGTGGCCACTTCAGTCTAGTCTATTGTGTGTTCCTAACTACGCCAACTGACAAGATACAAAAAATATGTTTTAACCAGAGAGATATACACTTCAGATATGTATAGAGGCCAGCACATCTAGCTACCCCAATCTGTCAAATTTCTTTGACTTTAATACAAAGAAATAAGGTTCATTTTCAATTGGGAAAATTTGTCAGTTTTTATCTTGACCTGCTGGCGTCTGTACTATTCCAATATCTGCAGCTTAACCTCAGGGTTTCAACACCGTTTAATAAACACAGCCACAATTTTTTCTGACGTGACGGCATTGCAACTTAATCAAAATTTCCCGGAATGGATTAAAATAAACGTTACTTGTGAACTGCGGGCATTATTCCAGTATTCAATTATTTTACATCCATTCGTTGTGCGGCTTGGGCCTGATTCAGTAACATACCGTAATAAAAAAAAGGTACTTATTTACTTAATGGCAACACTGAGTCCAACTGACATAAATCAAAATGGTGACGTTCAAAGCAACGTTACTTCCAATTATGGCCACCGGGTCAGAAAAGTTTGTGGCGCCTTGAGAGGTATAATTGGCAGATTTAGATTAAGTCAGTAGCTTAGGTTAGTTTTTATGTCGGTTACTGGCCCGATTTGTCAGTTAGTAAGAGCAGCGTGCGTCATCTAAGGACCACTATTTTCAATTTTGTTTTTATGTAGGTACTTAGGTACCTACTATATGTTAGTATGCCTCTACTTGGTGTACCTTTTTGAGGAATACCAAAGCGATGTCGGATTGTCGGTACCGTCCCTTATTCACTTGAAACATTTTTTTTTAAATATTTCCGATAAACATAGATTGATCGTATATTTTTAATTTAAAACTTGCTGGTCAATATTGGGGCGTTATATCAAACTTAATCGTACCTTTATATTTTTCGCCGGTCTGAACTAAATTCCAGCTACACAATGATAACCCCGAGTTAGCCTTGACTTTGTTTCGAGAAAGTAACTGACTTAATGTAAATCTGCCGTTTACACGCTTTTATTTGATTAGTGATTAATAACTTCTAGGTACTCACAGAGTCCAGTTCGTTTTCCACTTCGGCTTGTATTTTGTTCGGTAAGTCCATTTTCTGTTCTATTGTCGGTTGTATAGTTGTTGTTACTATGATATTGGCTGAGACATTCTTGTTGACTATTAGGAGCGGCGGTACTTTGGGTTTGTCCAGATGGATCTCCGGTACTATGCACAGGATTAAAAAAGTCACCAACACCTGTGCACAAAAAAAGTTTACATTGGTAGAGGAAAAAATAGAGGAAAATAAGACCCGTGCCCAGCAGTGGGACAGTATATGGGTTGGTGATGAAACCCAAAATCCGGACAATACGTCAATCCTAAAGATAGTTTATACTTTTCGGGTATCTTCCACCTAACGATGGTCATAGGATGGTCAACATAACGATTGTTACATGCTTTAGAAGGCATGGAGGGGTCTTGATGTGGTAGACTGATCACCCATTTTTTTGTTAAAGTAAAAACACGAACTGAACTGAAAGTGGACTGATCACATGATGAGATCACAGGAAAGTAGACCATGAAAGTAACAGAATGGTACCCGCGGGACGGAAAAAGACGTAGAGGAAGAAACATGGAAAGACGATCTGCCCAAAGGCTGGAGAAGGACAGCAACGGACAGGCAAAGATGGAGGGAACTTGAGGAGGTCTATGTCACAAGACAACCTGACCTGGTAACTAATATTAAATGTTAAGTTATATATATATATAGTAAAATATAGAAATAAGTAATAGTTAGTATAGTATAGTTAGAATAGTTTTATGTTTTATTATATTACAAATTGTGCAAAGGTCAGAGTAAATAAAGGCTATTTTTAACCGACTTCAAAAACCATGAGGAGGTTCTCAATTTGGGTGTATGTTTTTTATTTATTTATATTAACACTGCGACCGACCGTAGTTGGTCTATTGTGATCGCCACTCGTTGAGTTAGAGTTCACCGCTGAAACCGGCTACTATAAACTGCAGGATTTGCCTTTATTTCGTCCGAGCTTAAGATACCGTAGTACCTAGTGGTCACACATATATGGACTGATCATGACTGGCGCAGCTTGAAGATTTGTTTAATCAGTAGGTGTGTTTATCCACAGGCCTCTCCTCAGAGGTCATAAATGTTTGATGATTCGAACTCAATAACAATAACTCAGAAATCTATATAGAACCATTGTAGCATATAAAAGAAGAATAATTGTGGTCTTATCTGTTTGTCGAGCCGGACAAGTTCCTGGGATATTTCAAGAGTGAACGTGAAAGTCATAATCTTGAAAAGCTTTTGAACAAAATTTTCTTCTTTCGTGGGTTTTATGGATAACGTTATAATAATGTTATATAACCAAGATTAGATGGTTAAACGCTCTGCGCCATATTACTAAAAAAAATTGCAACAAACAAGCACGCAGGCACGGTACGATAAACTACTCGTGAATATATTAAAAATGTAAGCGACGGTTTTCATTTTATTTACGTAGGTACAAAGTATTTTCATTTTACTGCCTGCAAAAGCAAATTTTCTCGAATCGACTGTTAAAATTACTTTTATTGATTAAAATACGCAGTAGAAGTTCCAAGAATTAAAAGACTTAATTTTGATAGATTTTAAGTTATTAAACCTTTTTTCTATCGTTAACTTGAATCACCTTTGACGTTTGACTCTTGTTTTCCGAATGGAAACACAAAAACTCTAAAATAAATACTCTTTTGTGCTCAGACTTTGCCGGAAACACGAGCAGATATAGCGCGTGTTCCCAACTTTCTCAGGGATGTTAAGGGTTGGTGTTCAATTCAATGCTGACTGAGCATAAGCTATACTTAGCTATCACTATATACAGTCCACTAACACTAAACCTATTGTATTAAGAGTAACACTGTACATTTATGTGAGTTTGTTAAATCAGTTCAAATAAAATCTTTCTACCATCCACACGTCTGTTTATTACAAAACTTCAGTGAAATCATATTCATTCCTTATCGCCCTTAACATATGGTCCTAAATCGAACCGGATTCAGGTCGGCAATTGACCTAGTCCGGGCGCCGCGAGAACAATAACATCCCTGTGCGATTGATGAGCGATAAGGAATTTAAATTCGTGAACAATTTGATTTAATTGGTGCATCGTAATAAATTGACTTTATTCGCGTAATTTGTGAACTTTGAACTCAAAAATGTGTTGTGAGACTTACGGATTTGTATCGTTTTAGTGAATTCAGTGAATGATCGGGTTATAATGAGTTTATAACACGATAATACGAGCTAAAACATACTTATCTACCTACTACGTACGTTACGGAGCTTTATTGAGTATTGGCCGAGTTATTGAGTTACTTTTTGATTAAATAAAAGTTACAATGGAAGATCTCCTGGCTTATCAAAATGAGTTATTAGAAAACTTAAAAAATGCAGAAAAGCACTTCAAAAAGTCACCCAAGGACAGGATTAAGCGCCCCTACTTGGAAACAAGGTTAGAAATATTAGAACAACTGTGGACTGAGTTTAAACAAGGACACAAAAGTATTATTACTAAGATAAAAGAGGAAGAAAGAGAGGATTCCTATTTTGAGAAGAATGTGTATGAAGTATTTGAGGAATTATACGTTAACTATAAGTCGAATTTGAAGGAAACTCTACAACCCTTTTTGGAAACATCATACTGTCAACCCTCTGCGTGTTCTCAGTCCTTACCAATTGACGTATATGAGCCAATGAAAAATAAAGGAATTAAGTTACCTACTATCAAGATCCCCACATTTACGGGAAAATATGAGGAGTGGCAAACATTTTTCGACTTATTTTCTACACTTATTCATGAGAATAAAATCCTGTCACCTGTACAAAAGCTGCATTATTTAAAGAGCAACTTATCGGGTTATAACAACAAGAGATTTAATTGCAACGAAATTTTGAAGATTTTATTTACGCAAAAACCTCTACATATCGAAGCTGCGAGTTCAATTAAACTATTAGTAGACACAACTTCTACTTGTTTGAAGGCCTTAAAAAATGTTGGCGTGGAGACAGATATTTGGGATATGATTATTAACTACTTAGTTGCATCGAAATTGGATTCAGAATCTATCAAGTTGTGGGAACAACAAATTTGTGCGAGCAATTACGTAATACCTACTTGGCCCCAACTGAGAGAATTTTTAGAAGCAAGATTCAGAACCCTAGAAATGATAGAAGGCAGCAACGCAAAAACTGTGCAACCTAAGTCTGTCGCAAAACCTAAGGTCTTTCATTCAAATGTAAGTTATAATAATGAGAAGAGGTATGAGACAAAATGTGCATTGTGTAGTGGTGAGCACTGTTTACACTTGCAAGAAGTTCGGAGATATGACAGTCAAAGAAAGACAGGAATTTGTACAAACTAGTAAATTATGCTTCAACTGCTTAGCGCCATCACATTCCGTGAACAAGTGTCGTCAATCAACGTATTGTAAAAAGTGTGGACGACGGCACCACTCTCTTTTTTTTTTACATTATGAGAGAGCACAACACAACGTCGAGAGTAATAATGAAGGTGAAAGCACCACTTCAGGTATTACAAACAAGCAATCTAGAGGTAAGCCTATTTTTGTATCTAATGATGCGCACATTGTAAGCAACTTTTCTAGGAATCATATTCCGTCAAACAGTGTCTTATTAGCTACTGAACGAGTGTTAGTAGATAGTAGGAATGGTTACAAACACGTTATTAGAGCTTTGTTAGACCAAGGGTTTCAAGCGTCATTTGTTACAGAGGTGACCGCTCAATTACTTAATCTTACACGTATTTCAGTGAGTGGTTGGGTGTCAGGTGTAGGAGAGGGGCAAACTAGAGTCAAACATATGGTTTCCTTTTGTGTAAAATCATGTCACAACCCCAATTCATCAGTGCGAGTTGACGCTTATGTAATGAGTTCATTAACAACACTAATCTAAGTAATCCAGCCTAGTGGATCATATAATTTGGCTACGTTCGTTTATTTTGCCAATATAATTCAACACATCTGTTATCTGTTGCATTGCCTTTACCGCAGATCAGGCTCTCGTGGTGCAATTCTAATTGATTGACTGGCATTGTAATTGAATCCAGTCGGAGGAAGTCCCAGTCAACATCACGTGGGGCTGTCCACTTAATGTAATTATGGCCTCCGTAGTAAACCTTTGAGCAACGCAAATCCGTTGCCACAAATCACATTTCGTCGTGAAATGTGATTTGTGGCAACGGACTTGCGCACCTAACTATTTCTGCTCACGTTAAACTATAAACCAGCAATGATGATCTCTTCTTTCTGTGGGTCTGTATACAGTGGAGAGGTCAAGCTCTTTCTCAGACTATTGATCCAATTTAAAAAATTGATTATCTAGAGTTAGGTTAGGTTAAAACTTTAAGGAAGTTTCCGGTGAAAGCTAGTTTGAAATACAATCTTCAAACTTTAACTTTACATTAGCGTACATTATCGTCATGTAACGTTCTATGGAGTTATGCAATTTTGAATTTGTGTGTTTTATATCTTCATACAAATTTCAAACTTATTGGTTTGGACTATACAAATAAGTTCTTCCGAATTATGTAAATACAAATAAATCTCAATATTGCGTATACAAACGTACAGGATATTGAAATTGATTAAAAGTACGCAGAATGATTGCATAGTAAATATTGCAGTGATGATTTAGTAAAATGGACTCATATTTTTCGCTTCATGTCTATTTTACTTTGCTTTTTTTTCAAATATGAAAAAAGCGAATATGTTCATATTTTTTTTAGTATTAGTTTCGTGGAACTTTGTTAACTTAACTGGACTTGGTGATAAGACACTGTATGTCTCCAGTCAGGAGCATTTATATATTAAGCAACAGCAGCTAATAGCCTCCCTAATTAATGGGACTAATGGAAATTGGTTCTCATCTTAGGGAGATGCTGGCGGACTAGGGACAGCAGGATCATGATTTAAATTACTAAGGGGTGAATTTAAGCTATATCTTCATAATAATATACGAGGGGCTTGTGGTTAAGTAATAACTACGCTCATCAACCGTTAAGCTGCGCAAGTCGCTGTCAGTCTGTGGATGGGTGACCATTCTTAATACATCGACGCCCCTCCGTGCCTTGGAGAGCACGTAAAGACGTAAGTCCCGGTTGTCGTACGAACACCTATGACAATCGTTAGTGGTAGTCAGAAACTCAGAAAGTCTGAGAACCAGTCTATCCTCAAGATATAGGTATTACTCAGAAATTGGGTTGCGGAGGTCTGATGGCAGTCGCTTTATGTAAAATACTGATACCCAGCCACATTTGGTTAGTCTGGAATCCAATCCCAACATAGTTGGGAAAAGTTTCGGAGAAGGATTTTTCATAGTATCTAAATATACTTTTTCTGATCTCTGAAACTCTTTTGTATCAATCATAACGGATATAATAGTAAATGAAATTTACTATTATTCTAGACTGCTAGGCACGGCTTTTCTCTCAGATTGAGAAAGATAATAGGCAATATCCACCACGCTGTCCTGGTGCGGGTTGGCAGACTTCACACACCGTCGAGAAAAATCTCTGAGGCATATGGGTTTCCTCACGATGTTTTCCTTCACCGTTTAAGCGCGTGATAATTAATTATTAATGCGCACATGAATTCGAAATGTCAGAGGTGCTTCGTATTCAAACTCGACCTTGGCAGTCCAATGATCATTGGGCTATTAATACTATATTGACTAGGATTGTATTGTAACAGTGGCGAAGGTTTAACTCTGGTTTGACGAAAGCTAGAACCAAAATGATTAGCAATAGTAGAGCGTCCAAAAGACAAGCCGTTTGGAATTGATTTATAAGCTTGGAATTGATGCATAGCTTACCATGTAGAACTGAATCTGAGACAAAATCATCCTGAATCGTGCTCGGTCCTGAAAAAAAAGAACAAGTTTAGTATCAATCTTCAAAAAAGTCTTATCCGCAATCATACTAATATTATAAATGTGAAAGTTTGGATGTTTGTTTGTTTGTTTATTTGTTACTCAATCACGCAAAAACGGCTGAACCGATTTGATTGAAATATGGTGCCCTTATAGTAGGTATGTGACCGGGAATAAAGTATAGGCTACTTTTTATCCCAGAAAAATGTGGGAATATCCCGGATATCCCGAAAAACGGATATAGGAGAACTACTTACGTGATTTGAATGAAATTTCATACACACATAGTATGTGACCGGGAATAACACTTAGCATATATTTTACTCCAGAAAAATGTAGGAATATCCCGGAAATCCCGAAAAACTAATAGCTTACGGGATTTTAATGAAATTTCATACACACATAGTATGTGGCCGGAAATAACAAATAGAATATATTTTACCACAGAAAAATGTGGGAATATCCCGGAAATCCCGAAAAACGAACAGTTTACGGGATTTGAATGAAATTTCATACACACATAGTATGTGACCGGGAATAACAAATAGAATATATTTTACCACAGAAAAATGTGGGAATATCCCAGAAATCCCGAAAAACTAATGTCTTAAGGGATTTGAATGAAATTTCATACACACGTAGTATGTGACCGGAACTAACAAATAGGATATATTTTACCCCAGAAAAATGTGGGAGTATCCCGGAAATCCCGAAAAACGAACAGTTTACGGGATTTGAATGAAATTTCATACACACATAGTATGTGACCGGGTCTAACAAATAGGATATATTTTACCCAGAAAAATGTGGGAATATCCCGGAAATCCAGAAAAACGTATAGCTTACGGGATTTCAATGAAATTTCATACACACATAGTATGTGACCGGGAATAACAAATAGGATACATTTTACCCCAAAATTATGTGGGAATTCCCAGAAAACTTATGTAGGAGACTGTTGAATGAAATGTTGGTACACTAATACATTTGTGATTGGCGCTGGCATATTGAATACTTATTTTTTCGGAACCAAGCGGGAATTTCCCTAACATTGAAAAATATACATTAAATACTTCTTATCCCATGAATACAATCCGACAACAATTGTGTTACTAAGTCTAGGCGTACGAAGTCGCGGGTAAAAGCTAGTAATATTATAAATCTTTAACACAAGGTTTTCTATCAACCAAGAGACTAGAGCTGATGAAGTTTTTTTAGCCTGCGTGGAAATTCTCATGGATACTTCCTAGCAAAAAAGGGGAGGGTTAAGTTCGACTCCTACCGACTAATCAACGACCACACGAAGCCATTTTCGCACATCAAGAGAAGGGGCGCCAATATCGCCAAGGAGACGCTCCATGACCCTCACGTGTGTTACAGGTGCTGAATGGAACGTTATGTCGTACCATCTTACATTCTTCGCTCAATGCTCCGAAAACACTCAACTCGTCCACCCATAGAGCCTTCAGGCAGAGTTAAGCACAAAGTGTTTGCTCAAGAGTCGTATAAGACTTCTTTTGCCAAACGACACTATACTTTAACCAGTTCGAAACTTTATAACTATTTAAACAAAATGCTTAGCATTTTTTCCAAAAGCAAACCAGTGCAAATCACAATCAGTGTTAAAGGAATATCTTTTAAAGTTAAGTTATCGCAATACTGAGGATCTTTTACTGGGTAATTACAGTAACTTTAATTCTTCGTAAGTAATTATTTGTTACTTAATTTCATTAATTCCAAATTTAATATTATTATTAATTTCATTCATTTGACGTGCATTCCCGCTCAAACACACGGCCGCTCTCACAGTCAAAGACACACACACATACTCAAACAAACACACATACACACACACGCACACACACACAAACACACATACACGATCATACTCACTTTAAACTTTTATCCCTTTTCTTTATGTCTGTACTAGCTCTAATGGGTTATTGTATAATAATGTTGTCTTCTGGCAACATAATAAATGGCTTACAAAATGTAATGCATTATTTCGAAGGATTCACTGACTTCTAAGATACAGGTACATACACCTAGTTTAGAAGTCAGGGTTTTGTTCTCTGGATCACTAGTTTAAGCCTTTTAACACCATGTAATTTAATTCTTTGAAGAATAAAGATTTTATTTATTTATCTTCCTCGGAGCCATTGACGTGAGGATCCGTCAATTTGCCCGAGCGGAATGGAACCTCTCCCTATGATGCATCCTTTCAGCTCCTCACTACGTCAAGCATCTAACTTATACATGATGTGATCGTACTCACCATCGTGATTCGGGAGGTCTTGTCCGTATAGTCGCTAAATCAACATCTGTAACAAAGAAAACATAACATTAGGGTTTCTTATTTCTCAACTTATTTTTTTCCCGGGAATCCTCGACAAGAATTACTCGGGACATTCTTGATTTGTAGAGAAATTTGATATTTGTTTCAGAAAAGTGATATAAGTACTACTAGTAATTAAGTATGTAAGTACTTGAAGTAATATCTTCTTAAAGTTATTAAGCAAAGGAAAAATTCGACCGCGGGCAGGATTCGAACCTGCGTCTTCGTGTTAGATACACCAGAGGCTATGACCACTAAGCCACCATGCTACCTACCCGCCATGTCGAATTTTGCCTTCGCTTTCTGAATTTACGTCTTTATGGTGACGTCAGTGACACCTATTGAAAAGTAAGTATTTTGCTCCTCAACCGACACGACTTACTTTATAGTTAGTTCAATGTCGAACGATGCCACCTTACCTACTAACTATCAACGTATCAATCTAACGGTGGCTCAGTGGTCATAGCGTCTGGTGTATCTAACCAGAAGATGCAGGTTCGAATCCAGCCCGCGGTCGAATTTTTCCTTTGCTTAATAACTTTAAAATCTTAGCATGGAAAATGCCAAAAAATACAAAAAGATACTATCTTCTTTTTCTCGGTTTCTCTTAGTGTCCACGTCGCAGCGCTGTAGAGAAATATGGTGAACACTAATGCCCTGACCACCCGTATCTTTGTGGCAAAAGAGTCCACAGCCGGACAAAGTCTTCCACAAAGACCGGTTATATGCCGCATGCAACGACTCCCAACGACCTTTACGTTGGAGGCCGCCTTACACTGCGCTTTCCGGTGCGTGGTCTCCAATTCAGAACCTTTTTGCCGCAGCGGCCCTACTTTCTTATACTATGTGCCCATTGCCACTTCGGCTTGCTAATCCTTTCAGCTGTCTCGGCAACTATGGTTCTCTCACGGATCTTCCCTATTTCTGATTCGGTCACGTAGAGAAATAATGAGCATATCTCTCTTCATAGCTCGCCAAGTGACTTTGAGTTTTCTTAGGAGACTCATATATGACCGACCACTCTCTGTGCCACGTCACTGGTAACAAAATAATAAATACTTTTGCCTTAACGCACTGTGTATAAGTTTTTCTAGGGCGTCCCCTCTCGGCGGTTCCACTGACATTCGCCATATAAATCCTTTTTGTTAGTCGCCTTTCATCCATTTTCTCGACATGCTCAAACCATCTCAGCATATTCTTCTCAATTCTCGTCACTACATCGTCTTTTAAGCCGCAACGTTCTCTTATCACACTATTTCTCAATCTGTCATTCCGAGTTACACCGACCTTATTGGTGAGGTTCTTCAAAAAGGTCAGGTGCAACCGGCGTGTATGTATGACAAGATGTATGAATGTGGTCGAAGCTAAAGAAGTATGCAAGAATCGTAACAAGTGGCGTTCTTTAGTTTCTGCCTACCCCTATGGGAAAAGGCGTGAGTGTATGTATGTATGTATTAACGCACTGTGGTACAGTTGACGAAAAGACGTTGCGAGTTTCCCGAACGCTGGTCAAAAATTCCCGTTTCGAGAAAACTCAACGCGATACGCTGATTTTCGTGCGCATAGTATACAGGAGACTGGGGCTGGTTGCAGGGGTAGGTAGACTGGTGGTCAAAATGACTTCAGAGCCAAATTTCAGAGACAATATGTGTATTGTCCCTTTTTCGACAATAAGGGCATTGTAAGAGTCGGCGGACGTATTCAACAGTCGCATACTGGATACGACACACAACACCCCATAATATTACCCGCTAAAAGTCACCTTAGTAAACTAATTATTTTAGATGCGCATCAAAATACAATGCACGGTGGACCACAAGTAATGCTAAACTACTTGAGGTCAAAGTATTGGATATTGAGCGCAAAGGATCAAACAAAAAAATACTATCGAGAATGTGTAACCTGTATCAGATATTCAAAGAAAAATACCGTACAGTTGATGGACCAATTACCTGAGGTACGACTAAAACCTAGTAGACCCTTTAGGTCAGCTGGAGTTAATTATGCTGGACCCATCAATATCAAATTCTCTCCGGGCAGAGGAGCCAAATCATGCAAAGGATACATTTGCCTTTTTATTTGTATGTCGACACGTGCCATACACCTAGAAGCTGTTACAGACATGAGTGCTAAGGGATTTATAGCAGCCTTTAGGCGATTTACAGCAAGGCGCGGTCATTGTCATGATATTTACAGTGATAACGGTACAAATTTTGTGGGAGCAGATAAGCAACTGAGAAACATGTATGATACGGCCAAATCATCTATTCCAAGTGAGATAGCAGAGTTGTTAACTTTAGAACGTACATGGCATTTCATACCGCCACATGCTCCGAATTTCGGGGGTTTATGGGAGGCTGGGGTACGCAGTACTAAAACCCATCTTAAAAGAGTAATCGGTAATAGCACACTTACTTACGAAGAACTTACCACTGTGCTAACACAAGTGGAAGCTTGCTTAAATTCGCGGCCTATAACAGTGTTGAGCGATGACCCCAATGACCCTCTCCCCTTGACACCCGGTCACTTTTTAATTGGTGAGCCTTTGGCTAACTTATCTGGCAGTAATTAATACCACTTATCTGGAAAGATGGAAATTAACTCAATAAATGGTCAACGATTTCTGGAACAGATGGTATAAAGAGTACCTCGTACTCTCAATCAAAGATTTAAATGAAACACAAAACATTCTGAACCAGAAATTGGTGACGTTGTCGTGTTAAAAGAGGATAATGTACCACCTAGTAAGTGGATATTAGGCAAAGTAATTCAAAAACATGTCGAACCCGATAACCTGACACGTGTTGTGTCAATTAAATGTAAAAACGGGGTTTGTAAACGTCCTGTAAGTAAAATATGTATTTTAACTAAATAAACTTCTACTGGTTGGTATGTAAAACCAACAAATACTTATGATGATTTATATTAATAAAAAAATTGTGTTCCTACGTCACGATAATGACGTAGCCGTAATATTTAGTATAAATGTAATTTATTTATGAGTAAATAGATACTTAAGTACTTTATACAGAGATACCTATTTAGTTAAACCATGTCGTCATCAAATATATTGTTTGAAACGTCTACATTATTATGTACTATGTAAGTCATTCAAGGTTTATTAGTAGTCATTCATTATTGTGTAGTTTTAAGTGTTTGTTGTAGGTACTTTACTTGTATTTAGGTACCTTATTACTTTACTTAGATTATAATCGTGTAACTTTAAATGTCATATTAAAGGACTGCGTCCTTTGGGGGGCGGAATGTCAAATCCAATGCTGACTGAGCATAAGCTATACTTAGCTATCACTATATACAGTCCACTAACACTAAACCTATTGTATTAAGAGTAACACTGTACATTTATGTGAGTTTGTTAAATCAGTTCAAATAAAATCTTTCTACCATCCACACGTCTGTTTATTACAAAACTTCAGTGAAATCATATTCATTCCTTATCGCCCTTAACAGTTGGCTTAGGGTAGAATCTAGTTTTTAAATTGTATCTATCTTTGGAATGCCAATTGAATTCATAAAATAATAATAAAAATAATAATTTATTGACAAAAACTGTTACAAAATCATGTTGAAACCCTGACTCCAGAGCTAGGTGGCAAAACTATGAGTGCAGATCACAAATATATCGAATGAGTTGATTCAAATGTCAATAACATGTATTGCCAAAATCCAATTAGTACCTAAAGTAAGGCCAACCAGACGAGATAAAGAATGTAAACAAATTTTCAGGGGTTCAAAACATTTTTATTTGAATAAATTATTATAAAGTTCGAATTTTAATCGCTGTCGTCTGTACTTGACAAAGATGATTCGTCGGAAGAGTCCGAGTCAGCTGTGTTTATGATAAAACTATCTATTGTATTATCAATCATGTTGTCAATATTGCTATAAAAATTGTCCTCGACTTTTATAACACGATCCACACAATTTCGCCATTTATCAGCAGATACACGTTGGGTCTTCCATTGAAACTCCTAGAATCCGTATTCAAGCTTAAAATTTCCTACCTAATTACCTCATCCTTATAATTTTCAGACATAAACTTCACTATCGGGTGTAAGTTTAGTCTTAACCGGGGGGCTGTTATAGGTTACCCTTGTTCCCCAGATTACAACCCTCAACACCTATTCTGCTAACTCGGCATTTCTCTCCTCAGATCCACGCATACGTCATTCCAATCATCCCATTCTTCCACAGTCCGATTCCATCCTTCACGGTGCACGGTTGCCAATTTCGTTATAATTAATACTAATTAAATAAAACATTTAATTATTCTTAAAAAGTGTTTTTTAAAAAGTCCTTTGCGTTATCCTGTATGTGGGGTTTATTGATGATGGAGATATTATAATGACTGGTCGGTCACATTTTTATATAAATATTTTACTGGCCAGTTACACTTACTATAAATACATATTATAACTATGTACGACCTAACTGACTGGGTGCGGGGAGACGACTGCTGCGCCGCGCCAACACAGTAAATTGCGCCTGTATACAAATCGAATGCGTCAGCAGTGTCCCTACAATATTCCCCCTTTTAACAAAAAAATGATAAATTTTTTTAACAATTTGAAATTAAAACATATGTATATAACAATAAAATAATCAACAAAATATTAGTGGTTGACAAAATATCTGACTACATTAAACAAAGTTACTTATGAACAAAACAAGTGATCATGTTACATTATAGCTCGATTCTCATAATGCAAGATAAACAAAAAATACAATTCACAATGGTTGCAACGTGGACTTAGAACAATTAGGTATTATAATAGACTACGATTGATAAACTAACAACAAGGTACTTTTCTATTAAACCGACACTTACGAATACCAAAAAATTACGCTTCACAAATCACGACACTTATGTTCACTATGCTTCATCTATGCCCTCCGTATGACGCTGATTAAGCTGCTCCAACGATAGGCACTATAACGATCCTCTGCCATGCGGTGTCCACTATATATCCTGGTATGCTCTTCCTTGGTCGTGTCCGTGGTCTGACAGGTTGAGCCATCCACCACTTGGAGCGGAGTTCTGTCGACGCCCCCAAGCGTGATGCGTTGCATACGACGCGCACACTGTACCATAGTGTCGCTGCCGTGTCCCGTGTCATCCACTGCCGTCGGAATGTGCCGCATATGACCGCGTTACACTTCCACGACGTGTGCTAACTGCTGTAGAGCGTCCTCCCAAGATCATGATAATCGCCGGCTCGTGTCTGTTCACCTTGGATTGCTGATGTTGCAGTTAGGTCTTCAGCTCTTTTGGCCCCAGCGCAAAAAGAGCGAGTCGCCTCCCATGTTGCGTGTCCGATTACCTCCTGGAGTGTCTTCTGTTGCCACGCTGCCCATGCGCGTTTTTGCCACGCTGTCCATGCGCGCGTGATGCAACGCCTCGCTGTACTCGTGCGCGTACTCCGATGGCCGGTATCATCGCCGAAAGTTGCGTGCTCTTTGTCGAGGGGTCACCAATGTGGGGTTTATTGATGATGGAGATATTATAATGACTGGTCGGTCACATTTTTATATAAATATTTTACTGGCCAGTTACACTTACTATAAATACATATTATAACTATGTACGACCTAACTGACTGGGTGCGGGGAGACGACTGCTGCGCCGCGCCAACACAGTAAATTGCGCCTGTATACAAATCGAATGCGTCAGCAGTGTCCCTACACTGTATAACAGAACGCAATCCAAACAGGAATGAACTTGTTCACAAAATGGCGGATCAAATTTTGACAACTGCTGTACTGAGTGCTTTCCTGTACAACGAAACACACAACGACAGCTGTTGTCGACCAACTGACGCCCTAACTGCGCGTACGAGTGATGAGGACAGAGATAATAATCCCTCGCTATCGCAATGTAACTCAGTAACGGTCCGCTTATTTACGATTTTTATCTCGTCTGGTTGGCCTTACTTTACACATGTAGGTATCTGTTGCATTGCCTTTACCGCAGATTAGGCTCTCGTGGTGCAATTCTAATTGATTGACTGGCATTGTAATTGAATCCAGTCGGAGGAAGTCCCAGTCAACATCACGTGGGGCTGTCCACTTAATGTAATTATGGCCTCCGTAGTAAACCTTTGAGCAACGCAAGTCCGTTGCCACAAATCACATTTCGTCGTGAAATGTGATTTGTGGCAACGGACTTGCGCACCTAACTATTTCTGCTCACGTTAAACTATAAACCAGCAATGATGATCTCTTCTTTCTGTGGGTCTGCATACAATGGAGAGGTCAAGCTCTTTCTCAGGTACTATGCAACTAATTGAGATAAGATGTATCCCAGTTTCAGGATAGAGCAGAAGAAGAAGGGTAGAGTGTATGTATTCCAACAGTGAACACAAAATTTTAATGTAATCTTGAGTTTTTGCGCCTCTAACAAACAGACAAGAAATACAAAAATCACAATTTTGGGTTCGGCTCACAAATCCCTTATGATTTTATAATAGTAATAGATTGATTATATCATTAAATTGTATATAATAATCAATCAATGTACATTGTCATTTAATAAGGCGGTATTAATATTTGTTAAAAGGGACTCCATGGAATTTCCTGCCGGTTCTTCTCCATAGAAACAACTTATTGCACCTAAATTCATTAAAAATTCAAGACTATTGATCCAATTTAAAAAATTCATTATCCAGAGTTAGGTTAGGTTAAAACTTTAAGGAAGTTTCCGGTGAAAGCTAGTTTGAAATACAATCTTCAAACTTTAACTTTACATTAGCGTACATTATCGTCATGTAACGTTCTATGGAGTTATGCAATTTTGAATTTGTGTGTTTTATATCTTCATACAAATTTCAAACCTATTGGTTTGGACTATACAAATAAGTTCTTCCGAATTATGTTAATACAAATAAATCTCAATATTGCGTACACAAACGTACAGGATATTGAAATTGATTAAAAGTACGCAGAATGATTGCATAGTAAATATTGCAATGATGATTTAGTAAAATTGACTCATATCTTTCGCTTCATGTTTATTTTACTTTGCTTTTTTTTTCAAATATGAAAAAAGCGAATATGTTCATTTTTTTTTAGGTCTGGTATTAGTTTCGTGGAACTTTGTTAACTTAACTGGACTTGGTGACAAGACACTGTATGTTTCCAGTCAGGAGCATTTATATATTAAGCAACAGCAGCTAATAGCCTCCCTAATTAATGGGACTAATGGAAATTGGTTCTCATCTTAGGGAGATGCTGGCGGACTAGGGACAGCAGGATCATGATTTAAATTACTAAGGGGTGAATTTAAGCTATATCTTCATAATAATATACGAGGGGCTTGTGGTTAAGTAATAACTACGCTCATCAACCGATCTACAGCGTTAAGCTGCGCAAGTCGCTGTCAGTCTGTGGATGGGTGACCATTCTTAATACATCGACGCCCCTCCGTGCCTTGGAGAGCACGTAAAGACGTAAGTCCCGGTTGTCGTACGAACACCTATGACAATCGTTAGTGGTAGTCAGAAACTCAGAAAGTCTGACAACCAGTCTATCCTCAAGATATAGGTATTACTCAGAAATTGGGTTTCGGAGGTCTGATGGCAGTCGCTTTATGTAAAATACTGATACTCAGCCACATTTGGATAGTCTGGAATCCAATCCCAACATAGTTGGGAAAAGTTTCGGAGAAGGATTGTTCATAGTATCTAAATATACTTTTTCTGATCTCTGAAACTCATTTGTATCAATCATAAAGGATATAATAGTAAATGAAATTTACTATTATTCTAGACTGCTAGGCACGGCTTTTCTCTCAGATTGAGAAAGATAATAGGTAATATCCACCACGCTGTCCTGGTGCGGGTTGGCAGACTGCACACACGGTCGAGAAAAATCTCTGAGGCATATGGGTTTCCTCACGATGTTTTCCTTCACCGTTTAAGCGCGTGATAATTAATTATTAATGCGCACATGAATTCGAAATGTCAGAGGTGCTTTGTATTCAAACTCGACCTTGGCAGTCCAATGATCATTGGGCCATTAATACTATATTGACTAGGATTGTATTGTAACAGTGGCGAAGGTTTAAGTCTGGTTTGACGAAAGCTAGAACCAAAATGATTAGCAATAGTAGAGCGTCCAAAAGACAAGCCGTTTGGAATTGATTTATAAGCTTGGAATTGATGCATAGCTTACCATGTAGAACTGAATCTGAGACAAAATCATCCTGAAGCGTGCTCGGTCCTGAAAAAAAAGAACAAGTTTAGTATCAATCTTCAAAAAAGTCTTATCCGCAATCATACTAATATTATAAATGTGAAAGTTTGGATGTTTGTTTGTTTGTTTATTTGTTACTCAATCACGCAAAAACGGCTGAACCGATTTGATTGAAATTTGGTGCCCTTATAGTATGTGACCGGGAATAAAGTATAGGCTACTTTTTATCCCAGAAAAATGTGGGAATATCCCGGATATCCCGAAAAACGGATATAAGAGAACTACTTACGTGATTTGAATGAAATTTCATACACACATAGTATGTGACCGGGCATAACAAACAGGATATATTTTACCCCAGAAAAATTTGGAAATATCCTGGAAATCCCGAAAAATTAATAGCTTACGGGATTTGAATGAAATTTCATACCCACATAGTATGTGACCGGGAATAACAAATAGGATATATTTTACCCCTTATAAATGTGGGAATATCCCGGTAATCCCGAAAGTGAATATCTTACGGGATTTGAATGAAATTTCATACACACATAGTATGTGACCGGGAATAACAAATAGGATATATTTTACCCCATAAAAATGTGGGAATATCCCGGTAATCCCGAAAGCGAATATCTTACGGGTTTTGAATGAAATTTCATACCCACATAGTATGTGACCGGGAATAACAAATAGGATATATTTTACCCCAGAAAAATGTGGGAATATCCCGGTAATCCCGAAAGCGAATATCTTACGGGATTTGAATGAAATTTTATACACACATAGTATGTGACCGGGAATAACAAATAGGATATTTTACCCCAGAAAAATCTGGGAATATCCCGGAAATCACGAAAACGAATATCTTACGGGATTTGAATGAAATTTCATACACACATAGTATGTGACCGGAAATAACAAATAGGATATATTTTACTCCAGAAAAATGTGGGAATATCCCGGAAATCCCAAAAAAATGAATATAGGAGAACTACTTACGGGATTTGAATGAAATTTCATACAGACACAGTATGTGACCGGGAATAACAAATAGGATACATTTTACCCCAAAATTATGTGGGAATACCCAGAAAACTTATGTAGGAGACTGTTGAATGAAATGTTGGTACACTAATAATTTGTGATTGGCGCTGGCATATTGAATACTTCTTTTCTCGGAACAAAGCGGGAATTTCCCTAACATTGAAAAATATACATTAAATACTTCTTATCCCATGAATACAATCCGACAACAATTGTGTTACTAAGTCTAGGCGTACGAAGTCGCGGGTAAAAGCTAGTAATATTATAAATCTTTAAAACAAGGTTTTCTATCAACCAAGAGACTATCTGATGAAGTTTTTTTAGCCTGAGTGGAAATTCAATGAAAATTGATATGATCGTACTCACCATCGTGATTCGGGAGGTCCTGTCCGTGTAGTCGCTAAATCAACATCTGTAACAAAGAAAACATAACATTAGGGTTTCTTATTTCTCAACTTATTTTATTCCCTAGGAATTCTCAACAAGAATTACTCGGACATTCTTGAGTTGTAGAAAAATAGTTTTTTTTCCAGAATAGTGATATATGTACTACTAGTAATTAAGTTTGTAAGTATTTGAAGTACTATCTTCTTTTTCTCGGTTTCTCTGTGTCCACGTTACACGAAATATGGGGAACACTAATGCCCTGACCAGCAGTATCTGTGTGGCAAAAGAGTCCACTGCTGGACAAAGACTTCCACAAGGACCGGTTATATTTATTTATTAATTTATTTCAGGCAACAAGGCCCATATAAAAATATAATAAAACAATATAAAATAGAACAAAAAATAAAATACTATAAAATATATACAACAATAACAAAACTAAGTATTACTATGCCACACGTAAATTCGTCGTGCGTCGCTCGGTGTTAGGTATCCGGCCTCGGAACCGCCGGAACAGTACACCTTTCAGCCAAAACTCTTCCTTCATGAATGTCGACAGATGTTCGCTCGGTACTCTAACCACAAAAGAACTGAAATTCACATTGTGACTAGAGTCTAACCGTTCGACTCTCAGAGTGAGATTGCCCTTTTTTGCAATATACTCTACAATCTCCTCGATTTTTGTAGAGTAATGCAGCCTGGACACGTAGAGCGGCGTCACTGGTACTGCAGGACGCAGCAGGTGTTTCGGTCCGGTCGGTGCAGTCCCGCACTTGTTCAGACGGTTAGGCTTCCTCTTCTTCTTCTCCACCTTGATGAAGCCATCCGTGTCGCCCTGGTCCCCTGGACCGCCGTCTTGCAAAACCTTCCCCTTTGATTCGGAGCGGCTCTGCTTACCCCCTATTTTATTTGATGTCGTAGTCTGTAATCCAGCGGGTTTGCTGGTTGCGACAATTGCTGCATAGGCACGTTTGGGGGTCGATGTACCTACATGTGACGTTACCTCTGTCGAGGCAGGGACGGCGGCGGCGCATGTTGCTTCGCAAGCTAAATCGGCGGTTGGTGACGCATGAGCTGAACTCGCCGACTCAAAAATGCCGATGGTGGCATTTTGTGCCCCGCGACGTGTGTTCACATTAGAGACGTCAGGCGACCTGCTTGTCGAAACAGTGTTGCTTAATAACACTACTTCGGCACGAAGTTCCCCTATGGTGTTGTTAGACATGTTAGGTATGCCGCATGCAACGACTCCCAACGACCTTTACGTTGGAGGCCGCCTTACACTGCGCTTTCCAGTGCGTGGTCTCCAATTTCGAGAACCTTTCTGCCGCAGCGGCCCTACGGTCTTATACTATGTGCCCACTGCCACTTCGGATTGCTAATCCTTTCAGCTGTCTCGGCAACTATGGTTCTCTCACGGATCTTCCCTATTTCTGATTCGGTCGCGTAGAGAAATAATGAGCATATCTCTCTTCATAGCTCGCCAAGTGACTTTGAGTTTTCTTAGGAGACTCATATATCACCGACCACTCTCGGTGCCACGTCACTGGTAATAAAATAATAAGTACTTTTGCCTTAACGCACTGCGTACAGTTGACAAAAAGACGTTGCGAGTTTCCCGAACGCTGCTTAAAAATTCCCGTTTCGAGAAAACTCAACGCGTACCGCTGATTTTTGTGCGCATAGTATACAGGAGACTGGGGCTGGTTGCAGGGGTAGATAGACTGGTGGTCAAAATGACTTCAGAGCCAAATTTCAGAGACGTATATGTGTATTGTCGTGTCACAACCTTATCTCAAGTACAGTCTCCACAACCGTGGATACCTGTACTTGAGATAAGGTTGTAGATGTCTGTTTGTGTGTGTGCGTGTGTTATATAATTGTGCACTTTTGGGGCTCCTACTCATGAAGACTTCGCGTTTTATTACTGTCTTATTATTAGCAATATAATTTGATTTGAAGTCTAGTTATTAAAAGTAATTATAACTTCACGAGTTCATTTCAGATTTTAACTAAGTTAGGTACTTCTAGTTTCATTTGTTAATGCATCACCATGTCGGGAAAGAGAAAACATAGAGCAAATTAGGTCAGAAACTTTTATGAGACCTTATAACTGCTTCGGGTTTGCACAGAGTTTGTTAACTAACTGGAATTTTATTAAATAAAACATAAAAATAAATATAGTACTGATGTATTTATGTACTTTATAATTGCCTCAGGTTTGCAGTTTGTTAGCGAACCAACTTTATTGTTGTTCCTAACGTCTTGTTTTTTTCTTTTCAGTCGAGTTTTATTTTTATTTTTAAATTTCCTTTTTTATTTTACACTTTTTGATAATTATTTTTCACCGATTTGTATAACAACTTTATTACGGCTTTATTAGAAGTTTTGAAAATCCTTATAGATCCTAATTTTGCATTTTGAATAACCATTTGGTTATTCAAAATGCAAAATTATGACAGAAACCTAAAAATGATTTTCAAATACCTATTCAATTACAGTTTGCCAATTTTATTTTTTTTCTTTTTAACAATGTGGCGTCTGCGTATCGCCATATTGAATTTTGATTACTGTCATGACACTCTCAAGATTAATACACATCGATTGACGTAAGAATCATCGAAATCGGCCCATGCGTTTGGTCTCTAGTGTGCCACAAAAGAACAAACATAAATACATATATCCATTGGCTGATAAATACATTACCCTCCCTTGCGTCGCGCAGTCGGGTTAGAAATATACGAACCTTTCCTTTATGCAAATATGACCCTACCTACTTCCCTAATTAATATTAACAAAAACTCTGTGTTTGTGTGAAAGTCTGTCTGTTACACTTTCACGCCTAAACCGCTGAACCGATTTTGATGATATTTGGTATAGAGATAGATTATACAATACATAGGCATAGGGACATAGGCATTGTCTCCTTTGAGAAGCGAGGAAAACCGCGGGGAACACCTAGTATACAATATGTTATAAAAACACCCTGCCCGATCCGTGAAAGTATTATTAAGTACCGATCATCATACCATCACGTCAATATTCCGTTAAGGGTTAGGTAGTGGTATACTAATGTACATCCACAGGTCACCAGGGGTTAGCCATGTCATAGAGAGCGAGACTAGGTAGGATAGGCTGGATAGTTTCCGAAAATAGCAAACTGTATACCAATGAAAGTACGAACAATCATTTATAACTCACTAGTCAAATCACACTTGGAATACATGATTGAACTATGGGGATCCGCAGCCACCACTAACTTGAAACCACTACAAATCATTCAAAATAAAATAATCAAAACACTATATCATTACCATTACCTAACCCCTACAAATTTACTCTATGAAAAAACAGAATTACTAAACCTTGCACAACTTTATACATATTGTACTTGTACTATGGTTAAAAAAATTTGCAATAACATGATCCAAACAAACCTAACACTACAGAAAAAAGACACTATTCACAACTTAAGAAATAAAAATAAAATTCAGTTACCTAGGTCACGGACTAACTATGGAAAGAAAACGATCTTGTTTGAGGGAGCACAGCTGTATAACAAGTTACCAAATGACATGAAGGAATGTGATAATATGAATGTATTTAAAACTAAGTTAAAACAATATGTACGAACACTTTAATTAATGCAATGAATCTATCAAATATTTCAATTTTAATTTATATAACGATCTATTTATTTATATAATTACCTACTTAGCATTGTTATTATTACAAATCTATTTTGCTGATAATTATAATTATATTAATTTATTTTAGTATCACAACAATAAGCCAGAGGTACCGAAATATTTTTAATAAAAATAATTGTAATCTTATTTTAAACAAACTGTATAGTTTTTATAAGAAAATAAATTCTCTAATCCGAAATCTGTTTCATCTCTAGTTACTATAATATCATTCTTTCAATTATGATGAAAGGGTTCGCGAGAGGTTGCAACAAAAGAAATAGAGAAAAAAGAGCACAGTTGCATGACACAAGAAATGAGATACAAATGAGATGTTGAGCACAGTCTCTTAATATTATATATAGACATATAATCTGAAAAACCTCACCCTCCATATAATATTCATTCATACACTTATCGAAGAACATTTGGCAAACATAGACAATTCTCTAAATGCCATCCTGCAATTTGCATGAGTTTCAAAACCTCTGTGTTCACCCATTCGTAATAAATACCTATGTATTTTACTGTTACTCGGTAAAATACCTTTTAAAACTCTTCAGATTTAAGCTGTTTGTACACAAGTAAGAACAGGATTGATTTTAAAAAAATGCGGAGTTCTAATACGTAAATAATTTTAAAAGCTCACGTAATCAGTATGTTCAAGTAGACTGAACATACTGATTACGTGAGCTTTTACGCGCACTAGAGCGGCACTAGAGTGCCGAGGAGTTTTTTGATGCCCTTTTTTTATTCCCGGAGCTCTAGGGAAGAGTGCTCCGGTATATTTACAGGTTAACAGAGGCCCGAGCCTAATGCTATTAACCGGGGTCAAATTCAAATTTCACGCTGCTGCTAGGAATTTTATAGCTAAAATCAATGGTTCAGATCATCAACTACTGGTAACTAAATTAAAGTCAAAATTAAAGAAAAAATTTGCACTTGTACGTCAGAAAATGTATTCTTATAATAACTGCATGATTATAATAATAGACATAAATCAAAATGAATGCAGTCAAAATTTCGTCTAGCTAAAGTTCATACTTCTTTTAGAGGGTATATAGATTATAATAAAATTCCGAACGCAATTTTAGAACTTACAGAAAACAAATTCAAAAAATTCATTAAGTCTGTGCAGGCAAGCTTACTATAAATAGGAAGATTATCTTCTAGATAAAAATGTTTGGCGGAGTGCTGGTCCAGCTCCACAAGATGAACATCTTGTAATTCAATAATTTTACTGTAAGTAAGTACTTTATACAATTTAACAATCTTTGTTGGTAAAAACATGAATTGTAAAGTATGAGAGGCGTGCAGCATTGATGTGGTATAATTGTTGATATGCATTATAATGACTTAAAATTACATTGTGCCCCGTTGCATAACGGTTATGCTCACTAAAATGTCCTGCTGATGGTGGCGTTGTGTGTTGGGTCGTTTTATTCCCTGCAACATGGTTGAGTCGAACGACGCCGATACGCACGTCATACTCGTGAACGGGTACCGTTTGTCGGGGCTGGTCAGCTCTTACTGTCAATGGCAACCTCTTTTTTTTCTGTTTATTATACTAGATTAATGTCACATCAAATTGCATTGTTTTCATGAACTATTCAGATTTAGACTGTAATACTGAACACTGTAATCATATTTTTTTTTAAAAGAGTGTCTATGGAGTTTCTTGCCGGTTCTTCTCCATAAAACCCACTTTTTGGAACCGTGCAACTAGTTTTGACTTTTCAAAAGTGCTATTTTAATGGTCTAATTGAAATAAAATTTTTGACTTTGACTTTGATTTTGAAGAGCAGCTAGAAACCTCCAAAAGCACGCCAAAATTGCAGTGAAAAACAATAGAAAATTTATCGATGCTGTAGAGCGAAATTGGACTATTTGGACAAAGGAAAACACCAGAGCTTTTATAGAATAGAGCAAAATCCATAATTACTGATGCAGTTGCTAAATTCAACCCCACAGAAGTCCCACGGAAATGCCAGTATTGGATGACTGACAAAACTTTGCTTTACTTGAGGAAACACGCAAATTGAAAGTTGCCGGTGCAATGGTTGGAAAAATAAATCAACTGTTCACTCAGATCCAAGCAGGATGTAGACGAGATTACTTTATGAAACTAACTTTATAAAAAACTATGAAGATGAAAAGCCGTGCAAATAGACAAGAAACTAAAGATCTGTTTCGAAAAATTCGACGCATTCCTCCAAAACTTGGCTAATTGAGGACAATGACGGCAAGCTCACTACTGAAATGAGTTTTATCTCTGATCTCTGGAAAGGTTACTGTCAATGACTGTTTGAAGACCCGCGTCCTCGTTTTTTTTAAATACAAGACCTTTGAATGAGAATTTAGAACCTCATATTCAAAGCGGCAATCAAGCATCTAAAGAACGGCAAAGCCACTGGTACCAACTGTATACCTATCGGGACCATCAAAGTCATGGGTGAGCGAGCAGTCACAATGTTCTATACTATATGCAATAAGATTTGGTAAACTGGATCTTGGCCTTCAGAGTGCCCACACTGTCTTCCTACCTCTACACAAAAAAGGTACTACAAAAATCTTGTGTAACACGCATTCTATTGGTCGAACGTAATTATTAGTTGTAAATATAACACATTTTGTTTTTGTTACTATTTCTGGTAGTGGATTCTATTGGTTGAAATTTCTATAGCATAATATTCATCATCAACTTATATACTGTCTCACTGTTCGATTCAGGCCTCCTCACAATAATAAAGAATAAGAGGGATTAGACTATTGTCCACCATGCTGGCTTGGTGCGGGTTGGCAGACTTCACACGCCGTCGAGAAAATCTTTAAGGCATGCAGATTTCACGAAGTTTCCTTCAAAGTTTAGCGAGTGACAATTAATTAACAATTATTTCGAAAATTTATAGATGCGTACCTTGGATTCGAAATCGAAACCTTTGACTTGGCAGTCCAATATCACTACAGGCTATCACTGCTATTTTTTTCCAAAGCATAATTGCTTGTGATAACTACTAGTTAAATCGAAAGTAGCAGCCAGTCAGATAAAAGATACTAGTTTGATCAAAAGTAACAGCCAGTTAGATAGGAGATATTAGTTTGATCAACAGTAGCAGCCAGACAGATAGAAGATACTAGTTTGATCAACAGTAGCAGCCAGTTAATTAGTAGATACTAGTTTGATCAACAGTAGCAGCCAGACAGATAGAAGATACTAGTTTGATCAACAGTAGCAGCAAGTGATATGGTTGTTAACTACATTAAATTCTGTAGTCTTTGAGCTTTTTTATTATCTTTTGAGTATTTTTTATTCAAATGTATAGTAGATTATCAGTAGTATTTTTTTTTGTGAAGAAAATCTCGTGCGGTCGTAAAAAACAAGTGAAAATTAATGCGCGGATAGGGAGGGAGGGAATCGTCCGCGCGGCTTGGAGATGCGATAATTTAACCAGTTACCGGTTAAATCATCTCTGAAGTTAAAATCCAACACGATTGTCTTCTTGAAATTATTAATATTAATAAATTAGGTATCATTTGCTTAATCAAACGGTGAAGAAAAACATGACTTTCAGTTTGATCAAATGCAATACCTATCAGTATTTTACAAGAAGCGATCAGACCTTCGCCACCCAAACAGGACAGCATAGAATATCCTAATGATGAACTGGTTGTTAGGCTTTTTGGGGCTTCTCACTACCACTAAAGCTTTATCATTACTACTTGACGACCAGGCCAACGGCTTAAATGTTCTTAAATTTCTCAGTATTAGCTCGGAGTTTGGATTTATGCCCGGTTAATGGTAATAGGCTCGCCCCCTATTACAAGGGGCCTAAACATACCGGGGAACTGGGTACAAGTACACCTCTGCCTATCCTTTCGGGCAATACAGGTGTGATGGTACGTTGTGCTAAATTTTTTTTCGTTGCTTATCTTATGCTTGCACTCTTTATATTCGGGGTAAATAGTTGCAGCATTTTTTTCTTTAAAATATTCATGTACTATAAATTATACATTCCCTTTGAAGTCTTTGCAGATCATTTCCGGAAAATTTCATTAAGCCTTTGGCAGCAGCTTTGGAACTGTGGATCCTTTATTGGATATCACGTTTTAGCTGTGCTTAGGTCTTATTTTTATGTATTTCATAGGTAATATCTCAAAGGCTTTATATTCAGAAATCTCTTTGATATCCAGTATACATCGGAATATTCCGTAGGTAGTTCTGCGAACTAAAATTAATATTCGCGGAATCTGTGATGCAAACCTTGCAATGCGGGGGCATTTCCTGTTATCGTAATTTTGGAGTTACCCGAATACACGCGTTTCATATTCATTTGTTAAGCTTTGTACCCAGTTCACTAATTGAGTACTGCGGAGCTACCAGATATTTTTTATCTTTTAATGTTTTACTTCATCTTCTTCGTCTCGATAGTATGAATTTTAGAGGTAGCTTTTGATTGCAAGATTTAGGGCACAAAGCACAGCATAAGAGGAGTGAGCATGGTCTGCGACACAGCTCCATATCCGCAAACTGTAGCCGTTATCTCGAGGTTTCCCCACTTTACCATATTAAAATTCAGCTTCCCACTTGGGCTCGGAGTCAGTGACTTCCAAGGGGGCCAAGGAAGGTAAGACCATGCTGTGCTCACTTACTGGTAGATAGTTAGTAGGTGGGGGAAATATCTAGCGAGCATCCCGAAAGATATTTTTGGAAGATGTGCCTACTTTTAAGTCTTGTGTTGTTAGTTGCCGCCAAATAGTGGGTGTATAGGATTCGATTCCTGTTCATGTTTCTCCACTGCGCATGTAACTTCTCGTCAGAGTTTTGGAGGTGCTATGCCATAGAATACATAGCGCTGACTAAAGTTGGTTTTAGGTTCCCTGTAATTGTACGTTTAGTGTAACATCTACTTCCCCAGTATGAGCCGAATGGTGCCATACTGGACACGCGTATTCGCCCGCAGAAAGGCAAATTCCGTAGTCCAGAGCACTTGAGCCGAGGCACCCCAGGTGGTTGACGTTACGCACCAGGAATGTTTTACTGCCTGAGGGGCTCGTGGCAAAGAATAACGGTCAGATTGTTTGATGGGTGACCATTCTTCACATCGAGACCCCTCCATGCCTCGGGGAGCACGTAAAACTGTTTGTGCCGGTTGTGATAAGAACGCCTATGACAATCGTTAGTGGTAGTCAGAAACCCAAATACCTGACAAGCAGTCTATCCTCAGGATATCATATTACCCAGAAATTGGGTGGCGGAGATCTGATGTCAGTCACTTGTACTGCGCTACTTCGTCTTGGAATAGCGATGGTATGTTTTGATGCATTATAATTAGTTATATAGGTACATGAATTATGTCAGGTCCCTAATTGTACAAATCTATAGTGTCAAACAAGGCTTGTTTTCTCTCTAAATATTGTTGGTTGCGTTTGATCACGTCCGAACGTGCTTTACAGTAGCAGGGTTAATACGCCGCTTCCGTAATGATCCACATAGTAATATGCCAAGGTTTTGCCATAGTTGTTCGTATGACAACTGGTACCGAACGTTTTACGTGCTCGCACTACTACGGACTTTATGTTATACTTACTAAGATACCAATAAACTTATGAACCGCTTGAGAGTAGGCGGCAAACGTAGCCACTTATAAGCTAATAATTGATTAATTAGTAATAAACCTCCTCTGGAATAAGTGTGATTAGCGTAAAACTGGGGGATAGATTAAACCGTTTTCTACAAACCTACTAAAACAAAAAGTCTTCTCTTATTGTTCTTAAGGTCTACAGAAAAACACACAAACCGTGAGTGGTGTAACTACGGTTCTTATTGCCCCAGAGAGTGAGTTACGGCCTCGTCTCCAGTTTGTCCATATTGGGTAGCTGAAGTGGAATCCCAAACATACATGCAAGACTCTCAACCCTGTCTTGCGTTAACTGGTCAGCCAGAAGGCGCCAAATGCTTGGGGATGGAAGTGTCTATTGGTATAATAGCGGGGAAACCTAACCCGGCTCTTTTCAAGACTCGTATTGGGGAAATCGGGGCCGCACCTCTTTACTACTTTTTACCCTTAGCCACACAACGCTGTGACCCAGTTCTGGCACCTTTCGGCGGGCCCAGCTAGTGAGGTGGCCACACCTTACTATCTGCAGCACCATCTGCCATTCCTAAGGATATTTATTCTATTTTGCAAGGCAGACGCCTTTGTTTCAGCAAAATAACTTATCGATCCACCAAACACATCCATAATCCCAATAATTTAAATTCCCGTATTTTTTAAATCTCCAGCACCCGCCTATGTTACTCCATGGCTGTACTTCTACAGTGCAGTTATGGATTGTTCTGGATTGGTGCCCTACATTTACGCCGCGTATGCGTTGGACCTTTGTCCCCCCGCGCAAGCCTGCCAAAGGACCGGCTGTTTTTCTCAAGGGAGAAATGCCGTGATATCCGAAATGTAGATAGAAATAATAAAAATACTGTTAATTGTGCAAAACAGCTTTTAAGAAATGAAAGTTATAAAGGTCCTCTCTTAGGTATGAAGATACAAACCTACACATCGACTCGTATGTGTGGGAATTAAAACAAGGATTAAAAAAAGAAGTATTTTGTATTTTTTTTTGCATTTTCCATGCTAAGATTTTAAAGATATTTTAACGAAGTCTCGAATTTAAGAGTAATTTGTACGTAGTACTTGAATGTGTTTGTGAGTGTGTGTCAGTGTGTGCTCCTGTGTATGGGTGTGTGTATATATGCATGTGTGTGCCTGTGTATGTGTGAGTGTATGTATAGTGTGAGCACGTGTGCACGCGTGCGTGTGTGTCGGTTAGGTATGGATATAGACACATATCTACTTGTGTGTGTGCGAATTACAACAAGGTATTTAGAAAAAAAAACGAAATACCTCGAATTTACGAGTTATTTACGCGTAGCACGTGTGTGTGTGTATGTGTACCTGTGCATATGTGTATGTATAACCGCGTACGCGTTGGATCTGTGTCCCTGCGCAAGCCTTCCAAAGGAACGGCTCTCACGGGGGAAATGCCATGATATCCAAAAAGTAGATAGAAATAATAATAACAAGTCTCGAATTTAAGAGTAATTTGTACCTAGAACGTGTATGTGTATGAGTGTTTGTGTGTATCTGTGTATGTGTATGTGTGCGTGTGTGTGTGTGTGTGTGTGTGTGTGTGTAGTGTGTGTATGTGTGTGTATGTGTGTGTATGTGTGTGTGTGTAGCTGTGTGTACGTGCGCGCGCGGGTGTGTATGTGCGTGTTTGTCTGTATGTGAGTGCGTATGGTCTTATACACACACACACATATACAGGAGTGTATTTGTGTGTGTGTGTGTGTATATGTAAGGGAGCCCATGTGTGCGTGTGTGTGTATATTTTTCTGCCACTAAGCAATAATTTGCTAACTTTTTAATGACACAACTGAGGTCACAAGATTACAACGTGCGAGTGGTATACTGGTGTTGCTGGTGTCTATAGGTTGTGATTGCCGCTTAGCATCAGGCGGCCCGTATTCACGTTATTCATCTTATCATAATACGAAAAGAAAATAAACGGATTGCAATTAAAATTAACTATGATGTCAAAAAGTTTAAGGGCACACTCTTGATGTCGATGAGTCCAGTCTCAAGTCTTTCTGAATTGAGAGCCTGTTTTCGCACTTTAATTTTTATAAGTGCTTAACGAGGCAGTTAGAAAAAGGCCAGTGGGTCTAGTGATCTTAAGCGCGACCGCTACGCTAGACATCCTGAGTTCGATTCCCAGGTAGCCCAAAAGTGTTATTGGTTGCTACCAATAACACTTCGGTAGCAGTTGCAGTGTTCGGTTAATGACAATAGGCGCGCCCTCTATTACATGGGACCTAAAAATACCGGTCAACTGGGAGTATTCATTAGTATACCTCTGCCTAGCTCTTCCGGGAATACAGGCGTGATGGTATCTTATGTTGTATCTTACAGTTAACCAAATCGGGAATTTAAATATTTTTATATAAAAATAGCGCGACAAGGACTAGTTTTATTTCAATGTCTGATATACGTCCGTGTGTCAGAAGCCCGTATCGACATGGTAAGTATTGGTAGTGTAGAGTCAGCCTTATAAGTGTAGAGCTTCTACCAGAGGTCCTACGATTTTCTATGAAATTCTTAGTAGCAGCTCAGAGTTTGGTGCCCGGTTAATGTCAATAGATTCACCCTCTATTACATGGTACCTAAAAACGTAGCGACGAACTAATAATAATAAAAATCTTTTTGGGACATTTTACACAACACCATCTAGTCCCAAACTAAGCAGAGCTTGTACTATGAGTACTAGACAATGGATATAATACATATATACTTTTTTTTTTGTAAATACATACTTATAATACATAGGAAACACCCAGACAAACACAAATACTCATGTTTTATCCACACAAATATTTGCGTCCTGTGGGAATCGAACCCACGACCCCATGATCAATATGATCAACTGTAATGTTACTTTAGTACAGCCTACCCCTTCGGGAAATATAGGCGTAATGCTATGTAAAATGTAATTAGAGAAGCCGTGTCTTAACGCATGAAGAGCTGTCGGTCGGCCATCGTGTCTATAATGATGATCGTTAGACACCTGAAAGCCTAACTATCGGTTTATCTTTGGAATATCAGTAACACTCAATTATTGAGCGACGGAGATCGGATAGCCATAAGTTCATGTAACATACTAATAAATTAGCTGGAAGTCCACACAAACACGAACGCTAGGATGATTATGTAGGAATCCGCTTTGTATGTTAAAAAATTTCACATTTGTCAAAACTTTTTTTTTTGTCAAAACCTAGCCCAATAAAATTTGAAAGAATCACTTCTAATAACAATTAGAAGATTAGTACGTATAAAAGTTCCTCTCAACTCATCTTTTTCCAAAAAAAGGAATTTATTTAAATTTAAAATTTTCATTCTGGGAAATTCGAAGAAGGGAAAATTCACAAGGAAACCCTTCTGAAGTTTTCTTTCACCGTAAAAGTGAATGATACTATTATTTCGTAAATTATGTTATCAAAAGGTAAAGTGCTTTGGCTTCGAACTCGGGACAACGAATTCGCAGTCGGTGGTCATTATTAGATCCCAGCTTACGTAATGTTACTTTGGGTTAAATATTTTTAACATTTTCTAGTTGACTTCATCGATTCATTATCAGAACGAGTTTTTAGTTATGGAATGATTAAAAAAAAACTAGTTAAATAAGACGTTTCCAATATGGTTACTGTTTCTGCTAAATTATATATATATATATCTGTAAATAGAACTTTTAGACACTACAAGTCAATATTTTACATATTTTTTTATAGCTAAGGTTTATGAATTAGTATTCCGTGGTTTTTTGTTTTAGCCTGTGCTCATATTAAATTTAAATTTATTTATTTTTTGGTTAATTATTTTATGTACCTATCTACGACCACAATAATTAATAAATAGTTTGCAAAAAAATCTTTTCCAAACAATGTAAAATGTTTCCAAATATCTAAAAGCAGCAACTCTTCCGAAGTACTTATCCAAAATTTAAAGTTATTTTTGAGATTTAGTAAAATACACCGCCTATTTATACAAAAAAAAAACTAAAAAAACCAAAAAGTAAATTAGATAAATTCTTTAATAAAATAAATATAAAAATAAAAATAGTAAAAATATTTTTTAATAAAAAAAAACTATAAAAAAAACTAAAAAATTAAAATAATAATTAATATGTTTTAATTAAATATGTACGTACCTGGCGCAATTTGGAAAAGTGCAGAAAATCAGCGAGCTCGACCTTATCGGTAAGGGAGCAATTGCGTTTCAATAAACCGAACGGTGGGTGGTAGTGGGGGGTGGGTGACTGGGTGCACTGAAATTATGAACAGACGTCTGTTCAGCGCGCCGGATGTTACAGGAATGGTTTCAGTGCGCCGCGGCCCGATCGTATCCATCAGCACTCCCCGCACCCGCTCCCGTGCATCGCGCCGTAGAGCTTCGCGCTGATTCGAAGCGGCAGAATTCACGAGAACATGTAGCTCCTCCCATTTATCAATTATTTGTTGCTATCTTTGTTATTTGCGCTGCGCGCTGATATCAATAGTTTTTTGATTTAGTTTTTAAACTCAGGTGCTAAGTACTGAATATTTAACCGTAAATAATAATTAAATACTTAAATAAATAAATCTTAGCAAAGCAAACATATAATTTTATTATGGTAAATTTTTATTGGAAGTACATTATATAAGAGCTGGTTGTGTAAGTTGAGGGGAACGGGGCAGGGAGGGGGGGGGTTGGGCGAAAATAGGTCATCCGCCATCTTGTGGAAACGTTCACTATGTACAGTATTGCATAATATAATCATTACCAGAACTAAAAGTGCAAAATACAATCTTCTAGTTTAGCTTGCAATATTTTACCTGATTGCAAGTTAAATGAGATGACAAATCGCATACAATATTCGGCGATATTCAACTCCGTCACAGAAAGGGTTTGTAGACGGAAAACTGCACGGGGCGGGCATTGTAACTAATAGACTTACCAAGCCCGCCCACTGCTTTCATTTGTCTAAAGAACAAGAAGAAAAACAATTTCTACACATTGAAGTTTATATAGGATATTTTTATACATACACCTGCCTGTATGATAGACTACCAAAATTACGACAAAACCAATCGAAATGGAACATGACCATTTTGATTTTCTTGCGTCAAAATAACCATAGGCCTATTATGTTTATGACACAAACTCATGATCTATTCATGTCAAGACAGTGCTAGAAAGTAGGAGACATTAATAGAAATGGTACCAGAGAGACAATTATTGAGATAGTTTAGCTATTCTCCTACGTCCAAAAAGGTCAATTTTAAATATGTTAAAACTCCATGTAGCCTTGCACCCACAACAAGTTATATTTGGCGGATACAGCGAACAGTCAACTTTTACAACCGAAATGGCAGAATATTTGCCATTTCGGTAATACTTTTTTTTCGGGTGGGGAAATGCCCCTTACCGCGGACGTCCACTGTTGGACCCTTCCGGAGGGCCAAGTGCAATGCTTAATATACATACTCAGCTTTGAACAGTCTGGTGGCTTTGAGCCTTTTTTTATGTGACCTACGCAAATGTTCCTCTGATATGGTATCGTCTTGCGACGGGTTGTTGAGCTCCCTAAATTATGGTTGAGCTACCCAATGACTGATGCATGCTGCACTGCACGTGCCGTCAGTTGGGACTGGTCTACAGAAAATCGCTATGGCTCTTTCTTCAAAAGGCCATTTCAGACTTTGCCCTACATTGTAAGACACATATTAAATTACTATTCTATGTCTGGACTTTTATTTCTCTGAGTTTGTTTCGGCGTTTCTTCTCAGAGGTCGACAGCAAGGCAATGCCGGAGCCATCTAGATTAAAAAAATGTGTAAAATATTGACTTGTAAAAGTGTCTTTAAAAGATCTATTTACAGAAATAAATATTATTTATCATTTTATACTTTACTTTTTACAACTTACTTTTTTATATTATCAATCAGTAAGGTTTCTTTTCCGTGTCAAACATTATATTGTATAGTGAAAAGCTAATCAAATATCTAAAATCGTAGACGATTGATGTGTAAATTCGTCCCCAGCTAAATAGGATTTAAAGCGCGCCATGAAATAAATTTGTCGTCTTTTATCTTGTGACGAAACTATGGCAGGAGAAGAGAGTACGCGACGGTATATATGTCGCGGCATGCATATGTTTTCTTTTCGAAAACATGTGCGTATTTATAATGAACTATCACTCGCTTAACTGAAGGAAAACATCGTGAGGAAACCTGCACTCTCCAGTGAGAGTCTTCAGGTGCAGTCACCTGAAGACTCTTTCTCGACACCGCGTAACGTCTGCCAACCCGCACTAGACCAGCGTGGTCTTACCCTTCTCATTCTGAGAGGAGACCCGTGCCCAGCAGTGGGACAGTAAATGATTGATGATGCCCTGGGCATTCGCCTCGCTACTCACTCACTGAATTCTTCTTTTAATTACGAGCACGTCCCGTTAACAATTTTTGTGAAGCTCGTTTTGGAATGACAGATGAATATTTATGATTACAATGATTTATATAAAAATCCTACGAGCAAAATAATGTATCTATACGCATTTAAATAAGCGAAATATCACGTAAGTAACGTAACTTATTAATTAATTTCTCAAAACGTAAGTAACTTATTTATCAAAATTAAATATGAAATTCGGCAAATAGGTCAGCTAAAAAAGAGCCATAAAAACATAATTTGTTAAAAAAACAAGTTGCGTAACTCAGTTCTTCTACCGTAAACAGTTGTGGGATCCATATCGGTTATTAATAGTGAACATATCAAATTATCAATATTAAAAATCTTGTGTGTTTTAAATAAATAGATTGACTTGGAATTGATATATTAATAATAATAAAAAAAAATGATAGTGTGATAAGAGAACGTTGCGGCTTAAAAGGCGATGTAGTGACGAGAACTGAGAAGAATATGCTGAGATGGTTTGGGCATGTCGAGAGAATGGATGAAAGGCGACTAACAAAAAGGATTTATATGGCGAATGTCAGTGGAACCGCCGAGAGGGGACGCCCTAGAAAAACTTATACCGACCTTATTGGTGAGGTTCTTCAAAAAGGTCAAAATCAAAATCAAAATAGTTTTATTTTCATATAAACCATATACAGGCACTTATGAAATGTCGAGTCTAGGTGCACGGTTCCAAAGTAGTCGTTTCCTATGGAGAAGAACCGGCAAGAAACTCCATGGTTACTCTTTTAAAATATCGTTTTGTATTGTACAATGATGGATTATAAATTGGATTGGATACTTACATGAGAGAACAATTTAGGAATGTTTCGAAGATTATAATTATATAAAATATAAAATAGTCAGGTGCGTAGTACTCGCAACCGGCGTGTATGTATGACAAGATGTATGAATGTGGTCGAAGCGAAAGAAGTATGCAAGAGTCGTAGCAAGTGGCGTTCTTTTCGTTACCCCTATGGGAAAAAGGCGTGAGTGTATGTATGTAATAAAAAATAGATTGACTTGGTTCGAATTTTTCCTTTGCTTAATAACTTTAAAATCTTAGCATGGAAAAGGCCAAAAAAATACAATAAGATAGTTTCTATGTCTGCTAGAAGTGCCTTAAAGTTTTGATGATCGGTAAGTGAGTGAGTGACAAAATTATGAAACTTTGACTACACTACCGGCACGCTTTGATGGCCGTTTTAACGTTTGTCCACTCATGAAGTTTCGTATTTATTAGTAATTACATTTGAAGGAGCCAATTGCTGTTCTTTATTGTGAATAGTGATCTAACGATAATCTGACTGAAAATTAGGCTTCTAGTTCTCCACAACGAAGTTATTGGGGGTCGAAAATGGTCTAACTGCTTCGAGAAAAGGATGGTACGGCCTAGCCGATTTTTTGCTCGACTTGGTGAGGGCACTGTCGTGCCCCCATATTTTGAAAAATAGCAGATGGAGTGAGTGAGGCTATGCATCTATTATAATTTATTGGTTTGCCTTTAAGCATTTCAATGAAATTCATAAAAAATGGCTGTTTATGGAAATTGATGAAAAATTAATCTAGTAGTTCCCAGTCAAAGCAACAAACTTGTCTTGCCCACATAACAAATCTATATCTGTCAGCTAGTCTGCTATTTTAAAGTCAAAATCGTGGTTCAATGCATGGTAGAATAATAATGGCTTACGACGTGTATTCTCTTCCCACGTCAGTACGCGGTGGCGTCACGAATGTTCAGTGTTGCCCACGCTAATAAAAGAGATTTATAAAATCGATAGTACTTAGCTTTATTATAATTGTAAACGGAAAAGCTCAAAGGCCAATGTTTCCCAGGTAAATAGTTTTCATGAACATATAAATACATAAGTCTATTTTCTGGTCTGCCATGTTTCCCTGTACGGTCAGCAACGGAAGTCGCAAAGTTTTGAAAACATGACAGCTCCCTAACTAGTCAAGTGATTTTTTATTATAAAGGTAAGGTAAATATTTAATGATCATCTATGTAATGATTACGCACAACCTTCATAGGTCAGTACGTTCATATTAAAAGTCGTATTGAAGATTTCCAACATGTTCTGCGATTTTCTTTGCTGACTGTACCTAGTAATAAAGTTTAAGCCTTAATTAGAAGAAAACATCCACAATGCAGGCAAGGGTCTCGGTATCGTTAAAAATTCCATTATTCTTAAGAAGCAACTTGATACAAATAAAAAGAATTTAAAGCCTTCCAAGGCTTGTGGACAATTTTGTCAAAGAAATTGCAAACTCATTTATTATTATCAATAAGACTCTTGGGATCGGTACTAAGTACCTATACAGTACCGTCAGACCGTACTGGAGTAGTTCCACTAAGTACTTACTATGTTCTTAGTTGAACCCGGCACGGTCTGATGGAAGCACAGCAGGCTTAAATCGGTGGGCCTAAAAGCATGAAATGGAACGGAATGGAATATTTAATATAGCTTACGAATACGTTTTACGTTAGAGCTACACGATAACTGATGTACGCGTGCCGTCAGTATGGACTTTTCAGATCAAAGCTGCTGCTCTTTCTACAAAAGACTAGTTCAGTTTTGCTTACATTGTAAAACAAATAAATATGATAAGCATTGAATACTGTTAGTGTCTGGGCTTTAAAAGAGACCATGATTCTCTGAGCTTGTTTCGAGGTCGTCAGCTAGGAAAAATGGCGGTACCATCTAAGTAGTATTATTAATTAAATATTCATTTGTAAAAGTGTATTTAAAAGATCTATTTACAGAAATAAATATCATTAATACCTATTTACTGCGTTTCACAAAATAATGGTGGGCTACAAACAACGAACGTATTTGGGTTACAGATCTCTGTTCTGGACTATTCAAAAATATGTGTTATGGTCTCAAAGGTAGCGTACTACAGGTATGTGCCCGACCCAGTTCTCGAAAATGACCATATTACCTTATACTGGGATCGATCTGTTATCACTGACAGGACTATTAGCCCATAAGCCTGATGTAGTGATGATAGATCGATCAGAACGTCGCGCAATGATTATTAATATCACCATCCCGCACGACGAGAATCTCGTGAAAGCTCAGAAAGATAAACAAATTAAACATCTTGATATGGCGCGTGAGGTTGTGGACATGGATGTGGATTCAGCAGTCATTGTGCCGATATTTGTTTCAGACAATGGTCTAATAGCCCAGAGCCTCGACTTACATCTGAAGAGGCTTTCGTTAGGCGGCTGGGTTAAGGGTCTGATGCAGAAATCGGTACTCCTGGACACGGCGTGCATCGTCAAGAGGTTCCTCTCGCTGGGGCCCTGACCACCGTTAGCTTGGATACAGTCTTGTATTACACAGCCCGTAACCGGTGGGCTACTATTTTTTATATTTTTAAATGTTTTACAACCATTTATAAGTATGTATTTATAAAAAAAAAGTACATATGTATTATATCTATTGTCTAGTACCCATTACTATGGGTACTAGACAGTAGATATAATACATATCTAGCATAATATATAGCACTATCTAGTCCCAAACTAAGCAGAGCTAGTGTTGTGTAAAATGTCTGATTCTTTATTATTATTTTATATTATTTGTTAAATATCTAAAAATATCAATAATTATGTATCTATCTCTATAGATACATATTATTGATATAAGTATTATTGATATAACAGAAAGAAATTGACAATAAGTAATTTATTATTATGTCCTTTATTCAGATGATAAGGACATAATAATAAATTACTTATTGACAATTTATTTCTTTACAATTACATAAACTCCATATTCCCCTCCCTACACTAGTATTGCACTGTGCTGTGTGGCAGGAACCAGTGGTTTCTCCTGTTACACTTTACGTTTTAAAGTTATTTAAGCGAAGGAAAATACCGACTGTGGGTAGGATTCGAAACTGTCTTCTGGTGTACCAAACACCAGACACCACTAAGCCACCGCGAGTCCCACAAGACGTAAATTCAGAAAATGTGAAAGCAAATTTCGACCTGGCGGGTCAAAATCTTCTAAAATGCAAAAAAATACAAAAATTATACTTTACGTTTTATCGACAATTTGATCACCATACATAATATAGATATAGGTGAGTAACAAGTTTAAGTTTAAAATAATAAATAACTACATGCATTGTGTATGTGTCCGCGTATGTAAGTCGGTTGGTTTTATATATAATTTATTGGCCTTAGTAACGTTAGTAGAGTTAAATTGCTTTGTGCGTAAAAACACGGAGAAATCTTTTCTAAGAAATGAGACCCAGCTGGATGGATTTTTCGCTTCGCAAAGCCCTGTATTGGAAAATGAAGTCATTAGAGAACAGTTTCCGAGAATGCATTTGAAATCAAATAAATAAGTTTACAGCAGGTCGCTTCAAATAGTACTTATAAGACAAAGTCGTCTGCATCTATCGAGATGTTTCTCCGATTACTTCTTTCTTTGCGTTTGTTATTAGAAAGAAAGAAAGAGAGAAAGAAAAAAGAAAGAAAGAAATAAAGAAAGAAAGAAATTAAGACTGAAAGAAAGATTTAATTTCCATAAAAACAGACTTACTACATACATAGAAAAGACATTGTGATATTGTTTGTTATCATAATTATAAAAAACACGTAATGGATTTTGATACGGTTTTCTCTTACTTAAATTTTCACTGTAGATAGATATTTCACGAAAAAGCGTCATCGATTCATTCATTCATCCCAAAAACGCGAACTAAACGCTTTAAATAAAGTTTCATCATGCGTACCGCTGAAATGTGGAATGACGACCTCTGTGGTTTAGCGGTTCGAGTGCCGGACTGCTGATCATGGGGTCGTGGATTCGATTCCCACAGGACACAAATATTTGTGTGGATAAAACATGAGTATTTGTGTTTGTCTGGGTGTTTCTTATGTATTATAAGTATGTATTTACAAAAAAAGTATATAAGTATTATATCCATTGTCTAGTACCCATAATACAAGCTCTGCTTAGTTTGGGACTAAATGGTGTTCTGTAAAATGTCCCAAAAATTGTATTGGATTGTAGCTTCCTGAGTGAGTCTTCCCCAATAACTATAATATAAGTGTCTTTAAATATCGAGTGAATCGGTTTCTTCTAGGCAAGTGCGCTCCACCGTAGATAGCAGTGTCGTTTAACATCAGGCGAACTAGTGGTCAAAGGTATGCCTATTGTGAATAAAAAAAATCTTTTCGGTAGTTTTATGTAAGTATAATAATATGTAGCCTGTGTAGGTACATGTCACTCCTACATTGCTCTGTTGCGAAGATGGAGCGGGTCGCTAGTAATTATAATCAATATAAATAATTACACACACCCTCACTCACAAACACACCCACACACACATATTTATTCAATTATCCATATGTATTTTTTTACTTATTTTTCTTTCATTTATTACTTCATTTATTTTGGAAATGTTAGATGTTACTGTCTAAAATACACAGTCCACTCACTGACTTGTGATTATTTTTACGTTAATACACGTCCTGCTGACTCCCAAGATACAGACTGCGTCTAGTTTGGAGGTCACCGTCTAATTACACAAAGTAAATTTTAAATTGTTACATAATACTTGTGATGTAAACCTAATTTAATTTAAGTTAACAATGTAACGAAGGACTGAATAAAATTATTAATTATTACTGCTTGCACAAAGGTATGAGATGTACCTATTCTTTTATTTCAGATGCAAATTACAGAGTAACTAGCCCTTTTTTCAGCCGAGATTGGGGACATCGTAAAACTGGATTTTCTCGTGAATTAAGTATTAATTGTTCTAAGCTTCAGCTGTAAATGTTTGGGACTTGTGTTCTTACAAATGCTTTTGTACATTTCAGGTGGTATATGCAACTCTATGAGATTGTAAGGTTCGATATGCATTTCAAGAACTGGTCTCCGGACTGCTACGCTTTAAATTCTGGGTTCGATTCACAGGTCGAGCAAGGTGTTATTAAGTGTTATGTTTAATGTATAATAGGTATAATATTATTAATATATAATTAATTAATAATTAATTAGGTATCACTCGCTTAAACGGTGAAAGAAAATATCGTGAAGAAACCTGTATACCTTAGAGATTTTTCTCGACGGTTTATGAAGTCTGCCAACTCGCAGTAGGCCAGCGTGGTAATAATCCCTCTCAATATGAGAGGAGACCCGTGCCCAGCAGTGGGACAGTATATGGGTTGATGATGATGATAATATTATTCTTGAAAAAATTTTCAATAATTGTTAGTAAGCGCCTCATTAGCATATTGACCTTAAGCGCAACTGCTACGCTAGACGTCCTGGGTTCGAGTTCCAGGTCAAACAAAGTGTTTATGGGGTTTTTCTATGAAATTCTCAGTAACAGCTTGGAGTTTGGATTTGTACCCGGTTACTGGCAATAGGTTCGCCTCCTATAACATTGCTTAAACATACCGCAAAATTGGGTATGTACATTACTGTACACCTTTTTTTTATACCACTAAGGTGGAAAAGGGGCATCACTTGCACGTTGCCGACCCTGTAAATCGAAAGAGGAATAGTTGGGTTGGCAGTATAAGGGACAACGTCCGCCACCCCTTGCCAACACAACGTTTCCTCACGCAGCAGTGGCAATCCGCTCACTGTAAGGAACACGACATAGCTAAAAGCAGTGTTATTTCATTTCAATTTTCTGAAAGGCAGTGGTTCTTCGTCAGTCGGACAGCTCCAATTTGAGTAAAATTACTCAAAATGTAGTAATTTTAAGCAGTAATTTTACTCAAATTGCAGAGGTGATCTTCTGCCTAACCATTCGGGGAATACATGCGTTATGGAAAAGAAACGATGTAAATAAAAAGTAAAAGCCTTTGATGTATTCCTTAATTAAAAATAGAATCCTATGAAGTTAAAAATTGATTCGATTTTCTCGGAAGCCAGGAAATGCGATTGAAAAATGTAGAATTACTTTTGAATTTAGTTCCCAGCAAATTGAATGTTTACTTTATAATTCTGTTCAACTGTAAATTATTTTTTTACGTTTCTTATTTTAATTTACTGACACAAACACATTTCTTTCAAGGCGGTAACATTGCCAAGTCACCCACTAGTTACTCACCCCAAAAGCGGAAAGTCTATTATTACATTAAAATTGCATAATTTCCCTATGTGAAATGAAATTATATTTATTTAAAAAAGAATAGAATAGAATAGAATAGAGATTTATAAAAAAAACGCTTAAAGCGATTACAGGGAATGCTCCAACTGATAGTAGTAGCCTATATTCAAAGAGCTCCAAATTGTATCTTTGGTACCGTTGTATATCCTAGAAATTAGTGTATTTGCAAAAAAGAATAGCCATTTATTTGAGAAATGTACTGTGTAGAAGCACTTTTCACTATAGATCACATTATATAAAATCACATACCACAAAAGTTTAGAGAATTACCATTAAACTTATTTAAAGCCAAACTTAGATTATGGTTATTAAACAATATGTATATAATATGCTTCTACACACTGAAATATTTTTTCACTTCTAAAACATACTTATAATTGTGATGTAAATTTGTAAAGTGTCATATTAATTCACATGCCTTCCAAAGGCGAATATGTTGAACATAATCTCTCATTGACCTCTGAGAAGAAACAAACTCAGAGAATCGTGTTCTCTTTTAAAGTCCATAATCGTATCAAATATGTGAGTGACACAATGCAGGGCAACGACTGAAATGGCCTTTTAAGAACGAGCCATTTGAAATAATTAGACCAATCCTAGCCGACGGCACGCATGCATCAGCCATTGTGCTCGACCATAATTGAAAGGAGCTCAACACTGTACAATACAAGTGGTGTCGGCTTCCCGTCTAACCGAATGTATCTGCAGTGTAATTAATATATAACACGAAACGGTTGATATCAGACCTCTGCAATTTAAGTTTTGCGCCTAGAGATAAACTGTGAAACACTAGCGCACCTCGGCTTTTGATACCCGTTATTATTTTATAGATAGTACACAGCGATTCGAGCAAACATCATATTTACCGAATACCGTTACACGCAACATGAAATAGTAGGGTGCACTTTACAAATTGTGAGATCCACCGCTAAATAAACATGTCCAAAAATTAATATCGGAACGTTTCATTCGGGATAGTTTTTGTTTACGGGGGACTTTCAATAGGCGACCAGTCGACAGGGATTAAACCGGGGAGTGTGGGATCTTTACCCACTATAACTACCCGGTGGCCACCATCAGCACATGGAGGGGGCAGTGTGTCCTATTAAATACCTAGTAATATTTTGATCCTAGTGTCGCTGCGTCGGGGAACTAGACCTGTTTGTGTTAAAATTTAATATTCTATCATCCAAGCTTCTTTTTATTTGTATTATGTTTTATTTTTTATTTAATTAGCAGTCCCCCGATGCGACGATGTTTGAGTCAAAATATTAGCAGGAAACCTATATTAAAGATTTTTATTAACATTTTATTATTTTACCAATTTAGAGTTTTTTTTGTGTCGGGGTCATTTAATTTCTTAATTAAATTCCTTTTACTTTTTTTTTGGGGTCATTAGGCTTTTGTTTTTTTTTTTCTACCGTGGGGCGTCGATTATCGTCTTCTATCTTATCTATTACATCTAACACCTATCCATTGAGACCATGCTACTGAGCCCAAATACGCTATAACTGCTAAAAGTTGCTGAGGGGTTGAGCATCCGGCAGATTACTTGATGCAGCAACATCAGCTCAAGGTTACCATGCCATGGCAACATCCCTCAAGTAATAGTACACTAAATATCAAATCAATAGGACCGGTGAAAGTTACTAATTTTTTTCTCAAGTAGGAAATAAGCTGATGATTTTCAAACGCCTGAACAAATCATCATAAATTATAGCTAAGAACCATCTCGATCCCGTCAGTTTAAAACACAAAACAACTGCTCTATTCAATCAAAATCGCTCCATTATTTTGGGAGCTACGATACACAGATATACACATTAAACTTATAACACCCCTTTTTGGCGTCATGGGCTAAACACCCCTCTTTTTCCGTCGGGGGTTAAAAATACCGCGACCACAGAGTAACTAGGTAAGCACTATGACGCACCTATGAAGTGTAAATTAAAAGGGCATGTTAAAACCTACTTTAATCTAGTTTGGACTGGGCTAGCATAGGGTCGAGATAGGTGGAAGCATGAGAGGGAGGCCTTTGCTGGACAACTGCACCAGGGTAAATTGCAGTCGTAATTTCTAGTACGACTACGATTTTTTTTACTTTTTGTTGCTTCTTTTTTTGCAACCACATAAAATTGGTATATGAACTACATACATATTACTTAGTATAGTCTATATTTATCTTACAAAGTCATAGGACTGTTAGGTACATAGACAGAATGGTGAATATAGAAAAACTGTGTAAAGTTTTTCATTTCATTTTATTTTCAATTTATCAGAGGTGTATTTTTATGGATTCTACCCTCGTCTTGTTGCGGCATATTCCTCTTTGTGCCTTTACTAGAGGGTTACAGTTTTTTATAAGTACCGCAGTTGATATTACTATTGAGTTTGTTATTGGTTAGAATTACAACCATGTAGGTTATTTAATGCCTAGTTTGAAAAGTTGAAACGGCAGATCAGTACTTTCAGTATACCTACTACGAAATCTTATGAAAAAATTTGGGTATTAACAATCTCTTAAAAATATACAACAAACATACAAGTTTTTGACTTAATTTTATAGAGATTCGAATCCTGCACGCAGTCGAATTTTACATTGGCTAAAATAATTTATATATTCAGGTTTTCTTATAAGTTTTTGCAAATACCTAAACTGTACTAAAAGTATTGATCTAAATTGTTTAATCTTTCAAACGAATCATTATAAAAGTAGTCAGTTTACTGTCCAAAAAGAAATTACTTAATTATAATCAAAAGTGAAAATAGTAATGCTACAAATTCAAATTTAAATAATATTTTATTTAAATTAGACCTCTAAAATACTAAGGTACTTTTGAAAAGTCAAAGTTAGTTGCACGGTTCCAAAAAGTAGATGTTATGAAGAACAGACTCCCTTTATTAACATTCCGCGTATCATGATACATAATATACACATTGTGCGTTATTCAAAATGGTGATTGAAGAATACAAGTATGATTTCCGAAAACTAAAAGTCATAGATTGGTCAAATGTCTTACTCCAAGCATACAATAGCAAGACGATACGGCAAGGAGACGTTAAGCTCGTTCCACGTGAATCGAATTGCAAATAATTAACAAAAATGTTAATATTTATAACATCAAGATGCCCACCACCTCAGTCTACCCGCAACCATGGATTTTGTAAAGTCCGAAATGTTAGGTTCAACATATAACGCAAAGAAATCCTTTAAAACCAGTTTTATTTACAAAGTGAGATGATTTTTATTCCGAAAAGCAAATGACAAAATGACATACCGTGTCTTATATGTCCCGGGATTTTAATCAGGCAAGTGCCATATAATGTACATTTGCACGAATTTTAATTAATTTGCAACCAATATTGACAACTGTAATATCATTAAAGTACGGTTATTCACATTGATATGAGCGCTCTGGTAATCCTGTGCCGGCACCCTTTGTACCGTAATTAGGCACAAAGGGCCACGCGGACAAAGTGGTGAGTAAAAGCTGGTATTAATACAATTTAGTGATTGCAACGGTCGTAATTTTCATTAAAATTAATGTATTTTATGGACCAAGTCAAAAGAGTTTTTGCTTTTTTTCTCTACAATAATAGTAGGTACAGATATAAGTGCGGTAAGTTGAAAATTAAAGCCGAGGCGATATTGCTTAGAAGAAAGAAGAGGTTGTAATTATCAAAGCGCACCTATTTCATACGACGTTTTATAACATATTTGCGAGCAAATGAATAAAACTCGGACTTTCTTAAACGAACAAATCTTTTTAGTGTTATTAATAAAATAAAATAATTAAATGGTTATTTATTATATTTTATCTCCCAAAGTTAATTTTATTCATAAAATGTTGACCACTTTCCTGACATAAACTCTTTGTTAAGATTTAAAAAAGTACCGTTCGTTTTAGACGGAGCATCTTGATAAACCGTGCGTTTTACTTTATTAAAAAGAAACTCGTGCGTTTTACATTACAATAACGCACAAGTACGTAATGAGATATAAATAAATAAAAGAAATAGAAAGACTATTTGAAATTTGTCATCAGACTTTTGTTCCGCCCGAATTTGGTACGCAAATTTAAAATACCGACGGGTAATCAATTATTTTAAAAAGTTTAAAATAGTAATTCCGCAAAAGCGCCTTTAAATAGGCTCGACGACGAAATACAATTTTCTGCATTGTATATAACATTGTATTTAAGATTGTTACAAAAAAAATACAAGGCAATAAAAGCATAAATATTTAACTATTTAGCAGGTTCCTTTAAATCAGGCTCGGCGATGAAATACAATGTTGGAAATACAAGAATGCAACAAAAAAATACACGGGAAAAAGTTTGGTTAAGTATATAATTATTCCGTAGATGCTCCTTTAACTCAGGCTCGGCGACAAACTACAATGCTGAAAATACAAAAATGCAACAAAAAAAAAATATATATATAATAAAGAAGCACAAAATATAGTGAATATTTACGCACCGATACACGCTCGATTACTTGATACACGCTCGAAGTTTCGATGTCTCGAACACCCCTAACTTCTCGACCTTACCGGTAAGGGAGAAGTTCCGTTTAAAACGCGCATTAAAGTGGTAGTGGTAAGGGAAGTGGGTATTGGGAGCACTAAAAACAGGATAGATGACTATCCTACGCCACGGACTGGCGAAGAATGACGTCCGCTTCTCCCCACCACCGCGTTTGACAAAGATTGCAGCATCCTAGCTACCTTGGATGTGGTAATGTATGCAAACGTGAGCACACTCAGTATCTTCTCTTCTTATTGGAAAAATGACTAAAAAAGAGAAGTGACTATGAAAGAACCAGTCTCAAACAGCATGAGAAAGCTAATTTTATTCGATTGCTTTAAAATAAAAATAAATTTATTATTTTCTCAGCTTATTGAAAAAAATCTAAATATTTTTAGTTAGGTGCCCTGACAAGATTGTAGTGCCAAATGGATTACTATTCAAAACATGGTAGGTAAATTTTACATAAAAATCTGCTTTCAATACTCCAATTCATAAAATAACCTCGAAATCAGATGTTAAAAATGTTTAAACCAGTCTCAAAATTGTGTGTTTCCGAGAAAATAGTATACAACCAGCTATATGACGCTTTGAAATTTTTTTTAGGTCGGACATAGTTTTTACCTGAAGGGAGCTTTAAAAACTTAACCGGACTAGGTGGCGAGGCACCAAATGCCTCCAGCCAGGGGCAACTTATAAACTAAGCAACACAGCTAAGGGCGTCCCCTGCGGGACTCGGACCTCGGCACGGGCCGGCTCGAGCAAGGGACGGGGAGGATTACCGTTATGGGGTCTTCGCGACGGCCCTCGCCGGCGAGGACGGTATATCTGGCAGCATTTTTGTGCGTGTGTTTTGAGAGTGCTAGTCACTCTGTTTGACTCCTGCGCTAGAGTGATTTGGTCGTCAGAGTAAGTGAGTGCGTGCCTTGGGCGGCGCACTCTACTTATCTGAAAGGGTTTGTAATCTACGCTACTGACCACAAGGGGATTAGGGTGAAGGGGGGCCAGATCGAAATAGCGCTTTGAGGCGCGTTTCATGAACTGCTTGATGGTGGGCAATTTTAGGTCTAAGTGAAGGTCCCTATTGCGCACGTACCAAGGGGCGCCCGTGGCTTTGCGCATAAATCGGTTTTGGAGGGTCTGCATCCTCTGCGTCTGCATACTTTCTATGTGAGCGAATACGACACTCGCATAGGTCATGATGGGGCGGATACACATCACGTAAATTCTCACCTTGTATTTAAGGGAGAGTTTACTGCGTGCATTGAGCATGCTGGCGGTCATCAGAACGATCAGAGAGGCGGGGAAGAGCTTAACCACCTTGTTGGTGATGCTGTCTGAGCCGGGGGCTTTCCTGGGTCGTAGGTTCTGTACGATCGACCGGACTTCGTCCGCAGTGACAGGGGGGACGGAATCGTCTGGGTCGGGGGTGGGGGAGGGAGTGGAACTTACGGAGGTTATCGGGGGACTGTGAGAGGGCGACTCTACGTTCGACTTCGGCGTTCACCTCATTGAGGTGGGCTTTGTCTACTGGTACAGTGCTAGTCGAGCATTGTGCCTCCAGACTGTCGGCTAGGCATTCGGCTTTTTCGTCGTCGTCAAAGGCGGGCCTTTGATTAGGACGTTTCAGAGGGGGCATGGTAGACTCTTAGATAGTAGTAGATATATCGTAATTCAGCAAGGTGCTCAGATTATCAAGCTCTCTGCCTCTCTGGTTGTTCGAGTGGTAATTCCAGGCAACATTTTTCGCGTTAAGGTCACCTACTATGATAACTGAGTTACCTAAGCCTAGGAGGGTTTCAAGGTCGGGACGTATGTGAAGCCTAGCACTGCTAGGGGGGATGTAAGCCGATACGATAGTTATCGGTTGGTGACCGGTCATGCCTACTCGACATATCGAGGTCTCAATATGCTCGAGGGAAGGGTTATCCATAGGAGTGCAGTACAGGGACCTTTTGTAGACTCGTTCTCAAGGAGGTGGCACCCTCATCTAGGGTGCCACCTCCTTGAGAACGAGTCCTGTCATTGCGCACTATATGATAGTTTGCAATTACAGGACTCCTCTTGGATGGTTTGAGGAAGGTTTCCTGTATAAGGAAAATGTCAATTTGATGGTCGCGGAGGAAGGTGGCGATCTCATCGCGTTGCCCATTCATACTATTCGCATTGAAAAAACCTATTTTAAGGGACCGGGGTTTGGTTCTACCTACGTGCACCGCCATTTAGTACCTAAGCTGGGAGAATGTATCAATTAAGTCAGCATTCTCAGATATGATTTTGAGAATGCTGAGGCCGTTTCCCTCATTAGCTATGAGGGCGTGACCAATGGTAGTGATGCGTTCAATGGGGACGATACTGAACGCTTTTAAAGTTGCACCCAAGGACCAACCTGCTGCCGGGGTGACAGAGACGGGTACGTGGGGTTGCGTGGGTGCTGGCGCAAGCACAGGCTGAGAGGCCTGTGCGGGCCTTGAAGGGGCAACCGCGAGAGCGGCTGGGGAAGCCGGCGCGCAGTGAGCGGGGATGGGGGTACCCATTAAGGGTGGGATATTAGTCACATGCTGTGGCGTTTTTAGTGGGGGCTGAAGGGTCGTTCAAAAATAAGCAATTTTATACTGAACGATTTCATATCTGACGCAATAAGCAAAGGCAAGCAGATTGATGTCGTTCACACAGATGTAAATGTTTCGATAAAGTCAAAGTCAAAATAATTGATTCAAGATAAGTGGTTCTTTTTGAACGTCATTTTTAACAGCCCCCAAAACGCAAAAATGTCCATGAGACGTTAACAATCCAGTTTGAGCTCATCGGTATACGGGGAGACCTATTAAGATGGTTCTCGTCGTACATAATTGGTCTCAAGCATTCGTATTTCGCAATTAGGTACATCTGAAGGTGGCTTATGTATTATATGGAGGTTGGTACCCTCACGGATCTTTGTAAAACATCTGCAAGTGCTTTCAATCTTCTCAATTATTATGTTTTGCAGATCATATGAAGATCTTCAACATGTTCCAGTTACAGCCGATGTTAACACTCCAATGCGACCTTGGTTTAGATAACTATTGTATTTAAAGTAAATGAACTGAATCCCTTGAAGTGTATAAGAACCTCGTCCTCGAAGGAAATCAACGATCATACGCTTCGAATACTGTTTAAAGGGTCAGACAATTCAAAGTTATTATTCTAGGATTATATCATTAATAATATTGATAAGGCTTCGAGAACTTTTAAATTCTATATTGGACGTTCGTGCGTAGTGTCAGAATACGAAAGTAAAGTTTGGAAGCCTAATTTTAAATCTATCTCTCGTGTTGAAAGTATTCAGATGAATTTCATAAAATATTTATGCTACAGTTTCAAATATGTCTAATTATGTCTTATATCGTCAAGAGTATCTTACATTTTGTGCCAAATCATACTTTCCCATTTTTTAAACGTCTTGATATAGCCGTCATAATCATTTTCTAATTTTTTTCCTCACGTTTGATGTTCCAACGATAATATAACAGCAAGATATTACCCTCCTATTAATTTGCCCTTGGAATCTTCCAATTATCGTCAGATTACATTTTTTGCGAGCAAGAAGCTCATTAACAAAAAGTGTAAGCTGTTTGAGTTTTATATTTTTAACACTGAACTGGAATCGATTGTTGATTGCTTTTTTTCCTTTACTCTAATACAGTAATATTTGTAGGATACAATTACTATGTTGTCTGTATGTTGCCTAAAATTTAGTATAAATAAGCTCCAAACAATGATAAATAAGTAAAAAATTAGCATTCATTTTATCCTAATAAACAGTCTATAAAATATAAAAGGTTCCGCTGACAATTTTGTTTAGACAATTTTACGACGGCATTTTTTAGACAAGGATTTAAAATGTGCCGTAACTACAGTCGACAAAAGATTGGGTATATTAAAGGCAGCTAACAACACCTGTGTTTGACGCGTGATACATTATTACATAATCTTTGCTTGTATACTTGACTGTTTTTTCGACTGTATTCACTGGAAAAAGTATAAATATTTTTTTAAAACTGTTTTCGTAATAGTTATTAAACTACATACAACTGTGAGGCGCGCTGCATCCAGTGTTTCGGCGATCCATGTTCTCCATCCCTATCGACACGCCCCTTGCACCATGAATTCTGTGTAATTGCAGCGCTTTATTTGTTGTTGCTTATAAAGTACCTACACTCATTTTGGAAAAGGGATGCTGTAATTATCTATGGTCTTTAATAACTTTCGTTCTACAAATCTACATAATAATATGTTAGAACTACGGTTTGGCGTAGGACAAGAAATGCATAAGTAAGTTGTTCATAGTTGCTAATTTGCGTACACTCATAAAAAAAAGTTTGCGATAAGTAGCATAAGCTGATACCTATAATTTTTTAAATTGAACTTTATCATGAAAAAATCTTTGTTGTGTGTTTTCTTTGAATATAAATACCCTGTTTGAAAGAATCTAAAAAGAATAATAATCTACCGTAACAAAAAAGGTTTCAATTTTTTAAAGCGATCGCCAAACTTTTTTTGGTGTTTGTATATCGAATGTGTTTGGCCGTTTACGTTATCAATGTCAATACCGCTTTACATCTTTTTTTTACACCGCAGGCGGCGTTCCAATGATTAGGGAACGTATGAATATTATATCAATAATTAATTTATCATAGCTTAGTGATTTATGACCATTGGATTGCCAAAACTATGAGATTTTTCGAATTAATGTGCGCATCAATAAATTATGACTCGCTTAAACGGAAAAAACTGCATGCCTAGAGTTTTTTCTCGACGGTATGTAAAGTCTGCCAACCCGCACTAGGTCAACGTGGACACAGCTTGGTGGACTACTCTCTCAATCTGAGAGGAGACACAGCCCAGCAGTGGGACAGTTATATGAGTTGATGATGATGAATTAATTTATTAATTTATCTCTGCTAATGTGAGCCTGTCACATCCATCCCCGTGCGTGCGTTAGTATTTATGGCCTTTAACCTATCAAAGATCAGTGAGCCGATACTAGAAAAAATTTTTCGACCCTCGGAAGGTCACATTTTCTTTAATTATTATTAATCAATTTATTTCAGATTTCAAAAGAATCCATACAATTTTAAAATTATACAATTTAATTACAATAAAATACACATACATAAGTTAAATTACAATATTAAGTGTTAGTAAAATCTTATAAACTACTGCGACTTTGTCGGCGTGGAAAATTTACTTTTAATCATCGTTGTAATTTGGCTAATTAAGTCAAAATTGCTATAAATAATAGTCTTTAAGTTATTCTGATGTATAAATAATAATACTGTAAAGTTTCATCAAAATCCGTTCAGTAGTTTTGGCGTGAAAGAGAAACAAACATCCATCCGTCCTCACAAACTTTCACATTTATTAGTAGGAAGGATAGGATACTATGGTAGTCAAGGCCCATCGCAATACGCAATTACGCATCGATGTGTGTTTGATAGCAATCCGCACGAGTACCTGACAACTGCAGGATACTGTTACTAAGTACTAAGACAAACCTTGGCTAATCGGTGATATGAAGTTATTCGGTGATAGTTTCTTATCGTCTTAAAGTAATGTGGTACATTATAAATATAATCAGAAGTTAAGAAATGTTAGAACAATTCATAAATTTTTACTTCAAAAAACAATTTAATCGATAGGTAATAATAAAGTGTAAATAAACATATCTATCATAGATTAACCAAGAATTGCCCTACCTCTCACGCTGTAGCAAGGAGGCTATTTTCCTTGCGAATAATCGCACGAATGCCATCCGTTCCGGCCTCCACAAACATCCCAGATGCACTGCAAAAGCGACAGAGTCGCATTGGCATCTTGAAGTTCTTGTAATGGCTACGCAATCTTTAATGAATTAATATTTCATTTGAAATCATAATTAATTCTTTTTGTATTTTTTTGCATTTTCCATGCAAAGCGAAGGAAAAATTCTACCGGGCAGGATTCGAACTTGCGTCTTCTCGTATTTATTATATTGTGATACTTGTTATCCTAATAATAGTTTTAGTAAATTGTGTTTTGATATAATATAGCATAAAAAATTCGACATGACGGGTAGGTATCGCGGTGGCTTAGTGGTCATAGCGTCTGGTGTACCTAACCAGAAGACGCAGGTTCGAATCCTGCCCGCGGTCCAATTTTTCCTTTTCTAAATAACTTTAAAATCTTAGCATGGAAAATGCCAAAAATATACAAAAAGATAGTTAGAAGGTAAGGTAGCATCGTTCGACATTAAACTAACTGTAAAGTAAGTTGTGTCGGTTGAAAAGCAAAAACTTGCATTTCAATAGGTGTTACTGACGTCACCATAAAGACGTAAATTCAGTATGTGAAGGAAAAATTCGACATGACGGGTAGGTATCGGGGTGGCTTAGTGGTCATAGCGTCTGGTGTACCTAACCAGAAGACGCAGGTTCGAATCCTGCCCGCGGTTGAATTTTTCCTTTTCTAAATAACTTTAAAATCTTAGCATGGAAAATGCCAAAAATATACAAAAAGATAATATAGCATGTTATTATTATTATATAAATTTGCATGCCATTATAGTAGAATGTACTGGATTCCATTGGTATACTTACAACACCACTATCTTGTAACCTACATTAATTGGGAATCAATTATTTCTGGTTAGGTACACCAGACGCTATACCACTAATCCACCGCGACTACCCACCAGGTCGAAATTTGCCTTCACATTCTGAATTTACTTCTTTATGGTGACGTCGTTGGTTGGTTATTGTTCGTGAAAAAAAAAATACAATAAGATAGTAGGTAATTTATTGATAGTTTTCTCAATTTCTTGCCAAATTATTTGTAAGCCGCGTTTCTTTTTTATCTGGACGATCTCTTGTGATGGTTTGAGAAAGTAATACCAAAATAATGTTCGTGACTAAGTAATAACAATGAGGGTCAATCGATAATCAGGGTCAAACATTAATAAAAGCTTGCTGCAGTCAAACCATTCTTAACTTCTCAAGCCCCTCCAGGCCTCGGAGATTACTTTTAAGCTGATCCCGATTATTAAAGTATTATGTCGCTACTAGGTACTATGAAAAAATTTGAGTGACGTATTTACCTAAATACATATAGTCGGAAAAAGGCTATCATGATATTGACTGCTGTCTATAACTCTGTTGCCTGTCTGCACTGTTCTACTTTTAACCTTTGAAAGCTATACTCAATATATATTAAGCTTTTAAAATCTTTTAAAAGTTATTACAAATGACAGGCAGACATTGAAGTAGCTAATGCTGAAAATACTGAACACAGAAAATGTTTCAGCGTCAACGAATGAACGTATATTTAATTAGCGCTCGTACAGTTAGCATCAGATCGATCTGAGCTTACAGAGAACCAGGTCAGAATTATGTGACGAACACAAATTGAGTTTTATGTTTGCAGTCATAGGATTCAAATTGATTTATGCTAGATATTTCGACTGGATAGTGGTCAAATAGCTACCAGTTCCAATATTATGTAAGCTATGGGTATTGAATTACTCCTAGGATTTGTAAATAGTTAGTTTAACGGTATATATGCATTCATAGTAGTGAAATCTGGAGTATATTTATGTTTTGAGTAAAATGTTTTGATCTTTGACGCTATTTTTTTACTCGCCCTTTTCCTCGATTATCCATTTCCTTTTTTCATTACGTCATTGGTGAGTTGTTTTCGATATTTATTATACTTTTACCTTTATAGGTAGGAAACAATTTGAAACGAAAACTTTGAAAAAGACGAAAAAGTAGTGATAGCCTAGCGATATGACCGTTGGACTGCCAAGTCGAAGGTCTCGAGTTCGAACCCAAGTCACGCACCTCTGACTTTTCGAATTCATGTGGGTATTAATAATGAATTATCAATCGCTTAAACGGTGAAGGAAAACATCGTGAAGAAACCTACATACCTTGGAGATTTTTCTCGACAGTTTGTGAAGTCTGCCAACCCGCACTAGGCCAGCGTGGTGGACTACAGCCTAATCCCTCTCAATATAAGAGGAGACCCGTGCCCAGCAGTGGGATAGTATATGGGTTGATGATATATAGGTAAGTACCTACCAATCACAATGAACTTTGATATCGGTTGAAACAGTTTTAACTGAATCATTGCAAGAAAACGGGTTTTCACTGATATTAATTTTTTAACAGCAGTTATTCTAGTTGTAACAAAGGCATTTAGTGAAAACTAGTTTAAACTAGAGAAAACGCGATGTAACTAAGAACAGGGTTTAACTGTGACATAATTATATAAACACAAATATATCTCAAGTTATCTCTTTTACCACACTTTCTTTAGGATATGAAAAAGGAGTTGCCATTTATGGTATTACTTAATACATTCAATTCAAGTAAAGTTCATAATGGCTACTGCCCTTTCTATGCTGCACTATCTAGAATCAGATTTGGCGACGTCACCGTCGTTGTGTGCATTGCGAATCCTTTTGTAGACTTGGCTTGCGGTTACTTTTGAGTGCCCGGTCGGGATCCGATAACTGGATTAGTAAATCTTACGCGAAACCCGACGCTACGGACGGACGGACCTTAGTTATTAAGATTACATCTCGAGTCAAGGTTGATGTTAATATCATGAACACATATAGTGTTCCACTGCTGGGCACGGGTCTCCTCTCTCAGAATGAGAGGGACGATGCTATAGTCCAACACACTTGCCAGGCTTCATATGACGTCAAGAAAATTTCTCAGGCATGCAGGCTTCCTCACGATATTTTTCTACACCGTTTAAGCGAGTGAAAATTCATTATTTATAATACGAATATGAATTTGAACAGTCAATCGCTTAGATTCAAACTCGAGATCAATAAAATAGGTGAGCTACTCAACAATGAACCGTGAATTAAAAACCTCCATATTGTATTGAAGATACTGAAGCTCTAACCATAATGAACCGCAACGGATGTCATGTCAGTGATGGGTCGAGAGAATGTTCCCTGTAAGAAATTTTTCAGTCACTGAGAATGTTCTGCTATATTGAGAATATTCTCAGAACATTCTCTTACACTGAGAATTTAATACAATACTGTTTATTTTATGAAATTTATATAGAAGTAAAAAAGTGTAATATAAATAAATATATGGTTTTACAGTTATGTTGAGTTAGTACATAAGTAGTACATAGGTAAGTACATAGGTAAGTACATAGGTAAGTACATAGGTAAGTACATAGGTAAGTACACATAAATGAATGAATACTGAATACATAGGTAAGTACATAGGTAAGTACATAGGTAAGTACATAGGTAAGTACATAGGTAAGTACATAGGTAAGTACATAGGTAAGTACATAATTGGTAAATGGGTAAGTACATACGTAAGTATTGATTTCTGACATTTACGCGAATATTATACATTGAAATAAAACTACTTTTTACGGATTTTATCGCGTATATTTATATTATTAATCGCGACGTTTCGGTTACGGCGATAAAATCCGTAAAAAGTAGTTTTATTTCAACATACGTAAGTAGTTAGTAAAACTGAATAATTAATTCTAATTCAAATTGCAATAAACATCCAGACAGTTCATAACATCTTAGCTAATTTGCGAAATTTAATTCAATAATCAGTTTTACTAACTACTTACGTACATAGGTACGTAGGTACATAGGTGCATTCATAGGAATGCGAACGTAACATTGAATTTAAAATTACTTCATATAATTTTGAAAATTCTGAAGGCTCGGATCAATCTGATGCGGATTGTACCAGAAAAGTTTGATGTCGGCGAAACACTAATTCGATTTTTCACGATCCTGTCCGTCAAAAAGTTCCATATTGAAGCTTTAAAAGCTTCAATGGAAGGCAGTGCTTTCAACCCACTCACATAGGCTTGTCACTTTATCTGAAAAATAATACTTGCATAATAATCTAGCGGTGGTAAGCGCGACTGCTACTTGGGTTCGATTACCAGGTCGAGCAAAGTGCTATTGGGTTTGAAATTGAAATGAAATTCTCAGTAGCAGCTCGGAATTTTTTGCTCTGTTAGTGGCAATAGGCTCGCCGGAACGCCGATATTGACACATTAAAATAATAGAATTGAGACTAAGGTTACGTCACGATGTTTTCCTTCGCAGTAATCGGTAATTTAGAACCTCAATCGGTAAATTACGTGACCTCAATGGCACAAGCTTCTTGAAAATCGCAATCATAGTTACATGCATCAACGAAATACGTTATTGATTTCTGACATTTACGCGAATATTATACATTGAAATAAAACTACTATTTACGGATTTTATTGCGTTATATTGATATTATTAATCCCGACGTTTCGGACCCTTTACAGTCTGTCTACCCTTGACCATGGACGCTGTAAAGGGTCTGAAATGTCAAGATTAATAATATGAATATAACGCAATAAAATCCGTAAAAAGTAGTATTTCAACGAAATAAATTATTACAAAATGTATTAGTTTATTTATATACATATTACCTATATGTACATAAATAAACTAATACTACTACGGTACCTACTTTAGTCTGCAAACGACGTTTAAATTTCAGAGGATGGCGCGCCACTTATTGTTTACGGCTTCGGCATCGTATCAATTATTACAAAATATTTCTTGTAATAATTGATACGATTTTAAGGCTTGAAAAAGTTTATTTTGAAAAAGGAAAGGGGTAAGAGTGTTTACAGAGAAGGTAAAAATAAGCAATAATACAGTTTGCATTGTTTGGCTCACTTTGCCGTTACCCGACTCTTCAAAGAGTTGTTGTTGTAGTTATTTTAAGAAGTAAACGTGTTTCTTACTCTAGCGGTGAAAGCTACTGTATATTAGTTTTTATATAGGTATATAGACTGCCTCATTTAGTTTAGTGGTCCTAAGCGCAACTGCTAAGCTAGAGGTCCTGGGTTCGATCCCCAGGTCGAGCAAAGGGTTTTTCTATGAAAATCTCAGTAGCAGCTCGGAGTCTGGATTTGTGCCCGGTTAATGGCAATAGACTCGCCCCCTATTACATGAGACCTAAACATACCGGCGAAATATGGGTGTACATGGTGTACACCTCTGCCTAACCCTTCGGGGAATATATTATACCTAATTAGTTGTGGTTGGTTTGACTGCTACGCTTGAGGTCCTAGTTTCGATTTCCAAGTCGAGCAAAGTGTTAATGTGTTTTTCAGGCTTCCACAACGAGGGCCAAGTGATCTCCACAACGATCTATCTTTTGCTTTCCGCGTCCAAGTAATTCCGGCTACATTTTCAATATCGTCTTCTCATCTGCGATAAGACCGTGTTCAGACACAAACAGTTGTTAGTATAGTAGGAACTATTGGGAAATTAATAGCAGCAAAAAAGTGATATATAGTGATATATAGAGTCTACTTTTACGAGATACTGTTTACCTTAGCGAGATGTCAATATTTTAATTTGATATACATCCTGTTTATTTTGTCGTCTTACAGCCGAAAGCAACCCATTATTTCAATATTATTTCTACCAGACATGGGGCAAAGAATTCAAAAATAAAGAGAGCTGTTTCTTCGAAAAAAGTTCAGGCCTCTCGACCAAATGTAGGATGTAACTGTTTTTTTTGCACTTCATGGTTTATCCCATACAAGAAATTGTTATTAATGATGAGTCGAAGTATATCCTTTCGGCTGTAAGACGAAAAAAAAACTGTGTTTAGGTGTTTAGTTTCCATATTCAATCGAAACTTGCCATTAGTGAACGCCTTATTCAATTAGATAATGACTGTCCAAACTCATATAAATTAAGATATAAGGCATAGTGGGGGTAATTCCACTTAAATTGGAGCAAAAATCGAAGTGTAATAACACTAATTTGAGCTGTGTTGTGTTCCTAAAACGTTTTTGACTTTAACCCTTATACTGCCAACCCAACTATTGCTCTTTCCTCTTAGAGGGTCGGCAACGCGCAGGTGATACCCCTGCCTTACAAGCATCTATAAGCTATGGTAACCACTTACTCAGGTGGACCGTGTGCTTGTTTGCCACCTTAGTGGTATAAAAAATAATTAAGGTCGCCGTAGAATGTCTTTTTCTTTTATCAACCGTCATTTCATCATTCACATTGTTTTTCACACAGTCCGCCCATCTTCCCTTTGGTCTCCCTCTTCCCATCCACATTTATTCTCAAAACTTCCTAGTAACTTGCTCTTTACTCCTATGCATCACATGTCCATCCCACGACAAGCGATTACTGTACAGTTTTTCCTTAAAAAAACTTTTACGATGTAAATTAATATACTTTAAAACATTTTAACTATAATACGACAGCCACATCTGCAGTATTTTTTCAGTATAATATAATTAATAAAAAAAATAGAATAATGTTTTTCGTATTTTTATTTTACTTTTGCGAGTGGTTTAACGTAAAAATTGGCAAGGACTATGCGTTGTACGTTTGGCGCCGTCAACAGACAGCGTGCGACTGGCTTGCTTGGCTGAATATCTACAATACATTGCCTAACGTAGATTCAGAGAGCCCCCACCCCTTTTTCAACTTTCGGTTTTGAAGAACTTCAAAAAGAATACACGTAGGCTATTAGTGAGATTTAACATCAAAAATAGTAACTGTAATATTTTCGTTTCTATAATTCTTTTTAAATATACCATCAAGCCCTTGAAGTGTTAGTCAGAAGTGTCCTAATGTACACTACACTTCGCTGATGAATTTGATAGTAGTGAATTTCACGGATCCCCTAAGTAAAGTTATTTGATCCTAACTGCAGCTTAATAAATTATTACAATTAATTTATTTTTTAAAGCGTCTTTAAACACTAGGAACCATAACGCCCTGAGGTAACATTGCAATATCGATGCATTTTTGCTCCACGCGGGAATTTAATGCCTGCAAACCTGGCCCAGAAAGCCAATCAACTGAAATCAATTAGAGGGGCTTCAGTTTTCTTAGCTTGTTAATTGAAAAAATAAACGTGCTGACAGGGCCTACCTACAGAGAAATGTGTCGCGAAGTAAAAATGATAGGCAATAAAAGAAATCCAATTTCATAGTCAGTTTGTTTCCAACGAATCTTGATATAATTAATATGGTGACTTTCATTTGAAAAGTAGTGAAAAATTCTGGAATATTTCAAGCGGATCCGAAATGCGAACAGCAGTAATAATTGTTTTGTGTTTTTATTAGTATCTATAGCTGTGTTACCAGCGGTTATCTGATTTTTGCAGTGTCGCGGGAATTTCTCAAATTACCGTCTGCCTTATACCTTTTAAAAGGAACCTCTATACAAAATTTCGTGGCTATTAACCCTATCAGACTAACTGATAGGGTTAAAGTTTTATTATCCTCACCGTTATAAGCCTTTCCTTTACTGAAGACCGTCTTCCACTGTAAGGAGGGTTGACCCAATATCAGTATTTCACAAGAGAGTTATGGCATAGTGAGAGTAATTCCTCTCAAATTGGAGCAGCCCGACTAGGATAGTACTTCGACCTTGCAGAAAATCGAAGTGAAATAACACTGCTTTGAACTGTGCTCCGCGATGAAACGTTGTTTTGGCAGTGGAGGGAATTTGGCCCCTATACAGCCAACCCTCCTCCTCCCAGTCCTCTTTCGTCCTCTCCCATCCTCCTCACAGTTTCTCTTTCGTTTTACAGAGTCGGCAATGCGCAAGTGATATCCCTGGTGTTACAAGCGTTTATAGGCTACGATAACCACTTATCATTAGGTGCCACCCTATTGGTATAAAAAAATATGATCACAAATGTAATGCTTATCATTATTTTTACAGATACAACTGGGATTAACATTACTGATTATTAATTTGGCAACACCGTTGAGTGTATTAGATTCCACGAGCAAAGATAAGAGGAATGAAAATGCATTGTTACTGAGTAAAGTAGTACAATACATAGTTGATACCAAGTTACGCTCAAAAAACAGGCGAGCGCTCAACCCTGCCAGTTTGAATAAGGCTAGGGCTAGGGCTTATTTAAGGGCCAAGGGCCATCTTCGTAATAGAGGGACGGGCATGGAGGACGATCCAAAATCATTAAAAGACGTCCAGGCTGCATTGGTTGAAACTGAACTAAAGACCGCATTGTCACATAAGAAGTCAGCGTTATTCGATAGACCTTATGTAGAAAAACAAGGAAAAAACGACTTTCTTGTGATGCGACCTGACGTAGTCGACCCTTTTGTAACCGTTGTGCCCAACCATATATATTATGACGTGGAGAAGAGGTGCGTAAACTGGCTCGATGACTGCAGCTTGACTGGCATTAGGGCCAGACTACTAAGAGGCGTATCTTCGCCATAACACTAATAATAAATACAACACAATTTTCTCAAACAAAAGGCCATTCTGAAAAGTAATTGCAAAGGTGAAATAAAAATAGAACTACTGCTTCGGAGAAGCTTGCAATCCCCGAGACACTTTGAAGCCTTAAATATGTTCTTTAAAAGAGTAAAATTTCTTTTCAGTAAAACATGAATAGGTAAATTCATACTTTACTTACAAGAAATTGTATTTAATGTTGGAGCTTAATTTTCCAATTAGTTTTAAACCGTTCTATTAAAAAACAAAATTCTTTGAAATAAATATCTTTGATAGCGAAAGAAAATATTACTTTATCGTTTTATTCACTATTTCAGTCGAGTTCTTCATAGTTAAGAAACTTTGACGTCCTCTGTGCTTTAGACTGCTGAAGACGAGGACGTGGGTTTGATTCCCACAAATCACAATTATTTCTGTGATGAAAACATTAGTGTGTGCTTGTCTGGATGTTTCTGTATTATCATTATGTATTTACTATAAAAAAGTACCTGTACAAGTATCATATCGGTGCTGTGTAAAATTGTACATGAATATATATTTATTTGTTCACCGACCCCTTCTATTGTAAGGTGTAATAAAAAATTTAGATATTCCAGAAAATAAATTCTAAAATGTCATTAAGTCTACCCTTTGCAGGCTAGCTTACTATAAATTGGAAGATTATCTTCTAGATAAAAATGTTTGGCGGAGTGCTGGTCCAGCTCCACAAGATTGTAATCGCGTAGGTAATTGAGTAATTTTACTGTACATACGTTATATATTTGACATACGCAATTGTTATTATACACATTTAAGAATATTTAAATGTTTAATGACATTTAGTTCCTATTGAAACGACATAAGTAATTATACACTTATTATAAATATTTTTCTTTATTTTATTTTGTTTACAATCATTTTGTATTGAATTGTATTCATTTTGTATTGAATTTTGTAAAGTATGAGAGTCGTGCAGCCATTGGTGTTGAATATACCTAGTGCCTATATTTATAAATGACACCAAAATTCTATTGTGCCTTCCGATTGCCTTGCGGTCTGAGCTTGTCATGCTCACTAAAATGTCTTGCTAATAAATAATAAATAAATAATAAATGTTTTATTCACAACCCTTATTACAATTGATCTTATTCTAAGGTTTACATGCGTAGTGACTTAAAATAGGAGTTTCGACATTGGGTTATTTTCATAGGGTACTGTAGCTAGGGCTTATATTTGGCAGATAAAGTATAGGTATCCCTGACTCCGAAACTAGGCATAGCCTGTATCTTCAGAGCCAGTGGTTCCTTCTTGGGGTCTTGTCAACCGTTGCAATACTAAGCGGTTAGGTAAACAAAAATAAAATTATGCAGCAAAGATGTAATAATAATAAATGTAAAAAGGGTTATCTACTAGTTACTGAAATTAATTAAAAAGTTTACGAAAAAGAAAAATGTGTTGCCATGAGTGTGTGTGTGTGTGTTTGTGTGTGTATATGTGTGTGTGTGTGTGTTAGTGTGTGATTGTGCGTTTATATGTGGAGCTGTAACTGTACTTGCTGATGGTGGCGTTGTGTGTCGGGTCGTTTTACCTACAAAATGGTTGAGTCAATCGACGCCGATACACACGTCATACTCGTGTCCATCTGTCGGGGCTGGTCAGCTCTTACTGTCAATGGAAATCTTTTTTATTCATTCTTTCTATGTGTTATACTGGATTAATTTATTAGTAGGTACACATCAAACTGCATTGTTCTCAGTAACTATTCATAACAAAAATTGTAAACTAATAATATCATTGTAATCCTGTTTTTTAAAAAGAGTGTCTATGTAGTTTCTTGCCGGTTCTTCTCCATAAGACCCACTTCTTGGAACCGTGCAACTAGTTTTGACTTTTCAAAAGTGCTATTTTAATGGTCAAATTGAAATAAAACATTTGACTTTGAAAAATATTATTAACCTTTTGTCCGCCACGTCAATAACGAAAATCCGTGTTCTCTACGCCAAGCGACAAATTCTAGTATCTAATAATTATTTAAAAAAAACAACAAATTTTTGTATAGGTACTTATATTGAACTAAAAAAAAGTCATATTTTTGACGTGCCATGCCGTCGTTGGCGTCGTGAGCAAGTTTACATTTGACGTCTATACACGTCCGTGGCGGTCAAAAGGTTATGGTGATGAGTTCATCTGGGGTCCACTGCTGCTAAGATCATCTGGGGTCCACCGCTGCTGATTCATCTGGGGTCCACTGCTGCTGAGTTCATCTGGGGTCCACTGCTTCTAAGTTCATCTGGGATCCGCTGCTGCTGAGTTCATCTGGGGTCCACTGCTGCTGAGTTCATCTGGGGTCCACTGCTGCCTGCATTGCCAAATATTGAGCCACTAAGCAATAATGCAGTGATAGCATAGTAATATGACCAATGAACTCCCAAGTCAACGTCTGGGGTTCGAATCGAAGGCACGCACCTCTGACTTACTGTATTAATGACTGACTGTATTAATAATTAATTATCACTCGCTTAAAAACGGTGAAGGAAAACATCGTGAGGAAACCTGCATGACTTAGACATTTTTTTGTTTTGTTTAAAAGTATTGCATAGTAAAAAAAATGTTTATCAGTGTGTAACATGGATTATAATTCAATAAATTAGTTCAAGTGCACTTATAATTTTTAATGAATATTGCCAAACGCCTGAACGACGCTTCAGTTGACTGGAGTCAGAAGGCTGGCTTCTACTTCGGCCAGAGAGCATTGCAGCCAGCCTTTGATGAACCTTCCAGATGATAGCGATGCGAAGAAATTGATGCCATTTTGTTTATTTCCTTTTTCTGGTTAGTTTTTTAGTTCAGGTTTTATAGTCTATTATGTTTTGGTTTGTTAGTAGATAAAATTTAGTTTATTTTTGTATGTTGTGGTTTGACATATAGGTAATATTATTATCAAATGTTTTTATTCGGGTTTTTGAATTGTCATGTTTCTTTTAGTGATTTGCTTGAAGAAAGGAAATAATAGTGACACGTATTAATTAGATCTAGGTTTTTTGGGAAAAAATCAGAGGCATTATCGACGAAGAAAACAGAATACGTTTGTCTAAAGAAAGGCCCAATAGAGTTCCCTCTTCTTACTCGTTTAGAGGATGATCTCCAATTTTAAATCATAAATAGCCGTATATCTTAATATGTGTCGCTATCCAATCTTTCAAATTTCCTATAAGTTCGCAATATAAAATATTTGAGATTAAATAGCGACTTTCGCTCACGAAACTCTCACAGAACTCGGTGAATCGGTTGCCTAACTAGTTAGCCTTCACCAGTAGCAACAACGTACGTCCGTTACGTGAAAACGTAGCGTTATAAATGATGTAACCAGTGGAATAATAAAACGTGGAAACTGCGATACCTATTCAATTAATTGATTTTAATTGAAATTGTTCATAAAATTTTAGGTCGACAATATTAGTGGACAGGTTTATTATATAATGTAGGTAACTCTGCCCGGCATTTATATCTACCATGCTTCCAGTCTAACTAGATGCGGCTGAATATCAGGATTTTACACGAAGCAACTGCTGTCACACCTCTGATAACCAATTGTTTTTTTTGTGCTTACACCTTAAAATCATTATGCTAAGTATACGTGAGGATTTGTAATTGGCTTTCTGGTGACTATGGTTTTCCTTTGTATTGGTATACTTTTGTTACACTGTAAGTTCTCCATGTACTAAATAAATAAATAAATTTCTGGGCAATACCGATATCTTGAGGACTGGGGACGGAAGACTTGGTTGTCAGGCTTTCTGCGTTTCTGACTACCAATAACGATTGTCACTATCGTATGGCAACCGGGACCGACGAGCTTTACGTGCTCTCCGAGGCAAGGAGAGGTCTCAATATGTTAAGAATGCTCACCCATCCACAGGGTGACCGCGGCTAGCGCAGCTTAACCTTGCAGGTCGGTTGATCAGCGTAGTTACAACTTCGCTGCTGCTGCTGCAGCTGCGAGCCCCTCCACTTTCGCGCTTAAGTGCATAATAAATTACCAAAGTTACATCGCAATCGGAAGATCACATTTTGATGTATATACGTCTAGCTGTCCCGGCAGACTTTGTCCTGCAAATTTAGGTATGTATTTTTTAACGCCACATCTTAAAAAAAAACAGAAATTAAAGAAAAAATACCAAAAATTAAAAATAAAAGAATGCGGTGTTAAAAAAGTTTACCACCCTTATCACAGGGGTATGAAAAATTGATTACGACCGATTCTCAGACCTAGCAAATATACATATTTCATAAAAATCGGTCAAGCCGTTTCCGAGGAGTATGACAACACTAACACTGAGACTTGAAAATTTTATAATTAGAAAAGTAGATTTCAGAATGTTACGTAACAAAATAAATAATTCAGCCTTCCACCGTCCCACTTTACGGCATAGGTCTCCCCTTTAACTGAGAGGGTTAAGCTTCTATCTGTCGGCCCTGGGACAGTAACTTGAATCCAGAGCGCGCACTTAAAAATCTATTTGTGTTTTTTAAAACAATATCTTTAACTAAGAAATGATGAAGAATGAAGAAAAACATCGAGGGAATGCTGCGTTTTTTTTAAATTCCATGAATACAGGTCTTTAGGCCTTTATTCTATCAAGTCTTTGGTATTCTATAATATTTTGTTTAAATAAATATTTTGCGACAATTTTACACAACACCATCTAGTCCCAACTAAGCAGCGCTTGTACTATGGCCAATGGATATCATGCGTATAGGTATAGTTTTTTTTTAATGTAAATATATACTTATAATACATAAGAAACACCCGGAGAAACACAAACACTTATTGTTATCAAATATTTGTATCTTGTGGGAATCGAATCCACGAACGTGATCAAGAGTGCGATACTAAAACCACTAGACCACAGACGTCGTCTGTAATATTATAATTAAGTTGCCATCATCTACCGAGCTATTCCCAATGTTGGGGTCAGCTGCCAGTCGAACCAGATACGGCTGAATATCAGAATTCATCAGTATAATTTAATTACTGCTTACCCGAATTGATCACGCATTTCTCAACCCATGGGATATTCCCTAATTTTCTTTCATAAAAGCCTTGTCCTGACGATTGCGAAATTACAAAAAAATACAGCCAAATCTGTCGAGCCGTTCTTTAGTGATACTCTGTCATAATTATGTGGCCATTTTTGTACTGCACCTTAATGATATTAAAAAAAAAGCAAGTGGGTTAGAGTATTTCCAACAATATAAACAATAAAATGTCGTTATTTGTCTAAACATGTAAACGGAGTATAGTAATTAAAGTTAAAACTTGGCCACTAAAGGACTATGGGGGATTTTGAATGAAACACAGCTCATGAATGTGGGTGGGTGGGGACGGCCCCACCCTTCTACAGTCATGGGCTGTGTTTCAATTTAATTATTAGGAGCCACAATATGCCAGCGAAATCGATGGGTTTTATGCAGACATGCAAATACTTTTGTAGGTTTTTTCTTAAATATTATTTATTTATAAAATCGAATTTAACAAATGATTATACTTAGCTGTATAAAATGAATTCGCTTCCGAACTGCAAAGTCGAAACTTCTTTAAACTCACTGTTAAACATATTCGAGAAAAACTTTTGGTGTCCCTACACCAAAATAAAAAGCTACACAACTAACAAGTTTATCTTATAAGAGAACATTGTTCATTTTGCCATTGCACATTCCTTTTTATTGTACATTAAAAAAAGTAAATAACAATATTAAATAGTTCAAAATAAAAACTAAACGCTTTTATAAATCCCAATTTCAGATGAATCTATACAGTAGTCACAATGAAAAAACAGCAAATAATACCTATGGAATATGTCTGAAATCTTTTTGAGAGTGAGGACGTTTTTATCAACTGTCTTTTATTTTTGTGACAAGAATGTTGTTGAATACTCAAAGTTTGCAAAGGCCCTACGATACTAGGAATGTTCCCTACATAGCCGTATTAAAAATTATCACTCGGATGAATTCCACGAATTTCCACTTCATCTCCTCTTGTTGACTTTTCCATCTGCACACGGTAACACAGTACAAACGAATTTCAGAGTCTATTGAAGTTGCAGATACAGTTTAACATGAGCATGTTTTTTCTTTTTTTTTGTCCTGTAAAGCTTTGTGTAATGAGTTTCACATTGCAATACAGTTAGCCGGTCATATATGACCAAACAGTTCTGAGCATTTTTAATTTAAAGTTAGTCGGATCCTTTTGTCTAGCATTGTCGTTCAGATTTGTCAACTTTAATCCGTCAAAGTAATTAATTACATACACACTGTAAAATGTATTGTTCTGAAGAGCCGGAGGTTTTACACGATTTGCTGAATTAAGCTTATTATTCTCCAAGCCTTTTCCTATGTTGCCGTTGGTTTCCTGTCTAACGAGATGCGGCTGAATAACTGTATTTTACACGAAGCGACTGCCATTCCTCCATTCCTGGGCAGTATCTATACTTAGGTACTCGAAGGATAGATTGATGTCATACAAAATATTTGACATTAAATAGCGGTGGATTTTTCAGGCTTCTGACTACCACTAACTATTGTCATAGGTGTTCGTATGTCAACTGAGACCGACAGCATTATTGGCTCTCCGAGGCACGGAGGATTCATGCCGATCCACTGACCGTCAGTGGCTAGCGCAGCTTAATCTTGTGTTACTTAGCCATTAGCCATTCGATTTGCTGAATTAAGCTGATCTATTCAATTTTAAGAGATGTAGGGCATGCTGAGAGTAATTCCATTCAAAATGGACCTGCTCGACTGGGGAAGTACCTTCGCCGCCGAAATAACACTAAGCTGTGTTGTTTCTTTACAGTGAGCAAGATTGCCAGTGCTCCACGAGGAAACATTGTGTTGGCAGTGGGGGGATTTTGACCCCTATACTGCAAACCCAAACCGCTGTAACCACTTACCATCAGGTGGGCCGTATGCTTGTGTGCCATATTTAAAAAAAGTTAACATGATTAAGTTGTATTATGTATAAATATTAGAGATGAGCCGAGTACTCGGTTAGTACTCGGTACTCGGCATAATCGGTGTATTTGTTTATACTCGTACTCGGCCGAATAACTCGGTTCAAGTGATGAGTACTCTGTCTAAGAAATTTAGTGAAAACAAACTTGTTTATTAGTCTAATAAGGAACATTTATTTATTAAAAAATACAGGTAAGTATATCAAAAAGAAACAATTAATATTTGAAATTTAGCAACGGCAAGTTATGATGCAGGAATACAAGGCTCTCTGCGCGTTCTGGTAACAGTTTATTCCGGTTTTCTTCATACACATTGCCAGCTTCAGAAAATAGACGCTCGCTGTACACAGTGCTCGCAGGTGCACACAAAAATACTCGTGCTAGATATGCTATTAGTGGATATCTTGTTTTATGTCCTGCCCACCACATGAAAGGACTCTGATCTCGTGGCAACAAACCTTCGTTTACATATCGGTCTAATTCTAGAGCGATGGGGCTTTTAGGATCATTGCGCTCCGGTGGCTTAGTTGAAGCTAGTTCTTCGAAGCAACTCCAAAAACTTGCATGAGCATCTTGGGATTGTTCTATTCTGCTACGATTATGATTCAACTCGTTTTCATCACTGTTGTCTTCACTATCTGTAGCGTTACTTCTACTTATGGACTCTAAAAATGAGGCAGAGGGAGGGGTCACATCACGCTTGGCGGGTTCGCGTCCCGAACCTGTATAAACTTGTTTTCGCACCGCAAAGCGTTTGTATTGCACCGAGTGACTCGGCCGAGTACTCGGTCCGGCAAACATTAAACCGAGTAATACTTCGTACTCGGTTACTCGATAAAATCAGTACTCGGCGCATCTCTAATAAATATTTACATTTAATAAGTATGTATGTAACATTTTACGGTCTAAACCAGATAGATTATAATATTACATGCGTACATAAAAGGCCAAAAAAAAAACCTAACAACCTAACCTAGCCTTAGTGAAGGAAGAACTAGTTTAACCTAGGCAAAACTAGTTTGTCCTGAAATCGGGTTTTGCCGGTAACATATATACCTAAATGATATACGGTCTGGTCAAAGGAGTCTGTGTGCGTACTCTACGTTGTGATTCGTGTCAATTGCACGGCATTCAATTTTAGGGATCGATCCGAGCGGCCACGTTCATGTATGTTGTAGACGTGAATAATAATTACATGCGAACGATATTGATATATAAGTTACAGTTAAAGCTTGAACTACGCACTCGTAAATTCTAAGATCTTCTAGTAAAACCGATTTATACACCGTGTTTTGTTCGGCTATACTTCTACTCATCACGATCAACAATTTCTTGTATGGGATGAAGCATGAAGTGCAAAAAAAACAGCTACATCCTGCATTTTGTCGAGAGACCATTGTTCTACGAAACAGCTCTTTTTCTTTTCAAGATTTCAGACTTTCAGTTCCTTAGCTAGTAGAAATAATATTTAAATAATGATTTCCTATCATTAACACGGTGTATAATGAATTAAGGTAAAGTCTGGAATTCTGTATCATCATTAATTTCCAACATTTACTTGGTAAATCTTTGGTTTTACATCAGATACATGGTAAAATGATCATGCGAGATTACTCAACAGGGCCCCACGTTGCGCTTTTTCTTGGTTATAAACAAAATAACCATGAAGGCCAAGGAAATCGGAGCCTTACCCTTAGAGTTGAGGTACAGACGACAGTCAAGCTATTCAAAACTGTAAAATTTTCCCAATTGAATATGAACCTTATACTGTGTCGTAAAAGTTGATAATCAATAAAAAAAAAACAGAATGACGTAGCTTGATGTGCTGGATCTTATTAGTCTGCGACTATTGCCCGCTTGATTATGAATTGAATCTGTCGTTTTGTTGTTTGGTATTTTGTGTTGTGCTGTGATTTTATCAGTCTTCATTTATTTCTTTCTTTCTTTTTTACTCGCCCCTTTACCGATCAAAGTCATCATTGCACTGCAATAGAAGCTGCCGTAACTAAAACGGCAAGATAGATACTCTACTTATCCCTACTAAAATGCGAAAGTAACTCCGTCTGTCTGTTACGCTTTCACGCTTAAACCGCTGAACCAATTTTGATGAAATTAGTACAGAGATAGATAAAACCTGTGAGAAGGACATAGGCCTACCTTTTGTCTCAAAAAGTTTTCTGAGATACGGGAGAAACCGTAGGAAAGAGCTAAGTAATTTATAATTTTAATTTGCTGTCAATTTCGAATCGGTGCGGTCCGCCAGGTTCAGTTGTACACGTCCGCCGCAGATGTGTTAGAACGGAATATTTAATTAACCCTCAACGTGCTCGCCAATAAGTCTTTCAAACAAAAAACTACGCCATGGATATGTTCGAAACAATTCTGTTACAATACATATTATATTCTCTATGTTGTCGGCTTACAATTTCGCCGGTTGCACGTACGGTCAGCAACGAAAGTCGCTGAACACAGCAAAATTTTGATAACATGATAGCTTCAAAACTTGTCAAGAGTTTTTTTTATTATGAAGGGATCTATGCACCACCTTCTCAGGTCAGTAGAAAAGATTTCAACATGCACAGTCAACAAAAGAGATTGAGAACAGGTAACGAACGAAATCTGCATCTTTACACAGATTGTGATTTAAATAATTACCCTTCAAAGGGTTTGATGTGTAGCAGTTTACAATACCTGCGTTTTGACACATATTGCGTGATACATTATTACACAATCTTTAACAAAACACAGGTGTTAATTAGTTGCCTGTATACTTAACTCTTTTGTCGACCGTACAGCGACTTACATCGCTGACTGTACCTGTTCAGTAGGATATCCTCAACAGTTTCTATGTGTTTCCGAAGTCCTAAGGCCGAGCGGTCCTGCGAGCCGTTTCGGGGTTCTCACTACCATTAACTATTGTTATAGGTTTAGGTCAATGTATAACAACAGTAGGGACCGAGGCTTCGAGCTCTTAGAGCACCGAGTGTTTCGTTCACCGATGCAGAAATTGACCGCAACAGATTATCGATTTATCAGACAATAGTTCCCCTCCCCTACAAAGTAACATTTCCGGCTTTTCATAAGTACCTAGGTAAATATGCAGGCCTACATTAAAGGGCGTCACACACGACGAACATTCTATAATGTTTTATATTAAGATAAAATATCGCCATCATATCAGCCACAGGAAGTCCACTGCTGAACAAAGGCCTCCCCCATAGACTTCCACAAGGACCGGTTACAAGCCGTCTGCATCCAACAACTTCCAGCGACCTTTACCAGGTCGTCCCTCCATCTCGTTAGAGGCCGTCCCACACTGCGCTTTCTGGTGCGTGGTCTCCACTCGAGAACCTTTTTCCCTAGCGGCCATCAGTTCTACGAGCTATGTGCCCCACCCATTGCCACTTATGCTTGCTAAGTCTTTCAGCTATGTCGGTAACTTTCGTTCTTCTACGGATCTCCTCATTTTTGATCACGTAGAGAAATACCAAGCATAGCTCTCTCCATAGCTCGCTGACCTTGAGCTTCTTTACGAGACCCATAGTGAGCGACCACGTCTCTGTACCGTATACAATACAATACAATACAAATACAAAAAATATTTATTTTCTTTCACAAACATCAGGTTTTTAAAGTTAGTCATGGATGTCTTAATATAACAAGTTACAATTTATAATGTTTGTGAGAGACTGGTGTCTGAACTAGGCATAATGCCTGTACTACAGATCACCAGGATCTCACTTCTGAGTTTGTATGTGCTTGTGAAAAATAACCATAATTTAAATAATTATATCTTGGTCATATTACAAACCGTTATTATGTGAATGGGATAGAGTGATTGAGTGAGGTGTATGTGTGAGTGAGTGAGTGTAGTGTTTATAATTGAGTGTGTGAAAATGTAATTAATCATGGTTATGAGGTACGTAGTTTTATTTTAAACTGGGTGAGTAAGAAGCACTTCAGTGGCATCATAATTCAAATTTAGAAGCCACTTGGTTATCGCTATTTTACAGGATTTTAAAGGGAGATGATAGATAAAGATGACTTTATTGATTTTATTGTAAAGGTGATTACCGAGGAAAGTAAAAAATCTTTGAGCGAAGCTAGTGCTACACTTTGTGAGGGGACAAACAGCATAACTCCGTCTTTTCTTTGGAAGTAAGGGATTATATGGTAAAAGTGAATGTTTTTTTATAAATGTGTGCATGATAAATAATTGCCTCACTGTTAACACCTTGCATTGCTTGTAAACATCAGATGTTGGATGGAGAAAGGGTAAAAACGATGAAACTTTTAATATATCATCACTATACAGTTTGTATGTGTAAGGTAGGTACATCAATAATGTACCATTAATATTATTGTAAAGGCGGTAGACCTAAATAAACTCAGTTAGACTCCGAACCGCAGTTTCATTACATTGCACTGGCGACGAGTTGGGATTAAAAAACTATTTTAACGTTGAATCCGCGCGTATTCCGAGTCAAATATTGTGAAGTTGTATTTACGATATACGGGAGTGTAGTGACAATAACAATTTTTCACAATGCCAATTGGTAAAATAGAACCATTCGATCTAACCTCTAAACAATGGCCGGCGTATATACGGCGTGTTAATCAGTTCATTAAACTCAACGAGATCAAACCAGAACTAAAAGTGTCAATGTTGATAACAATAGTCGGTGACGCAACGTATAGTTTAATGTGTGATTTATGTGCACCGGTTAATCCAGAGGATAAAACATTCGAGCAACTGGTGGAATTGGTGCGAGCCCACCTCGAACCGCAGCGATCAGATATTGCTGAACGGCACATATTTAGACAAAGGAGACAACGACCTGGGGAATCATTGACCGAATATTTACAAAGCCTAAAGCATCTTGCAGTCACCTGCAACTTTGGCCCCCGACTCGAAGAGGACCTGCGAGATCAATTTGTATCCGGTCTCGCAAGTGATGTGATGAGATCACGAATATTCGCGGAGCGTTCGATAGACTATCAGAAGGCGGTGGAGCTAGCTCTGGCTCTGGAGGCGGCGGACCGGCACGCGGAGGTAAGCGGGGCCGGACCGGCCGCGACGGGGAGCAGCGGCGCGAGCGGCAGCGAGGCGGGCGAGGGCCTACACGCGGTGCGCGCTCGGCCGGCGGCAGCGGGTTCGAGGCAGCAACGCGCGGGGGCTACCTCGTCTGCGGGCGCAGGCGGTGGAACGCGGGACGGCGCTGGTTGCTGGCGGTGTGGCAAGGGTCACCCCGCTAATAAGTGCCGATATGTAAATTACAATTGCGACAATTGTAATCAACGTGGTCATTTACGTGTGATGTGTAGCAAAGTTCGTAATCGTAGGAGTGGTGATTTTCAACGACAAAATTTTGTGGACGAATATTCTGAAGATGAGTTATTCAACATTGTGGTATCGTCAGCTCAAGGTAACAAACCTTATTTTATTAATGTACAAGTGGAATCCGAAACATTAGAATGTGAAATTGATACCGGCAGCCGTATTTCTGCTATCAATAACAATTGTTATGAGTTGTTATTTAAAGATCAACCTTTACAAATGGATAATTTAATGTTGCGTAGCTACTCAGGCTCAAAGATTGAACCTCTCGGGTACATTTTAGTAAATATTAAATTTAAAAACGTAAGGGCTACAAAGGTCCGTTTGTATGTTATCAAAGGAGGTGGCAGGCCATTGTTGGGTCGAGATTGGTTAAGTGCTTTAAAAATTACACAAATTAATATAAATAAATTAATCGAAGAGGATCAATTAGTAAGCCAGCTGTGTAAAGAATTTCCTGAGGTTTTTGCAAACCGGTTAGGCACGTGTAAGAAATCGTTGCGTTTACAGCTCGTAGAATGTGAGGGTGTGTACGTGCGAGCGCGGCCCGTGCCGCTGGCGCTTCGGGCGCGGGTGGAGCGCGAGCTGGAGCGGCTCCAGCAGGATGGCTCCATATATCGAGTTGAGCATTCCGATTTTGGGACGCCGATAGTACCTGTTATTAAAAGTAACGGCGAACTCAGGATTTGCGGGGACTATAAGATTACCATTAACCCGAAGTTGAAGCGCGATTATTATCCGCTGCCGCGTATTGAAGAATTATTTGCGAACTTAAGTAATGGGGTGGAATATACTAAAATTGACCTTCGACATGCTTATGAACAGGTACTACTGGAACCCGAATCACAAAAGTATACGGCGATAACCACACATGTAGGGACGTTTGCTTATAGGAGAACACCATATGGTTTATCATGCGTACCAGAACAGTTTCAAAAAATTATGGAAGAAACATTACGCGGTATTCCAGGCACAGTAGTGTTTCTCGATGACATTTGTGTAACAGGCAAGGATCGGCACTCACACATGCGCAGTTTACGGGCTGTTCTCGAACGATTACGTCAGATGGGTCTCACTGTTAAGTTAGAAAAATGTACCTTCTTACAAAAAAGTGTTACCTATTTAGGATTTATTATCGATAAGAACGGGTTGCATCCCGACCCCGAAAAGCTTGACGCGATTGCCAATATACCCACTCCCACTGACGTCACACAGTTAAAAAGTTTTCTCGGATTACTAAATTATTATGGGAAATTTATTCCTAATTTGAGTTCGTTACTTCATCCGTTGCATCAACTTTTAAGTAAAGATATACAGTGGAACTGGGATTGGCGTTGTACAAAGGCGTTTGAGGAGGCGAAGAAGGTATTATTAAGCGATAAGGTGTTGGCTCATTATGAGGAGGGGCGACCGCTCGTGTTGTCAGTGGACAGTAGCGCGTACGGTGTGGGTGCGGTCCTAGCGCACCGCTACGAGGACGGTTCGGAGCGGCCAGTTAGCTGCGCCTCGCGCACTCTTAACGACGCGGAGCGAAACTATAGCCAGCTGGATAAAGAGGCCTTGGCTATTTATTACGGCATTACGAAGCACCACCAGTATCTTTTCGGTAGGCGGTTTGTTTTACGTTCTGACCACAAACCTCTTACATATATTTTTGGGGAAAAGAAGGGTATACCCCAGACGGCGGCCAGTCGGCTACAGCGTTGGGCTGCGCGGCTGGCGGGCTATGATTTTTCTATGGAATTCGTGAAGTCAGCGGATAACGGTCCGGCTGATAGTTTATCGCGTTTGCCACGGTCACGGGAGCGGTCACCTGTCTCTCATATAGACTACTTAAATTATGTTGAAGAAACATTACCTTTAGATTTCAAGGATGTTGCAAATGAAACTCAGCGAGACCCGCTTCTTTGTAAGATACTAGGCTACATATTATTTGGTTGGCCGGCGTCGGCTAGTTGTGATGAAGAAAAGGTTTTTGTTGCTCGTAAAGAACATTTATTTACAGATCGTGGATGTATTATTTACAAGTACAGAGTGGTAATTCCGCTAAAGTTTAGACCTGAGATTTTAAAAGAGATTCACAGTGGCCATCTAGGTATGAATAAAATGAAAAACATTGCTCGGAACTATGTTTACTGGCCAAATATCGATAGGGACATAGAAGACACGTGCCGTGCGTGTGACGCGTGCCGATCTGTGCGGGACGCACCTGCACGCGCTCCACTACATCCATGGGAGTACCCGCTACACCCCTGGCAGCGCATTCATCTTGATTTTTTTGATTGTGCGGGTAAACGATTTTTGATCGTAGTAGATGCCCACTCAAAATGGATTGAGACTATGATCATGGCCGGCACTTCCGCTAGCGCGACTATTACTACTTTGCGGTCTATTTTCGCTCGATTTGGTATTCCATCACAACTAGTGACCGATAATGGCCCCCCCTTCTTCTCAGAAGAATTTAAACAATATTGTCAAAAAAATAGAATAAGACATTCAACGTCGGCACCGTATAGACCCCAAGGCAACGGCGAGGCTGAGAACGCCGTGAAAACAGTAAAGAAAGTGATAAAACGGGCTATTTTTCAAAAAGAAGACATGTTAACTGCTTTGTATCGATTCTTATTTCAATACAGAAATTGTGAGCACGCGACGACTGGTGTGTCACCCGCAATGGCACTCTTCGGACGTCGACTGCGCGGGCGTCTCGATGCGCTGCGTCCGGATGGTGGGGCCGTGGTACTCGCCGCCCAGGATAAACAGGTGGCGGCCGCCAGCGGACGACACACTCATCTCGCCGTGGGCGAAACAGTGCTCGCGCGTGATTACTCAAAGAATGGGTACAAGTGGGCGAAAGGTTACGTTTCTGAAATTACAGGACCTGAGTCCTGTAAAATAAAAGTTGGAGAAGGGGTAGAATGGCGTAGGCATCACGACCAACTTGTCCCCCTTCGCAGTCAAAGTCGCTATTCGCTATCACGTACGAGCACGCAGCCAATAACGGAAGAAGCCGAGGGGTCTGACGGACACGACATATCGTCAAAGGCAGAGGCGGCTGGCGGGAGTTGTGATAGTGCAGACCTGCCTAATTCGGAAAATATAGTCACAGATTCGGGCGACGAGTTCGCAGACGCCTTTAATAACGAGTTAAAGACTCAACCGGAGCTGCGAACTCCTCTACCGCCAGACGCCTCGGCACGAGCCAAGAGAGCTTACGATAGAGGTCACAAAAAACAGTAATTTACACTAAAGCAAATTTTACCAATCGCCTGCTGGCAGCATTTGTTTGTATACAGATCCTGGCCGTTATAATATACGCCTTGTATGTTTATTAGTGATAAGTTTATATATCATGTTATACTTTATATTTGGTGGTGGGATGTGTAAGGTAGGTACATCAATAATGTACCATTAATATTATTGTAAAGGCGGTAGACCTAAATAAACTCAGTTAGACTCCGAACCGCAGTTTCATTACATTGCAGTATGAACTATCACAAACGGTTAAGATACTAGATAATTATATTTCACTTATTATCGAGTAATATGGAAATGTTATGTTAAGATAAAAAATAATATAATAATATATCAGTATTTAACAGGAAGCGACTGCCATCAGACCTCCCCAACCCAATTTTTGGGTAATCTAGCTTCAAAAAATATGAAAAATATTGACTTGTAAAAGTGTCTTTAAGAAGTTTATTTACAGAAATAAATATCATTTATCATTTATTTATTATAAGATACCGAGCGATGCAATGATGTCATCTTAAGATGCGAAATATATCTTAACTAAAAATGAGAGAATGTTTCGAGCGGAATTATTATAGTAACTTAACACCTTAAGATACTATAACATTTTATACCCAGGCATCTTAACATAAAATATCATAGTATCCACCGTGCGTGACGCCCTTAAATGTTGGTATCAACATTTCAAAACTAAATAAAAAATAAAATTATTTTTCCTCCGAGCCTTTCTCCAGCTATGTTGGGGTCGGCTTCCAGTCTAACCAGATGCGGCTGAATATCAGTATTTAACACGAAGCGACTACCATCAGACCTCCCCGACCCAATTTTTGGGTAATACCGACATTCTGAAGATAGACTGGCTTTTTGTATTTTTTGGCATGGAAAATTCCAATAAATACAAAAAGACAGTAGGTAAGGTGGCATCGTTCGACATTGAACTAACTGTAAAGTAAGTCGTGTCGGTTGAGGAGCAAAATACTTGCTTTTCAATAGGTGTCACTGACGTCACCATAAAGACGTAAATTCAGAAAGCAAAGGCAAAATTCGACATGGTAGGTAGGTATCGCGGTGGGTTAGTGGTCATAGCGTCTGCTGTACCAGAAGACGCAGGTTCGAATCCTGCCTGCGGTCGAATTTTTCCTTTGCTTAATAACTTTAAAAATCTTAGCACGGAAAATGGCAAAAAATACAAAAAGATAGATAGACTGGCTGTCAGGCATTTTGGGCTACCATTATATCACTTGTCATAGGTATTCGTATGATAATCAGGATCGACGGATTTACGTGCTCTCCGAGGCACGGAAAAAACTAAATTATTTGTTCAATGTTTTCCACATTAAAATTCTAATTAGACATTACGTATTTTTTAAATTAAAATTTGCTAATACCTCATTAAAAATTATTACCATAGCTACAACTATTGATAGCTACTTAACCGCTTCGGGGTCTAGTACTCACTACTTAAATTTAAATTGTGTCCAATAAAAACGTTATTTTTCTTAAAATGTGAGTATTAAGGCAATATTTTATTTTATCCGAATTACGTTGGAGTCCGCTTCCAGTATTTTACCTTTTTGTTTACGGGGGGAAGTCTTCAAAAGGCTACCAGTCTACGGAGGCTACCAGTCTTCTTGCCCACTAAAAACCATCCCGGTGGCCACCATCAGCACATGGAGGGGGGCACTGTGTCCTCTTAATAGACCACCACAGAACCCCTCTGTGCAACGCCTAATAAGGCACATCCTTGGGGAATAGTATTTTACCTACACGAAGCCATCAGACCTCCGCAACCTTATTTCTAGAATTTTAGGTTATATCTACCGATATCCTGAGGGATGGACTACTTGTCAGGTTTTTTTCGCTTCTGATCACCACTAACAATTATCATAGATGTTCATATGAGGCACGGAGGAGTATCGATCTGTTAAGAATGGCAACCCATCTAAAGACTAACCGCAGCTAGCGCAGCTTAACCTTTGATAGTAATAGATTAGTTGAGCAGCGTAGTTATTATAACTTAGCGACGTTATATTTTATCATTATTCATCATCATCATCAACCCATATATACTGTCTCACTGCTGTTCACGGGTCTCTCCTCACAGAATCAGAGGGCTATAGTCCACCATGCTGGCCTAGTGCGGATTGGCAGGCTTCACACGCCGTCGAGATTACCTCTAAGGCATGCAAGTTCCCTCACGATGTTTTTCTTCACCGTTTAAGCAAGTGATAATTAATTATTCATACGCATATGAATTCGAAAAGACAGAGGTTGGTTTCGAACTCAAGACCTTCGACTTGGCAATCCAATGGTCATATCACTGGGTATCTGATCTTAGGCTTATCATAATTACAAGCTTAACCCTATCATACAAACCATCACGCCTGTAGCAAGGTGTACTAATGTACACCTACAGTTTACTGGTATGTTTAGTGCTCGTGTAACAGGTAACAAACTCGAAGAATTTCATAGAAAATCTCCATTAGGTACAGTTGGCTCGACCTGCGAACCGTAGTGGAGTTTTAAGCTGATCATCTTATATTTATTTTTTCTTTATTTCTTATTCTTGTTCCGATATAACTGACAAATTAATTTATACATTCTCTGCGTCCATTAATGAGGTGACTTAAATACTGATAGAAATACTACCGACTTCAAGCAATATTAATAAATTATCAAACATTAGCAATATTTAAGTTAGCAATTTGAATAAAGCTAATTTAATAATTTTTGATATAATTATATTAAATATTATAAGAAATAAATAAATTTTCAGGTATATTTTAACAACATTGGCGATGCTGTTCTGTGCCTCTGTTGCTGCAATGGATAACAATACGTATATCTTAGCTACAGTATTGTTTTACTCTGATAAAAATGGAGACAAATTGGTAGCATCAGGTCCCGTTGCGTTAAATCTGGATAAAGTGATCCGAAGGGATATTAAAACACGTCTGATAGACGCCGCAGTCAAAGTTGTTCCAATATTTAAAGACCCTCGAATCGCTCCCACTGTGGAAGAATTGTTTGGTTTTGTGAAATACGCATACAAACATATATTCGTAGTGGAACTACCAGCTACAACAGCTGAAAAAATAATGGCTGCCAAAAGGAAATTCATCAACAAGAAAAATCACAGGGTGGATATCAGAAAAATTAAGATCTTTAATGTTGGTCAAGATTTTGGGAGTGAAATGAAAAATGAATTAGAACACAAAGGTGACGTCGACATTGATATACAAACGCTGACAGACTCAAGAAAAAAAAATGAAGGAAAGAAGATAAAACATTTCCTGCCAACGTCAGTTTATTACGCTATCGAAAATAAGTGCGTGAACTGGAGTAATGACTGCAATTTATTACAAAGCAACTTTTTCAATTTGTCCAGATCATCCTTTAAGTACACGTTTTTTAAATATTCGACCGAGCCTATGTCTCTGAAACAAACGACTACTAATTAATTCAGATAATACTGTTCCATAGTTACCACGTAGTGACCACACTAGAAAACAAGATAATTTTTTTTAAATCCATGAATTTTAATCAGGATTTTCATTTGTTAATATTGTAAACTATTAAATTTTATTCTTTAATATTGTTATCTTTTCAGTATAAAAGGAGCCTGTTTTCTAGACTTGTTTTCTCGAAACTACAATTTTAATAAGGCCTGGCTACCTCACCTCATGATACATTTCTTTACTCATTCGTTCCCGTTTAGAAGTAAAATAGTTAAGGTCAAGGTACTTTTGAAAAGTATATAACTTTATAGTTGCACGGTTCCAAAAAGTGGATCTCATGGAGACTGTCCTTTTAAAAAACATAAATACAATATTTTTCTTATTTTATAATTTTGTTCTGCACAGGTATTGAGCTAATGCAGTTCATCTAACTGCTTGCTGTTTAATTAATTTAATACGATAATTAAACAGAAAAATATTTCCATAATATCTAAGAGTTGATCAGCTAGTTACGTGCTAGCTAATGAAACGAGCTGAAACAATCAGCAAAGAAAGTTGGCATGTCATGCTATGCGGCCTGCACTCCTGTTGCGTCCGAAGCTGTCGAGAGCCTCGCCACAGCACACAAGGATTGCCTTGTGTAAGATACAATAGCGAGCCGGAATGTATAACGACGGACAGTGACACAACTTTGACGATGGAAGATTCCGATGATATAAACCGGAAGACTAAGTCTAAGCTAAGACGAACTTGCTCGACAGTAATGACTGGAGTATTCAGAAGTAGTTTCTGCGACAAACTTCAAAATGGCTCGTACCATTGCCTCTGAATCACAAGGAATTTCATACTTAGCCAAACCAATTTCTAAATTTTCACAGTATTATTAGACAACTTCCTCAGTTAGCCAAAGAAGGTCCTAACCTGTTTATTTTAGATAACTTTTGTTTGGCGGCTTTCCGTACTTAGGCTAGCGCCATCTGGTGACAGCTATAATGATATCTCTCATTGAAGGCGCGCGGGCGAGGGAGTTTTGGCCTGCGGGTAGGGGTGTTTTATTTACGTGTACCCTCCGTCTGAGCCTTGTCTGGCGTTTAGCGCCTCTGTGTGAATAGGAAGCCGATGTTTATCTGTGTAGGTTTGTTTTGGGTCGTCTTTAATGTAGGTTGGATCCTTTGACCCCGTAACTTAGAAAGTGAGATCAATAATAATTTGCAGAGTCAAAGAGTTTCATCAAAATTGTGCGGTGTACCATTTTTTAAGAATTCTCTTGGATCGTCACCTTTGGGGCATGCCGCTGGATATATCGGAGTTGTACCTTCTAGATTCGAGAACACATTCTCCATGATCCGAAAGTCTATTCTGGTGTACCTGGAGAGTTTCCGATATCATTCTGCTGGCCAGCTGGCTGTTTTGTTTCGGCAATAAAATTTATGCTCTAACGCTATACGCTAACTATTGACGTGCTAATATTATTCTGTTTCGGTTTGAAAGGCAATGTAGCCAGTGAAATAACTGGGCGTAAAAGATTTAACAACTGAGCTCTCAAGATGACAACGCGCTAGTGAAAGAAAGAAAGAAAGAAATGTAGTTACTAGTGGTACTACAGGTGAGCCGCAAAGAAGCGGCATCAAAGAAGGGTCATAATCAGTTTTTAAGATAGTGAACACTACTAAAGAATGCTGCAGTGTCTACTATGCCAGTCAGTCTAATGGATGGGTCAGTCAGTCGTTTAGCATAATGTTCATCGTATGTATTTAATTAAAACTTTTCATTGAAAGGGAACGAGGTTTTGTTAATACACAATTAATACAGAATACACGATCAAAAGATTTGTAAGGTAAGGCTGCGCTTGCTGCGGTAGGCATGGGTTAGCACACTGTAATACTCCCGTACCTTGCCAAGATAGAAGGCCGAAAAGTATTATAATGGCAGTTGTATTGATATTCAGCCATATTATTATATGGTTCGACTTGAAGCCAACCCAAACAGATTAAAAAAAAATGAATTTTAAATATTTGTATTTATAGGTATTAATTATAAATAATTATATTTTTAGTATGTTCGTGCATAACTTTGCACGAACCATCAAAAATTTGATATTTCTCCAACTATACGAAGTTAACCATAATAGATGAACTGTTTTTTTTTAAGTTACTAATAATACAACACGATATAATACGATCTCGTACGTATTTTTCACATATTTCGGACGTGCGTCTTGCTCCATCGACTCAACGCGACTGACACAAGAAGGGTACGAGCGGGGGTGTCTGTTTAGGAGTACGGCGGCGGGAGGGAGGTGAGACGGCCACGTTTCGTCTGGCGGCTCAGTGTTTTGTCTGTCGCGTTATAGCTAATGAAATTCGGTCAATTACCTAAACATCGATACCGTGGAGTTCCCGAGGATTTTATCATCAATATCTGTTATCCTGAAAGCTTAGAGTAAAATAATTAAACGCAGTGTGTGACTGCAAGTGAGTTTTTAGGGAGTGCGTAAAATACTTATAAACTCCGTATCTGTATGTCGGACTCCTTCCGACTATAGACCACACTTGCCTTTCCTTGTTTTAGAGTTAAAACCACGACCATGCTCATCGGGAGTCCACATCCTAGCTGCTGGTTGCCATACGAGGACCTATGACAGTCGTACTCAGAAGCCCAAAAAGCGTGTTTGTGACACGCGTGCCTTCAGATAAGATATGTGGTAAGGCCTCCCTGATTGTTGGGGTCCAGCGAGTCCTGGACTACAGCTTGTCATGGTTGTGGCCAATTTCACGGATCCCATGGCCATGACTACAGGGCGAGTGATGGATAGTGCGGTTTTTGGTTGGTACGAGTAGGATTACCCTGCCAGCTCCCCAGGTGGCTGATGATCCAAGAATATTATCCGTACTATAAAAAAATGTTACTTCAATAATTACTGTACTATTTTACCTAATAATTGTCTACTGTAATAGTTTATCTATGTTTCATTCATAAATGTTGTTGTTTTCCTTTTTTTGGGGTATGTTATACAGCGTTACTACCGTTCTTAAATATTGTGAATGGACTCGTTATAAGGCCCCATTTAACCTCCTTTCGGCTTTACGGGTAGTTTTGTAACACCCGGTATAATATGTATTTGTTGACTGAAATGTATATAATGATTTTATAATCTTTCTTTTCTTGTTGTTTTTGTGTCCAAAACGAAATGACTTTAACAATATCAAACATTACAGATAAATTATTAAAACGTATTGATTTCTGACATTTACGCGAATATTTATACATTTAAATAAAACTACTTTACGGGTAGACTTGACGACGTCTGTAGCCTAGTGGTTCGCGTGTCGGTCTGCTGATCACGAGGTCGTGGGTTCGATTCCCCCAGAACACAAATATTTCTGTGATGAACTTACGTGTTTGTGTTTGTCTGGATGTTTCTTATGTATTATAAGTATTTATTTACAAAAAAAGTATATAAATATTATATCCATTGTCTAGTACCCATAGTACAAGCTCTGCTTAGTTTGGGACTAGATGGTGCTGTGTAAAAATTGTCCAAGAATATTAAAAAGAAAAAGTCTACCCGTGACCATGGACGCTGTAAAGAGTCCGAAACGTCGGGTTTAATAATATCAATATAACGCGATAAAATCCGTAAAAAGTAGTTTTATTTAAATTAATATAACGTGCTACACTATTGTGTTTCAAGTATGTGATTGCATAGGTAACATGGCTGTGACATTTTATCACGTCACACGAGAGGCGTGTTGCGCGTGTTTGCCGTGTGTTGAACAGTGTTTTCAATATAAGCCCTCCGGCGAGTCGAGGAGAGAGATATTGCTTTTGCGTTAAAGCTCAGTTAATATAGTATTTTTTATTCGATGTAAAATCCTTTGTCCTCTTACTTTGTTTTAACATGTTCGTCAACACGTTTTTCATTATTAACTACCAGTTCTCTTTACGTTTGTAACGAGTTCTCATTACCTTCCGAATCTTTTTCCGAATCGAATGTTGGGGTTGGCTTCCAGTCTACCCAAATAAATATCAGTATTTTACAAGCCGTGAGGCACTGGTGTCAAGCTTTGTGGGTGTCTGACTATCACTAACGATTGTCATAGGTGTTCGTGTGATAACCGAGACCGGCTTTACGTGCTCTTTATGGCACGGAGGGGTCTCGGTATTAAGAATTAGTGATTGGCGTAGTTAATACTTAGCAAGGAGCCCCTAATGTTGAAGATACATAAAGCATTTAATACACCAAACCGTAGATTATACTGTGGACTTCTTGTGCCACCATACTTGACCAACCGAGCACTATATAGGTATTTGTTGACACCAGCACGTGTCCAAGCTTTTGGTTAATTTTTCTTTGATGCTTTGACAGTGTTTTAGGTATTTTGGACTTTGGTTTAGCTTTCTGTTTATTTGCTTTTTCTAATCGGGATTACAATAAGTAATGGGTAATTAATTCATATAAATAACTAATAATTAATTGACACGTGCCCATTGGTGGGACAGTGTATGGGTTGATGATGAGCTAATAATATTTCTTGCGAAGTATGTGCGGTAATTCTGAATGACAGATTGAGAAATAGTGTGATAAGTCAACTTTGGGGTTTAAAAGACGATTCAGTGACAGGAATTGAGAAGAATGTGCGGAGATTGCTTGAGCATGTCGACAGAATGGATGAAAGGCTACTAACAAAACGTATTTATATGACGAATGTCAGTGGAACCGCTGGGACGGGATGCCCTTGAAAGACTCACACCGACATCATTGGTAGGGTTCTTCAAAAAGGTCGGGTGCGTAGTTGGTACTCGCAACCGGCGTGTGTGTATAACAAGATGTATGAAAGTGGACGAAGCGAAAGAAGTGTACAAGAATCGTGGCAAATGGCGTGCTTTAGTTTCTGCCTACCCCCGTGGGAAAAAGGCATGAGTGTATATTTATGTTTAGTAATTATTTCAGATTCGATGCTTGCTTTTGGTACTTCCCAGCCATATGAGGTATGATGACCTCCTGTGTTTTGCAAGTACTTGCGAGTATAGAAGACCACGCAACGGAAAGCGCAGCGTAGGATGGCCTCCAATGAGATGGACAGACCTGGTAAAGGTCGCTGAGAGTCGACGGATGCAGGTGACAAATAACCGGTCTTTGTGGAAGTTTATGGAGGAGGCCTTTCTTTAGATCGCTAAAGTTCCTCGAACAATCAGTCGAGTCGAATTGTGTGATTTAAGTGACCTCTTTCTCGAAGTTGGACTTACCTACCTGGACGGTTTGCTCTAGATACTCGTCAACAACTTCAAGAACAAAGCTCTAAACAGATATTGGGTACTTTTGAAAAGAAAGTTTTGAAGATAAGTATTATTATTAAAGGATTACCTAATATAATTTATTGTTGACTGAGATTGATACAGTGCAGTGATAGCCTAGTGGTATAACCATTCGACTGCCAAGTCGAAGGTCTCGAGTTCGAACCCAAGGCACCTCTGACTTTTCGAATTCATGTGCGTATAAATAATTAATTATCACTCGCTTAAAACGGTGAAGGAAAACATCGTGAGGAAACCTGCATACCTTAGAGATTTTTCTCGACGGTTTGTGAAGTTTGCCAACCCGCACTAGGCCAGCGTGGTGGACTAATAGCCTAATGCCTCTCAATATGACCCGTGCCCAGCAGTGGGACAGTAGGTATATGGGTTGATGATGATGAGATTGATGTATTGATCTTTTGAGTAGGTAGTCTACATTTGCTTCTGCATTCGTTTTTTTTTTAAATCCAAATCTTAACCTTCAAATAAAGTTTTGCAAGATGGGCCCATCCTATACACCCAGCGCGCCATCTTACCAACTTCTAACATAAATCGATATGCTGGTGCCATCTCAAATTTCGATTGTTGAGCTAAAATTAAAGACTTTTTGTTCAACAAGAGAGTCAATAGACTGAATACCTATAAATTTCTACAAACTAATTATTGAATATTGAGATAGTTCGGTCATTGAGTTGTGTCGCCTTTGTTATGGGAGAAGATATTGACGATAGAAATCGATATCTGGTTTTAGTTATAGATAGGTATGCGTTTGTTATGGATGTCAGATTCTGTGTGCTCCAAATACGTGCCTAATGCCTTCAATCAAGATGCGGGGCAAGGCGTCACTGATTGAAAGGGTCCACCGAAAGTTTTCTAGTTCAACGTGTTCATTGGTTAAAATTGTAATAACTTTTGATAGAGTGAACCGATTGCCGAAAGCCTAAACGTGGCCCCAATATATAGGCTTCGAATTGCTTTCCAAATTCATTCCTCATAATAAATTCAGTAGTTATGATTTGATACGTAGTCAAACACACAGAAAATACTTAACAGAAAGACAAATAGACAGAATTTTTTTTTAAAGATTGAAATGTATTTTCCATCCAATTTTTTTTTTAATATTAAATTCTTTTTATACGTAGGTAAACAATGTATGATGATTAGAAAACTGAAATCATTTCTTTTTAAGGCGAACATTTTTCTTGTATGTTTATAAAAATATTATGTAATAAAAACGTGTCTTTGTGAGTGGAATATAGAGCCTATTATGTACAATTAAGCCGACAATTAGGTACAGTAGAGGCCCAGCTCTGCCATAAGTGTCAACTTCGAAAGCGGCAAAGGACGCAATGGAGAGGGTGTGAGCTAGCGAGGTTTACACGGATCACCTTGTGTGCACAGAAAGCTCTATCTCGGTTGCGAGAGCGACATTAAAATGAAAGTTTCCGCCAAAGATTTGTAGGTTTCATTGATTTTAATGGATTTTATTATTTTTTGTTACGCTCTTAGATCAAAAATATTCATTGAGTAAAAAAACAACTCACAACGCGTTGTGGTCAATTATAGTAATATTAGAAAGTATCAGTTGTTAGTATGTGGCCTAATCCCTGTCATTCTGTGAGAGGGTGCCCAGCAGTGGGACAGTAGGTATATGGGTTGATGATGATTGTATGTAATGTGGTTTTTTCGTTGGAAGTCCTAATAAATAAAATAAAACTACATTTAATTTATAACGACGACGACGTCTGTGGTCTAGTGGTTCGCGTGTCGGACTGCTGATCACGAGGTCGGGGGTTCGATTCCAACAGAACACAAATATATTTATGTGGTGAACTTATGTGTTTGTTTTTGTCTTGGTGTTTCTTATGTATTATCATCAACCTATATACTGTCCCACTGCTGGGCACGGGTCTCCTATCGTATTGAGAGGGATTAGGCTATTAGTCCACCACGCTGGCCTAGTGTGGGTTGGCAGACTTCACAAACCGTCGAGAAAAATTTCTAAGGTATGCAGGTTTCCTCACGATGTTTTCCTTCACCGTTTAAGCGAGTGATAATTAATTATTAATACGCACATGACTTCGAAAAATCAGAGGTGCGTGCCTTGGGGTCGAACTCGAGACCTTTGTCTTGGCAGTCCAATGGTCATACCACTAGGCTATCACTGCTTAGATATTATAAGTATGTAAGTTATTATTTTTATTTACCATCGACACGCTAAGAAGAAGACTTATATACAAAAAAAAGTATAAAATTATTTATGTCCATTGTCTAGTACCCATAGTACAAGCTCAGCTTAGTTTGGGACTAGATGGTGTTGTGTAAAATTGTCCAATAATATTTATTTATTTATAATAAATCTTTATAAAATATGAAATAAATTATATAGGTACCTAAGTATGGTCGTGGTGAATCTCACGAATACTAAAGCCATGGCGTACAGGACAAGATAAGTACGGTTTTTAATCGGTACGTCGGTCTGACATACCAGAAGATCCGTGAGGATTTCCGTACATTATATAAAAAGGGTATTTTGTACCAGGTAAGTAACACAGAGCCGGGCCTCTTCACAAGTTTGCTTGTATTGGGTAGTTCAAGTGGAACCCCAAGAGCACTTGCACTCCCCATACTTACCCAAGCTATATGCTTAGGAGTGAAAGTGTTTAAAGCCCGCTTCGGGTATCTTCAGGACTCGCAACACTGAACTCCGCATCTTTTTTCAACCCTAGCTGTTCACACTGCTGTCACTGTAGCCATCTTCTGCCCTATTTTGGGGAATGGAATCTTATAGTTCCCGCTGCAAATACGGGAGATTCAGTTGGCAACTGGGAACACCTTGTTTGTCATGTTCAAGCCGCTATTTCACGGGTAGCAAATTGATTATTGTCGTCGATCAGAATTAGACTGCCCATAGAGAGAGAGTCTGCAGTGTAGTTTCGATATACATACATTCTCTCGACTACTATTGCCAGAAATGGTGACGTAACTACTCGATATGATGACAGCTGCTGAGTGGTATCAGTTACATTTTCGATCAGTGGAGTAGCTAACGGCCTATTTACCCCCACAGTTCCCCGGTATGTTTAGGTTCCATGTAATAGGGAGTGAACTTATTGCCATTAACCGGCACAAATCCAAACTGCGAGCTGCTACTGAGAAAGAAAAACTCAATAACCTGGGATCCTCTATCTAGAAATCGAACCCAAGACCTCTAGTGATCGAGTCCTGCTTAGGAACACTAGACTAACGAGGCAGTAGTAAATACAATGTAGTTGGGGAATAAGTTATTTAAATATAAACAACAGGTTTTATTATAATTTTATTTTTATTGTTAGTCGAATTGTTGACTTAACAGTAATACACGGGTAGATCATATTATATGTATGCAATTGTTTAAAGAAGTTATACATGTAAAGTTACACATAATATTTATAATATCATATCAGTACTTCGTAGTTATATGTCATAGTTCTTAGATAAGCTAACAACAGATACATTTATGTAACGCATACATGTATATATAATTTGGTAATTAAAATATATAATTAACAATATTATAAAAATAACTGACGATAATTAAGTTAAATGCCATCGTAGTCAATATAATTAAAATTATATATCGTATTCACATAAAATTGATAATAAGTACTTAATCAAAGTGTATTCGTTGCTAAAGAATCGAAGATTCACTTAGGCAGTATCTTAAGTAAATATAAAAAAATGGCAGTGCTAAAATTAAAAGAGATAAGTTTGGCACAATTACATTATATCACTGGGTGCGAAAATAAGAAGGAAAGCATTGAAATTAGTGATTGAAAGTGAGACTTTTAGGAAATATAAACGTGAACTGCAGCTTGATAATAAACACTATTAGTAAATACATACATACCTACCTAACTACAATATTTAAAATTCATGTTATGGCACCAAACATAATGATGCTCATTTGAGCACCGCTGCGATATACGCGAACAGTCAGATAAGAAATCACAATGATATATATATAACATTCGCGTTTACCGACCCTTAAACTAGCCGTATTGTCTGCTCGTTCAAAGTACCTTAATACTAATACAACATTAATTTTTTGATTACATTTACTGAAAAAAACAACAAGTAACTAATTACCAATGATAAGGTAAACGTTACATTGTTGAATTGAGATTGTTTATACAATAATTTATAGCTAATTATAGTTGTGCTTTTGGAGTTGTCGTCGATGCGTCGTAGAAGTTCGTTCGTTGACGTGTTAATAATATCGTGATGGCCTGGGGACAGAAATTATAAGTATTAATTACATACAATCACAAGAGTTTGTAATACACGTAGATATGATAATTAAAATGGAAATGATAATTATATCCGAAAATAATGAAACAAATTTCAATACAATTTCAAGTTATGAGCTGATCAATTTGTCTGGGAAATTGATTTCTCTTTTAAAACATACTACATATTACGCATTCTGCGACGGGTTAGGCAGAGCTTTACTAATGTACAGCCATTTTTTTTTTGGTTTTTGTTACCCGTTCCCATTTTATAGTGCTTGTTTAAACTAGTATAGGGTGGAAAGGCTTTTATACTATCTTTTTGTATTTTTTGGCATTTTCCATGCTAAGATTTTAAAGTTATTAAGCAAAGGAAAAATGATGTACTGTTGTATTCCCGCTATAGGCTGATGACTGTCGTCTCAACCGTGTATCAAATAATCAGCATTTTTAACTTAAATTTTATATTCGGGCCTTTTCATGGATATACCTAAACTACAACTTAGTGGGTCTTTAGGCGATACACACCACGAGCGATTAGAACCGCGGTGCGAATCGCCCAAGTAGGTACTGTTTTCGAATGGGACCATTCGCACCGTAGTGGTTGAAGCGGTGCGAATGGCCGACGGCATCTTTTGGAATGGGTCGATTCGGACTAAGCGGCGAAACGACTGAGGACCCAACTTAACGTGGGTCAGATTATTGTTACTGTTTAAACAAAGCCATACATACAATAATATGTAATTAATCTTCCGTCCATAATAAATCCCGTCAATATCAAAAGTCTATAAAATATAAAAACAAGTTAATAGATTTAATATACAAGTGTTAACAGCGCTAATAGTGTTAATAATGGGGTTAATAAGGAAAAATCTTTATAAGGGATTTTCAGGTTGAATTATTATAGTTTTATGCTAACAACGTCTTCTAATGGTTTATTATAAATAGGAACAATATTAGAGTCCCCTTTTTCTAACAAACTATAATAATAAACAAAGCTGAAAATCATTTTTAAAAATTTGTCCACCTCTGTAACGGTACTCACCGCGCTTAATTGTATCAATATGCATACATTCGCATGAGCGCTTTTAATTTTAAAGCGCGTTATACCAGAGCGCATTTTACGCAACGTTTTTTAATCTCCCGTGCGAACGCAATATGCACCTATATTTTCTAGTTTGAATTACTGTAAACAGCGAATTATATAATACCACTCACCTGTACGTTCCGCTTAAGAGACGTTATTTATCGCAAAGAATATTCGACGGTGAAGCAAGCTCATTAATGACGGTAATAGTATAGCAAGTAAGTTGCTGTTCAGTTTTGAATGGGTATTGAAGGGGAAGCCAGGGGGTGTTTCGTACACATCCATCTCTTCGAAGAAAGGATAGACATCCGGGAACATAAGGCTGGTATCCATAGCAGCGTGGAAAGTTAGTAATGGTATGTAAATATGGTTAGTCGTTTTAAAAAGCAATGCAAATAATGTCCTACACAAGTATTTTCTCCCGGTTGCATTTACACTCACAAATCTGGTGTTTCAATATCGGATTTAAATTGTTTCGTGCAGGGATCGAACCTGCAACCCCTAGCGCATTAGCCAATTACACGACAACTGCGGCAATCGAGCCATCACTTTCTTCTCCGTTCTCCGAGCCTTTTTCCAACTATGTTGGGGTCGGCTTGCAGTCTAAACAGATGGGGCTGAATATCAGTATTTTACACGAGGAGACCTCCGCAACCCAATTTCTGGGCAATACCGATATCCTGAGTACAGACTGGTGGCTAGATTTTTGACTTTCTGACTGCCGGGTATGGTTAACAATTCCCTCAGAATGAGAAGGATTACGCTATAATCCACCACGCTGGCCCAATGAGGGTTAGTTATTGATAGTGATCACCGTTTAAGCGTGTGATAATATTGTTAAATATGTTTATTTATTCAAGAAAGTTACAGGATATAGATTTACAAAAAAAAAAAAAAATACCATTTACATAATGTGCAATAAAGGGATAATTAATTTGTAATAAGAACATGACTTTGGAAAAGTCGGAGGTGCACCTCTATTTTATTCGGATTCGAACACGAGACCTTTGACTTGGTAGTCTAGTAGTCATATTACCATGCTGCACTGATTTTTATCATTTAGCCATCGTGTAGCTCAACCATAAGGATTTCATAGACCCGACCCACAACGCCACCAATTAGTAGAATGTTTGCTTGAATGATTGGAAATACTCAAGACTGACATCATGCTACATCGGCTGTATACGAGCGTGCTACTATACGTTTCACGATACAGTGGAATCACGTATTGTCACTATTGATATTGTTGTACTGCATTCATATGCATGAAGGCACAGAAGTAATTAGATGATTAGTTTCCGAAAGCACGGTCTAATGGTCAATAATTGGAGAATAACCACAGCGGAAACATTCACCTTGCACATTAATTAGGTTGATTATCTAAATATATTGGGAAGCTCGTGACTTTAGTAACAACTTCGAATACAATCCTTATGAGTCGAGCAAAATGGAAATGAAATGTATTATAATTAGGAAAACCACTGTCAGATCATCCCTACTAATATTATAAATGCGAAAGTAACTCTGTCTGTCTGTTACGCTTTCACATCTAAATCACTGAACTGATTTTAATGAAATTTGGTACAGAGATAGAGTTGACCTTGAGAAAGAACATAGGATAGTTTTTATCTCGGACTTTTGAAGAGTTCTCTTGGAAACGCAATATAACCGAACTCGACGCGGGCGAAGCCGCGGGCGGAAAATAGCATATAAAACTAAAGTCATAATATAAAAAAAACTAAAATTGCATCCAAACAATACCATAGACAAAATTTTATTTATTTCAATTATTACGTTACTTTTGCAATGTCAATGACTAGTTGCACGGTTCAATAATGGGTCTCATGAAGAAGAACCGACAAGAAATTACACAAGTAGGTACTCTTTTAAATCGTTAATGTTTACAATGTTTTCTTCTATTTACAATTTTGTTCAATTAGTTATGTTAGTCCCGACCCGAAATAGCGCCAACAATCCCTAATTAAAGGTTATTCAGCACTGTAGGTATCTATTCGAATCAAATTACGTACTAATTCGCGTTGGTGAGGGAACACTGAATTAATACTTAATGATGTTTAATTAACTGGAAATAGCGATTGTTCATTATCAAATCTAAATGCATGTTATATGCGGCGTTTCCCGCAATTATTTAGTTTTACCAGATTCCGTGAAAATATTCCAAAATCCTGAAATTACGTGAAATATTCCAGAACCCAAAATATGAAATTAAATATAATGTTAAATTCGAATAGCATAGACCGTGTAAGTATAGTCAAGTGCACTCACTCCTTGCAGCGCTGTGTATTTCTGCCGGCGACTGCGACTTGTCCGAGGTTCAACCCCTTGTTGATGTCCATCAGCTCCAGTTGCTCGATGCAGCCCGTGAAGCCTGGATACTGCAGCTGGTTGAGGTGATCCGGAATGCCACCTGGAGACAAACGAGGATGAAGGACGCTGACTTGAGGTTATTGATAATTTTTAATTTCAGAAACCAGTGCTGAGATTGCTTTTTTCTTAGTAAAAATAATTATTTTGTCGATATTGCGGTGACCATAATTAAGCAGTGAGTGATGCCATATCGAGATACTATTTTTACCCTCACTGTAAAAATTCTCAGGAATACTGCAACCCTCTTCGTTATCGGTGGGTGTGCCGATTTGCACTACTTAAGCTCAATTCCCACTGGCGCAGATACATATACTTACACAATAATAAAATATTAAATTCTATCTCCATTAACTAACGTACAAATTTGCATAAGGAAAATTAAAAAACGCGCATTTTCACGTAAGTGTATGTCGCCAGGCGTCGCTTGGTAGTGGGAATATAGCCTCAGTGCAAACATCGAGACGGTTTATCGGACATATTGATTATTCGGTTGGGTTAGGTGATGATATAGTACACTGTAGGGTCTGCAGGGATTATTTCAAATCGCTCCCGTGACCCTAACTCAATGTGGCGACGCGGAACACCCGTGTAGGTCAGCCGATATATGGGTGGAGTTGAATACGCCCCATCGTCCGGCAACTGACATCCGTAAAGGATTTCCAATACGAATAAAAAAATATCCGTCCGCGTTAAACTCGCTTTGACGGTATCGGAGGCGTATGTTATTGAACAGTGTTGTTACTTACCGACGTAGATATTCGAGTCGGCACTCATCACGTTCGAGATGCCACTGCTGCTTCCTTCTTTTTGGTTACCATCCACAGAAAGTGACGCGCGACCGCCATCAAGCACCTTGGCAATTATCTGTAATAAATAAAGAACATTATATATACTCTGTCCGCTCGTTTATTACATTTTTGACACATGGTACTAGTGATTGCAGTAAAGTTAAATTTCGATAATCGATTCGATTATTGACAGCTACGTTTTAGTCCGCCACCTGCCCGGAGAGCCCGTCATAACCATTCCGCATACCCGAGGGCCCAAGCGGGCTGACGCATTTCCCCACCCGGAAAAAAAGAGTGCATCTCTCAAGGTAATTGTATTAATACGTCCATACTAACATTATAAATGCGAGTGTCTCTGTCTGTCTATCTGTTACCTCTTCACGGTTAAACCGTTGACCTGATTTAGATAAATTAATTTGGAATAGAGATAGTATAAGACCCAACTTCCCGAGAAAGGACATAGGATAGTTTTTATCCCTGAAATGATCTTTTAAGGGGGTGAAAACGGGAGTGGAAGTTTGGGGAATCTATAAAAAAGGAATAAGACTTTCATCATTTAACTTTTCGTTAGAAATAAAAAGTAGATTGTATAAAAAATAATGTATCCAAATTACTAATTCCACGCGGACGAAATCGCAAGCAAAAACTAGTAGGTAATATAAAGACTGTTTGTTGTAAAAGCGCTGAGAGACTAATTAGTGCCTTAGTTTCCCCCTAGGCGCACAATCGGTCCTTTCTACTAATGGATAGAATTACAATATTGAATTCCAGCAGAGTGAGAGCACATTAAGTCAAATTAAATCGTACCTCATTTGTTTTCACAGTACGTTAAAAGGATTTGTTTTTTATGAAAATAAATATAAATAATTGGGACATTTTACACAGCAGCACTGCCTAGTCCCAAACTAAGCAGAGCTTAAGCTATGGGTAAGTACTAGACAATGGATATAATACGTATATACTTTTTTTTGTAAGTACATACTTGTAATACATAAAAAAAAACAAACACTTCATCACATCAATATTTGTGTCCTGTAGGAATCTAACTGACTACCTCATGATTAACAGTCCGACACTCGAACCATTAGACCAAATGACAATCAAGTATAATGTACGGTTTGTTTTCTTCAATCTGTGCTACACTACGAAAAAGCCTCAAATGAATGGATCGAAATTAATCATTTAGTTAAACTATATTATTATGCATCAGCTAAAAAGCCTTAAACGTAAAAATGGACTTGCACTGTATTACATGGGACCTAAACATACCGGATGGTGATGGTACTGGTGGTGATAGATGGTGGGTGTACATTGGTTATCACCCTAGCTCTGCCTAACCCCTTCGGAGTATACAACCGTGATGGTATGTATGTTTTAAGAGAGGTAGGGCATAGTGGGAGTAATTCCACTCAAATTGGAGCTGCCCGACTGGGGAAGTAGGTTACATCCAACTTGCATAAAATCGAAGTAAAATAACACTGCTTTGAGCTGTGTTGTGTTCGTAACGGTGAGCCAGGTTGCCTGTGCTCCACGAGGAAACGTTGTGGTGGCAATGGGGGAATTTTGACCCTTATACTGCAAACCCAACTATTCCTCTTTCTATCTTTTTTGTATATTTTTGGCATTTTCCATGCTAAGATTTTAAAGTTATTTAGAAAAGGAAAAATTGGACCGCGGGCAGGATTCCTCTTTCGTTTTACAGGGTCGGTAACACGGAAGTGTTACCCTTCGTGTTACAAGCATCTATAGGCTACGGTAACCGCTTACCTTCAGGTGGGTCGTATGCTTATTTGCTACCTTAGCGGTGTAAATAAAATGTTTATAATAACGTCTATCCGATAACGATACATTTAAACGTTTGAGGTATTTAGATAAGGTTGCTAATTTGATATAGCTATAATATATCTTAGTATTTTAAATGTCCAAGCTTGAAAACGTATATTAATTAAAGATACTTAGAATGTTTTGATTCGGGTGTTCTAAGAAAATCTAATTTAATACTCTCAGAAGACATTCGGAGAAATAGTGATATCGATGTCAAGATCTTTAGAAGCATTGAAGATTTAAATATAATCTTGTTAACGGTATTAAAATAAATCTTTATCTTATTATAGCTGTGCCCCGTGGTGTCACCCGCTTTTTTGCTCAGCTCCTATTGGTAGTAAGGTGATGTTAAATATCCTATAACCTTCCTCGATGAATGGACCATCCAACGCAAAAAGATTTTTTCAATTCGAACCAGTAGTTTCTGAGATTAACACGTTCAAACAAACAATCTCTTTAGCTTTATAATATTATTAATATAGATCAGCGACTGCTACACGTTATATGTCCTGGGTTCGCAGGCGTAATGGAATGTTATGTTGACCTATGCTATGTTCTGTCATTCTAATTGTCTTAGACTTTTCCCAATTATGTTGGGGTAAAACAAAGAAAGAAAAGAAGAAAAAATATTCATTGACAGTCTTGGAAAATGCACACAATAATATTCAAACCATGATGAAAGAACAAATAAAATAAAAATAGTATGCCCACAGCTGCGTGAAATCAAACGCATTCCACTTTAATTTGATGCAGCTGAATATATCAGTATTTTTACACGAAGCGTCTATCTACTATAAAAAAGGCTTTTTTGGGTTTCTGACTACCAATTGTCATGGATGTTCATATATTTATACCTGTGTATACAGCTTGAAATGTAATATTCCGCTAAACGAAACGCACTACATTCGGCGCGCGTGAATGCAATATCGAAGCTTATTATTGGAATGGTAATTGTAAAGATTGCTGCACGTGTCAGGTTTTTATGAAATATCTGTTCATGTAAGGTTATTGTATTTGCGATGGAATTTCTGTTGAATAGAAGTACATCACATGAAATCGTATTTCTTAAGATATTTTCTGTTACCTATGATTTTCAACTGCATCGTTAGTCTAGTGGTCTTAAGTGCGACTACTACGGAGTTTGGATTTGTGCCCAGTTAATGGTATCTATAAACTCGTCCCCTATTACATGGGACTTAAGCATACCGGCGAACTGTGAGTGTATATTGGTAAGCCTAACTCTTCAGTGAATGCGTGATGGTATGTTTTGTTGTTTTATGTAAGTACTAGCTGCCCCGCGGTGTTACCCGCGCTTTATTAAGGAAAATAAATTGTGTATTTTCACGCAGTAAAACGTAGTCTATATGTAAATCTAGGGTGTCAGCTAACTCCATACCAAATTTTATTAAAATCGTTCCAGCCGTTTAGACGTGAAGAAGTAACAAACATACACACTCACAAACTATCGCCTTTATAATATTAGTGTGAAGTGTGATGTGATGTACTGAAAATTTCATAATAATATCGTACTTAAACGAAATTTTATAAACTTATATTTCTTTATGAAAGAAAAATGTAAGTATAAGCTCCGTTATGTAGGTAGCACCGGAATATATTTGTCTTGCAAAGACAACAAACAGTACATGAAACCTTGGATTTTTTAAGTCACGAGTGAATAGGTCACTTCTAGGCAAGCGGGTTCCGTGTGACTGCATTGTCGCTTAACTAACTTAATAAAAAAAAGACTTAAAAAACAGCTGGTAAACTTGCCTGATGGCGTTCATCGTCATTCACGAGCACGTTCACAGAGATGGACTGCGTCCCATCACCCACGTTCCACTCTAATACCACGTAACCTCTGTCAACTGAAACAAAAGAAAAGTGTGAGTAGATTCCGTAGTAGGAATTAAGGTAGAAACAAACTGATCCCACGTACGCAACGTATGCAACGTATTATGATATCTGGACTCTAAATTGTATATAAAAAACGTATTCATCAGACACACTTATCGTATGCAACGCAATCCTATGCATATGTGTTTCTAATCCGTACGTTTTAATATGAAATCAAGAGTCCAGATAATATCGTAGCACATTGCATACGTTGCGTAGGTTGGATTAGTCTGTTTCTACTTTTATTGCACATCGGTCATAATGAATGTCATTGGCTTGTGGCTGTGCACAATCATGGTTTTTAGTCGGTAGGAATCCGACATACTATGTCAGAAAAACAAAAAAACACAATTTTTAATATGACTTTCAGACTTTACCTGTCTCTATTATGTAGAATTGTATCTTTTAAACAGATCAACCGATTTAAATTGAGATTTTTTAAAAGAAAAATGATTTATTCTGCAACATTCTTAGCTATGTGTGGTGAGAATTAACAGAAGCTGGTTGAACTGCCTGCATTGTATTTATTCCTAAAGTTTTGGGACTTTAGTCAGTTGGGTCTTAGACTTGGGTCTAGAATCCTTTATATGCCGAATGTTTATGTCTATATCTAGGCCGTTCTTTGTGAGATACGTTTATCTCACAAATTCCAAGCTTCTAAGGCTTCATTGTTTTTGAGAACTTGTGATTAATCAGTGGTGAGTGAAATTTCACTTTTATAAAATAGAAGATACTTACTTCTCATCAAGATGTAGTCGCCAAAGTACGGGTTGCCTCTAGCTTCTGTCTGGTACACCAGCACGCCATCTTGCGCCGTGTGAATGGCCAGAGCAATGACACCGGGGTCGGATTCCAAATTCTCATAGTTGAGCAGAGCAGCTGGTAGTTCTAAGTATCCATTACCGTTGAAGCCCACGCTGTGGAACAGTTCCAGTGCTATGGAAAAAACAAATAAAGCATCCAGTTAGTTTTAAAAACACAATTTTCTAGCTTACTGCTGGGTATAGTTCCCTCTTGGGCCTGAGAAAGGGAAAGAATTTAGGTTATGGTCCATTATGCTGGCCTAGAGCAGGTCTGATATCACACAGAATTCCTCACGGTGTTTTCCTTAGAAATGACAGTTGGGGCCATAAGTGTTTCGTATTCGTGATTATTTTCTTAACAACAGTTCAATATTTCCGCAAAGTAACCCTTGTTTATGTAACTGTACTTCGATTTCGGTTCGAAACGGCTATCTTTAGGGGACAGTTTTTGGGAAGTGGGTCCTTTTCTTAAGCTTTTAAAGCCTTTTAATACTTACAAATTTGGCAATAAACGCCGGCGTATCCAAGTGGGCAGTCACAGGTGTGGTTCATTCTGGAGGAGAGGTCCGGGCGGCAGGTGCCTCCGTTGCGGCAGGGTCGCAGCGCGCATGGGTCACTTGGCGGCTGGTGCGAGGACCGCATGGACGATGGCGCTCGGTACTCGCATAGTTGTCCCGAAAAGCCCGGTGGACATGAGCAGGTGGAGGGGTCCGTCGTGCAGGTGCCTCCGTTGCGGCATTGGCACACGCTTTCCATCTGTTAAAACAAACTCAATAATGTGATACATTTCAGGATAAGGAGAAACGCGACTGGGCTTCAATGTGTGTCCCTAGATGAGCACCGCGCTTTTGTATTAGGGACCGGAATTCCCCCAAGAGATTATTATTATATATATCATATCAGGAGATTTTCATCAGTCTCCTTGCAACTTTGGCAGATTCGTCTGAAAGTCAGCCTTAAGTTGAAAATGTGCTTGTTTAAGCAGCAGTGTTCTGTTAAGGCTCTCGTTACAATGCGCAATTTGTTCCTATTTAACGCTAGGACAAGGTATGTGTGTCGTTTATTATAGGCTTTCATTAAAGCTTTGGAGTGCTTGGAATAAGCAGTGTCTATAGATTTCCATGCACTTCAAACGATCTACCACTGACACATTTATTTTATTTGCCATAATTTTCTGACATTTCTATCTCCAGTACGGAAAAACATCGTTATACGTTAACAGGTTTTAAAATTATGCCCGTTAATCTATTTTGGCGGCAACGCGCTACGTCAATCAGTTGCCGGTCCGTCAGTCAGTTCAAAAAAGAAAAATACTATTACGGCCCGCCCACGCAACAGGATCGAGTGATGTCAGTATGTGTGAGTGCCTTCATGTTTTATTAAAATTCACGTGGCGTTTCATCAGTAAATTTACGTTCTGTTTCATCAATAAACATAGTCAAAGTCAAATATTTTATTTCAAATAGACCATTAAATAGTACTTTTATAAAGTCAAAGTGGGTCTTGCGGAGAAGAATGTACAAAAAACTCCATAGACACTCCTTTTTAGATAGAAGGAGTAACAAAGGAAGATGCATTAATAGACATGTTATCCATTACAATGTTACGCTGTTACAATTCAAACCCACAGTTTGTCGGTATGTTTAGGTTCCTTGTAATAGGGAGTGAGCCATTGCCGTTATTCAGGCATAAATCCAAGCTGCTACTGTGATATTCTATAGAGAATTTATATCAGCAGTCCGACACTCGAACCACTAGACCACAAACGTCGTTGTATTAAAACTATATGTAGGTATTGGGGGCCAACTCCGAAAAACTAAATACGAATTCTCGACAGACGGATCGCACTTCTTCGTATTGATTTTAAGACATGCGTTGATCCTTCTCCCAAAAGTTATTTGTTGTTATTTCCCTATGTTTCCCAGATAAAATAAGGGCACTATGATATTTTGATATCTTGTTCCCAAAATCGACTCTAACGGTTTCGATGAAATTCAAATGTAGTATTGTAGTAGTTTAGTATTTAGTACCTCAGGTATATCACCGCGGTCGTAGTTGTTGCACTCTTGCACGTTGGCAGACTGGATGGTGGAGTTCACGATGTCAACAGCTTCTCCATGCAGCATGAACTGGGAATTAAGAGCGAACTGAATATCACGTTATGAGAAGGACAATTCAATGCATAGACTCGACAGTATTGTTGTAAATTCCATCATCGATCCTTTCATTCTCCTTCTAATTCAATAAAACCATTCCCAATGGACGAGGCTCTCATCTCAGAGTGAGGTGTAGCCAATAGTCCACCACGCTAGCCAACTACGGATTCCCAGACTTCACCGTTTAAGCGATGAAGTCGATTAGAGACCTCTGACCTTGGCAGTCAATGGTGATATAGCTACCATTGCTTGGTTTATCCAAAGAAAAAATTATAATTATAAGTAAAGTTTCCGTAAGAAATGAAATATATATGTGCTACTACATCGGCAAATAAATTGAGCATTATTATTTGATAGATGAAATTATAATGAAGTCCTGAGCTCATTCCCAAAGAGTCATTAGTCAATACCTGGACATTAAATTTTATACTTATTAAATGAGCGTTTTGTATATGTCGTAATTATTTACGTAAGTTTTTTGTGATCTTTCTGACGCTCGTGAAATTATTCTTAGCGTATCAGTGTTGTCTAAAAATTGGATTGCGGAGCTTGCATATGTGGCTAGACTAGAAGTTGACATACAAAGCTGATAAATTTAGGATGATGATGAACACAAGGCCTAGATTGCAAGTATTAATTGATTATGACTTACGTCCTTAATGCATCCGTTGAATCCTCCAGTAACGCCCGTGTTGCTGTTCAGTGTGATGGAGTCATCGACGCCTCCTACGTATATCGGCGTATCCAAGTTCAAGTCCTAAAGAGAATTAGGTAGAATTAATAAGGATGGACATACGACCTGGTAAAGGTGGCCGTGATGCAGGCGGCACATTACCGGATCTTGTAGAATGACTGGGGGAGGTCGTTGTTCAGATCTCTTTTGGCCGAGATGATGAATAAGATAATTACAGGAGCCCAATTCTACTAATAATTTGTCACCATTGAAATTACGCAATTTAATTTTTCCAAGCCAAGACGTTCGACCAGACGACGTGGTGCAATGCGCCTCCCCTACACTCTTACGCACGAAGCGTTTTGAAAACCACACTTGCCTTCCATGACGAGCTTATGGTCCATCCACCAGTGGTTTAACCATTGTATCCCATTAAAGGGGGAGAATTCTCTTCAAAGGTCTACCGCATCTGTTTGGCAGCCTAGGTACCAATGCGGTTTGTAATATTTAAAGTATTAAAATCAGTACTGACCGGTTTAGGCGATTCCAGTCTTGCTTCGAAGCGATGTACAGAGTTGATCTTGAGAGACACAACGGAACCTACTCTTGCTAAGTGTACGTTGGTCCATTCATTGGCTGAGAGTGTTCTGTTGCTTACCAGCATCACTGGTTGGATACCTGTTAAGTACAACGTAACACAACCATAAGATATGCTAGATAAAGATGTGTAGACGTTCTATATGACGAACCTGTTAATTTTTAAAAAAAACTTTATCTCAATAGCGTAGAGGTCATCACACACATACAGGTCTTCCTGAGAGAGAATACTATGAACAGTTTCGATGGAATATTTTAGATACTATGTTATAGGGGAACAAGCCTATTGTTATTTGGGGGGCATAAAAATCCAACATATAATACGCCTGTACTTCCCAAAGGGTTAGGTTACCAAATATATACTCACAGGTCGCCAGTATGCAGAGGCGTCTCTAACCTCTGTAGCACCCGTGTGTACTGCAATTATTACTGTAGCGCCCTCTAATAAGCGTGCGGTCAAATAACAGCACACCACAAACTGTCAAATTATCCTAATGGATAATTAACTCTTATGGTTGGAGATTAAATTGAAAATCGATATTTGTCTGTTTGGATGTCATGATGTGCTGTTTTTTTTCTATCTAGAATAACCGCGGTCGTCCGGCGGGCGCGGCAAGTGGCGCTCGGAGCCCCCTAGTATCGCTGCCCCGTGGGTAACGCACACCTTGCAGCATAGGTAAAGACACCACTTAGTATGTTTAGATCCCATGCAATAGGGGGCTAGTTTTTCTATGAAATTCTCAGTAGCAGCTCGGAGTTTGAGTAAGTACCCGTTTAATAGCAATACAGTCATCCCCTATTACGTGGGACCTAAATATACTAGCGAACTGTAGGTGTACATTGGTTCGGAGAATATAGGCGATATGGCATGCTGTGTTATGTAATTGTTGTGTTCCAATTTGAAGGGTTATAATGTAGCCAATAAAATTACTGGGCGAGTGAATATCACTGGCAATGCTGCATCATAATAAAAAGACTCGCCTCCTCCGAGATCATAGCGGAATTCAAGTCTTCCATCATGTACAGCGAGGGATGTGAAGCCCCCGTATCCTCTCGGTGACTCTGCACAGTACATGATGATGCCGTCGGTAACTGGAGACGCTGCCTTAATCTTCATAGACATCATCAACGTGCGCGACGGAGCTGGCGGTTTGATGGCCAAGTACTCGCTCCCGGTGAAGGCTGGGTACTCGATCGATTGTTTCACTTCGCAGCTGAAAGTAATTTTAATTATAATATTGCAGAAACGTGTTTTAGATGTGTAGCAGTTAAGTGTTTTGGGTTCGAATACCACCAGGGACAAATATTTGGATAATCCACATAAAAAAAATCGATTCACCCAGACTCGCTAGGCCCGCCCACTCTAATTTTATCTATTAATTGTATGTTAGTGAAGTCCTCTGTAACACAGGGTTTGTTGTCCCTAGTGCGGGAGTTGTCTATATAAAAAAAAACAATAATAATATATCAGGAATTTCTAAAATATCGCTGATTGCCTTAATATGAAAAACTTTTATCAATTTAACAAGTTGCAAATATTCTCAAAGGAATGGTTTCACTTGATATTGCAAGTCTTAAGTTTATATTAGCTGGAATAAAATAAAACAATGCTCTCTTAATTAAAAAGTTTTCCATTATTCTTCTTCGAAGTCGACAGCTAGGAAATCCAATACCATCTTTTCTAGGAAACTAAAACATTGTGTTCAAAGTGTCTTTCATTGTAAAAACACTAGGTCTTTTATTTAAATAAATATAATTTTTACCAACATTCTATGACAGATAATTATGTTATATTATACCTGTTTATACGTTGTACCTTTTTAAGACTAAAAGTTTTTGATTTATTAAATATTATTATTACAACTTATTACTGGCTGTGTGGTCACAGCCAGTAATAAGTTATAATAATCCGCAATGCCGGACCGCCGGACCTTTTTCTGTTATCTCGGCTCCTAAAGATTGTAGCGTAATATTAAATACCCATTGCATCTTCCTCAAGAATTGGGCTATCAAATGCAAGAAGATTTTGTCAAATCCGAATGGTAGTTTCAGAGATTAGCGCGTTCCAAAAAATCAGCAGTATTATAATAATATCATTACTAGCTGATCCAGCAAACGTTTTGCCATATAATATCGCTATTAAAAAATGGGAGTTGGTGGTAGAAGGATGAAAATTTGGGGTTGTATGTATTCTTTAATGCCACATCACAAAGAAGAAATAAAATTATTTATCCAAAAAATAAATGATTGGGGTGGGTCACCCTTATCACTTAGGGGTATGAAAAATAGATTACGGCCGATTTTCAGATCTACCAAATATAGATGTAAAATTTCCTAAAAATCAGTCAAGCCGTTTCCGAGGAGTGTGGTAACTAACGCTGTGACAGGAGAATTTTATATTAAGAAGATTATTCTGCGTTGAGCAGTGATAGCCTAGTGACCATTGGACTGCCAAGTCGAAGGTCTCGAGTTCGAATCCAAGGCACGCACCTCTGACTTTTCGAAATCATGTGCTTATTAATAATTAATTATCAGTCGCTTAAACGGTGAAAGAAAACATCGTGAGGAAACATTTTCTCAACGGCGTGTGAATTCTGCCAACCCGCACAAGGTTAGCACGGTGGACTATGGCCTAATCCCTCTCAATCTGCAAGAGGAGACCCGTGCCCAGCAGTGGGACAGTATATGGGGTTGATGATGATTCTGCGTTGTTGTGGACTTACTTTTTGCCGGTATGTGTGATGGGGCAGGCGCATTTGTAGCCATCGGTGGTGTCGCTACACTTGCCGGGCCCGCAGACCCCAGGGCGGCACGCCTCACCAGTCCGGTCGCAATTCAAACCCGCGAATCCAGTCGCACATATACACATGTAGCCACGCTCGTTGCGAGCTTCCTGTTAAAAAAAAACAAACAATTTATTTCAATGATAAAATACACAATTTGACAAAAGACTAGAAAGAAGAAGAAATAAATAAATTTATTGACACAGTTTGGGAATACATTTGTATATTTATAGTAGTAGTCAAGTGGTGGGTTACTACTACTTGACTAGTTTATTGTTTTGACTCTGCATCACCAGTCAACCATAGGGTTGACTGAGTGATTGTTGCTGAGAGTGAGAACGGACCCAACGCCATTAGGCATTAGGTCTGCTATTGTACAACATTTTTGTTTTGCGCATACATAATCTTACCTTAAAAGATTAATAACGCTTAATCTTGGTATAATGCCAGGAATTGGCTAGCCAGAAGCTGGGTAAAAATAAATAGGTACTTTCGATGGAAAGGTATGTTATATTAACTAACCTGACAGACGCCATTATTGAGACAGAGGTTTGGTGTGCAGGAGTTGCATTCCCCGACCCTATAGCGCTCGAGGCTATCCATCATGATGTTCTTCTCTTCCCTGCCCAAAATCAACATGCTTGCGCAGCCAATGAATCTGAAAGAAAATAGTTTGGTTAGAATATCATAATTTTTTTTTTAATAATAAGATCTTATCTTATATTTATTTATTTATTTTTATTTATATCACTCAAGCAGTGATAGCCTAGTGGTATGACAATGGTCATACCACTAGGCTATCACTGCTACTAGCACTAGGCTATCATTGGACTTGGCAGTCCAATGGGACTGCCAAGTCGAAGGTCTCGAGTTCGAACCCAAGGCACGCACCTCTTACTTTTCGAATTCATGTGCGTATTAATAATTAATTATCACTCGCTCAAACGGTGAAGGAAAACATCGTGAGGAAACCTGCATACCTTAGAGATTTTTCTCGACGGTTTGTGAAGTCTGCCAACCCGCACTAGGCCAGCGTGGTGGACTATAGCCTAATCCCTCTCAATATGAGAGGAGACCCGTGCCCAGCAGTGGGACAGTATATGGGTTGATGATATACACTTTATTGTACACCAAGTAACAAAATAATATACAGACACATACATTTAATATTTGAAGACATACAATGGGCGGCCTTATCGCTATCTGCGATTTCTTCCAGGCAACCTTTATCTATATATCATTTTATTATATCTACTTCTCTTATTTATTTATATGAAAGTAACTCTGTCTGCCTGTTATGCTTACACGCCTAAACTAGGCAAAAGCCAAATAATTCAGGTCACCAGGTTTCCACCTCAGAAGTTCAGTGAGACAGTTATTTAATGAGGAAGTTAAGAACAGTTGGGTGCTAAATAAAGTACATTACACTAACTAATAGTATAGTACATGTAGGAATGTGTTTTGATGCCCAAAAACCTGCACGGGGGACTATCTTGACATGAAAGGAAAAGTTTTTTTTTTCTACGTACCCAGAGGCTCCAGCCAGTTCGGCGGGCAGTTGGTCGTAGTCGGGCACTCCGCCGATGTAGAGCGGTTGCTTGAGTTCCAGCACCTCCCATTGTTCAGGAGACTCAGCGATGAATGGCCCAGTGTTGTCCACGTCCATGGTCACTGTTGGTGTATCATAATTAGGGATATTATTTACTCACCTTAGAATATAAACACATAAAAAGCTAGTTTACATACGAAAAATATGTCAATTAGTTGACGTCTCACAGCTCCAATGCCTACCTCATCGATACTTTAAGGCCTTTAAGTACCTCGATATTATACTGTATTTCGATTTTTTGCATCAAACTTGAACATCAAAATTTTACAACACGATATTTTTATTATTTATTTAAGCATGTAAAGATACTTTTGTGACGGCGCTGAGCCTATGTTGGGGTCGGCTTCCAGTCTAGCCAGATGAAGCTGGATATCAAAATGACTGCCATCATACCTCGGCAACCCATTTTCTGGGAAATACTGATATCCTGAGGATATACTGGTTGTCAGGATTATCACTAACGAATGTCATAGACGTTTCTATGAAAACCGGGCCTTCTCAACTTCTCAAAAATAATACCAAAATATACTTACCCTTAGATTTAGCCCTGCTCAGTCTAATCGTGTGCCAAGTGTTCAGCTGCAGAGGACGGTCGCCTTTCACTACAAGTGGTTCGGTACCGGTGTCCATTACAAACTCGGGTACTCCATCCTTGAGTTGAAGCCCTATGTAGTCGCCTTCCCGACCTTGGTTTTCGCTGTTGTATATAATTAAGCCGTTTTTGTCTGAAAAAGAAATTTGAATAGTGAACTATGAGGTGGTGAGATTGAGGTGGTAGAAATAGATCTGCTGATTTCGTCTGGGTTGGTATATACCGTATTGTCAAACATGACTGTTGTTAAGCTGTGCTGATATTATTGTGTTTCAGTTTGAAAGGTAATCAGTGAAATTACTTCGAGGTTTACTTCTAGGTTTCAAAACAATAACGCGTGAGTGATTCTTTGTGGTATTACATCGTAGTATTGCAACCTTGATTGCCGATGAGATCCAGGTGAGCTAAAAAGGCCACACTCGGCAATTCCTCTGAAATTGATTCAAACTTCGAATACGTAGGAGATCTTTAGTAATTTTCTGTTCGAAATCATCTTAGGTGTATGTTAGTATTTGTTGAACTACCAAGCAGAGTATTTCTTGGCTTTCGGCTTATGACCGTCGGTAAATCTGTGATTAGAGTCTAGCATACTTTAGGTATGCTGTGTATGCGCGGCTTAGACGAGCGGCGCTTTTCTCAAACATTAAAAACAATAGATAATTATTAGATTTTACAGACCGATAGTGTCGATTAACACGCCTTGATTAACAAGAGTCGGCCTTTACTGTTCAGGTAGTTTTTGAAGATGAATCCCAATTTCTTTTTAAGAATATTTTGAAAGTCCTCACCGCTAGGTTTGAATGAAATTTCAATTTCGAACTGTTTGTAGGCATCCTTTAGAGATGGCAGGGAGAGGAAGCTTTCTCCATCAAAACGAGGGACCACGCCTGTGACAGTCAGGATAGCTCTCGCTTCCACTGCAGCTCGGCTGTTGCTGACGCGGCACACGTATGTACCAGCGTCCACTTCGGTCACGCTTTCCAAGTGAAGGTTTGGCTGGAAACAAGTTTGCGTTTAGACATCGCACATAAGTGTAATGATTACATCTTTATCATCATCCCCATGCCTTGTCTCAATTTCAGTGTTTTAGTTTCACTGTCAGTGTGTCTAATCATGTGCGTTAATAATTAATTTTATCACTTGTTTAAAAGGTGGAGGAAAACCTCGTAAAGAAACCTGACCAAGGTCAATAACAACCGCGTCAAGGTCAGCCTGGTTGCGTACGGCCTCTGATTCTGAGAGGAGACTCGTGCCCAGCAGTAGGACAGTAAAGTCAGTGTAAACCGGTGTCCTTGAGGGGTAGAAACATTTTGAAGGGAACTGTATTTACTTCAGCCCTGTATCGAGCAGGACTTTACAAGTGAATGGGCACAAATTTCACCCAGACACGACAGTCAGCCTGATTCAGAAATAAATCAAATTGAATCAGGATCAAAGATTTTGTATGAAATATTTTTTCAATGCCCACAGTTACCTGATCGGAGGTGATTTCGGCGGGGAGCGGTGAAAATTCTCTTCTCCATTCAATGGCGACGGGACTTTCAAGGTTGTGTCTGCACGGCAGGTCCACTGAGTCTCGCAGGCGAGCAGTGTACTCCGAAACGTCTCCGCTGTTCTCGGGATATGACGGTCCACCTGCACCCATGAACAGTTACTTAGCTATGATATTGCACAGTATTTATCACGGCACTATACCATCACGGTTTGTTTTCCCTGAAAGTAACTGTAAAGAACTAACGGTAAAGATCCTGGTTTCTCAGTTTATATTATAGACTCATATATTCTACATAGGTGTCACGCATGTGTATAGTGCATGTACCGTAAGGGAGATACAAACAATTTCAAAATTGAAGGTTCTGGAACACTAGTAAGTTTAGAACATACCTGATTGAACCTCCAAATTGAAGTCATCGTAAGAGGAGCGTCCATACGCGTCGTTTCCAATGCAGCGGTATACGCCAGCGTCAGCATTGTTCACACCTTGTAGCGATAACATCACGCCGTCACCATAAGTCTGTGCAATAAAAACGTATAATTGAGTTATTTTAACCTGATGACGGAAGCCCACCGGCGAGGTGGAAAGACGTGCTGAAGGCAGATGGCAGCGACTGGATGAAAAGAGCTGAAGATCGGGCTCAGTAGTGTTCACTAAATGAGGCCTACCTAGCCTACGTCCAGCAGTGGACGAATACGGCCTGATGATAACCTGATGATGATAGATGGACTGTATTATGACGATATGATAGAAAAGGGAAATGAATAAAATTAGAACCAGGACAGGAGAATGATGCCCTATTTCAGTCGTACTTAGTGAAATAAGCATATTAATTGTGGATATTATCTCTGTTCTTATACCTGCGTAACTCTTACAACTAATAATGAGCTATTTTCTTACAATAAAAGAAAACATGGAACGCTGTCTCATATACCTATTTTATGTAACCGTGAATGGAACTTATTTCAGTGATGTCGCAAGAACAAGACTTATACTTACAAAGGAGGCTACGTATTGACTAGTTCCAAGGCGCTGCCACTGCAGCTTGATGTCTCTGGATCTTGGTTTGCAGAGCACAGCTACGTTGTCTCCGACCCTGAATTGCCTCCGAGGTTGGTCGATAGCTACCAACTGTTCCGACTCTGGATTTGGATCGCGGGGACCTACAATATTCCAAACATTTATTAGCTAAATTTAATAAGCGTAGAAGGTAAAATGAAATTACAATCAACCTCTTAAGCGATACCAACCAGTACACCACAATATTATTATACTTACGAATATATCCCACGGATATACTTTATATAGGTAGTATCAGTTTTGCACAAAATATAAATAGTACAAGAATTAAATTTAATGTTAATTCAAGCTCACATGCACACTTAGATCCGTCATCACTTCACAAAAGCTTAAATTTTTTGGTAAGTGTCAGTGAAGTAAATAAGAAATACCATAAGCCAAGGCAAACCTGTTAGTTGTTAATCTAATTTCCAAAACAAAGTTTTACAGAAAACATGACACCAACCGAAAAGAAAATACAATTATATGATTTAAAAAATGTCATTTTTGTGCCACAAAATTCCTAAAACTACATAATAAAGGGAGTGAAAACGATGAGTAAAATTTGAAACCAGGGGTAACAAAACAGTCCAATTGCAGTACAAACTGGGCCACTTAGTTACGATACAGCACAACACCCGCGCTGACTAGACAGACAACTGCCCAACACACCCGCACCAGATTTACCATAGTGTGTGAGGTAGTTGTTCCGACTTGCTCCCGAATAACGTTTATTTCGCCACAGGCAGTTCTCCTCATCGCTATTGTCTCGACAGTGCCTGTATCCATCGCATAGTAAGTGTTCGTTTATACAACCACTGTAGTCATAACAACGAAACTCCGTTTCTGAGCACTCATGACCTTTACGAGAAATGACAGCTTTATTACAAAATAACTTACAATGAAATTCTAAGATCAAGTAAAACACAAAACAGAAAATAATGTAGGGTTGTTAGAGAAAGGGTAATAAGAAACTATAAAATTGAATGGCTATAAGCATGCCTGGTTTAGAGGGCGAAGCAGAAAGGGGGATTGCAGCGCCACCACCGGAATTTAAGCTGGCTAATTGACCTTCTGACCAAATCACTGACCCTGAATGTGTAGATTGATGTAATTGCTAGTAATAACTCTTCCGTAAAGATCTCGTACGCTGCATACATATTTTCCGGAGTCTGTTTTTTGTGCGAGTCTGATGAACAGTGATCCGTCTTGCTTTTGCCTGATGGAGCGTGGGACAGGCCGTCCGTTCTTGGTCCAGACGATGCGGTAGTTGGGAGGCGGCACGTTGCAGCTGAGGTGCACGGCCGCGCCGACGTGTGCGGTTTGCTCGTTATCGTGCGACACCGATCCCGCAAGATCCGTATCTTCTATGGACGGTTATTGTCATGCAGTCAACTGAACCCTCAAGCGTTACCAACTACGTGTACGTTGGCATCATTCCTATAGTTACGTTACAATACTTCAAATTGGATTATTTTTTATCACAATCAAATCCACTCGATTGTAGGTATAATTAATCGACACAAGTCAATTAAATTAAGCTATTTTAAACGTACACGGAGTTGATGAGTAAAATTATAATGCATTCTATAAATGGTGTCGGTAATGGTCCAATGTAATGACTAGCATTCACGTAGCACAACTGAACGGCAAAAAAAATAACAGGTGCCTTAACAGTAGTGCATCCTGTACATCAGTGTTGTTGTGAAATCGATAAATTCGCATGACGAAATTTCGAAATTGATAGAATACCTATCGCAGGAGTAGTACCACAAAGTAACTATGAGATTCATGCAAATTTTGATGCAGTTCATGTCGTTGAGTATTGGTACAATTCAATGGTTGAATACCGATAATGGAATACAAAATGATCACTGTCTTAACCTGAAAGTCCGCGGCATTTATTATGTAATAATATTTTTGTAATAATGCTTTCCGGGTGTTGATGGGGTTGCCCCGTTTCTGTAGCGCATCAGGGATGTTTGCCGAAGCCCGCGTAGATTGTTTTTACACTACGATGCGAAAAAGATGCGCCTCCCTGGTGCGCTGTGTGCGGGCCAGCCCCAACATTATATACGTCGCGAGCAGACTGGACTGCTTGTGTGTGAATCGCTGCTGCAAGCTTTCTGCTTCGGTATTGAGCTTGTAGCAGGGATTTTACATACATTGCAGTTCATCTAGGTTAAGTTTTAGTGTAGGAATACTAACATAGTTATTAATATATATTGTTATTAACATTTTGATTCCCAGTTACTTGTAAATAAATTATAAATATATAAATAATTTATTTAAGTTAGCCTGTGGTATTACGTCATTGTTTTTATTTAAATTAACTCAATTTAAATAAAAACAATTTTGAAAAAAAAAAAATCTTCAAATGCTTGATTTGTTTGGTTGCTTTTACTTATGTAGTAGTTTTACTTAATAGTGAGTTTATTTGAGTATTTGTTCTATCAATCTCGATGTTAATCTACCGTAAAGTTATGTGCTGTTGGTGCTCATGCCATCTGTTGGAAAAGAGGCTGGTTACATACCGCTAACGACGACCTCTGCGATAGCAGAGGCGTTGCTGTATCGGCTTCTGGCAACACATTCGTATCTGCCGGCATCCTCCACTTCGATTTGGTGGAATATCAGCGTAGACGAGCGAGTGTCTACACGGCTGTAAAAATTTTTTTTACTAGAATACCATTCAAGACTATGTCTTTTTTTTTCTTCTGATTTAAGGGCGTTGCCCCACTAGAACGTACAGGTACTGTTTTCAAACACAAATTATCATCAGATAAACCCGAAACAACTGAACAAATACTTTTCTCGTGTGGGAATCGAACTCGACTATAGAAGGCACTCAGTGCGATCACCCATCGCGCCGTCATAATTATTGCAATGAGACCAGAGTTTGCGTTTGTTGTTGTCATAAGGACCCAAGCAGGCTGAGTTTATACTTAGCTGGCTATATTGACTGCCAGTGTTAATGTGCGAGAAATGACACATAAAAACAAAACCATCTCTCGTACCGAGCTGCTCTTAGCGAGACCTGATACATTTTTTTGGCTTACAACCTTACGTCCATCATAAAAATACCTGATACTCACTTGGAAGGAACGCTGGTCAAAGGTCTCCAAGCGATATCGACTATGTCATCTCCTTCGACGATGCACTCGACGGTTGGAGACTGTCCTGGATGAACGGTCTGTGTAGGTGGACGCAAAATTATCCTCGGCGCGCTGACTACGACCAAACTGGTGTATACTGCCTCTCGAACTTCGTTGTAAGCGTCGAGTATATTGCACACGTACTGTCCGGAATCGCTCTTTGATACCTGGATGTTATAAATTGTCAAAATTAATAAATATCATATCAGCCAAAGGACGTCCGCTCCACTAAGACCTTTACCAGGTCCTCCGTTTAATAAAATTAAACCGTTAACTAATTCATTTTCTTTGCAGGTTAGAGAAAATACTGTGAATTAGTTAAAATGTACATAAGAAGTTATTTTACGTACATTGAAGATAATAAGGCGTGACCCGTCCTGGATAGCGTTTCTTTGCAGCGGCTGCGAATCTAGCCTGACCCACTCCACTCTGACGCCTGATTGTCTACAGCTGTAATCATATTAATATTATTTAATAAAGCAAACTAGCTTATTAACTACAAATGTTTCCTCATTACATTTTTCTTTAACTAAAGATATCAGTTCCTTTTGATGGAGCAATCACCACGGTTCTCTATCTTTTGCCTTCTAAACTTCTTTCCTTCGATTCCTTTAATTTCACCTTTAAAAAGTTCACCGGTATATTATAGTAATAGGGGGCGACCCTATTTCCACTAACCAGGCACAACTCTAACTCGGAGCTGCTACTGAAAAATTTATAGAATAACTCAATAACACTTTGCTTGACCTGGGAATTGAACCCAGGACCTCTTGCTTAGCAGTGGTAGTTACGCCCAATAGAATAATGAGGCAAGCAGACAATAAGTTGAAGTAAATTCATTAAACTATTCAGTAAACAATGTGTCCTTACTCGATGATGGTTTCCGGTTGTCCTTCAGTGGCGTATAGGTTGCTAGGTGTTTCGTAAGTTTGACTAGGGTTTGAATCCGGGTCGATATCGGTGTCACCACTTCCTGCTTATTTAAGAATATTTCATTTAGAATTATGGTGTAGTATGTTAATTGAAGGGAGATTTTTCTCGAAAATACCACTGAGCTCACGTACTATCAAGTAAGCAGCTTGATCATTTAAAAAAAAATACCTTCATCAGGGAATCCAACGTCGTCTCCTCGGCTAACAATGACAGCAAACTGTTCCGTGATAGTGCCAGCAACTGATGATGCAGTGCAGGTGTAGTAGCCATTGTCGCGCTCACTGGCTGAAGATACGCGCAGAGCTGCGTACCCGGGTGACGGAGATACAATCTCCCTGTAATCGCCTTCTAAAAAAATTACAAACGTATGAGTTACAGCTTGACCCCTCTATCGCAGGAAGTCGTATACGAAGTAGAGATAATTATTATTGGTTATAGTGAAATTATGTTAGAAAATTAAAGCATACCACTGCAGTGATGTTTGATTAACTAAATAGACGGATAAAAATGTATTATTAAATTAAGTATATTAATATTAAAATTAAGCCGGTGAGTGTGAGAAGAGTTGATTTTAATCAACATAGTAAATCATACAATATTTTTTTAATCATCTGCCAACGCGCATCAGCGTGGGGTGTGGACAAGACCTTATCCTTCTCATTCTGAAAGGAGACCCGGAGAGGAGACTTCAGATAATGGGTACAATATATTTATATCCTTTTTTTTATTATATATATTTGTAATACATAGGAAACACTCAGGCAAACACAAACGCTAATGTTCATCACATAAATATTATTTAATTTTGTGTTCAGTGGGAATAAGACCTGAATTCATGTTCAGTATGTAGTACTCCGGCAATCAAACCTTTTAAAGTAAAAAGTCTCTACTTACGTTGGATAGACACCATAGGTTCTGGGTAACCGTTGGCCCTGCACTCGATGTTGACAGGATCGCCCTTGGCCACTTGGAGGTAGTTGTTAGGTGTGATGGTGATCTCTGGCGGTGACCGCACTTTGATGATTGCGCTGTCGCTATGGGAACCCGCATCGTTGCGAGCAGTGCACGTGTATTCGCCCTCATCATTGACTTCGATCTTGGTAAACCTTTAAAAAGGATCAAGTTTGTTGAGTCATTCTATAGACCTGCTTTTAAAGTAGCTCTCTTAGTCTGTCGTATACTTTTGTTAAAATTGGTACCGAAAAACTTTGGAGAAGGTTTTGTCTCAAAAAGCCTTATGGGCCATTTTGAGACAAACGTATAATTTTATTATAAATGTCAAAGTTTCGATATTTTTTATTCAATCACGCAAAAATGACAGAACAAATTTAGCAGAAATTTGACTAAAACATTATAATCTGGATGTGTTATTGATAATGTGTTAACATAGGGTCTTTTTTCATCATCGTAGTCTGTGGATCACATGATTCAAACAAACCCCAGGTTCAGTACAACATACCTCAACACATTCTGAGGTTGTATTTGTGTGTATGATGAAAGGGGGCGGCCGGCGTTCCTGTTCCATGTCACGTCAGGTTCTGGAATGCCTCCCACGACGCGGCACGTCAGCTCGTATTGACCTCCCAAGGGGACTGCCTGTTCACCCTGAGGCCAGATCTGCACCCTAGGAGGCTCGCGTCCTAAAAATATAAATATTTAGGACCACACTTCCCTGAACTAATTTTTAAACAATTATTGTGGATTCAATATAAATTACATAACTTACCATCACGCCTGTATTCCCCAAAGGGTTAAGTAGAGGTGTACTAATGTACACCCACAGTTTTCCAGTATGTTTATGTCCTATGTAACAGAGGGCGAATCTTTTACCATTAACGGGATACAAATCCAAAGTCTGAGCTGCTACTGAGAATACTAATTACTGATTCATAGAAAAACCCAATCACACTGCTCGACTTGGGAATCGAACCCATGATCTCGACCGTAGCAGTCGCTCTTAGGACCACTAGGCGTGTGGAATATATTACTTGTTTATTAATAATTCAACTGCTAGTTTCAAATTGAGAAAGAGCCGATCACAAGTAATAGGATAAGGCTAGGCGAAGAGAATGACAGAGTCTGGCATTTAAGCAGTTTAGTTTCCGATACTTACTCTCAATTTCAACGAAAACATAGATGTTGGCAACTGGGTTGTTGTTGACGGAGCCTTCGCAAAGATAATATCCTTGATCACTGTCTTGAGCGTTGTTTATGATCAGTGTGTTTCCGCGTTGGCTTGAGGAGGGGCCGAAAGAACCTTCGTGCTGAAGAAAGTAGAAAATATTAGGGTGGTGTCCAGTGCAGAAAATATCTAAGTATATCTTTAAGGTGGAAGGATCTGCTCACGCTGCAGTTTGTCTGCAGGTATTAATTATCAGATTATCTTTTAAAAGTGCATACAGAAAGAAGTAATTTTTTATAAGTTACATTTGTATGAGAGAAATCCCAAAACAAATTCAGAGAAGAGGAGTGGTCTTCATAAATCGTAAGCTTCATGACCCCCCATTACATAACACAAACCTTCTAAAAGTAGACACTTCACGAATATTTCGTGAATTCTTATTAATTATTTAATAATAATTGATAAAATATTCGTAAATATATTACCAGCTTTAAAATAATACTCGTAATACTCACTTTGGACCATTTGATCAACATCGACGGGTTATCCACAGGGTTGCAGTCGACTGTTCCACTGCCACCAGTCGGGATTTTGAGACGGTCAACAGACACGGTGATATTTACGTTCTCAGGTTGTGGTGCCAAGGGTACCACAGTCACTAAGATTGGCACTGGGGCTACGTCTGGTGATAATGGCGCCTGGCAGATGTATACTCCTTGATTCTCCAACAGGGCATAGTCGATGTATAACACGCCGTTATCGGAGCGCACGTTTGGTGAAAACACTGAATTGTCTTGCCTGTAAAAAAAACCTTATTTAAATAGTGTACACAGTTAGATTTTAAATTTCAGACGCTCAGATATATTCTCCGCTATATAGGGTAAGGAACTTTTCACATTTATAATAATGAAAAATGATGAAAGTGTCACCAGTTACAGAAAAGTTGTGCAGTAATCGCTTGTCGTAGTATGGTCATAATATGATACTTACGAGTGAAGAGCATGTTACCAGGAAGGTTTTGAGTATAAATGTGGATGGATTTAAGGGAAGGGGGAGAACAAAGAATAGATGGATGGACTGTGGGAGAGATGCTAAAAGGGAATTGAAGGATGAGATGACGGCTAAAAGATATATATGTATGGAAGAAAAAGATATACTACGCCGACCCTGAGTAATTTAGAATAGGGGTAATCTGGCTGATGATATTTTTGATTTGATACTTACAATAAAACATGAATTATAATTTTCAATGGCGCACGTTGACATTTGAATAAATTATATCTGGATATAAGAGAGACTGGCAGAAGAGCGTGGGAATTGGAACTATAGAAAAGAGGCCCATACCAAAAAGTGGGTGAAGCCGGGCTACGGATGATGACGATCCTTACCTAACCCAGTCAATCGTTCCAGCTGGTATGTTCGTGGTTCCTGTACAGGCGATCCTGATGCTTTGACCCTCGTCCACGGATGGAGATGGTATGGAGACTTGGAGCTTGTCTCGCGAAGGCCATGAAGGTCTTTGACGAACCGTGACCACTGCGGTACGGTCAGAAGAACCCACCGTGTTGGATGCAATACATCTAAACAAAAATAGAATTTGTTAAATAGGATACCTTGACATTATTCACTTGTGACAATTGTTAGTAGTAGTTAGAAGGCTTTGGATATATGTCTGATGGCTGTCGCTTCGGGTAGAATACTGATTGGTTCATACAGTTTAGTTCAGACTGAAAGTCGAGCCAATATAGTTGGGAATGACTTAGGATGATGGTGATGTTTCCAACAGTGAACTAAGACAGAAATTGGACAAATGTCCAAAATAACTAGGCTTAGTTCTTACCTATATTCTCCGGAGTCTTCTAGTCGAGCGCTTTCGATTAAGATTCGATTATCGTAGTACGTTGCAGATAATGGCAAGGGTTTTCCGGAGCCCCTCTGCCACCTGATTGTAGGAGTAGGATTGCCTCGAACGCGGCAGTCTAGCTCAATTCGGTCACCTTCATAGTAGTCCTTCACCGATGGATAAATTTCCACGACGGGCATCATCATTCGATTGCCTGAAGAATACAAGGAATCTTAATTTTTTGTTGTTCAAGTAAATTCAAGAAGAGTATAGAAGTAGAAGTAATACTAGAAGCTAAGAGTATGTAATCATCACTTACCCGGGGCATAGAAAATCCAGAGAGGTACAACTGTTCCAAAAATGTTTGCGTGATGTGAGAAAAATAGTCCACATTAGCATAATAACATAACATAACATGCGCACACCACTGTACTTTCCAAACAGTTAGGCAGAGGTGTATGTACTAATATACATTGACAGTTCAACAATACCTTTATCGTAGAATCTATTGCCATTTAACTGGCCATATATCCAAACTCCGAGCGGCTGTTGAGAATTTCATAGAAAAAACCAATAACAATTTGCTCGACGTGGGAATCGAGGACCTCTATCGTAGTAGTCGTATGTATAACCACTAGAGTAACGAGCCAGTCCTAAGACTTTTAATTTTATTTCAAATGTTAAACTCACCTGGTACTTTGAGAGTGGTGCTTGCTTGATACGTGCTCATGCCATCACTGGTTTCGCATATGTATTTCCCGCTATCAGATACTTGGAGATTTGTTATCAGAAGAAGGCCGACATTGTCATCCATGTGGGTTCTATCCAAAGGTAATTCGCCATCACTCTTAGTCCACCTGACCGGCAAAGGAATCCTACTGGTGCGGCTTTGAGCTCGGCAAGTGAAGTTGACACTGCTGCCTACTTCCCGAATATGAATGGAGGGGCCTGAGATCTTGACAACCACTGTCGGCACTGGCGGTGGTGGGCGCGTAGGTGGCTCGGTCACGGATGAATCTCCGGCTGTATAAATTAAAAAGTTATACATACTGCCAAGGAGACTTTAGAGTCGACGTTTGGTGATGAAAACCACAATAATATTAGTATCTAGACCTGGCTATGAAGATACTGAGATCCAAGATAACTAAATATTTGCTGTAAGAAATAAAAAGGAGCAGAATTGAATACTTGAACATTAATTTGAAATTTCAATTTGTCTAGCAGAGGATATTTAAGATAACAAAATTCGACTTATGATAAAGGTATAACTAGGTACATAAAGTGGTACATCATGATTGGACACAATGAATGATTGACGACGCGAAAGCCACGTACACAACATATTATTTTATGTTAACACGGCACATAGTATTAGAATTGTTTCGCTACGGATGAGAGACAGCACTTTGTTTTTGTTTAGTTGTTATGATGTTGACTGATTAGACTTGAGCCACATGTAACGGCACGAGGACATAAGACGCCCGAAGCACCTTCAGTCGTGGCTACCTGGCTCCGGCAGAGTGGTGGTCAGTACACCGAGGGTGTATCCATTCTCGGTGATCGTGTGGCATTCGTAAATCTCCCCTTGTCGTCTGATGTCCCAAGTCGTGCGCCAGACATGGGTGGAATGCCATCCATCCTTGTGTAGTCTTGACTCATAATAATACTTTGGATGGTGTTGTTCTCGCCCCTCATGGAAGAACTTTATAGTGAGCGGTTCCGGGGCACGGTATTTGCACGTAAACGTGACTATTCTTGTGTAATAGTCGTTGTCGTCAGCTTCTTGGATTGTTGGATGAAGTTCCATCACTACTCCTATCGGCCGTTTAGTAAAATTTTATTTGTAAAAAATATTATATAATAAACCTACTTGTATTATGTTTTATAAGATTTATTTTTACCTATTAAGTTATACGCTCTTACTAATAAATCATTGTATTTTATTATTATTATAATATATTGTTTTATTATAATAAAACCTACAAAAACTATTTAATCAACATGAAAAATCACTTTAAAACTATTTTATACACATGTTATAGTAAGGGGGGTAGTGTAACAAAAATAGTATTTTCTTCTATTAGATTATAGATTTAACATAACATACTATTTATATATCATCATGCTTATATTCAGCAAATGGTTAGGCAGAGGTGTGCCAATTATGTACACCCATAGCTCGCTGGTATGTTGAAGTCCCATGTAATATGGGGCAAGCCATTAACCAGGCACAAATTCACACTCCGAGCTACTACTGAGAATTTAATAGAAAAACCCAATAACACTTTATTCGACTTGGGAATCGAAGCCAGGAATTATAACTTAAAAATCTTGTTTCTTTATGGTTATTGAAACATGTGCAGTGAAAGCTTACCGATGGCAGAGCAGTCTTGTCCGGTGTAAGGAGGTAGACAGTTACAGGATAGCTGTCCTAGGTTGTCCAGTTGGCAGTCATGTCCGTTGCAAGAACACTGTTGGCATTCGCCTACCAGATTCTTGTAGTATCCAGGCTGGCAGCTCTCACAGCTGGTGCCTCTGTATCCAGGCGGGCACATGCAGATCTGCAATACATTTAGTTTTTAATATTATAAGTAAATTTTTATACAATACCATCTAGTCCCAAACTAAGCAAAACTTGTACTTATTATGGGAACTAGACAATGGATATAATACGTGGATATACATACTTTTATTTGTAAATACATACTATTAATACAGGCAAATCAAACACACAATGCTCATCACATTTGTGACCTGTGCAGTGGGAATCGAACCCTCGTGTGTCGCCAACCCGCACTAGGCCAGCGTGGTGGACTACAGCCTAATCTCAATCTGAGAAGAGACCCATTCCCAGCAGTGGGACAGTATATAGGTTGGTCATAGATAAGATATTACATACCTCAATGCCTTTCGCGGCTGGCAATACAGTGTCGTAGTTCTGAGTAGCGGTGTCCATGGAAACGTCAGCTATGGTGGTGTCATCTATAATGGGAGCCACGGTGGCCCTCACGAGCACTCTCTTGAGGTTCCTAAGTACACTCATGAAGTCGCTGCGAGTCGCCGGCGTGTTGGTATTGAGGATGTACCAACCCTCCTCCTTGAGAGGCACTTGGTAGCTCTGTATGAAAAAAAAATGGTGATGAAATAAATAACATGTAGGGGAAAGTAGGGTAATTGAGAACGGCGGGTAATTGGGAACACGTTAACAAGTCATACTTCCCCTCCTCCTATCCCGTCTCGTGACTATTCAAGGTACGCGTCCTTCACCCCTCAGTGCCCGAGCGACAGTGGGAGCGGAAGGCCGCACGCATCTTGTCACGGTGAGTTAAACATTTTTTTTTGCATTTTTGTTAATTTTTTTGTGTTCTCATACAATGGATGTAAATGTCATACTTCTGAGTACATTGTCACTATATTTCGTAAGTTTATTGTATGGATAATCCGTTTTCAAATGCCACGTGTTATAAAACTCACTAAAAATGCTATCGAGGATGGCGACCATTTTTATTCAAATTGTTTACTGCGGGTAATTAGGAACGGTAGAAACGGGAATGTGAGGGGTAATTGGGAATGTTCCCAATTACCCCTTACATTCAATACGAGTATCCACCGGCAGAAGACTGGATAATGTGCTCTATTTGTAAGCTTTGGGCACATGAACAATGCACTATGGGCGAGACCATTAAAGGTTACGTGTGTGATTTGTGTCGCCGAAAGTAATTGTTACTGTTTCCTGCGCCACTTCTATTTACCCCATACCGTTTTCATTTGCCCCACGGGCTGATCTCAATTACCCCATAAGGTGTCGGGTAAAAAGGAACGCCATGGTTTTTTGTTTTTATTAATATGTCTTATAAAAAGTTGATTATTATGATATATTTTGACAATTATAAGCAAATAGATAAGTAATGTTTATTTATTAATAAAAGTTGATTATATTTAAATAAAAAAAGCCATTTTTTTTGCCCATTTAAGTTAAGTGTTCCCAATTCCCCCACTTTCCCCTATTCTGTATTCCCCGAAACGTAAGGCAGACGTATTGTTAAGCTTTATTGGTCAACGTTTCATAGTGGAAATCCCCGCAATCAGCACTAAGCGTTTTGCTTCGACATTCCGATCATCCCTACAGCGAGGGAATGGAATGAGCTGCCTGAGTCTGTATTTCCTGACGTGTACAATTTGGGGGTCTTCAAGTCCGGATTGAATAGGTATCTTCTAGGTAAGCGTGCTACATTTTATACCACATCGTCACTTGTTATCAGATGAGATTGTGGTCAAACGCTAACCTATCGCAATTAAAACAAAAGACTTGCAGACCATACAAAATAATCAGCGTATTCTAGTTGCCAAATACATATAGTCTTCTTTTTTATTTTCAAATATTTGTATAAGTAGTTTGACTTACGTAAGAGACGCCAGACGGGAACTGGTTGGGGTTGGTCCAGAAAATGGAGATGTCGCCACCGTCAAGGACCACGTCCGTGCCGCGGTCAGACTTGTCGTACTGAAGCGAAGAAAACTTCTGTCGTAGGGACAACGTTCCGCCGTACGATAGAACTCGGTTACCTGTAAAAATATAGATGTTACAACACGTAATACAGTACAACGATTTAACTGTGCCTCTGTAAATATAGCCTTCTTGAACAGCCACGCAGGTAAAATCACACAAAAAAGTGTTTTCTTTTTTATCTAACTGCTGTGAAAAAAGTGTGTAGAAAAAAGTGTTACGGTGTAAAAATATAAGGAACATTATTATGAATGTGATGCATTTTGTTCTCCATTCTGCTATACAAACAGTGCACATAGTAATCTGATTCGAATTTCATTTAAACTTCTATTTATACATATTTAATAACTCTTTAGCTGGTATTAGGAAAAAGATTTTAGACTAATATTAACCCGGCGGTCTAGTGAAGTAATCATATTATCATACTAATATTATAAATGTGAAAGTTTGTATATTTGTTTGTTTATTTGTTACTCAATCACGCAAAAACGGCTGAACCGATTTGCATGAAATTTGGTACCCTAATAGTATGTGACCGGGAATAAAGTATAGGCTACTTTTTATCCCAAAAAAATGTGGGAATATCCCGGAAGTCCCGAAAAACGGATATAGGAGAACTACTTACGGGATTCAAATGAATTTTCATATTTAATTTTATCATACTTATCATACTTTCATACTTACATAGGATGTCACTGGAAATAACAAATAGGATATATTTTACCCAAGAAAAATGTGGGAATATCCCGGAAATCCCGAAAAACTAATAGCTTACGGGATTTGAATGAAATATCATACACACATATTATGTGACCGGGAATATCAAATAGGATATATTTTACCCCAGAAAAATGTGGCAATATCCCGGAAATCCCGAAAAACGAATAGCTTACGGGATTTGAATAAAATTTCATACATACATAGTATGTGACCGGGAATAACAAATAGGATATATTTTACCCCAGAAAAATGTGGGAATGTCCCGGAAATCCCGAAAAACTAATATCTTACGGGATTTGAATAAAATTTCATACAGACACAGTATGTAACCGGGAATAACAAATAGGATACATTTTACCCCAAAATTATGTGGGAATTCCCAGAAAACTTATGTAGGAGACACCTATACGGGATTTGAATGAAATGTTGGTACACTAATAGTTTATGATTGGCGCTAGCATATTGAATACTTCTTTTTTCGGAACAAAGCGGGAATTTCCCTAACATTGAGTACTTCTTATCCCATGAATACAATCCGACAACAATTGTGTTACTAAGTCTAGGCGTACGAAGTCGCGGGTAAAAGCTAGTTAAACTATGTATACGTACCAGGGAAGATGGGTAACGACCAGTAAAGTTGTACATTAGGGTTGAAATTGAAGGTGTACAATAATTCACTCTGTTGGAACATTGGCACGAAGTTGTCACTGATGACCATGTTTGCATTCAAGTCGGTGATGGTGAATCCACCGTAGTTGTCTCCCAGCACTGGCGCGGCCAAAGGCACCCGTGTGTAGTGGTTGCCCTAAACATATTGTGTTTTTAATCCACTTATAAAAGAAGAATATTCTCAATTGGGTAGTTGAGTGTTGTTTGATTTATTCATAATAACAGGCTTAGTGGAAAATATAATTAATTATAAACTGTTTATTGAAACAACAATTCAAACTAACTAATAAAGTACTAAGATTTATGAGAACTTTATTGGTTTTTTGAAAAATAAGAAACATTAAACGCGCCTTTAAACTTTTTAAATATTTTTTCGTTGGCCAAAGAAAAAGTGGTCTGTAAATCTGAATACTCACTTCATGGCAGTCTCTGGAAATGCCAGAACAATAGCAAGGCAGGCATCCATCAGGGTTGCCAGCATCGAGTCCGAAGGTACCAGGTCGGCAGCGGTCGCAAGAGTCGCCTTCAACGTTCTGCTTGCAGTGGCAGATGCCTGTTTCATCGCAGGGCCTTGTTGTGCCGCGGGGGTCGCAACTGTTATAATATAATTATATTTATATGTTTATGTTTGTGCAAAACTGTGTTTGTAAACACATCCATTGCTATCCTAGTGCACTGAAGGAACTATTTTTTTTTAAATAATGATAAAATAAACATCTGTGTAAGTAAGTATCTGTGTTATAGTTATACACACACTTATACACATTAAAAAAAAACCTATAACATATGTATAGACCTATTATCATAATAATGTCAACAAATACTTGTGCAGAAACTTGTACTCGATGTGTTTATATGGCACTATGTAAGCTATTTTTTTAATTAGCCAAAAATAAATTAAATAACGAAACTTTAGGACTTTTCAAAAAAACATTTAAATAACTAAAAAGTTCTTGTAAATTTTAAATACGTAATATGACGAGAAAATTAGTCAATATAAAGCCTGAAAGAAGAGTGACTTACGAGCAAGGCCTGTCCGTGACTACGGTATCTACGCAGTTGCCGTAAGGGTCGGGCTCATAACCTGGTTTGCAAATATCGCACTGATCGCCAGCAGTGTTGCCAGTGCAGTCCTGTACAGAAAAAAAAATCAAGATGCCTCGATCATACATGAGTTTGGTCAATTATGGAGAAGATGTCCTTTTTAGTGGAGCTTCAGTCAGTCAGTTTAAAAGGATTCCAGGAGTATGAGGTTAATAAAGATCTGTTCTCCTTTTAACCATCAGCCAATATTTAATGGCCTCCTGAAAAGGCCGAAAAAGATTTCGGTCGTATGACCAGTCAATCTAGATTAAGGTCTTTTGGTCAACGGAATTAAGAACACAATACTGTCCATGTAATATATAAAGCGTTTAATGGCAGCTTTCTTTGCAAGGATAAGAATAAGATGTCTGGGTCGATAACCAGCCGACCATCATCTGATCATCCCGAAATGCGTGAACACAGCTGAACATCGAAGATACCAAAAGTCAAATTCATGCTAGAATTAATTCTCGAAATCTCTGTATTTCTGAATTTGGTTCTGTGGGCTGGATAGCCAGCAAATCACCACACATAATGGCTCAACACAATGTGACCGTAACAATATAGTTACTGTCGTGTAATCTCGTGTTTTAATCCTTTGTAGGACATGTACTTGACTACCACATATTTTTACCACACAAATGCTATTATCAGACTTATATCTTACGTAGCAGACTCCAGTCTCTGGGTTACACATGCTGGATTTTCCGTTGCAGGCACAAGGTTCGCAGTGCTCCAAGTAAAGGCCACTGGAACTCCTGCAATATAAAATAAGTATTATGGTTGTTTCATCCAAATTGACAGAATAAGTAGTCTTATCTGATCTGATAATTAGACAGAGGAGTCTCATGTGAGATGCGAGAGCGTCTTTCTTAGTGCATACATAAACTTATACCTTTTCCCATGGGGCAGAAAGGAATCACAACGCCAGTTGCTAAAATTCTTGTTTTTTTTTTACATCTTCCACCTTCATAGACGTACGACCGTCGCGAGTACTACCCAATTGAACATTTTCAAGGACCTAACCAATAATGTTGGTGTACGTCTTTCTAGGCCGTCTCCTCCTGGCGTTTCCGCAGACATTAATTTGCTTTATCTCGTTTGTAAGTCGCTTTTCAATCCTTTTCTCGGTATATCCAAACCATATTTCTTCTCATTTCGTGTGTTCACCGTTTTTTAAACCCCAAATATGAAGTAGCAGATACCTAATTATCTTAATCTCCTTAGCGATGAAGAAGTAACTAACCTTGTATAACCAGGCGCACAGTCTTCGCATGAGGTTCCAATGTATCCATTAGGGCACACACACTGTTCCACATGGAACGCTGTTGGTCCATAGCCATCGGGTTCTGCGGTGTCAATGCTAGCGCTGACCGGCGAAGCTAGTTGCGAGTTCGGTGAATAGGTTGCTTTAATCAAAATCGTCTTCACGTCAGCCAAAGCTAACAGGAAGTGCTCTCGGGAAATTTCCTTGCCGTCGGGTCTGTTAAAAAAACCATAGAATCATTATTTACTATCTATGTATTGCCAGATGAACTATGGGCTTATATTACTGGAAGCCTAATACAGTGAACTAGAGTCGGTTTTAAGAAAGAAAAGTAAGAGGAATATTCAATATTTACATGCTTAAATTGGAGCTTACAAATATACTGTTGAACCTCTAGTAAACCTTTTCCTTAACCATCGAAAATTTTAAATTATGATGAATGTATGCAAGTCCGGAACTGCGAAGTTTTGGAACGAAAAAGGGACATTTCGTCGTTCCAAAACTTTAGCGTAAATATCTTAAGATTATTAGAGCTTACCTCTGCCATCCCTTTTCTAGAAATTGGACGCTCGCGTTCAAAATACCATCATGATTAGCTGAGAAATCTCCGAAGTAGTGGAATGTAAGCCGGTTGTCCTATAACAAATATTTTGCAATGTGAATAACTACGATTAACCACACTACATTCAACTACCTAGTGTTGAACAATGGTGTTAGCTACAACATTTAAAAATAAGATTTAGAGACACAAAATGGTCAAATTTTTTGATGCGGACAATAAAATTACACATTACGGAGAAGTAAATAATAAACAGACCTCATTTCAGAATAAAATCTATAGAAACGAGTGATTGTGTTGAACAGGTACAGACACTTACACTAATGAGTTGGACATCAGCAGCGGTGTTCCTCAACCTGGGATCAGATGTACCAACCGCATTCTTAAGCGTGTATTGCAGCCAACCACCGTATGCCGTCACTTTGTCTCCAGCGAAACTATTTCGAGAGTAAGCAAAATTATGATTAGCAATCAGAAGAGACTTTTCCAGCTCAAACGATTATTTTTCATCCTCTAAGATTGCAAGTGGCATCCATAGCGACTTTAGTAGTTGTCTCTAATTGTACGAATCTGAGTAAATTTTGAATAGATTACCTGGCTGGAAGACTCCAGTAGTAAATAGTGGATGGGGAGCGATCGATTTCATTGAGTGAGATGTCCCCGCGATACAAGCGAGGTCTCAAGTCAGTTTCAACTGGCGCTGTGTATCTAACGGAGCCCGGAGGTCCAGCAGGGGAAATGTCGTAGATCTTCACTTGTTCCACGATTTGAGGTACGTTGAATTGAACGCTGACGGTCTTGCGGCGAAGGCTGCTGCTCTTACATTGCTGCGACACGCCCGAACAGAAGCAAAGAGCGCATCCGTGTCTGAAATTTCAGTAGTGGTCAGATATTGTATTGTACTTAAAAAAATTTGGAACATATTATGAAGGGCTCGTGGTTAAGTAAAAACTGCGCTGATCTACTTCGTACACGGTGACGCCATAAATATCACGATCAGAGTTGCCGATGATTGACCTTTTTAATATAATTAACGAGATTTATAATTCAAATAAATGTAAAATAAACTAGTGGCCCACCTATATATCTCGTGTTTTTCATATATTTCGTTATTAAAATAAACTGTATACAATTGCTAATTTAAAATTGTTTCATTATAGAAACAAGCAAGTAGAAAAATGCATACTGCTCAGGTAAATTATTTAATTATAGTGGCAACATATCCAACGTCAGACTGTCGATGACGTCATAGAGTATCAATCTCGTGACATCACAGGAAGAGAGTACCTGTGAGCCATGTTTTATAATTTAAAATTAAATAACATGAAATTATGTAATAACAAACATAGATAAACTTAAAAATAGAAACTTCTTTTTGATATGTATCATCAAGGTTACATACAACACCTCCCTTTTAAAGTAAACCCATATGAGTTTTTTAATAAACTTGACCAATTCTAGTTTTCCTAACATCCGGTTCTTCTAAAACATTAGGACTCTGAGATTTATCTTTATCAATACAATCCTCAGGATATTCAAAAACAAAATTAAGGTACACCTGTAATCTACCACGGTTTGAATTATTACCTGAAGTCATTGGATAGGTAGAATGAGTCGTTCTTGCACTGGTCGCAGTACCGTCCCTGGACGTTGTCCTTGCACACGCATTCATCAGGTGGGCGGTTCACCTTGGTGCCGATAGCGTTGCACTTGGTGACGTGGACTGGTTTGCACGTGTTGCCGGGGATCAATGGGTTGCCTTCGTAACCAGGAGCACATACCTCGCAGTGTTTGCCTTCGTAGCTGGAAAAAAATTTTCATTCATTATAATGCAATTAAACCCTTGACAAGTTTCCCCTTGCAACAAATATCCGACGGCAGGAAATCGAGTTTTCGATCATAGGGGCCGAATCCGAGACTAAGTGAATTTAAATGGTGAAATTTCGTTATGAACATACGTGTAGGCATCTATGGGCCGCGCCGGCATCATAATTGATATGGACAGCGTGTCCACAAAATGGAACAGAAAACCAGTAAATAATTTAACACCACCGATATTTTTTGCTAGATTCATATTTAATATTATAACGCTTACGCTTTTATGCCTAAACCACTGAACCGATTCTGATAAAATTTGGTACAGATATAGGTTAGACCTTGGAAAAGGATATAGGCTACTTTTTATCTCTGAAACAGCTAGTAGAAGGTGGTTAATAAAGTTTGAAGGTAAGACAATAAAGGCACTCCAAGATTGGTTCTATTAGGTAGTACTATTCTCATAGTTTTGTAAACAGCTAAAATATGAAAGAAAACACAATTGATAGGCTAAAAAGGCATGCAGAGGTATAACAAAGTACACCCACAGTATGTTTAGGACCCATATAACAAGGGGTGAACCTATTGCCATTAACCAGGCCCAATTCTAAACTCCGAGCTGCTACTGAGAATTAAATAGAAAAACACTTTGCTCGACCTGGGAATTTACCTTAGACCTTACAAACACTAAGCTAATGAGGCAGGAATCATAATTTTATGATTCACATTAAAAATTATGAAATATGAAGTAGCCTTTGGCCCACTTGATCTTATCAGTTCTTACCCGGGGAAGCAGTCACAGTAGACCGATCCTTCCGGTCCAAGAGAGCACGTTCTGGCAAATTGGTTTTCGCGGTTGGTGAGCGGACAAGGACACTGTTTGCAGGCTAAGCCACTGGATGGGTCACCATAGGTTCCCGGTGGACACTCTTCAGGCACACAGTCGCCGAGCCAAGGTCCAACCTTCTTGCGTATGAAGCCTGAAGCGCATTTCTGGAGAGAAAGAATGATTTACATATTACATACCTTTTTCTGTAACCCCTGCCTGTACACCCACATTTCGCCGGTACCTATGTTTAGGTCCCATGTAATAAGGGGCGAGCCTATTGCCATTAACCGGGCACAATTCCAGACTCTGAGCTGCTACTGAGAATTTCATAGAAAAATCCAATAACACTTTGCTCGACCTGCCGAACCCAGGACCTCTAGCGTAGCAGTCACGCTTAGGAACATTTGACTAATGAGGCAGTCTTTTCTATACTAATATGTTAAAGCTGAAGTGTTTGTTTGTTTTGTTGAATGGGCTTATCTTAGGAACTACAGGTTCGAATTGAAAAAAAAAATTGTGTTGGATATTCCATTTATCGAGGAAAGTTATTGGCTATATAATATCACGCGAAGAATTCAACAATAATAAACTCAAGATTTATTTACAATACCTGGCAAGATTCTCCTTGGTATTCTTTGGGACACGTGCACTCTTCCACCAGACTTGAAGCTCCAAGACCCATGTTGATATTATCGGCTGAGTCCATCTTGAAGTCGGTGATGTTCACTCCGGCGTTGTTTAAGTCAGCGCGAAGAAGGATCATTTCGATGTCGTCAATGCTATTAAAAGATTGTTTTCAGATTAAAATAATAATAATATGACACTATCACGCCTGTGTTAGGTTAGGGCATAGTGGGAGTAATTCCACTCAAATTGGAGCTGCCGACTAGGGAAGTAAATCCGCCTTGCAGAAAGTCGAAGTGAAATAACACTGCTTTGAGCTGTGTTGTCTTCCTAACGGTGAGCAAGATTGCCAGTGCTCCGCGAGGAAACGTTGTATTGGCAGTGGGTAGACTGACCCTTATACTGCTAACCCAACTATTCCTCTTTCTTGTTATAGGGTCGGCAATGTGCAAGTGATACCCCTGGTGTTGCTTGTTTGCCATCTTAGTGGAACAAAACATACATCTATATAATTAAAAATTAATCTCTATTTCCCTTCGTCATCATCACGCGTGAACGGATTGAACAATTTCGCTAATTCTTTTTTTTTTTGTGTTAATTATTGTCAGGAGAAGGTTCTTATGAAAGAAAAACAATAAAAAAATTATGCAGGAAATTAGAAAATTTAAAAAACCTTTCAACTAGATACTTTCAGGTAGTCTACGCAGACGAAGTCGCTGGTAGAAGCTAGTAATAAATAAATGAGCTTCTTGTTCGACGTAGGAGCTTTAAAAATTTAAAACTACGAGTGATGATGATGTGAGTACTTACGTCATCATAATGTCTTCCCTGGAAGCTGGTGCCAAGCCGCTGGGGCTGTTCTTTACCCAGTCTTCAGGGGTGAGGCGAGCGTCAATGTTGATTTGGCGGGAACCACCAGCGCGGCTGACGTGGAATAAGTTACCGTATTTGCCCTGTACATTAAAAATTAGTAGGGTGAAGAAGTGAACTACGTAAATGAATTTACCAAATAGCAATATACACCGTGTTTTTTTAACGTCTTACAGCCGAAAGGAAACCATTATTTCAATATTATTTCTACTAGATATGGGACGAAGTCTAAAATCTTGAAAAAAAAGAGCTATTCTTTAGAAAAAAGTTAAGGTCTCTCGACAAAATGAAGTACTTATGTAGCTGTAGTTTTTTGCACGTTATGGTTCCCACACGTTATTCTTTATAAGAAATTGTTGAGGTCATGATGAGTAGAACTGTATCCTTTCGGCTGTAAGATGCCAAAAATAAACACGGTGTATAATACACCATCACGCCTGTATTCCCCGAAGGGTAAGTTAGTGGTGTACTAAATGAACACTCACAATCCGCCGATATGTTCCGGTCCCATGTAATGGGGGATGAGCGTATTGCCATTACCCGGGCACAAATTCAAAGGTGCTACTGGGAATTTCATATAAAAACCCAATAACATTGCTCGATCTAGGAATCGAACACAAGACCTCTAGCGTAGCAGTCGAACTTAGGACCACTAGACTAACGAGGCAATATCAAAGTGATAACAACTAATAATGACCTTTTGAAATATATTTAAGAGGTTAAAGCCCACTATTTTAGTGTATAAAAATGTATAATAATGTGTAAGTGTATAAGAATTTATAAAAAATATAAGAATGTATAAAAATGTATAAGAAATTATAAGAATGGATAAAAACTATTAAGAACGTATAAGAATGAAACACCTTTATTATGATAGTCGCAATGCTGTCATCATATCCGTAGATCTGCGTCTGTGGAGTCACAGTGTACGTAATATGTCCGCCGTAAGATCTGAGTTGGTTGCCATTGTATGATTCAGGTAATGTTAGGTAGGGATGCGAGCTGGACCACGATGACACGTCACCAAATTTCGTAACCTGCAATGTAAGTATACAGTAAGGATACCAATAGCTAAAATAAAAGGAAATTTAGTGTCAATTTTCTACGTAGAAGGATGTATATGAAACAAAAATTATCGTTTTTAATAAATCTTTGAGAATACCCAATGAATAATTTGAATTTTGGATCTTTATTACCATTGGAACTTCGAGTTTATAAATAAGTAATTATATTATATAATAATTAATATTTTGTACTCATTGCAATAAACCTCAATGGTAGGGTATTTGGCGAAATACTATGAGGCCTCTATTACTTACCGTAGCTCCGTTCCTCAGCGGCTGGTAATAATACTGATTGGTGATCGGCTGTGTATCAACAGTGACGTCTCCAGTAGGGGACTGTTTGATGCCAAGTAGTCTAGTGCCACCTTCTCCAAGAGGTGTCGGCATGTGGTATGTGAACAGATCTGCACTGCGGCACTGGTTTGACTTGCCGAAGCAGAAACAACGAATACACTCGCTTTCCGAACGTGCCTCACTGAGGAGCAAATTGTAATGTTTAGATATAAAAGTAATAAGCACATTACCCTCCTATGCGTCACGCAGTTGGGTCGAAAGGCTTCGTGGGTAAGGTAACAAAAATTACTGATCAATCAATCTGCAAAGTTAAACTACGCTGCGGTCAGTCTATGGATAGATGACCATTGTAAACATATCCGTGTCTCTCTTAAACTCGTCCGATCGTGGAAATCGCAGAATAGCTATGTATCTGTTTGGATTCTGTTGAGTGTTTATTACATCAATAAAATCATGATTACCTGTTGAAGTAACCTCGGGGGCAGGGGTCGGTCTTGCTGACAAACACAATAGCATCTGGCGCGGCGAAGGTCGTTCCTTTGTTGTTGATAGCTTCGCACGAGTATGCTCCGCTGTCTTCAGACTATAAATAAATAATATTTATTTCAAAATATGTATTCTTAAACGTTATTGAGCTCCGGGCATTGTCTCCTAGAGATTGAGTAGTAGCTCAAATATTTTATTCAAAACCGATTCGTCTTAGTTCACGTTGTTTTTGCGATGTTTATCATAATTTATCTGCTTTTAATCGTCCAAAATGAATCTCCTCTAAAAGACATAACATAGTAACAAACCTGCATGTTAGTACAAGTGAGGACACCTATACCCCGGTCACTAGTCCAGGTGCACTTGGCCGGGACATGACCCCAGTTCAAACGCCATGAGATCAAAGGTATTGGCACACCAACAGCCTCACATTTCAGCGTCAAGGTATCGCCAGGGTTCAGTTTCACATGCGAGGGTCTTGGAGGACGTGTCACATGGACGGGACCTGAGAAACGATAAAAATGTTGGATTACCAAGTGCTATAATGGCATAATGACGAATGATATGTACTTATACTTTTAAAAAATAAGATTGTATATAGGTCGCAGATGCTTACGACCGAAAACAGTTTTCAATCTACTATGATTTGATGGAATTGTTGGAAGTCGAGTCGTAGAATAGTGGTCTCTTCAATAACTTGATTTGTAGTAGCATCCTTTTTGAATTTATCTTCTTTTGCCAAATAGTAACTTAAGGGCAGCATTTTCGCTACGGTTTCTCTCTAATCAAAATTGAGCATGCGCAACCACTTTCTAGCATTGCGAACATAATTATTACTCCTTTGACTTTTTTAAGACTGAGGTATAAAGATTATAGTGCCATTTTCGTGGAATCAGCTAAAATACTACGAAGTTGAACTAATGGAGGGCGAGGTTTCTCTACATTTTCTTATTTCTTTAAAAAAAGCGTTGCCCTACACTAGAATTTTCTCCTGTACGGTGGGTGTGTTTAAAATCAAAAACTTTTACATACACAAACACCCAGACCCGGAACAACTACATGTAGGTCATACAAATATATGTTCCGTGCGGGGATCGAACCCACAAGCCGATCGTTCAGCCGCTGCGCCAAACGAGTCGTCTTTTGAAAAGAGCATGATTTTAACTACTCACTGCATCCAATTTCATCGGAACCATCCAGACAGTCGGTCTGTCCATCACAGTGGAAGCTCTTAGGGATGCACTGGTCGCCAGACTTGCAAGTGTGTTCAACTGCTGAGCATCTTCCATCTCCCAGGTTGCCGCAGTTTTGTTCGTCGGAACGATCTCCACAATCGTCTTCGGAGTCACAAATCCAAGTTTTGAGTACGCATTTACGGTTGTTACACTTGAACTGGTTTGGCTCGCACATGCCATCATGATCTGCAAAATATTCATAATATATTATAATCTCACCTTAGTTCCCCGAAAGGTAAGGCGGTGTAGCAGGATAGGTGTTTGTGTTTCGTATTCGTTGTTATATTTCTAGGCCCCACGTTAGTGGTTATATTGAGATCTTTTTGTTTTTTTTGGCATTTTCCAGGCAATTGAATGATTTTAAAGTTATTTAGCGAAGGAAAAATTCGAACCTGCGTCTTCTGGTTAGGTGCCAAACGCTATGACCACTAAGCCACCGCGAGTCCCAACCCGACATGACGAATTTTGCCTTCACATTGGGAATTTACGTCTTTATGGTGACGTCAGTAACACCTATTGAAAAGCAAGTTTTTGCTTCTCATAACGAGATCAAGTAAATACTTACGGCAATTCTCCTCGTCGGAACGGTCGCTGCAGTCATAGTTGTTATCGCAGACGGCAGACTTAGGGATGCACTGACCATTGCCGCAAGTAGCTTCGTAGGGCTGGCAGGCAGGGAACGGTGGCCGGGAGGTCACCGCTGAAAATAGCACACGGGTGTCAGACAATCCTTATAAAAGAACACGTACTTGAGTTTTGCAATAGCTACACACACGCGCACGAGAACACCGGTATCCCTGGACTCTGGTTCCTGTTGATGTACCATAAGATGGGACCGGGTCCAAAAAATCATATTTAAGTATTTTTTTAATATAATAAGATGACAAACAGCAAGGAGGGTTTAATGCTAAGCGGCAACGATAGCCAGTGATCTCATTAGCGCGTTGTCATCTTGAGACCACAACTTATTACCTTACCTTAATACCCAGTAATTACACTGTTAGAATACTTGATTCTAACAGTGACGGCAGATATATTTAATTTGTTGCTGGCAAGGTGTATGAAAAATAACATTAAACAAGGTTTATATTTTTATTGCAATAGGTACCATTATTGTTTAAAAACGGAAATAAGTAATAATGCTACTTACGTGCTCTTTCCACTTCCAAGTTGACACGCACTTGGCTGCCAGGATAGGTCAAGTAGCTGTCCGCTTGACAGATGTAAATACCACTATCAGCTTCCTGGAAAAACGTCATCCAATGTAGGGTGTACACGAACTAGGGCGTTTAACCCTATAACTACTTAGACAGTATACATTATGGGGGTACTTGGGAGGATTACAATATTTAAAATAG